>JARWLC010000001.1:168024105-169224105 GCA_033318265.1 Phyllotis vaccarum | reverse complement strand
GTTTTTCTTTCAGGTGACTCTAGGTTGTGTCAAGTGTACAATTAAAGCTAACTAGGACAACACCCAACACACAGAACTGCAAAGAAAGACAACTCATTTTAAATCCCTAAATTCTAAAATGATTTATTAAACAGAAATGGATATCTGAAAAAGAGGAAGAAAGAATAATCTAGAGAAGTGAATTCTAATACTTTATTGTTATTTATTATTATTCACTAATGTGAACTGGTTCTACCATTGTGTTTGAATGTGCTGAGGGACTGAGATTATTTTGGTGGTACTGTTCCCTGTGTACCTTGCACAGTATATTTCACAGAACATGAATAGTGATTTAGCATTTTTAAACATTTACTTATTTATTTATGTATTTTTTTTCAGATACTGTGTTTTGCCTTATAAGGCGACTTAAAATTCTCTTAAAGGCACAGCCCTTATAATGATGTCAATGAATAAGCAGGCAAAGCTCAAATGTCAATCAATGAGGAATTTAGTTTGCAAATAGACTCCTCCTATGTTTTGAGGACCTGAATATTAGGAAATTAAACAAGAAGCATTTGTGTTTAAAACATTTCCATGCTTCCAGCAAAGAGCATCATTTTATTCTTAGAGGCCCAATGGTTAAATTGCAAGCAGCTGAATCTAATATAAATGAATAAAGCTCTTAATGCTCCAAAAATAAAAGGTGTATATTTAAGTTAAAAGCAGCTTTTAGAAAGCCAAATGCTTTCAAGTTTTCTTTAGGGAAAGTATCAAAGTCACTAATATCCTAAAAACTTATCCCACACACTCAATGATCCTTAATGTCTTTACACATTTTTTCTCAGGACTATAAGGAAACACGAACTGCATGAGAATATTAACCAAGGATTCATGTCTGTTCTTCAAGAATCTAAGTCCTTACGTTTTAAGAAATGTCATACTTTTTATTTCAAGGCCCCTGCTTATGATTAGCGATTAGCCTTGTCAAGAGTGAAAGTAGTCTAACCAATCTTTGCTAAATGAATGCTTCTTTGTTGTGTTATGATTTAAAGTTGCTTCTCTTTTAAAAATTCAATAATTTATCTTGAAAAAAGAATTTCAGCACACAGTTAGCTAAACAGAAGGGCATTAAATCACTGAGAAGCCCAACCTGAAAACTACTGATAATTTGATGTTTCAGCAGATTCTTTTCTATGCCTCTCATTATAGGAACTAGAGATATGTGCTATGGTTATATAACCCGATTTTCTGGCTGAATGAATTGTTCTAAGATGATTTTTATTTGCTTCAAGATTTCATTCTCAAATCCCTCTCTTGACATATTCACACACTTCAATGTCATATACCTTCTAGTAAAAGTTAGTTGACATTTCATATTGAAGGAGTTATTCTATTCTTTTCAAAAGTGCTCAAATAATACACAGTCAATCCTTGTGTTTTCTAGAGTTTAGTACATTGATAAAAGAATCAGGATGTGAATACCCAGGCCAGGCTAGAGGTAGAAGACCTAAGCAGCACCTGGTGAGTGGCCAGCAGTTCAACCATGTGATAGGGATACTGAAATTTTTTTGTAAATTAATCTAGTGGTTCTTTTTGTTCATTTGACTGGTTTGTTAGTTGTTTGTTGTGGTTGTTTTTTGTTTGCTTGGTTTTTTTTTTTTTTTTTTTTTTTGACAGAGTTTCTCTAGTTTTTCTGTATAGCCCTAACTGTTCTGGAATTTGCTTTTAGACCAGACTGGACAGGAACCCACAGATATCTACCTGTCTCTGTCTCCTGTGTGCTGGGACTAACGGCATAAGCCACAACACCGGTAAATCTAGTGGTTCTTAAACTCTGTCCCAAACAGAAAGCATCAGTAACATCTAAGGACATTCTAGTACTATAGTCTATAATGCTTAGTCTAGGTCTAGAAAGCCCCTGCATTAGAGGCAGAACAGTTTGATTATTACAATTTACCCAGGGTGATATTAATAAGCAACAAGGGCAGAGGACTCTTGAATTAACATCTAGACCATTCCAATAAACAGAAGGACACACTCAGAAGAAACCACACAATGCTGAGAATGTGAGTATATTAATGGAACATTAGGTGACTATTTCCCACATATTGAAAGAAATTGTCATGTAATTTGTTTTATTATACTTCGAGATGTGTTTAAAATAACAGCTAAATGCTTTTGGGAAGGAATTATGAATATTATTCGGAAAGTTTTGTTATTGAACAAACACAGGATGTTATGTACAAAAACAGCTAGTAGCTGTGGTTAGTCTTAGCTGTGACAACTTCAAAGTTAGCTATTGACAGTCTCTAGTCAGAAAAGTAGCAGTTTTTTGCCCATACCCTTAATAAAATAGGAATGTAACAACACAACAGTGTTAACAGTAACCACAGTTTCCACGTTCTAAAAATTTTTGTACATATCATGCCAATCCTTTTAAATTCCATGTAGAAAATATGGCTCAGCATTTATTGAAAAGAAGTAATTAACTTTAGTGATGAGGACTTTAACTATTTGTAATTCAAATTCAAAACATAATAAACAAAATAGTCAAAAAGTTCTCATAAGAGTTTTAAAAGCACAGTCACAGAAAGTAAAATTGAGTAGCAAGACAGCAGAAGAGGTATAGACTCCATTAGCAGGTCATAGACAATCAGAAATTAGTAAAAAAAAAAAAAACAAACTGAATATTAATATATATGGATTTTTATATTCACTGACAACTAAGAAAGTAGAGAGTAGGGCAGAAATATAGCAAGTGTGAGGCTAGTCTAGGCTATATGGGAAGTCTTTGCCTTAAAATAAACAGAATTTTTTTAAAGTACAAAGAAGTAACCCAACAAACCAAGGGATGACTCAAGCCCACCTGAGACAATGGATTTATACTTGCAGTATATAAATTATTACAGAGAAGGAAACAGTTTATTGTGAAAATGAGCAAAAGGCTTAGAAAATTATTTGCTGAGAGAAGATCCAAAAAGTTGATAGCTATACAGAAAAAAATTAGTCTTATTCTTTTCAAGCAAATGCAAATTAAAACTACAGTGGATATCAGTACACACCCTCCAGAATGCTAAAATTTCTAAGCATTTTTAACACCTCGCAATTCAAGCCCTCACAGGTATCTATGAGAAATGAACATAATTGTTCACGAGAATACATGTGCAAGAATATTCTTCATAGCTTTGTTTCCAATATCTAAATTACAAAAAGGAAAAAACGAAAATGCAAGACCAAACAGATTGAATGGATGCCACCATGTTGAACTATACTAATGTGGGATCCCATGCAGAAATAAGGAGGATGAAAAACTTGTGTATGAAACAAATAGATGCATTCTACATGTTTTATTGAACAAAATGGTCCCTATCAGAAAAGGAATTGAAGGCGCCATCTGACAAGAGCAGCCACTTTGTGGCTCTACCAGCTCTCCTGGTGAACCTGTTTACAACCAAACACTGTGGTTAATCTAGTCTCTGGAGCATGCTGTGCTAGCCACTGGTACTCAAAGTAGTTTAGACAGGCATTTTTGAAGCTGGGCAGTATCCTCTGCAGTTAACATCTTGCTGTTTGTTTACTTTTTTTGGGAGGGGGCGCAGAGGACCTGTTTGATTCCCAGCATCTACACAGTTTTTCATAGACATCTATGACTCTAGTTCCAAGGTATCAGAAGCCCTCTTGCGGCTTCTCTGGGTACCAGGCATACAAATGGTGAACAGACATACAAGTAAGCAGCACACTCATACACAAACAATAAACAAAACTTTAAAAGAACTTAAAAATACATTTCACATTAGAGCTTTTGAGAAAGACCAAACTTAAATAGTTTTCTGTGTTCTACCTTTGTGACCTGACCCAGGATAATGGCTGCTCATGTGGAGAGAAAGAATGAAATGTGGAGGGGTGATAGAGGATCCTGCCATGTTGGGAATGTACTCTACTTTATTTTGAGGTTGTTCCTCAAATTCTGTAGATTTGAGATTAGCACAATACACAATCTGACCTAACTCAACAGAAAAGAAAATAACATAAAAAAAAATGCACAGTCTACTATCAAAAAAAGCAGATTCAAAATTTCATCAATGGCTTTAATGTTCGCAGGATTTAAAACCGTTGCTATGTTAAAAAGTCTCTAGGATTCTGTCTCATAATCCTTTACCTTATAAATAATAAACACTCAAATTAGTTCTCATATAATTCATAATGGAGGTGGGAGTGGAGAAGGCTCTTCTTCCTCCATAGCCATCCACATGAATATCTAGCACCTGAAATACAGCAGGTTTGCATCCAACCATAATTTCTTTTTCATAATTCAATGTTTAAAAGTGTCTAAATAGGATAACTATATGCATACTTTGTACTGTGAGGCAAGGGGATACACTTTTAAACTCCAAGCATGTGATACTTTATACTGGATAGAATTTATCATCTTTGTAATCAACTTACTCGAGTGTATTATCTAAAATCAGTCTTACATGAGGATGAAGACAATGAGACTCCGGATCCAGTGTAACCACATGAAGAAACACTGATGGAGCTTAACTGCAGAGAATGGCATTCTCATTGTACTGTTACTGGTCTAATTTCTCTAAACAACCAGTCAGGATATTCTAGACACCGCTGAATGGATAACTTCACACACTGATGTTGCTATTCTCAGACTGGTCATGACAGAGGAGGAGAAGACAGCTTTCTTGTAAATTGACACCAGCTGCTTCTTAACAGTCACCACATGCACTCTTATCACATTGACCAATCCAAGGAAGCCTCTCAAACACAGACATCTGTTACCCATTTATAGTAATTTATACACAAAAACCATTTTATCAAAAACAACTTATGCTTTGCCAACAATGAATGTGTACTTCCAGAAGAAACGAGCCCTCTGCCTCCTCAAGCTGATTTCTGACCCCACATCCCTCAGTCCTTGACGAAAAGAAACATGATTTTCACACCACAGTTCCTTCAAAGCACTTCATAAAGAGATCTTTCAATGTGCACTTAGTCTCCCCATCCATGCTTCACCTGGAGACACATTTTAGGGGCAGAGGGCATTTGACTTGGGAGAACAATACAATCAAATCAGCTCCATCCACATTTTAAATTTGGGATAATCTTAAAACACAAACAATAACACTAATGTAAAACAGTGTTTGTGGAAACAAATTGGTTGAGTTCAAAAGTTGAAAAGACTCTAAATCCAACTCTTATTCCCATCATGTTATTATAACCATTAATTGTATAACAGGCCAGAAAAGATTCAGAATCCAGGAATGACGGTGGGCATGGCATCTCACTCACACCTTGTACTTGTATACAATTAAAAGAAAACTGGGGTGGTTGAAATTCTGAGTATTGGCTATTCGAATTTACTCAAGGAAATCCTGGAATTCAGTGAAAACAAATATGATGTGACATTCACATTTCATGGCCACTTCTGAATCTCCATTCAGCATTGAAAAACTGTTGCAATAGACAAAGCAAATCACCTTGCATTCACTAATGGAATAGTGCATCTTTGTTTCTATACTACTAAATATGATGAACTAGCACTACCAGAGAATTAGCCTCAAAAATGCTAAACCCAGGCTGTAAGCACAGTACATATCAAACCACTGATGTCTTTTTGCATCTCATTTTCTACTTCAAAAATCAGCATATGTTTAGTATTGTTAGAAGCATAAAACAAATTCTGGGGACTAGATTGTGCAGCATTGCTCTATAAACTATGGGACCTTTCAACTCTGTAGGATACAACAGGAAACTGATCATTTTGAGAGTCATGTGAGCTGAGTCCCCCAGACTCCCATCCAGGAAACTTCTTTCAAAGAGAATTACAAAAACCCCCATTTTCTAGTTCATCAGGGAGAGAATCCTGTGTTCATATTTCCATCTTGAACTTGTCAGGGCATTTTTAGTGTTATTTTCAAGAGTAATAAGGCCTATAAAATGTCAGTCAAACCCACCACCAGCAGGAAATGTGTTGGAAGCTGTTACATAATCAGCATGCCTGTTTCAGTACCACACTGGTGGCACTTTTTTCCTGTCAATACTGAATTTACAACTTTCAAATCTCAGATTTCCTGTGCCTCTGAGGTAGAGGAAACCAGGACGATGGCACTGTGATCTGCTTGAGTCAAAACCCAGAGTCCTGTTGCCCAATAGACTTATGAGTCACTTCACTCTCCCAGGGCTCTTTCCCCTGAGTAATAGAAATCTTGGGAGGAGGTGGAGAAGAGGGCAGAGGAGGGCACTGCTTCCAGCTGCAGGAGAAGCTGGAGCCACCCTCAGCCACTGTAGCAATCAGTTTCTCACCGACACCCACTCTCAGATGGAAGCTTGAATGTTGAAGTACTACACATAGCCTGACCTCATTTACGAGGGGCCTAGTTGTACACTTTTCTGTTTTCTGGGAATACTTTACTTGGGGAAAAATATATAACATAAATTCTCAATTTTATTTCCAAATTTAAAATAGCTATCAAATAATCTTTGCCCATGTTGTCTTACACTAGCTATAAATTCAAGGTGGTGATATGCATTGAACCAGGGTGTTGACCACCTTCTAATATGTTTGTCCAAAGCATTAACTCAAACCAAGAAAATTTATGCATGCTTGGGTAAAAGAGTTTCAATAATCCTATGGGTTTTAATATCCAACTTTCTTTAGTAGTTTTATGATTATGTAGTTTGAATCTTTTCCTGTAGTAGGTGATAATCTAGAAAGAAGTAAGCAGCAATGGAGGAGATGAGATGGGTCTACTGGTAAAGTATGCAAACATCCCAAACCACCATTGATTGTGGGAACCCATGGTAGGAGAGAAACTCCCAAAAGTTGTTCTGTGACCTCCACATATGTGCTGTGGCGCACATGAATCTGTACACACACACTAATAACAATAATGATGATGATGAAAAAAAACTGACTCTTACTCAGCAGAAGCAAGACTACTGATGAGAATGGAGGAGGCAAGAAAAGGATTTGGAGGAAGAGGAAATGGTAAAGTATAGAAAACAAAAAAAAAAGGAGAAAGTTAAGTACAGAGCGCTGAAGGAAGAGAGGACAGAAGGAGAAGTTGAGTTTGCTTGTTATCTCTAGGCATGTTAAAGCAAAAACCTCCACATCCTCCAATAAGCCACATGGGAATGCCCTCAGAAAGCATCTCAGAATGTCATGAAAGTTCATCATAGCCTTTAGGATGAGTGTTACAATATGGTTTCTGGCCTAGGGCAGCCAGAGGTCCAGACCCACAGACCTGCTGCCCCAGACCCCTTAGCTGCCCTTAGCCCCCCCCCCCCAAATGACTCAGACACTTATATTAAGTACATGCTGTTTGGTCTATGGCTCAGGCACATTGCTAGCTTGCTCTTACATCTTAAATCAACCAGTTCTCACTAATCTGTCTGCCACGTGGCCCGTGGCTCACCTGTGTTCCTCACATGCTTCTTCTTTGGCGGCTGGCTTGGTCTGTCCCTGATTTCGCCCTTCCTTTCCTACTTATTCTGATTCCCCACCTACTTTTTCTATGGTGCCTGTCATGGGCCAAAACAGCTCCTTTATTTAAAGATTGATATTCTCAACATACAGAAAGGTGAGCCTGTAAATGACCAAGTCTTGCTGTCAAGAGGTTTCATGGGTGTTTAGAATAACATCTTTGCCCAAGCATGGGATTTTATTCATACTATTTTCTTGGTCTTTTGAACTATCCTCTAATTTTCCTTTAAAATAAAGTGTATTCAACTATGTTACAAAGAAGTTAGAGCACTGAAGTTAATTCAGAAGGCACAGGCACAAAGTGGACAAGTACAGGTCAGGGATCATACACACTCACACAACCCACATCACACTGACAGAAGGTGCTGGAAATTAGGTTTCTTATATTTATTAAACTTGTGACCTCTTCTCACTTGTAAAGGTTTTTACATGACCCTGCATATGTGGGTGTATGAAATCAGTTTGTAATCGAACATTTCATGACTATAGATCATAAAGAAGTGATAATTCTTTTGTTACACATGTTATTTTTAACAATTTTGTTAAAGAGAAAACCCTGCATACTAAGTTGGAAGTGCTTATCTACCTTATGAGAAACATTCCCTGAGTATCTGATGCTTCAGGATACTGGATATCCTCACCATTTTTCAGAGTTGACTGATTTTGATTTTTATAATCCTCAATCAATGCTAGGAATGCCACTTTGAAAAAATGTAACAAAATGGCAGAAATATGTTTGTGGCCATTTCAGAAGTTGTTGGGAATCCTGTACTCATCATAAAACATTATTCCATAATTTCTTTAAAGATTTATTTTTTAGTATTTTAAAATATGTGTGAATCTGTGTGTCTTTGCTTGTGTGTATCTGCCATAAATCTGTAGGAACCCACAAAGACCAAGGACTTGCTTTGGGAGCTGGGAATCAAATGATTCTACAGGAAGCAAAGGATTACTCACTCTTAACCACTGAGACATCTCTCTCAACCTGAGGATGTTTTTTAATAAAACTCAAGTCAGTAACTGAACCAGCAACATTTAAAATCAAGTATTTAAACACCATACAATTCAAAGATGTGCCAATCTGATACACGTTTGGGATTATTAACAGAAAAACTGAGAGTAGTTGTTTTCTGTAATTAAATCATTATGTTTTCACAAGGCTTGAGACTGTGCATATACAGTTAAAAAAAATACCTTTCAAATTATGGTATAGGGTAACCTTGAGTCTGGCGCTCAAGTGCACCCATCATACAAGCTGCTCTTATGTGGAAGGAACAGTCACAGCTTGTACATATGGCCTGTCTAGAAACAAGGTTCTATCCCAGTCTCCTAACACAATATGGTAAGAACTTCTAGAAACCCACTGATCTATTACATGTTTGTTTTATTGAGAAAGAATTTATATTCACCACAGATAGAAGTTTTATTACTGTTGCCAAATTTTGTACAACATCCACATTCCCTTATGAAAAGTTTTAAAGCTCTGAGGACCCACAGTTTAAAGAAGCTGTACTACATACTCTAAAATATGTAATTATTATTATATACATATATATCACTAAAAAATTGATATGTTACTACTTATTAAGTTAATGTATAACATTAATTATAAGATATGTCCTAGGTTCAAACCTATTAATAACTTCAGCCATTACAGGCATAGGTCAAAGCCAAAAGTAGTAGAAGTAAACAATGTGAATAGTGTATTTCAAAGGTGTTGGATCTAATAAAGACCCTGAGATAATAAGAATCTTTTATAGAGTGGAGTAGGATACAAAGCAAAATCCTAAACTTTATGTGAGATATGAGATGAGTTCTTATATCCCCTCAAAATTGCCAAAATCCAGATAATAGGTTTAGTTTAGCTTACGATATTGTGTAAATGTTACTTTTAATGGACTTGACCTATGACTTTCTAAGATATTAAAATTAGAAAGTGTGAGTTCAGAGGATTGCATTAACAAAACATTTTAAAATCATTTCCAAGTTCAAATGACTTTTTAAAGTCTGAAAGAATGTGTATTTTAAAAATATTTAATTTAGAAACAGTAATGCAAAAGCAAATAAAATGAACTAAAAATATATACATATCTATATAAATGAAATGTACACACACACACACACACACACACACACACATGTGGGTAACTTGTTAATTACTGGAACAGCTCTATATGGTAGAAGTGTGTCCTGGACGGAATGTCTGATACTTGTCTCCTGTTTTTTATTTATTTATTGTATTTTAATCCTACATGTATGAGTGCTGCATGCTGGTGCCCACCCCAGAGGCCAGAAATGGGTGGTGAATCCCCTGGAACTAGAGTTACACATAACTGTAAGTTGCCATGTGGATGCTGAGAATCAAACCTGGGTCCAAGTGCTTTTATCTGCTCAGTCATCTCTGTGACCTCAGAGTTATAACTCGATTATCATCAGATTTGTAGGATTAGGACACCATTTACAATTCCTCAAATGAGTCACTCGAGATCCCAATGTCTCTAGTCTGCAATGTCAAATTATGGATTGAGTAATTTAAGGGACATTTAAATGTCTGTGTTAACTCATCAGAACATATCAAGCTGATTCCTTTTTCTAAATCAGCAAAATGCCAGAGATGCTAATATGTGTTGGAAAGTTGCATAGATGCTGAGAGACAGAGGCAGAGAAGCCAAGACAGGATAAGAATATGAGAACAAATCACAAATGCAGCTATGTTTCTATATTTAATGAGTACAGAATAAGCTACATCATAGAGAAAGCCATGTCTGCTCTGTGTTCACAGAGTGCTTAATTTATCTTTAGTACATAAAGATACCAGGTGTTATTAGTATAGAATGAAACCCAGCAGTTTCTAGCCAGACTAGTGCTGCTCTAAAACACTGTCTTCAAAAAAGAATCAAGGTGGCAGAAGAGGCGTGGAGATATACGTTTTATTAGCTGTTCACCCTGGCCAATTTCCAATTCCTACCCTTCAGAAAGTCTGTATTAATTGAACATAAGTTGGTAAAATAATGTGCATGTGGTAACACAGATAAAAGCCCCCTTTAAGGGACAGAAAGTCTCATCTATAAGATGCTTTTCTAAATTCAGTGTCAAAATCTACTCCTAGAAATAATGAGAGCAGGATTGCATTCTCCTCCTGAATTCTTTAGCAAAGGGGATATAATGAGAAGACTTTTAAGTGTCATGGTGGGAGCAAAGCTAAGAATTTACTTTTCTAATAAAAGTTTTTTTGAAAAAGGCACGCAATGTGTAGATGAATTGCAACACATTAATTCTCCATATTAGAAAATAAAGAACACTCTGTTGCCATTATTATTCAGAGCACAGGCATTCTACCATAACTGACCAGGCAAGGGAATTCAGCAAGAAACACTGGCATTACATTTCAGGGTAGGACACACAGCACAAAGATCTCTCCCTCACAAGTCCATGAGCAGAATGGTGAGGAAACCTTCAGCTGAGGAATAATTATTTGTCCACATACTCTCCCAGTGATATTACCAAGCACTCAGTGAGAGGTGGGATCTAAGTACTCACTTCAGTTGGTGCTGAATAGGGAAGGGTGAGAACCAGCCCAGGAGAGGAAAAGGTGGTTCCCAGGTAAGGGTGGAGAGACCCAGAGGGCTACTGTGGAATGGATTGATGTGACTGAAGGAACTTTGGATACTGAAGAAAGCATGGAGGACCATTGTTTTTTGCTCTCTTCTGGGATTAACTTGTTCTGTCTCTTTGGGAAGGAAACTAGATGGAGACACTCCCTCGGGTGGGAACAGGAAAGTTTCTCATGAGTAACCAAATAAGACAATGTTTGCTGAGTCCTCCCACTGAAGGTGGAGCTGTCACATTGTCTAGACTAGTCAAGCAAGGCCTAAGGCTACTACTTTTGTTGAATCAGTGATTGCAAACAGATTTTCTCCATGACTGGCATTTTAGAAGCCAGGCAAAGAGCTAGAGGCTCTAGATTCATTGTAGATTCTCACTAGTGAGTTATCCTTCCTGCCAGCCCAACCCAGGAAAGAGGATTAGAGAGAAGATTCCATGGCTGGCAAGATGATTCAGTGGGTAAAGGTATTAATGTACAGGTCTAATAGCCTGAGTTTGATCCACAGATTACATACATACATGATGGCGGGAGAGCACCAACTAAGAAGAGCTGTCCTCGGATCTTCACATATCTGATATGGGAACACAGACAGACACACATGTACGCATGTGCACATACATGCATACACTCATACACAGAGAATAAATGTATTTTTCTTTTTCTTTCTTTTTTTTTTTTTTAAAAAAAAAGAGGATTCCTGCTGCCGTATATTGCTAAATAATACTGTTCTATAAAACCATGTGCTTCATAACTCTGGGGGCACTCATCTATGAGAATGAGGGCCTGGATTAATTGTCTCTCTGTCATTAGCAGCTAAGGCATTTTTCCCCCTTATGGGTTTGTTCCTGTGAACCTGGTGATGGTGGTGGTTTGCTGGTATCTGGAGAATTTAAGCAAAAGCAGAAATGAAAGTGGTGGGCAGGAGGGCAGGATCCGAAGGAAGATCTGGGAGGCATGGTGAAACGGGGAAAGAACATAAGAAGTCACTGCCCAGACTCTGACCCATTTTTAGCCTTGGAGCCCTGTACGTGTTGGGAGCAGTATTTAGATAAACAGAGATCCCTTAGTGATAATTAGCCCTACACCTACATAAACTCACCTCCAGAAGCATGGAGTTTGAAATGAAGAATGCAACATTTTGCAATGGGTCTGAGGTGTGGCCTCTATATCAAGCACATCAACAATTTGGGAATTCGTTAGACACGCCAATCTTCAGGTCAGACCCAATGCCCACCTAATATGTAAACCGAGGACAGGGCCCAAAGATCTTGGTGATTCAAAAATATGCCCAAGTCAAAAAACAGTTGTTTAGGCAAACTATGGAAAGTTAGGGGGAGGGAGAAAGGCCTCACAGGAAAAATATGTGAGTTTTCAATGGTGTTAGATGGATAGTTTACTGCTGAGGGATTAGAGTCTGGCCATAGGGATCACGGAACAGTAGAAAATGGATAATTAGTGGGCTTTAGAAGTATCTAAGGGAAAGTGAAGAGCCAAATAAAGACAATACAAGCTTGGACAGGACTGAGCTGCCAGGTCTTGTTTAAGAAATGCAAACCCTCTCCTTTACTTGTTTAGACTAAAGCAGGCTGTGCTGGTTCAACCCCTTCTTACCTGTCTCTGAAGCAAGCAGTACTGGAAGATGAACTTTGAGAAAGGGTGGCAGAATTTGGAGTGGGTCCCAAATCCCTTCCTTTTTATGTGTTTAAAATATATACCTCCCTGCAGAGGGACACCTAACCCAGTCTTGACTTTGGGATGAGGAAATCAGACTTGCCTGGAGTGGATGTGCCACAGTGAGCTGACTCACCTTGGGACTTTTTGCCCTTTGCAGGGAGAGGATTTGTGGATAGGGAGGGGAGAGGCTGAGGGCTGACTAGGAGGAATTGGGAGGAGGGAAGGGAGGGGGAGCAGGAGGATACATGTATAAAAATGACTTTATTTAATAAAAAATTAAAACCTTCCCTTCTAATTAAACAACAAAAAAAAGTTTTAAAATTTAAAAATCTATATCTCGGGATGAAAAGATCTCTCAGAGGTTAAGAGCACTGGTTAGTATTCCAGAGGTCTTAAGTTCAATTAATCAGCAACCACATACTGGATCACAACCATCTATAATGAAATCTTGTGTCTCTTCTGGCATACATACAGGAAGAAAACTGTATATATAATAAATAAATAAATACATTTTTTAAACATCTAAATCTTTCTAGAAATTATTTGACTGAGCCAATGCCAACTACCTCAACACTGAAAAATAACTTTCTCTTATTTGTAAGTAATATCATTATATTTATCATACCATGTATGTACAAACACATTTAAGCTATATGAATCTTTGCATTATCTGTTTGCTGGCAGGACATATACACAGAGGCTATATACATATATATTTGCAATCTGTGAAAATAAGTGACTGTATGCACTAAAATAGAATACAATCCAAAGAGATCCAGCTAGTTCCAACACTACCTTATCAAATTCAGTTTAAAGGGAATATAAGCAATATGCAAGAGTACATGTCAGAATATGATCAGAGAAAGTCAAAAGTAGAATGAAGTTAAAACTTTTTATTGGTGTTAGCAACAGCCTCCCATAGAGGGATGGTTAAGCTTTGGTAAATGTACATGCAATGCCTCTTCCTAGCCTATGGCAGGCATTACCAGCAAGCAGCTATACTCCTCAGTGTGAGCACAGACTGAGTCTCACGATTCCTTCTAGTAATGCCTGGCAGTTGCTCCAGGTGCTCAGTCGCTATTTCAGCACCTGAATGTGCCTTGGCAGGTTAGATGGTTCTGCAGGAAACCTCTTCTCCACAGTGTCTGCAGATGTACCTGTCCCACTTACTATTCAGTATTACAACCCAAGAACCGGTCGGGAAATAATCTGATAAAAATCTGTGTTTCCTTTTCATCTCCTTCTCCATATTGCATATCCAATTTCAACAAGTGGGTAGGAAAATCAATGTTTCTGAAGCTATCAAAAAACAAAAGTAAGAACTTAGAGAAAGGAAGCAATAGTGCATATATCACTCATATAATTGTATCCCAAGGTGTATATTTTTGAGTGGTATAGGGTATTTTTCACAGTTTCAAAATATATTTCTTCATGGTTGTTGCAGAATGTCTATACTCTGTAAAGAGGTGTCACTGTGACTGGTTAATAAAGAGCAGAATGTTTACTAGCTAGGCAGGAGAGAATTGGCTGGATTTCTGGGGAAAGAGAAAACTCTGAGAAGCAAAAAGAGAGATGTCAGAGAGATGCAGAGCAAGTTGGACATATGGTACAAAGGAGAGGTTACCAAGCCTTGTGGCAGAGCATAGATTTAAAAATATGGATGAATTGAGTTGTAAGAGCTAGTTGGGAACAAACTTAAGCTAAAGGCCAAACTTTCATAATTAATAATAAGTCTCTGTGTCATTATTTGAGAACTGGTGATCCAAAGATAGTCTGCTAAGAAAGCTTGCTATACATGATCATAATATACTTTATTACATAACAAAGAATATAACTATATCATACCTCTAAATTAGTAAGTATTACTTATCATATGAAAGATAAGCAAAATAAATCAAAGACAAAATAAATTGGTTTAGGGTGAGATACAAGTAAATAGTGAGCTACTCTGGTATAAGGTACATACATACATATATATTGATTGTATGTGTACTATAACCCACTCACTTGCAGGACACTGACCTTCCTTCCTGTTTGGTTCCTGCATTTTCGGAGAGCAGATCAGCTATTCGGTGGGACAGCTTCACTCTCTAAGAATTGTCTTAAGGTTCAATTTGTATCATGAGTGTTTGAATACCCTTCAATAAATATTAATCCTTTATATAAAATATTTCTAACGAATATTTCCTAATACATTTGTGCTTCTCAATCACTGTGCCAACAAAAGAGCATGCCAACAGCTAAGCAACACAATGCATGTTTTCACTTGGCCCCACATTAGTGGGGACATTATTTCTATTCTTCAATAGCTGTCTCATATAAAAAGTTCATGGCTGAAAAGCAAGGAATTCATGAACATAGTTTAAGCTCCAGAAACAAACAAACAAAAAAATATCTCTTATCTGACTATAATCTACAATTAAAATGGTTAAGTCTTCCATTACTACTAACTACTGTCACCTCCGATTAACTTTTCCACATAGTTTTTCATTTAGCACTCCAGTTCAAACTACTTAAACATAACAGTACAAAATGCTGTGGTAATGGGACTGCTTCTGTGGTTCTTAATTTCCTCTGACAACGGACAATAAAAATAATTCTACAGGGAAAATGATCCATTCTATTTTATCATTGCCATTTGTAATATGGTCCCTCCTCAGAAGTCTAACATATTTGACATGTTTAGAGAAGCCATTTCTATTATCTCATATCTGAATTATATTCGTTTTTTTTTCTACTTTAGAATAATACCAGATTTCCGTTTGTCAGAAGCATTTGTCATTAAGAAGTGAGATTACATTGCTAGAGACGTCATAAGCAGCTCTTTGTCAGTATCTGCCATGTCAAATAAACCTCAGAGGTAAGCACTAGGTCAGGGGGCAAGAGAGCAGGATTGCTCGTTCTCTCTTTAAACCATGCAAAGATTTGCATAAATAAATCCTAGCCAGGTTTTCAATTTTAATATTAATGTAAACAATGAGAGAACATAAATTTATAAGGCAAGCAAAACCTTCACATAGACTACAAAATTACCCTAAGAATAATAACTGAGTGCTCAACTGTAATGTTTATTTTTGTCCTTTTGGGAAATAGATTTTTAAAAAATTCTAAGACCTCATATATAGTCAGTTGTATTAAATTTCCCGGTAAATGCTTGTGATAAACGATCGTGCAGGTCTCCTTCTTCCGTCGGCTGCCTCTCTTATCATCCCCTGACAAGTCCCGGATCCTCTCCCTTTCCTTTCCTTCTGCTCTCCAATATCAGAAACTGACATAAACTGCGGAAAAATCATAATGCCTGACACTGGAGTTCTCAGAGCTAGAATATCGGGAAGATAGAAAGCAATCGCCTTCTGATTTCAAGGCAGTAGTCTAAAAAGCAGAGATACTGAAGTGTGGAGTGATGAGTTCATATGCTACAGAAATGCTTTGAAAATGTAGCTAATTATGTACATTAATTATGTACATTAAGTGCACTACTGTGGTCAATGTATATAAATGTACTCTGCATCTTTAAGTTCCATTTCATATCTAAAGATGGTCCTGGTTTATTAGTGGGTAAGTTCATTAAGTTACAGCTGCTGTCTTTAATTTACAAAGCTTGATTGTGCGTGTCAATACCATTATTAAGTTGCTCTGATGTCACCCTGTATTTGAGGTATCTCACATAGCATGGTGTTCTGGAGGTTGGAAAAATGTCATTCACCACACAAGAGCTCTGATAGTACACAGTAGCTGTAGCTCCTCCTCCAAGAGTTAGGAGCAAACGTGTTAAGAAGAAAATTAAAGAAGTGTCAGTGTAACATCCTCTAAAGCAGAACTTACTCCTCTTCTAAACCCGGATACTGCAAACTGTGCCTAGCAATTCTCCACCATAGTACCAGATACATATAAGAATTAATCCTGCTTGTGGTGTGGCTGACAGGAGAGGTGGGTGAACTCTTAGCACCAAACCCTACTCTCGTCCTCTAATTTGCAATTTGAGTAACACTCACTTATTTTTGAATAAAAGGAGGATGTTGTCCTCAGAACTCTCTGTGTCTAGTCTTGCTCTGCAATGGGGCACCACAACTCTACAGCTATGAATCTGGACATTAACAGACTCTCTTCGTAATTTCTTTAAATATCAAATGTACCATGCTTTATATTGGTATAACTTTGGGGGAACCTTCAAATTTTATACAAATGTCAAAACTGTCTAAAAAATCAGCCAACGCGCTGGCCATAACAGCTAGCAACTTTAAGCACAACACTCAGGAGGCAAAAGCAGGCAGATCTTTCTAACTTTAAGTTCAGTTTGGTCTACATAATGAGTTCCAGGCCACCAAGAGCAATACAGTGAGACTCTATCTTAAGAACTGAATGAATACATGAATGAATGATCAAATATCCAATAAACACAATGTGTTCATCTTACTTAAAAATAAAATGGCCAAGTTCTCTTCTTTCTCTGTCTATTACTTATTTTATGTAAATGCTGTATACTACCCATACCATGTTTTCTTAAATAAATAAATAATAAATAAACAAATAAACTGCACACTCAATTTCTTCCTCCTTTCTTAAAAAAGGAAGTAATTATTGGATCTGTACTTTCTTTTTCTTTATTTTTTTAAGAAATTTTAAATTCATTTACTGCTATCCTTTCCCCATGCTTTAACTAAGCCAAACAAGGCAGATTCCTTTCCCCTATGTCTACAAAAATATGGAACAAATACACTTTCCACAATTTTCCTTTGGCACAAAGTTTAGATGCCAAATATACAAAATATCATTTTAAAGTAAAAAGCTCACAGAATAAAGGCTGATATATACATTTTATGTCAGAGAAAAACCATTTATTTCCCTCAATAAGTTTTGGCTTAAAAGGCACCTAGAAGATTTGACTAATAAAAAATCATAAACTAAGTAAGAAATCAATCAGTACTAACATGTAGTACTTGTAAGTACTGATCTTAGCTACTTAAATATTAATAAGATGTTTTCTATGTGAGGTTAACTTAGGGAGAAAGAAAGTTGAGAAAATATAACTGTAGTCCTAAATTACAACTTCAAATAAAGTGGAAATGTGACAGTCAATAGTGCTCCTGGAATAAAGATCAGAGCACTTCAAATATTTCAGGACATAATTTTATTAACAGATCTAAGCTATATTTCCTTTGAACTATTGGTTGGCAACATTATTACCCCCCCCCCTTTTTTTTACACTTGATCATGAACTTCAGTTCATTGTAATCAAACAAAATCAGCCCCCAGGGAGACAGGCTCAGCAAGTGGTGTGAACCTGAAAGTCTCAATTTCCATTTTCTCTTTGCCTGTGTTTATGAAATCATGCAAATTCCACACACAATCAGTTAGAACTGGCATTGTAATGCGGTAGCTGGATGACAGAGTAAAGTTAATTTGAAACAGTGCAAAATAGTAATTTGTAAAAATCATGCGTACTTGTTAAATTAGAATCACTGAGTGTGATGGTATATAGTATATTTAAAAGAAGCCAGAAAAGAAACGCCTCTTATTTCCAGAATGCATTTCCAAGAAAACTGCATTTCTCCCCATCAGCCACATCAAGACCTGAGTGATAGGTATGAAAAAACGACTGTGAAGAGAGGCTAAATGTGCTGTATCAGTCACCATGGAAAAAATATGGAAAAAAAATGAATGCCTTGGCTTCTGGGAACAGTGAAGGGGTAGGAAACTCCTGTCAAAGGCTTCCTTCCTTTCAGAAAAGCTAGAGGTTATCTTTTAGGCACAGAGAATTGTCACAATTTTGTAAAGTTAAACTCCGAACTTAAAAATAAAACAAAATAAATGTTGGAAATAGCTGTATAGGAGACATTTGCTGCTTGGATCTCTCACATTTGTGTTTGTTTTGGTCACAATGTCAGCTCAGTCACGTCCTTAGAGTCCCGTAGCAGTGACTCGAAAGCATAGTTAGTAATGTGTAAACCATGTGTGACCAGCTCCTCTCTGGACTCGTTTCCTCAAAGATATTAATCAATAAGGACATTCTTGTTTGCTGAGCCAATGATGCACAGTCTCTAAATCTTCCCCAAACTCTACTTCATGTAGATATCATGAACTTGCTGAAGGAGGTGGAAGAGGCGCGGTCTCCCATGGACGTGGGTCTCTCTTCACAGACTTCCTTCCTTAGAATCAATGGTCAGTTATTATCTTTCATCCCAGTCCTTCATTGACTGGAATATTTGCTCCTGAATTTCAGTGTTTTTCTATCTGGGGATTGAAGTCTGCCTCCAGGATTCCCAGGGAGCAGCTGTGCTCCAGGATAGGTTCATTCATGAGCTCACTGATTACTACTCTAAAACAGAACACAAGCTCAACCTCCTGCTTAAACCACAACTTAAAGATTCTTTCCAAACCTGACTACCAGCAGCACTCCTAGTTTTGAACTTACAATGCTCTTGTATAAAAAGTCAAGCACCATAAATCGCTGTCCTTAGAGTGCCATTGGTTACCATGTTGAAAGGCTATACCCAGAAATAGGAACTCCTCCTCTCTTTAGTCTCCACTCAAACTGCAGAAACCCCTGAACATGAACTTACTTAAACATCCCATTAAAAGAGCAGGGCTCAAGATGAGATACAGTGGTTCTATCCTTGGCACTACAAAAGAAAAACAAAATCATGTGTGCATGTGTCTTTTTTCATGAAGTCCGTGCATTAATTTTTTTCAATACTGATGAATGCAGTTTTTATGTGAAGATGAATCCATAAATATTAACCTTACTGATCAATGAGTTATTTCCAGATTTTTGTTTATGAAATTAAAACAACTCAACATGAAGTGAAAACCCTGCTTCAAAAATTACAAGGTATTATATAAGCAACGTTACCCAGAAGAAAAAGGAAAAGTACATATCTTTGCAGAATGACTGAGTGCTAAATATGGATTTCTTTTCATTGATTGCTAAAGTCATTTGTACTGGGAGTTTTCAAGACAGTATTAAGAAAATTTTCAGAGATAGTATTTTTCCTAAGTATATCTTTATTAAAATATACCGAAATGCATTGGTGATAAGATATACTTTTAAAGCAAAAAATAGTAAAATGCTTGAGATTTCTAAAAGAAAAAAAAATACTGTGATAATTTGGTCACTTAAAAATTATATTTATTCTAGAAAAATTACCAACTTTATGTTTTATAAAACCCCCAACCAAGTACAATGATTAACAAGTATCAATTGGAGTATCAAAAACATGTAAACTGCATTCAATGTGTCTGGAAAATGTATAAGTGAGGAATCCAAGAATAGCCCAATAATTCCTGCTCTCAGGAGACAGAGGCAGGAAAGAACCAAATTTAAGAGCAGCTTTGGCTACACAGTGAAGTTTGGTCTCAAAATGAAACCCAAACCAAAACCCACCCCTGGAAACCAAAATGGTGAGTGGGCTAGCTTATTTTCTCCCCTCCCAAACAGATAAGCACACACATATTTGTGAGGCTATTCAAATCTTTTATCTCTCTCATTTACTATCCCAAATACTTGTAAATCTATGCATTCTTACTACCTTTTGGCTAAGCAACATCCCCCAAGACCTTACCTGTTAAAGGCTCAGTCCCAGTCCATGGTACTGCTTGTAAGGGAGTCTTCAGAAGGTGGGGCCTACTTGAGGAGAGTTAGGGACGTGGAAGTGAGGCCTACTAGGACCTTGGTCCCTTCCAGCTATTTCTCCTCTTGGTTCCTCATAGTCACTACATGAGACGGCCCTCTTGGGCCATGATGTCTACCACATGGCCAAAACTTCTGAAATTCTGAGCCAAAATAAATATTTCTTACTAACTTTTTAAAAGGAGGGTTTCACTGTGCACAGCCCTGGCTACCAGTTCAGTCTTCCTGCCAGGCCTTGCGTTCTGGGATTCATATGTGTGCAGCCATGTCTGGCTCCTTCCATCCCCTTAAAGTAGATGATTTCAGATACCTTGTCATTGTAAGGAAATTAGCTGATAAAGTAGGCTTTCTTCTAGAATTTTTATTACAAACTTTTTTTTTTTGTTTGTCGCTCCTCAAATCACTCTCTTCCCATGTCCCTGCTCCCCACCTTATCTTTAACCTTTCAAACTCTAACATCGCCCCTTTCACTTTCATATGTTGCGTTTCTGCTATTCTTCCCATATACCCCTTCTCCTTTACGCCTCTTGCACATGGGTCCTTTTCAGGTTTCCTGGCATTTTGATGCCCTCACTTCTTATATAAAGGCACACACATTAAAGTTCGAAGCTATGATGCACATACAAGAGAGAAGAGCCATTTATCTTGAAAGGCCTGGTCATCTACACTAATATAGTGTTTTTAAGGCCCATCATTTTCCCTATACATTATATGATTTTATTATTCTTTACAGCTGCATGCAACTCCAGTGTGTGCAAGTACCACAGTTTCTATTGATAGGTAAAGAAGCTGATTCTATTTTCTTGCTATTATGTATAGAGAAGTAACTTACATATCTCCATACGCAAGAAGGTCCTTATGAAATAGCTTTGCAATTAATATTCATTTATTGAAAGAATTCCGTGAAGAGAAACCAAGTCCATGGGAAGACCATTCATTTTTTTCAAACATAGTGACCCTTCCATCTCAAATCCTCCTTTAGTAAGTTCATAGTATATACTTAAAGTGGATTTGGAGAAAGAGTCTGAGACTGTGCCTCATCAGCTGAGTAGACAAGGATGTTCTTGACTGACATCAAATCCCTACCCTAGTTCATCTTATGACAACTTAGACTCAAGACCATGGAGAGACAATCCTAGACTATGTGATTCTTATTTTCTCTTCTGTATTAAGGCCAGGCAGACAAAGGCAATGTCAAGTTCACAGCAGAAAATTCTAGAATTGGCAGCACAGGTCAACAACATATATCATCAAGGACAACTGTCCTCAAGCACCAATGCATAATTCTCAACTCTAGAACCAAGAAAACAACCATGGCAATAATTTCATCTTTTTATGTGAGCAAAAGAAATAAACAGTATACTAAAGACAGGCGACACATAGAACCCACAGCAACAGTCAAGGAACACTTATGCTAGCTCCCTCCCCCAGTTTTTCCTTCTTCCTTTCCTTTTCTCCCTCCCCCTTCTCCCGTTTATTTCTCTCTTCCATCTATTCCATAGTTCCCTATTTTTCTCTTCTCTCTCTCTCTCTCTCTCTCTCTCTCTCTCTCTCTCTCTCTCTCTCTCTCTCTCTAATATTTCAGTATCAATTAAATACTTCCTGGAGGAGGGGGTAAGGGTAAAGAAGCCACTGAGCTATAAAGGGACTATCACCATGCCCAAGAACATTTGGAGTAATAAAACTTCTATTATTTTGATTATGAAAATGACCATAAAAGCACATGTAACTTAAAATTCATGGAATGGGACATCCAGAATGCCAACTTTGTCATATGATAGTATAATTACTGAACTAAAACAAATGTCTAAAATAAGAAAAAGAAACTTACATCATTGAAGTTCATCTATGGGGAGGATTACAGAGTTTCTAAATGAATGGCCCTACAAGAACCTTGCAGAGAGATAGCCAGGAATGTGGAGAATTAACATCTGTAGTAGGTCCCTTTAAGCAAGGCAAAGGGCAAGGTTAGCCATCCTCTGGACCCCATTCTTCCTTGAGAGCTATTGTTCTGCATGTGTCTATAATACTAGAGGATTCTGCTAAGGAGACTCAGACAAATACTCTTAACTCCACTTATTGTGACACAGAGGGACTGTTGTGGGATTCAGGTGTCAGCTGATAAGGTCCAAAGAAGCTTATCCAGGGTCCCGGGCTCCTGGAAGGGGTGTGGCCGACCCCTTTGATAAGGGGCTGCTGGGACGCTGGGGGGCTCTCTTCCTGGTTCCTGGCTGCTGGAGGAAGGACCCCTTCGTCCGTCCGTCTGCAGACTTCGGTCCCTACTGTGCTTGGTTACCTGTACCGTGAGTTCTGGATTATATTCTAATAAATATTTTTCTAGTATTGGTGTTCTTGTGGGTAAACTCCGCCTACATCTGGCGCCCAACGTGTCCCGGACCCACGGGCGGGCCCACGGGACGGGTTTAATTCACACTCAGGTCAAGTTTTGAGTGTGGGCGGGGCTTATCCAGCCCCGTGCAGATTTGGTTTTGAGCGGTGACCTCCAAACGGCTTACGCCATCAGTTTCCGAGGCTCCCGGTCTGTTTCAGCCGGCGCCAGCGGGGGCTCCAGGCCTCTTAGCCAGCCTCACGGCCTCGGCCCCGCTGCCACCTGCGGTCGGTAGACCCCCCCCACCCAGCACACGACCCGCGGCTAGCTGAGACCCGGGCCGGTTGCAGCTGCCGCGCGCGGTCTGTAGCCCCGCCCCTCGACCAGTCGCGCGGCTGCGGCTCTGCGCACGCCCCTCCCCCAGCGCGCGGCTGTGGCTCTCTTCCTAGCTAAACGGCTGAGACCCGGGCTGTCTGCCTGCTGCGCACGCCCCTCCCCCAGCGCGCAGCTGCGGCTCTCTCCCTAGCTAAACGGCTGAGACCCGGGCTGTCTGCCTGCTGCGCACGCCCCTCCCCCAGCGCGCGGCTGTGGCTCTCTGCCTACTAAACGGCTGAGACCCGGGCTGTCTGCCTGCTGCACACCCCCCCTAGCTGTACCGCTGCTCAGTTCATTTTAATTGAGTTTGAACTGCGGCTGCAGGAGCGCCCTTCCCCCAACCTGGCTGGCTGAGTTTGACCCAAAAACTGCAGATTCAAGCAGCAGCTCCGCCCCTAAACCCTGTAACCTGGGACAATTGTGAATTACTCCTGTAGGTGAACAAAGATAACTAAAACCATTCTATCTTGTAATTAACATCCTGTCTTGACTTGTGAGAATTTGTTTTTTCCAAAGATTTTATTTTGTCTGCTGAGACCCTTTTAACACCTAGGATCTGTGAATAGCGTGCTGGGTGTCTCTACAGCGGCCATACAGCAGGGCACTAAACGTTATTGTGACACCTTCTGACCACACAGCGTCATTGCACCTGGATTGAGGTAATGGCTGACAACTATTCTTTTGAGGAATTTGGTATATATTTTTCCACGATGGTTGACAAGTTTTTAAATGAGTATCTTGAGGTGTTCAGTACCCCAGTTTTACTATTTCTTGGTCTGTTTCTGTATGTTGTGTTCCACAATAGAAGGGTGATGACTGAGGTCACGAATCTGAACTTTCAATTGCCATCCAAACTTGGTATTATAGAATCATCAAACGCTACACTGTCAGATGACGTTAAGCAGATGCAGACCTTCAATCAGCAGCTGTTGTCCAGGATATGTGAATTAGACTCTGCTATGTCTAAAACGATGGATATGCTACAAACTGGTTACAACAAGCTTTCACATAATGATAACACTGTACTAGAACAATATAAACTCTACGTAACTGATGAAAACAAGAAACTTATTGACCACATTAATAAACTGGATGAAAAATTCATTAATTATGTTAATGATGTAGATCTGAAAATTGCTAACTCGGCGAGGTCTTTAGACCTAGAACAATATAAACTCTACGTAACTGATGAGAACAAGAAACTTGTTGACCACATTAACAAAGTGGACGAGAAAATCATTAATTATGCTAATGATGTAGATCTCAAAATTGCTAACTCGGTGAAGTCTTTACAAGGATCACTTCATCAAGAAAGTCAAACGTTGAGACAGATGGTATCCGAAATACAAGAATTTGTACCTGCACTGTCCAAATTCCAAGAATGGGAATCCGTAGTGTCCAAAATCCAAACATGGGAACCCATTATATCTAAAATGGAACAATGTGGGGACCATATTGCAACACTACAAAAGGGCAATGATACATCTGATGCTCAGAACAGTTCAGGTCAACCCCCAATGGGGTGTTATGGTACTGGAAATACTTTACATAAAGTTGTAAACATCACGGGGATACCTCCTTCACCACCACTATTATTCCCAGCTACTATTCAGACCAAGATGGCACCAGGGGGTTCCTCAGAATATGTAGAGTATAGTTATGAGCCACTACATATGAAAGACATCAAAGATTTTAAAGAGGCAATATCCATGTATGGTATTCACTCTACTTATGTAAAGCAGCTCCTGAATTCATGGTCTGCAAAAAACCGAATCCTCCCCCTCGATTGGATGCAGCTAACGGCTGCTGTCTTGGACCAGAGTCAAAATTTGCAGTGGAGAAGCTGGTTTAGAGAAGAAGCCAGGACCTTAGAACACCAAGGAAGAATTAGGGGTTTCTTTGCTTCTCAGGACCAAATCCTTGGTGAAGGAATGTTTGCTGACGTGAAGACTCAGACTACTTATGACGAACATACCTTATTGCTATGCCGTACGGCCGCACTTAATGCATGGGAAAAGATTTTAGACTCAGGTCAAAAAGTTGAGCATTATGCTAAGGTCAAACAAGGTTTAAAAGAGCCTTATACTGACTTTCTACAAAGGCTTACCACGGCTGTTAATAGAGCAATATCAGATCCAGAAGCTAGAAAGCAAATAATACTTTCTCTGGCCTTTGATCATGCTAATCCAGAATGTAGAAGAATGCTTCTGCCTTTAAAAATCAGAGCCGCACCTCTAGAAGAATGGATTCAATATACAATCAATGCTGAACCTCTCCATAGTAATGAAGACAATTGGGTAGACCAAACCATTGATAAGGTAAGGAAGAGGAACCAAGGAATCACTTGTTTCAACTGTGGTAGACAAGGCCATGTAAGACGAAACTGTACACAAAGTACTCTTGGAAACGAGGCCCGATCTAGGTTTAATTCGAACAGAAGGCCATTGCCTTCTGGATTATGCAGAAGATGTGGCAAGGGACGACATTGGACCAATGAATGTAGATCTACCAGAGATAAAGAAGGCAACCCTCTGCCATCGGGAAACGCCTTTCGGGGCTTCCCCCGGGAAGCCCCCCAAAATCAGACTCCAAATTCGAGGATGGTGAGATCATATCCGGTCGTAGTAGAAGACCAGCATCCTCAAGACGAATAGAACACCCAATACCTGATCTTGAAAAACATACGATATCAGATGATAACATAAATTCAAAAGAAGATTCAAAAACTCCAAAGAAAATTACGAAACGGATATTTTGGCAGACTTCGATAAATGAACAAAGACCAAAATTGGGTGTACTGATAGACAATATTTATATCCAGGGTTTAGTCGACACGGGGGCTGATGTTTCGATCATAACCCCACGGTCCTGGCATCCGAGATGGCCTTTACAGACAGTAGATATCCAATTTCTGGGTATTGGAACAATATCTCAGGTGAAACAGAGTGTGAGGTGGCTTGAATGCATAGGACCAGAAGGTCAAAAAGGACGGTTAAAGCCATATATGGCTGATATAGCAGTGAATCTGTGGGGTCGCGACCTCCTAATGCAATGGAATACCCAGATTAAAATCCCTCCTGGTTATGATGTCAGCCAAAGGATCAACTATGTTTCCAAAAATGACAAAAATTCACCAGCCATTCAAGTTGTACAAAAGAATCGCCCTCTTAATAAGACACTCACAGCACTGCCTTTGAAATGGTTAACGGAAAAGCCTATTTGGGTTCAACAATGGCCTTTGACAAAGGAAAAACTTCAGGCGTTAGAACAGTTGGTACAGGAGCAGTTACAGGCTCAGCATATTGAAGAATCAACCAGTCCCTGGAATTCTCCTGTTTTTGTTGTCAAGAAGAAATCTGGAAAATGGAGGATGGTGACAGATTTAAGAGCAATTAATAAGGTGATTCAACCTATGGGCTCCTTACAATCTGGTATTCCCCTGCCTTCTCTACTACCTAAAGGATGGCCTATTACAGTTATTGACTTGAAAGATTGCTTTTTTACCATACCTTTACAGGAACAGGACAAAGAGAAATTTGCTTTTACAGTGCCTACTCTTAATAATTCAGGGCCAGCTAAGAGGTACCAATGGAGAGTCCTGCCCCAAGGAATGTTAAATAGTCCCACTTTATGCCAATATTTTGTACAACAACCACTAGAAATACTACGCAAGCGCTTCCCACAATCTATCATTTACCATTATATGGACGATATTTTGTTGGCAGACCCAAACCCACAGACATTAAAAACATTGTTTGAAGAACTACAGAAAGTATTGCCTAATTGGGGACTGCAAATTGCTCCAGAAAAAGTACAGAGGGGAGATTCTATCAATTATTTAGGATATAAGATAGGTTTACAAAAAACTAGACCACAAAAGGTAAAATTAAATAGAGATAAATTGAAGACTCTTAACGATTTTCAAAAGCTACTAGGAGATATTGCTCATATACGGCCCATGATTGGTATAAAAAACTATGAACTAGTTAATTTATTCAAGACTTTAGAAGGTGACAAGGGTTTAAATAGTCCAAGAAAACTATCTGATGAAGCTGAGAAAGAATTAGAGTTGGTAGAAAGAAAACTTCAGGAAACACATGTGGATCGTGTGGATCCAGACTTGGAATGCATACTTGTTATTTTACCCTCAAGACAATCTCCAACAGGAATCTTAATGCAAAGAGAAAGCATCATATTAGAATGGATATTTCTGCCACATAGGCCAAGCAAAAAGATGAAGACATATATCGAAAAAATTGCTGATCTGATTTTTAAAGGTAAATTGAGACTCCGCCAATTGACTGGAAAGGACCCTGCAGAAATTGTTGTGCCTCTGACTAATGAAGAAATTGAACGATTATGGGCAGACAGTGAACCTTGGCAAAAGGCTTGCAGTGACTTTTTAGGAGAAATTAATAATAAATATCCCCAAAACAAGAGAATTCAATTTATAAAGGAAACTAATTGGATCTTTCCTCGTGTAGTACAAGATGAACCAATTTCTGGAGCCCCTATATTTTATACAGATGCAAACAATTTAGGGAAGGCTGGCTACAAGTCTGAAAACCTAACTAAAGTGGCTCAGAGCCCTTATAACTCTGTTCAAAAGTCAGAACTATACGCGATCATTATGGTGTTGTTGGATTTCACAGAGCCTCTTAACTTAATTACTGACTCTCAATATGCAGAAAGAGTTGTTTCACATATTGAAACTGCTGACTTCATTCCTGATGATACGGACTTGACCTTACTATTCATACAACTACAAGATATCATCAGAGGTAGGATACATCCTATGTACATAACACATATCAGGGCACACACGGGCCTCCCAGGCCCTCTAGCGCAGGGTAATGAGGAAATAGATCGGTTGCTAATAGGAAGCGTGCTAAAGGCCACAGAATTTCATGAAAAGCATCATGTTAACAGCAAAGGGCTGAAGAAGAGTTTTCCCATCACTTGGATTGAAGCAAAGGAAATACTAAAAAAATGTGACACTTGCTCTTTCTATAACCAACCATCTTTACCTGCAGGAACTAATCCTAAGGGTACACACGGAAATGAGATATGGCAAATGGATGTGTTTCACTTTCCAGAATTCGGAAAGATGAAATATGTACATCATACTATTGACACCTATTCTGGAATGCAATGGGCGACTGCCCTGAGTTCAGAAAATGCTGATGCTGTACTTACTCACCTTTTGGAAGCCATGGCCGTATTGGGAATTCCCACTCAGATTAAGACTGACAATGCTCCAGCTTATGTCTCCCGAAAAATGAAGATAATTTTTGCATACTATGATATAAAGCATATTACAGGGATACCACACAATCCTACAGGACAGGCAGTCGTGGAGAGATCACACCGCACATTAAAAGAGATGCTCTATAAACAAAAGAAAGAAATGAAAAAGCCCAGAGAGAGGTTGCATAGTGCCTTATTGACTTTAAATTTTCTTAATGCTGATGAAAAGGGAACTTCAGCTGCTGAGAGACATTGGGTAGTAGAAAAATCTTCTGAGTTAAATCAACCCATTTACTTCAAAGATGTGTTGACTTCCAAATGGAAGCCAGGGTATGCGCTTCGGTGGGGTAGGGGTTTTGCTCTTGTTTCAACAGGGACAGAAAAGATATGGGTACCAACAAAACTAATAAAAGCCCGCTTCGAAAAGGAGTCTCTTCCTGAACAAGAAAAGTGACTGCTCATCCCTGACATGACAAACGGATGTGTGGTAAGGAAAACACACTTAACAAACCTGGGGCAGGGTCTCTCAGTTTTGTCTTTACAGGAAAATGGATACAACTATTTTTACGGCATTGTCTAAACATTGAATAATTACTCACCTGCAATAGAAGACAGACTGATGATTAAAGACTGTACAAGACGGACTACGAGACCAACTGATACACATGTGCACTACTGGGTAATTTCTCAATTTTTACTGCTTTACATCTTACATCTACATCTCAAAAAAAAAAAAAAAAAAAAAAAAAAAAAAAAAAAAAAAAAAAAAAAAAAAAAAAAAAAATTTGGTCCTGATTTGACTATTAATAAGGCTGGATTTGGATTGGGAACTTGTGGCTTTCTCCCTATCTAAACCCAAGCATATTGGTAAAGAAATATGAAAAATTCTGTCTCACATCATAAAAGCCACCTGGTGTGAGACAGAAGGCATAATATTTAGGGACCAATATTACTGTGACTTCATCTTAAACCTTGTTCCTCCCTGTTTCTGTACCTCTCAAACATCTCATTCTATCTGCTTCCAGTCTCCTAAAGTCATGAAAGATATAAATATCTCTTGAATATCGACAATGCTTCAGTTTTCCACTGTAAATAACATTTCCTCCTATCAGCTATCTACAAAGAATCTGAAACCGAGATGGGGCCTCCACCGGAACAACTCCTGCTACAAAAACAAAAATAGAAGAAAGAATATGAGAGAGAGAGAATAAGAGACAGATAGACAGACAGCAGAGACAAAAATAGAAAAATCAGGAACCTGGTGCGCACCAATCAATAATTGCTTTCAAGAAATAGATTATTCAAAAACAGCTGCAAGATAGCTCCTTATGATTATCCTTCAGATCACACTGCTAATTAAGTTTCCAGATGGAGTTAACCACTATCCTAAAATTGGTTATAGATGTATATGGTCAGTCCATTAGGAACTAACCATTGTTTTAGCTTTTACAGGACCCCAAAGAGATGCCATCGCCCTTAAGTCAGCAGGAAGCAACCTTATAAACGACTACGCCCCCTTTCCCAATAAGTTTTATGATCCAAAGGTTGTGGGTAAAACTGGGTAAAAGACAAAGCTATAATATAGCATCAGAGATCTTTTTTTTAGAAGAGAGGGGGAATAGATAGGATAGATAAAGATAGACTGCTCTACCTACCTATACTTCATTTTAGCTAAATGTATGGGCTAAGCTAAAGACAATTTGCACTGTCATAGATATCTGTATATTGATACTAATGCAAAATCATTTCATATGTTTAATTGTGATAATTTGTACATTGGTACAAAGTTTAATCTGAGATTGTTTTTTGTAACCAAAGCAACTTGTACTTCGATATAAATCTGAATCTGTAACTATTATGTAAAGCTGAATTTGAAATTGCTATATTTTATGTATGCTTCTACCTCTGTTTAAAATATTTGCACATCATTGTCATGTATACTATGCAATTACTACCTTCATTTGACTATACTAGATATAATGTATGATTGCACTAGTTATGATATATGCACAAGATGTTTTATATACCTCTGTTTAGATGATATATATGTATTTACATGTATAAAATGCTGTGGACACTTTACCTGGTAAGATACCCCTGGCTAATGCTCGATAGTTCTACTAAGAGTCATTGTTCAGAGATTGTACATCCCTTATATAAGTATTCTAATTTTTAGTACAGGGTTTATTCCTTAAGACGATAAGATCTGCCGTCAACACTATTTAAGGTATCATATCCCAGTCATTTCAGATACAGGTTAGAATATCATAGATGGACAAGAATCTTCAACCGTTTCATAGACCCAGAGAATATGGCATTTAACATTTAAAATTTGGCCACGAGAGACACGACGACTCCTGGTGTCATTGCTCCCTTCACGAGATGGTGTTGAGCATCAAGGATACTCCATTGGAGTTGGTCCTTTTGGCAAAAAATGGCCGGTTGAGTAAGGAACTGTCCTTACCTTGATTGCTGACAGTACACACATGATATCAAGCTGGATGAACAAATTGAGATGGAGACTGACGAAACCTGCCTAGACAGGATAAGACAGTCCCTTCAAAACTGTTCTGCTTGTAAAAAGATCTGTCAGATGCCATAGGCCTATAGCCAATCCGATAGATGCTCTAACGGTGCACAAATCCAGAGGTGATTGTCCAGGTAGCTGTGTTGCTGTCCTCTCCCAAATTTTGGAAGTAGCTGCTTCCATGTACTTCTGTCTTTCAGACAAATTTACCTTCCTTCTCAGGTCTTGAAGAGGTTGAAGAATAGATGTTTAAGGTTTCCACCCTAGTATCCCTTAGATAAGAACACTCAGGTGTTAGATTCTCACTTTCCCAGATTAACCCTTTAAAATAATCTATACACCCTACTATCTACCAATATTCTAAAACTATTAGATATACCTTATATAAGTTAGGCTTTGATTAGCAATTGTACTTTAACCTCTCCTAGATACTACCTCATAATGATTCCTACTGTACATAGTCTTAGTTTAGAACCTTCTTAGTTAGAAAAAGGGGGGAGATGTTGTGGGATTCAGGTGTCAGCTGATAAGGTCCAAAGAAGCTTATCCAGGGTCCCGGGCTCCTGGAAGGGGTGTGGCCGACCCCTTTGATAAGGGGCTGCTGGGACGCTGGGGGGCTCTCTTCCTGGTTCCTGGCTGCTGGAGGAAGGACCCCTTCGTCCGTCCGTCTGCAGACTTCGGTCCCTACTGTGCTTGGTTACCTGTACCGTGAGTTCTGGATTATATTCTAATAAATATTTTTCTAGTATTGGTGTTCTTGTGGGTAAACTCCGCCTACAAGGGACAGAGAATAAGACTTTAATAAAAGTAAGATTCGGGCAGGTGAAAAATAGCTGAGATTAGGAAACAGTGAAATATACCATCCAAGAAATTTATCTTGTTAAAAAGCAGAAACAGTCACATCTTTCTGCAGATTGCTTCACAGAAAAAAGTAAACATGAATTTAAAAAATATGTATCAGCCCGCATAAGGAATATATTTCCCACTTCCTTAGATATGAACATTTAATATATTTGAAGTGTCTTGGTGGTCCATCCTCACTTTTGGCATTACTGTCTCACCAGCCACCTGCCACCCTTTCTCTCTACATTTCACAAACATCTAGTCAAAATTCAATGACTGGCTGATATAGACGAAATCCTTCAATTCAAGTTGTTCTTAGACTTACACCAAGCACTTCTCAACTGTCATTTCTGAATGTCAGTGATTAGCATGCGAAAGGTTTATTTAATTTCTTATTACTTTTCAGAGAAAAGTAGTTAGAAACAGCTGTCATTCAGGTGATGAATGCAAGCTGTCAACCTCTGAAAAAGCAGGTAAAGTGCTGGAAGGTGGACTTAATTAACATGCAAAAAGCCCCTTCCCTGGATTGTATCCTGGCAAAGAAATGGCTACCTTTCCTTGCAAATTATAGAGTCTATTAATCAGGGTAGAAGGCAGTGTGAAAAGATACAGCCACAAGTTTGAACATTCAGAGACAAACACAATAGTTTTCCCCTCTTTCTAGAACTGTGGGCTCATATGCATAAACCTAAAATGTGGCATGCAGTCAAAAGCTACACTTGATCAAACAGTAAGCCTTAAAAATATTACATTACAGGGCTCACCATGAACCTTCCCGTTCACAGTTGGCATTGAACATTCAGATTAGTGAAACCATCACTAATGCTGATCCTCAGTGACTCTGCTGCCGTTTATATACCATGGAAGGAAGAAACATTTCTAAAAGAAACCTCTCTGCCCATAAATTGCTTTGGGCTTTATCAAGACTCTACACTCTAGAACATTCTCAAATATGTGAAGAGAATCATTTAAGGGGAGTGAGAAAACGGCTTAGCTAAAGGGAAGAACAAGAAAGGCAGGAGTTAAAGAAGCATGGGAAGAAGCGAGGAAGGGAGGGGGAGCAGGGGCTACACCGATAAAAAGACATTTTTTAATAAAAAAATAATAAAATGAAAAAAAAGATGCTTTGGCACTATATGCAAGTCTTACTCAACTAACATTTAAAAGAGGCCCCTTTTCAGCCATATGTGATATTTAAGATATATTAAGAATGTATCTGTAATAAAGATGATTGACATTTAATGATAAGCAGCCATCTGAGAGCCTTTGAAAATAAAAAGAGCCACCTAGCATTAGAGTACCCACAGAAGCCTGGGATTTTGATGTCATTTTTAAATGCTCATTTAGCCAGTGGCAAACCACAGTGACGGATAGCACTAGTCACCAAGCTCAAGGTCTTGAGTTCAAGTCCCGGCATTCATAAAGGAGGAGAGACATGACTTTTGAAAGTTATTCCCTGACCTCCACCATATACCAAGCTAGCCTCTTCACCTTCAAAAGTAAACCTCAACAGTAACCCAAAATATATAAAGTGGTTACAAAGCTACCCATGTAGCTTGAAAAGAAAACAGCATTTGCCTAGAAGACACAAGGCTGTGGATTTGAACCCCAGCATCACACACACACACACACACACACACACACACACACACACACACACACACACGGTGAAAGAGAGACAGAGACAGAGGCTGAGAGCAGTTAATCGCTGTTAAAGTTGGAGATTTAATTCTATGGTGAAAATTTTTCTAGTAAGCACTAAATCCTGGTTAGGTCCTGAGATAACAGCTCCACTTGTGGGCAGGACTCATTATTGTTTCAGAGAAATGTTAAAGCACTGAAACTAAATGGTTTCCCTGCTTGCAAGTGGGCCAAACTCTTAACATAAATTCAAACTTGGTTCAAGATAATGTCTTGTTTTAATAATGTGAGAGACTGATTCCTCATTGTTGATGTGCTGCTGTGGGATAATCCTTCTGCATGCTGTGAACACGTATTATTCCCATTGACTAAAAATAATGCTGTTTGGCCAACAGCAAGGCAAGATTAAGTTAGTAGAACAATAAAATTGACAACTGGGGGGAAAATGTGAAGTTGAGAGAGACATGAGCAAGCCACCTAAGAAGCAAGATGCCAGATGACTGGTAAAGCGACGGCCATGTGGTAATACACAGATACTTTGTGCCCTCAAATTTATCAAAATGCATGATTATTCCCTAGTACAGTGATATAACTATCCAATTAATAGGTCAGAATTCTTTACCCTTTTCCATTTTTATGTAATATATCATGGTACAGAAACATGAATTCTTAAGGTCAAACATAACATGATAGATTATTGAACCCATCAAAATATAAGATAGATGCTCTTAAAAAAGGAAATGGGTTAATTTAAATGTAAGAGCTAGTTAGTAATAAGCCTGGGCTATTGGTCAAGCATTTGTAATTAATAAAAGTATCAGTGTGGTAGGTAATTTGGGAAGTGGTTGCTGGGTATTTGGGAACAAGTGGTAGAGACATAGAACTCTACTTCTATTTACATTGGTGAGAATATTTTCCTGAGAATAATAACTGATTGTGAATAAGAACATTCATAAAAGAAGAATAAGGGGGAATTTTCAGAGATCTAAATGAAACAGAACTGCAACCACCATTATTACTATTCTCCTTCACCTCATCTAATGCCTGTCTTCACCCACTCTCTTGTCCCCATTTCAGCATCAGCTCTTCCTACCTCTGCTTCCTGCTCCTTGCTATGACAAAGTTCTTCCCTACACTCCCCAGCATGTTGCAGTGGTCTCCACCTACCCGCTTCCACCTCCACCTCTTTCCAAACTGCACAGTCTGTGTCATTTACTTATTTAACCTATCGTCCTTCCTTGCTTAATGCTTCCCTTAGAGCTCCATAAACTACAAAATGGCTAGCTATATTTTTCCTCCTGGCTGTAACTGATTGCCACACGACCACATAGTAAAACCTGGTCTAGTCTCTCCTTTTCTTCCTCAACAACAAGGTTGCATAAGAGGCCACATTCATTCTACTCACAAAGCAGGTTCCATTTATACAATAGTTTCCCTTTCTGCTCTCAAGATGGAGGGAGGGTTTTATGGTCCTGGGATCTGCTGAGTCTCCCACATGTTGCTCATTTGGGATTCTGACCACAGGTCACTCTCTACTGACAGCAGCAAAGTGCCAGCACTGGTGACATGGATTAGGAAGCCAGCAGGAAGCAATTAGGCCCTTTGTTTGCTTAGGAAGGGAGGAGCCATTTTTCATTTGTATTTCTCTACTATTGTCTGTGTAGACTCCACTTGAATCAATAGAATTTCAGGTATCAAATAACCTTTATCAATACCCAAAAGAATAATGTACAAGTAATTGCTCCAAGGAGTTAGTGAACCAGTGTCTTCCTCACATACCTACAGTATTCTGAATTGTCATGGAAACATGTAAGCACAGCCTGATAAAATTATTGGAGAATTAGAAAGTTGTTCAATAGGTATTTCAAGAGGCAAAATATGAGGCAGAGAAAAAAATGGAAATAACTATTTCCTGGGCAGCAGGGATTCAGTAAGTGCCAGTCACTGATATGGGATCATTTGGTGTCTCGTGGGACTATGGGATTTCCTTTTCTATCCCAAGACATTTTTATACCTTCTCCTCCAGACATGTGCAAGGCCAGCTAACTCCTGATTCTCAGTTTTCACCTGCTATATTAGGAAGTGAGAGTGGAAGACTGGAATAGATGAAGAGTTTTGATTTATATGATTAACAGTCAATGAAAGTCCTTATTATATTAGCACATTATCATATTAGTATGTATGTTGTTCCATATCACATTACATTTAGATCAAAATAAACAAATGAAAGCACTACAAGATAATGGGAAACAGGAAGTCCCAACAGGAGAGATCAAGACTACTCATGAATTCAGGAGTCTTAGTCCAGTTTCTACACAGGGATACCAAGGACTGTCATCCCTCTTCAGTGACAGTGGCTCACTGTGACAGTAGGGAGACTCTAGAGGCGGGCCTGGCCACCCAGGATACAAGAAGGTTAGGGGAAAATGTCTCTAAGCAACCCAGTAGTCCACACTCCCAGATTCCCTAGACTTCTGGACATGATAAACTCTACCAGGTATCCAGTATATGCCTTGAGTTGGAGCTGCTTTATCAAGGGATCCCAGATTCCTATGTTTATATTACTACATTGGTGTTGCCTCAGAAATTAAAAATAACAGAAAACACTGCTAGTTTCTGTGGCTGATTAGGCCTTGGGGTGAGCCTACGAAATCAGTATTTCAAAAAATTTTTTCAGGATCTTGTGAAAAGCCTACCACATAGTATAAGGATCCATATCAGAAGATGGAATCAGAACTTAAAGAGACCTTGTTAGTCATGAACTCTGCTCCAAAATTCAAGCTGCAACTAATAATCCATTTGGTATTCCCAAAATGTCTGTAACATACCAAGAGGTCAAGTGATGAAGAAAGATAATAGAAGAACCAGAAATATTGTCCTGAGAGCAGTATGTGAATACAGGATCGGCACAATGGTGCCACCTTTTCTTCCATTTGGCTCACCCAGCCTGATCTCCAGCTTTGGCTTTGCACTTTGGAGCTACTATTCTAGGTAGACTTTTCTGATGGCTTCTCCTGTTGCCTGTTCTCTAATACCCAGAAGGAATTTCCCTCTGGTGGTAGTTGAGGTGTAGGTGTGTGTGTGTGTGTGTGTGTGTGTGTGTGTGTGTGTGTGTGTGTGTGTGTGTGTGTGTGTGTGTGTTCTGAGTCCCTTTAGAGATTGGTCTGAAACTGGAGAACACACAAGGCTTTGACATGATTCTCTCTCTCAACAGGGTCTTCTAAAAGATCTTCTCCATTTTTCTAATTAAAATTTCATTTTATTTTTTTCCCTAAGTCATGATTGCTACCTAATCTAGCAGGCAAGCAGCATGAAAGAATAAGGGGAGCTTAGGGAGCAAGCTGAGCAACTAAAGAGAAATGAACAGGCTTCTCAATCCTTCAAATCTATGTAAATGTCAGTTGCTTGTGGCTGTCCGCCTATAGTCACAGCAGTCATGGGAGAAGAATGAAGGGAGGCAGTGAGTCTTCCGAGCAATGTGTACAGCCAAGACTAGCTGAAACAGGAAGCTCTGGGTACAGTGAGATACCCTGCCTTGGTATGAAAGTGGGAAGGAGGTCAGAGAAAACAACAGACATCAACCTTGTACCTCCACATACATGAGAGCACATGTTCACATGCAATCACAAGCACACTTTTGCCCACATCCATGCAAACATGCATACACATATTCACACAATGTGAATATCTGTAATCCATACACGTTCATAAATAAACTACTCCACAGACTGCAGGGACAGTGACTATACTGTATTCCTGAGCACAGGCTCTAGGAGCCACATGCATTGTGTGTGAATCCCAGCCCTGGCACTTATTTGGTGAATTCTGCCAATAACACCAAAGTGAGAGATATTAAAAGACTTAGTAAAATATATACTTTAAAAATATTCTGATATTTTTGTTTCTGAGCTGAGAGGCAAGAAAGCAACTAGACGGGTCAATATTAAGATTTTAACTACTTATTTCTATTATAGATTGTGATAATAAAAATAGCATGTCTTTCAAGGATCATGAGATTTTACTGTCTTACCAACTGCAGTGTGGTTAAAACAGTCTCCATGAATAATTAGTTAATATGTGTGTTTTAAATGAGACTAAAAGCAAGTATTATTCATACTTTAGTGGAAGCTGTTATCTTTAACAAATGATTAGTACTGCATGTTATTTTTCTATAAATAGTAAAATGTTTTTAAATGACTATTTTCAGCAGACATTCTTTAAATGTACAAAGAGCCATTAAGGTATAAGTTATGAAACTAAAATCAAAGTTTGAGACACTAAGACTTATTTCAACTGAAACTTTGGAATCTATTTTTCAGGTTAAAAACTCTAACATTTAAGCCCTTAGATGAGATATAGAGGATGCAGTATGAGGAGAAAATGCTCACAGTCCACCAATACATGCCACCTCATCACCACCAACCCAGTCCTGCTACTGCCAATCCTGGTACTGTAGTAGCTAAATTTATGATCAGAAATTTGGAATAAGACCTCAGCTTTATCCACCAGGGCACAGGGATCCTCAGTGTCCTGGGGAAATTTGTATTAGTCTCAGACCCACAGCTTGATGTTTGTAACTCTCACAAGTTTTCATGAAAGGAGGTAATGCTAGAAAGTGTTTTCTCAAATTATTCTTTCTACCTCGTTAATAGTTCCCTTAACATCTCAGCATTTATATTTTCTTCACTATAAAAAGAAAACAAAGCCCACTCTAGCATGCTTTAACACAGCAAGGCACTGGTTCCGTGGTTTTCCATCTTTCAGCTGAATGTTCTACATCATTAAAATTCAAATTTAAATGGCCCATTGGGATCATTTAAATTTGAGCTATCTGCACACTAGCTAAGTTTGTATGGACTCCTACGTCCAAAGAAGAAACAGGTAACCCTTAGCTGCTTTCATGTGGTGTAAAGGAAACAAAGAAAGGAAAAATGTAACACCAAGACAGAAAAGTCCAAAGAGCTGGGCCACACTACTGCATAGGCTTTTCACTGCATGAACATGTCTCCCAGGTCACTGAAAGAATCCCAGCTATAATTTCATTGTCTTTCACTGAGGGCATATATAACTGGATGGCAGAAACTGACAACTGTGGGTAATAGCTGTCCTTAGGCACCTTCTTCCTGAGTCTGTTGACAAGTGAATACTAACATCCAAGATGACAAACCTGGACTTCTTAAGATTTGTTGATTTAGAAAGGCTATGAGCTTGTGGTGGTACAATGCTCCCTTGCCATTGCCACTACCACAGAACCAAAACACCATGGCTTGGCTGGATAGTGAGCATCAAAAGTACAAAGTCCCTTGGTATTTTGTTGGTCAAAGGGTATATAGAAATGTCTGTGCAGTATTTAGTATGGCATCAATGTTTCTATTAAGCTGAGGAAATTCATTTTCTCTTTGAAACCCTATGAGCACTGTATTCATCACTTCTCTGCTGCTGTGACCAAGGGAACTTTTGGCTCACAGTCCCAGAGGGAAAAGAGTCCATCCCCAGCAAGTAGCATGTCAACAAGTGACAGAAGCCAGAGAAGAAAGCTGACAGGCCATGTCCTCAAGCACAAGAATACAACACAGAGAGTGAACTAGATGTCAGTAACAGAATAAAAAAAATCAAAGCCTGTCCCCAGTGACATGCTTTCTTTCTTCAGCAAGGCCATACTTCTATATCACCTTGGAGAATATCACCAACTGAGGAAAAAGTGTTCAGATATCTGAGTCTGTGGGGGACATTCTCATTCTACAGGTCCTAACACAGACTATTCAGCCTGTTTTTCTCAGAACAGATTCAGTATCTATGGGCCACTAGACTAGCCAGCCTTTCTCCAGTTAACTGAGAAGCAAACTTGACCACTGGATTGTATAGAGTTAGAGAGTACATCATGACAGAAGTTGAATGTCTTCAAGAAAACTGATAAACTGGGTAAGAAAAAATGATGAGGGACCTACAAAACAAAGTGCTATTCTACACCGGCCACTTTAAAAGAAATGTTTTGGAATTAAAAAGTCTAAAAGAGAAGAAAATGGAAAAGCTGTTTCAGCTACTCATTCACAAAGTGAACCGATTTACATAATAACGTATCACAGTCACTTCTATTTGCTTTGTATATTTACAGTCAATATTTTACTCAATACACACAGGCTCTTCTTCCAAAGCACAGCTTTTCTCACTACCAACCAATACTCCATTTTCACAAAATTTCAAAGAAAAAATTCTTTACAAAAAAACAAAAACAAAAAAGTGTAACTCACATAGATTTTTGAACTACACAAACCCTCTAACCTGTTGTCATTAAAAGTCTAGGGGCGAATTATTTCTGGGATTCCTAGACTACTCACCTAGTAAGTCTTAGATTGGAGTTTGATTGCTAATTGAAAATAAAACACAACTGTCAAACATATAGGTAACTCTAACACCTGTGACACATTTCCATATATACCCATATTGACAAGGAGTTCAGTGAGCTTGTCAATACAATACCCTTCCAGTTATTTCACAATCCTAGTGCAAAAGACAAAAAGCTAAATTCCCCTGTTCCCTTGAAGCTAGCAAGAAAAGGGAATCCACCAAGACAACTCAAGCATATGAACTCTGAAGCAAAAGCAAAAGCTATAGAGGATTGATTGTGTGACAGGCTACCTACTGGGGAAACATGGTGGCAGATTACCTGGATTTCTGAAGCATCATGAGGTGTTCAAGGCCTTGCCATGTGGGATCAAATACTGATTGCCAGGAAAATGTAATGCTATTCCCATTGTGGGATAAACAAGCCCTAGAGGTCTAAGGGTCTGGGGGCCAACCTGGCTCAGTCAGTTTAAAATGGTTATAACTGGTCCCTTAAAACATTTGCTCCTAGCACTTCCTCATAGCCATGAGGTGAGGGCCCCCTGAGTGGGCATGTCCTCATAAGCCAACTTGGGATCTGCCTGGGGATCTTGACAACAGAGGAAGAATCCTGATGTGAGATGACTTGGACCAGTGAGAGATGACTATGCCACAGCCGCAGATGGCAGCAAAGCAAAGCCCTTCCCCCTGAGAGGGAGGAGGGTATAAAAGGCTTGCCCCTTCCTCAATAAATTAAACTTGTTTGTTTCAACTAGTCTCCCCAGAGTTGTTTTCTGTGCCTTCTTGCCCCCTCCCCCAAAGGGGAACTAGCAGGGCCCTGAGAATAGACAACCCCAACATTCCACTAGAGCACTCCAACTTGCCAGGTGTCATTTGGTCATTTTTGGCCACTGTTCCCTGCTTATGTTTATACAGTCTATATTCTAGAGGAACAATCTGGGGCTTTAATGACCTTCATTTTCTCTCCTTTTACCCTTCACTCTCTAGCACGGTCTAGCAGCCATAATATTTCCTCCTTACTTTATTTGCTTAAAAGAATCTTTTAGTATCTCTTATTTGTACATATCTAGGAGGAATGGGGAGTTATGAAGAATTTAGCCAAGCCAAGTATAGTGACAAATGTCAGATGTACTTGGGTTCCCATCTTGCAATGCTGTCCTTACAAATAAGGAACATCTTACTGATCAATGTTTGACTTGGGTCTAGTATCCGATAACTCAGTATGATGGTTAAATGATGGTTCATTTAAATGATGGCACTCTGACTATGTCCTTCTATTCTGGTCTTGATTTGACATCAAATGGGCCTACTGGATTTTGTTGTTTATTTGTTTATTTTCCTGTAGTTGCAGGTGCTTCTTGGCCTATGAATTAGACTGCAGGAAGTGTTTACAGGGATCTGTTTTCTGTTTTGTCTTTTTGTCTCTGTCTTCCCTCCACATTTCCTTGAGAACCTATCTTTATTGTATCTTTAAATTGATCTGCGTCGGTCTGAGAAGTCAAGATATACTGAAAATTTAACCAGCTTGGATGACTATCTAATGTGTTGGACATAAGAGTGCTATAATGTAAAACATGAACTGACAATCACTTTGCCTACTATATTGATATCCAAAGTCACAGCAATCATCAAAATCTCAATGTAATCATCAGTGAGCTGTAGGACTATAACGATGGCTAATTTTATTTCTTGAAGCATCTAAGACTTTTCAAGTAAACACTAAAACATATTTCCATGTTTTGCTTTTCCCTCTCTAGCCCATATACTGAAAGAAAATACAAGATGCATATGAAACCAGAGCTTTACGTTCACCTCAAGAAGAGAAAATTCATGTCAGTGGAAGGTGCTCAAACCATATTGGCTCTGGGCTAGACTTCGGCCTCCTGCTGTACTCTGCTTTCACTGTCATTGGTTAATTGAATCTCTACATCACTATCCTGGATTTGACTTCTCATATTATTTTGTAGGTCCACTAACCACTAAGCTTAAACATATTGCCTGCTATGTGGAAAAGTCTATTTCAAATATTTTTTTAACTTACCAAAAAAAAAAAAAAAAAAAAACTATGAAAACTAGACCATTTGTTCTTTAATAACTACTTTTTTAAGAAGCTTACTGGGTTACATGTGGCACTTGATTCTGACACAATATTCTCTACAAACATGCAAAGTACTAAGGGACTTCCTCAGACCTATGTAATTGGTATGCCCTAAAGTCAAGACTGTGTCTGTCTCTAAAGCCCTTTCAATTAGATTCACCAAAGCTGTTAAGAACATGCTTATGTCTTGTGAATCATGTAACTGACAAACCCTAATATGTCTCCTTCTACATGTCTAACACTGAGATATACCAAGACATTAAGATGTACTGAAATGTCATGCACAGAAGACAGAATTAAAATGTAGATGCTAGTGTGCAACAAACCCAGAGCTGTTTAAAAACAAGCTAGCAAAGCACTCCGGAGTCACACATCTATAGATGACCTGGGATCCTGAGAACTTTCACAGCTCAAGAGCCTCATACACAGGAAATATTTTGAGTTCAGTCTTTTGTGTGCACTGTGCTACTTCCAAAGCAGAAAATGCCATTTCCTTTGCAAGAAGGACGGCTTTATACACACCCGAAGAGAGGAGATAAGGGAAAGTCTCGGAAATTTTGATCATTAATTCATGCTTTCATAAAACTTCTTGAGATTTATATGACAGAACAGCATTGTGGAAATCAGACCCAGTGGATAAATAATCATTAGATGTAAAGTCTATGTGGGTCCAGAATTTCCTGAGGTAAGTTAGGAATGGTAAAACATTTTCTAGTCTTGTTACCAAATATTAAAAGGTATAAGTAAGGCATTGGAAACAGGCATCTATTCAACCAGCATTAACTCATCTCTCTCTGAGTTGTTAGTAAGATACAGAGAGAAGAAAAACAAACTCCAAAACAACATCACCAACAGCCATAGCAACAAATTCAGACACATATCTTCGTAAGTATAAGACATAGAAACAGATTCTATCTAAAGATGGCGTAAGAAACAAGCATTATCTAGTGTCAACCCCTGCCTGAAAATAAAAGAAAAATAAACACCTGTGCCAAGCACATTACCTAAAGAGAAATGTTTAGCCCAAGCTTTATATTTCAGAGTCAGAGAAGGTAAGGCAGCTGCAAGTACAGAGCCCAGGAACGCTATTTATTATTATATTTTCAGCTTTTCCTTCTGCCATGCTTTGGTCATTTCAAAACATTTTTTTTATTTTGTGTGTGTGGGGGGGGGGCTGGGGGGGTGGGTGGGTGTGAATATGTGTGTCTGCGGCTATCTGCAGAAGTCAGAAGAGGATGTTAGGTCACCTGGAGCCGGAATTACAGACTGTTGTGAGGTACTAGGACATTAATTCAGGGACCATGCAAGTACAGAACGTGCTCTTAACCAGTGAGCCATTTCTACAGCCCAGTAAATGTTTTGCCTCCATTTTTGTTTGTTTTTGTTTGTTCTTTGAGGCAGGGTTTATCTATGTAGCCCTAGATGTCCTGGAACTCCCTCTGTACACCAGGCTAGCCTTAACATTGGAAATCCACCTACCTCTGCCTCCTGAGTGCTGGGAATAAAAGTATGTGCCACCACCAGCTTTTGTGCTTACTTTAATAATAGAGTAATAACAAATAAGGAGCAATATGGGGGACAGAAAATACAAAAATGTTTTGCTTTTGTGTCTGACTCCTCAAATAAGAGGCTCGCCATCACCTTTCCACCTAGATGTGAGCATCTACTGAATAGAGTGGAGATGAATACATTCAAGGGCTAACACTAGCAGACTTGGCTGAGCATTCTTCCTCACAATATCCTGATTTAGACTGAAGTACTACATGCGAAGGGTGACTGTTCTGCTCACCTTTCTCCATAAAAGATGAGAAAGAAACATTCTCCTCTGCCTTTTTCTAGTTGAGTCACATCATGTGACATTGCTTAGACTTTCAACTCTTTTCCACCAAGCAGCCTTTGTGTTTGTTTGTTTGTTTGTTTTTAACTAAGCTTAAATTTTCTAAAATAGCATGGTTTGTGCTAGACACAAATTAAAATGTCTGATTTAAAGTGTTTTATAACAGCTGATAAAAGATGCATTCTATAGGGCAATCAGCTCATCATAGGATATAGCATATTTGACCTAAAGACAATTGCTCATAAACCAAAAATCAAGTTTTTAATGGCACAGCATCATTTCTCTTCAGACTGAGCATTGATGGGAAATCTGCACAGCAATGGATGAGAGATTATTTTTTTTTTTTACTTTTCTGGATATTCCTTTTTTTTCCTCTCCCAGCCTAAAAAACCCTAAAGCAGGGGACCTACCAAGTAGAATGAACCTGGAGGACCTTGCAGTTGCCCATTTTGAATATTTCAGAAAGACACGGTAGACACAGTAAGCAGGCAGAGACAAAAGAAACCATATTGTTTGAACTTATCTTAGAGTTAAAGACAATTCTCCATATACTTTCTCCTAGACATCAATGAGTAACCATTACCTAGAGAACTGTAATATGCTCCTCAGAACCCTCAAGCTACTGCCTTTCTTTCTGTGGCTTCTAAACTTTATCTCTGCCTGAAACCATTTTAACTCTTTCCCCTAGACTCTGACTCTAATCTTATTTTCTGCTAATATTTTGTTGTTTATATCTTCAAATGAAATGGAGATTAAAGATGCAAGAGAATCCATGGAAATCTAAGGGTTTTATATCAATCTTGTTAACACCATTTGCCACCATAATTTATTAATTTAAGTATAACTGATGACCTAGTTACTGTAGTCTCCAATATCAATTAACAATTATAATCCCAGGAACCATGAAATACCTTCTAGTTCAGAAGATCAATAATAAGAAAAATAATGCAATACATGGTGCTGTGGTGTATATATATATATATATATATATATATATATATATATATATATATATATATATATATATATGTCTGTATCACACTGTCTGTCTATCTGTACATTATCTACCTATCTATTTAGTTATTTATTATTTGGGTTGGGAACTCAAACTTCCAAGAATATAGCAATAGGGGGTGAGAATTTTGGAAGTGTTTAGAATTGGGAGAAGTGGAACCCATCTGATGGCATTAGTGCCCTAGTAAAAAGAGATTGAGGGTTGTGCTCTCTGGTTCTACATTATATGAAGGTGAAGCAAGACTGTATATCTCCAAGTAAGAAGAGGACTTTCCCAGAAGGCAGCCATGCAGGCACACCTTCTATTTAGATATTCAACCCCCATAAATATAAATCATGGTGAGATAACCTAGCAAATATGGGCATTTACTGACATGTCTTAGGAAATCACTTCGATCCCCAGAACCCACATGGTAGAAAAAGAAAACCAAATCCTCCAAGTTGTTCTCTAACCTCCACATACATGCTGTGATACATGTGTGCTTATACACACAATAAACAAATGAATGAATAAACGAGTAAATGCAAAAATAACTATAGTGTTGTTAAGCACAAGGTATATTGTATTTTCTCATGTATACCCAACTAAGGCATAAGATATATTTAGTTACAATAACACATGTAGAATTAAAAATAAAAAAAAAAAAAAAACTGAATGCCCACCGGCTAGTGTTATAAATAGTGTGATCATGAGTGACTATCTTGACAAATATGGTTTTCAAATAAAGGATGGGAAATGTGAGGCAAAGGAAGACAGTGAAAGATGGTGTATAGTTGGCAAAGGGGACAACAGGAAATGAGGAAGATGTCCTGTGGAGTTTGTAAGGAGTAGGCTTGCCTAAATGTAATCCTGGGAAGGTTGGAAGCAGAGCGGTAACATCATTCACAGGGCTTTCAAAGAACCACTCCAGGTATAATGTCGATGCTCTGTAGGGACATAAGGGTCAAACATGGAACAGACAAAAAGGCTACAGCAGCATCAGTCTCAAGTAAAGGGTGATGGTGACTAGAGTGTCCCATGTAAGGCTTGTGGGTGAAAGATGGGCAAATATATAGATGGTTGTGTTGCCAAATTTTCTGGGAATACAAACACAACAGAGTTGCAGAGGACTGTGGGAGATTGTGTTGTTTCATTCTAAATATTTGTCCCACCCACTGGTTTAATAAAAAGCTCCAATTGGCCAAAGGCAGGCAGGAAGTGTGGGCAGGGCTACCAGACTAAGAAAACTCTGAGAACAGGAAGCACAGAGGAGAATGCCAGAGAGAAGCCGGAAGAAGCAGAGGACAACTATGCTGCTCTAAGAAAAGATACCGAGCCGCATGGCTGAACAGGATAAGTCATGGATTAGATTGAGGGTAGAGAGTTAGCAAGTTATATGCCTGGGCCTTAGGCTGATCAGCCTAAAAACTATTGAAAGCATCTGTGTGTCTGTGTGGGTCTGTGAGTCTGCAGGTCTAAACCTTGAGGCTAGGCCCAAAAGTCTGGGCCAGAAACCTCATACTACAGAGGACACCATGAAATCTGTCATAAATTGTCATGAAATGAAAGGAATTGTCATGGACTGAGATGAAAAAAAAATGAAAGAAGAAATGTATGCACAAGTTTTTGTCTGTTTTTCTCATTATATAGTACTGGCTGGCCTGGAACTCATTATGTAACCCAGGCTAGCCCAGAATAAAGAGATCTATACGCTTTTGCCTCCTCAGTGTTGGGAATAAAGGCATTTGTCACAATGCCATGCCTTTACATGCAGTTTTTGGGTGTCATGTTAAATAAATAACTTGGATCAGGAGACAATAAATTTTAAATGTTTGTTATATGTTTAAGAGGAAATATTGGGTAAGCAGGTATATTTCCAAGACTAAGTGCCTAGGGAACGTCTGGGCAGGAAAGCCTAGGTGAATTGTGACAGTACAGCAAGCACCTCTGTCTAGCTAGATCATCAGGAATAAATGTCGACAGATTACATCCAAAATCTGAGCTGAGTAGCTCTTCAATATGGAAGCAATGATGAACTTGGGAGCCAGCAAAAGAATGTGGAATGTGAAAAACAGCAGGCAGAGAAGCAAGGGTCCAGGTGAAGACTCTGCCTTTGTGGGAGGAAAAAGCAGCCAGAACAGGGAAGAAACAAAACCAACCCGGATACACCATGCTGTGAGGTAAGCTTCAGGAAAGCTCCCAGTCTTCACTTTCTGTCTTAGGCACAAGCTTTGTGAAAACACACAACTCTTCCATAGAAGTATTCTAGTCATATTTGTAACACTTAAAAACTAAGTTAGCTTACTTAGATTGTATTGGAATTCTGTTGATAATTCATGCTTTAAAAAAAATGACCTGAAACCATATGCTCAAATACACAATAGGCATTCAAAAATCCTTTCTGAGTGGGTAAATTATTCAGTAAAAGGAACTTATCTTGTGACTATGTTATTAGCAATGTAGCTTAGTGATTTTACAGAAAGATGGATGATGTGCCCCAGATGGATAATTATCTTAGTCTGATACCATCCAAGATGATGGAATCATTCTAGTCACTGTATATGACCATGTGCCATCACTCCTCTGGATATGAGTGGCCTGTTTGGCGTTTCAAAGGAGGCTGAATATGCAAAGGGCAAAGAACATTTACATAAAGTTAAAATACAAAAGAATTAAAACTACATTTTATTCAGCAAACTATATGAGCAGCCTATAGACATACGTGGTAACAGCATGGATTATAGGTGAAGCATTGGGACCGTCTGGACTACAACACTGACTTACTAACTAGTACAGTATCTTGTGATTCCTATTTTATAAGCCCCATATGAGAGTGCTAACGGAAGTAGCTAAGAAACTATACATTTATCCCAGTCTGGTTACCTAAAGAGTGTAGAAAAATACCAAAGAAACGATGAGCAATAATAGTTCTTGGCCATGTGGGAAGCACGTCATTATCTGCATTATATCTCATGTTATGAGCTGAGAAGCTAAAAACAGCGATTAACACAGACTGAAAGATTTTGCCCCATGTAATAAGATTATAATAGCTGCTACTAGAATCCAGAACCCAGCTCTTCCTGACTCTAATTTTAGCAATTCAAACAGGGTTGTCTCACAACCCAAAAAATCAGAAGTACTCCTCCAGAAGTTAAAGGATAACTGGTTAAAGAATCTGGTGCAGTTTTGTCTTAAATAATGTGTGTGCATGTTATTACAGATCCTTAAAAACTATACACACTAATTGTATACTTGTAAGAAATTTGAATGATGCAAGTTAACAGTGTGAGTTAGTATGGAAATGTCTGGCAAGTAACTTCATTTGAGCAATTGCACTTTTCTATTTTCATGGCCATTCTTTCAACTCCCTTCTAGTCACAATTTACCAACAGATCATTTCTTACTCTAAATATATCTCAACCTTAATGGCAAAGTCCCAGCCTCAGCAGCGTTCTGGATATGCTATTTATGTTGTTATTTGCAAATAGCACATACTCTAACAGCTGGGTGGATATCTCAGCATCTGGAGTTGGAACTGGCCTCGAGGCATATAGTGACTAATGATGAATCCAGAGGGAAGGAGGGTGAGCATGCATACTTCCATGCTTTTATCTTCATGACAGCAATACTCAGCAAGATGCTTCATGGAGACCCTAAGCTTTCTGTTCTTAAAATTTTCCAAAGCCAATCTTAAATGTTTCTGGATCAATGGGAATTAATTTAAATTCTGCTTGTCTCAGGCAAAGACCGCTGTAAATCAATCTCCTCCTAAAATGAACATGAGCAGCTTAAAATCACATCACATGCTATAGCCAGCAAGTGTGGATGCCAAATGTAAATAGAGGAGATCTAATTTTCACTAGATTGGAATATGTAATGCAGAAATGGATTTTTAAAATGTCCTGGGAAATAACTGCAGTGGCATTCATGCCAATGTGCTCCCTAAACACCCCAAACACACATCTCACAGGCCAGGAGCACAAGCCCCAGGGCAAAGCTGATGCTTCAATGTTGAAAGGTTTTCCACATTATGTAACAAAAGTTATGGTAAAGGGAAAATTAGTGATATGTTTTGAAAGCCATTCCTTATTTCATATTATTGCTAACAGAACTTATAGCACATACTTGGGAGGTTTACCATCATTTCCTAAGAGTTGAGTCATCTCTGAAACTGCATTATTATTTTTAAATGTAATGAACAGGTCATTTCTTTAAGGTACAAAAATTGAGGGTGCCTATAAAATACCTAGTCAGAAAGATCAAAGTAGATTTTCTCATATTTGGCTTCATGTAGCTCATTTATTTTTGTCAATTATACTAATTACATCACATCTTCACTTCACAGTAAAATTATGAATTAGAAAAAAATGATAGACATCAAGATATATACTTAAAAGCATCCTTATACTAGTTCTGTGGCTGTTCCTGTAACTCCAGCACTCATAAGAAAGAAGAAAGACTGCCAGGAATTTGGGATGCATGGTAAGCTCTAGGCCAGCCTGGGCTACATGATCATATCTTGTTTCAGCCAACAAAATCATCTAGGCATGGTAGTATAAAACTTTACTGCCAGCACTCAGGAAGCTGAGGCAGCACGATCACAGCTCTGTGTACACTTTAAGGCCCAAGCTAAATTGTACCAAAAGGTAGAGAAATGGTTACCTGTATATATTAATGAGCCATGAATACCTAGAATTTTCTAAGTCTACATATATCTACATATATCTAGAAAAAGATAAAAATTATTAGAAAGTTAGTTATTCTAGACATCAACAAAATAACTCCAAACAACATGAGAAGGGTAAGAGACTATACTAAGGCTGAAGAAACGCCAATGAAGTTCAATAAACTCTGAAAATGTCTGGTTAAGTAGTACTCACAGAGGGATGCTCTCTGGTCTACTTACATTTAGGAAACGGTAGAAAAATGTACATTTACTGAAGATGCCTCTGTCCTAGATGTGGAGTACACATATAACGACTTATGCTGACCTACTATTATCTTCTTCCATCCTGGCCACTTAAACAAGGAAAGCTAAATTAAAGACTAGACTTGTTCTTAAACCTGGGCCAAGAGAAAGCTGAACATGATCACAAAGATGAAAACCTATCTGGTTTTCCAGGAAACCTGCCAACCCCGTCTCAGTTCCAGGACCTGTATTTGCTGTTAGTTGGCCTGGCTGGGATTAACTCAAAGGGGAATGAATTTACCTAGGATGTCTTGGAAAAGGCAAGCAACCTCTGGTAAGTAGCTAGCTAGCTGCTCTTTGGGATGCAGGAAGAGCACCAGACCATGTCTGCCAGCCTGGGATCCCAGGTGTGCTCACCTGCAGGGGGCAGGATGGAAGAAACAAGTTCAAGCAAGTGCTGTCAAGGTCTGGAATTTGACTGCTAATAATTGCACTTGGGAGAGATTTTGACTACCTCCAGGGAAGGTAAAAAAAGGAGCGCACGGGTGGGGTCTGGCCAGGTAGAACTCAAAAATATTTTCTATTTGTGTCACTTGACTATTAAAAAAATTGTGATTCTTCATTCAGTGAATTCCCTTCCCCTTTGTGGTTTAATTTAAGGTCAGTGCTTGTTTATATTGCTCCCCCCCTGATTTCCTGGAAGACAGACAAATAATCTAAAGAATGTGAGTGCCTGCTTTGAATTAAACCCACTGAGTCAAATTACTGATTGCAAAGGCAGTGGTTAGTAACACACAGATTTGCTTGGAGTGAAGTAAAAAGGCCCTGCTCCCTGGTTGCTTGGAAGGAGGTGAGGATAAATGGCTTGTTTATTTAACTGCCTTTGAAAACAACAGATAGATTGATTTGGGTAACTCAATGTGGTTATGAGAGGTTGAACTATCGGAGTCATTTCCATAATCAGAGATTGCCACTCGGAAATTAAAGAGAAAGTAAGGGAATAAATAAAGGGAAAGTGTGTGGCGGGAAGAATTATTCAATCATGAGCTATCCCAAATGGTTCAAAACATAGCTTATATTACACTCCAGTGAATTTACAACAACACAGAAGAAAGTAGGCCACTCAACTTCACAGTTATGGGGGAAAATGAGGCTCTTTCTGGAACTCTTACTTTCCCAGCAATGTGTTTGTGAGGCATTCCAGATGCACAGCCAAGAAAGGTGACAATATCCATCTATTTGTGAGATGAACACACAAAGAGAGTGAGAGTTTTCACATCCCTGCCTCTCTAAAAAGTAAACACCGCAAACCACAAATGAATCCACTTAATCCAATTTTGGAGGATTCCTCAGGAAGAAAGACTTTCACAGTTAGCATGAAAGCATCCTATCTACTTCTCCTCCGGAGTCTCTGTGAGTGTGGGGGATGTTGCTGCAGTGTTGGATGAAAGGCAAAAAAAGCTACAGACAGTTCTGTGGACCAAGACGACACCCAACAGATATTTGAATATGTGGGTGATACAAGGCTGAAGCTGGTCAATGATACACTGTGAGTTTAAATTAGAGTAGAGAAAAATCTTGACAAATTGGAAACATGCTCTAGATCTAGCAGAATAACTTTTCCTGAAAATAAATGTCAGGACTTGAGCTAGGCTTTATAAGGGGCAAGTGTAAGCCAGAAAAGACATTGTTTGGCAGGAACTGGTACAAGACTATGGCATTTCTTAATCAAATCCAGAAAAGTAACAAAACAAAAATATCACAAACAGATGGAATGTTATGGACTGCAGGGTGACTTTAGAAACCTGGTAACTGAATGAAGGAAAACCATACTTCTACCCTATGGTAGCTGAAGCTGACTCCATTCCACAGGGCACCCTTGCCTTTCTATACAAGTACAAGAGGAGTCCTGGGACTCAAGACCAAAGCCTTCTCTGTTTATCTCAAATTCCCAGTTTTACTTTCTAAGCAACCTCAGTTGCCTTTTCTCTTCTCGAACATGAACATCCATCCTCTTGGTGCCTTCCTGTGAGCCTTGCATCATACTTACCTCTTCCTAAAAACCCTGGAGACCTCAGGCTGCCCTTCCAAGCCTGGCCCCCGACTTTGCTGTCAAATCCTTTCCTAAACAGTTCCATGTTGCCATCTTTCCCTTTCCAGCCTATCATCCTATCGCACCCAAATCTCTCTGGCTGCCCCTGGGACTGGACGGCTGGAGACAAGGACCAGCTCTGCAGCTGTCAACACTCCTTCAGTACCCTCCATCAGTCTTTCCTGAATTCAGTTTTCTCTTCTGCCACATGCTGTTTCGGTTTTGCTGCTGTTGTCATTGTTTGGATTTTTTGCTGACTAGCCTATTTTTGTTTCTGTCTGGGTTTGGAAGATTTCTTTTCGTCTGCTTATGCTGTTTGGATCTTCCCTAGGTTACCTGGTCCCATTATCATAGGTGAGAAGTGGAGGGAATTCACTGGGCAAAAAAGACCAGCTGCCTGCTCTGTCATAGAGGTCTCTGCATTGCTTCATAGGACATGCCCACCAAGGAGGTACTGAGAAGGAGCCACTAACAACACAATTCCTTCCTGAAGGCACACAACAGACAATCAGCTGCCTACAGACGGCAGCGCTTTCAAAGAGTTAACATCGATGAAGGTTTATAACAAAATTCTGCCATAAGGAAACATTTTATGCTTAAATACATGGAAGAATACAGACCCCCATGTCATACAAAAGCTAACCTCAGGATCCATAGGGACGGGTTCTGGAGAGAATCAAAGATACAATGGAGGGTGGGGTCAAATGATCTCAAAAAATCAATCAAACAAACAAAAACATCTGGGCAGCTATGGAAGAAATAAACACTCTGGGTAACACATGTAGCTTACATTCACCACATTCCTGGGTAGCTTACATTAGGGTTCTCCATCTGAAAGAGGTATGGTAGCAGCCACCTCTTCCCTTCCCTTAAAGCAACCCCACCATTTGCATTTTAGTGCCTTGGATATGATATGAAATAATGAAGTTTGGATAGGCAACTCACCAAGACTCCACTCCTACCCACCATCCTTCAATATTTACTCTCTTTCTTAGAAACAGAAGTGTTACATCTTAAGTGTGAAAAAGATGCTGTTCCACTCAGTGTAGGCATGTACCTGCCTTTCAGAATTTAAAAAGCAGTGGTGTGTAGAGGGCTTGACATTCTAAGTGTCTTTGTCTATGCCCTAATGTTTTACAAGACAGGAGTTCAAAGAATCAAGACAAGCAACACATGTCCCCCACCTTCTCAATTTACAACTAGCATTGCAGCATCTTTGTTTTATGGTAGGTATGCCATTTGTGCACTTAGAATATTCGCTTGCCTACCTTTAATGTTTCCATTCAGCCCTGAGAGGTTTCCAGCAACTGCATCATGAAGAGATGTTTTCTGGCTCATGCGCGTAAGAAAAGGGGCAGAAACCTAAGCAGCTTGGCTCGTACCAGTCACATCTCCCTAAACTCATGTTCACAACTATGAATTTTTGGCCCTTTGGCCTCATTCTCACTCACACACAGGGTCCCAAGGAGTTTCTGGGCTTCAGGGTCAGACAACACCTTCAATTTGATCAGCATCTAGCATCCTCTGTCTATTGCCATTGTATCACTGATTGCTCAGTTCAGCCTCCCGCTAGTAAGAGATCTGGAACTCAGTTCTATGGGAAGAACAGTCATGTGCAGCACGAAGCTGCTTTCAATTACTTTTTTTCCTTCCTTCCTTCCTTCCTTCCTTCCTTCCTTCCTTCCTTCCTTCCTTCCTTCCTTCCTTTACTTTCTTTCTTTCTTTCCTGGAAGGCAGAATGGGAACTGCAGGGTAAGGATTAGCATCAGAGAAAACACTGCATTGTGCATTTTTCACTCACAATGATGCTGTGTAAATCTTTTAAAAAGAACACCCTATTCCTCCTAATTTGAAATAATTTAAGAATTTAAACATATGGTTCTGCCTTTTTTTTAACCCTTCATGAAAATAATTATGCATGAGACTTATGTATCATCTATCTATCTGCAGCCTGTCACACACGAGGTGCCTTGTCCAACCTCCCTCTGATGGACAGCAACTCTGAGGCTGCTCCTTCGCATTTCATCAAGAACAACGACTCTCAGCCACTTTAATGTCACGGCTTGGAGGCTCCTAAAGCAATTGGTTTCGTAATTCATTTTGCGAACTGTGCTACGGACATAAAACTTTGAAAAGTAAAGCTCAAGTTCCAATCTAAAGATCTGAAAAGAACATTTTCAATCTGTTGGCTCAGAGTGTTCTCCATCAGCCCAGCTGCCAGCAGTTACCCTTGGCACTGGGCGGCCTCATACAGTCGGGCACAGCCGCTCCTCTGGATGCCGAGGCAAGCTGAGTGCAGAGATTACCACATTATCATCTCCCTACTGAAGCCAGAGTTCCATTTAACAAGCTGACAAGAGCACCAGGAATACAAACTAACAAGCAGAAACACGGTGTGGTATTTGTCAAAGATAAAGGGCTGAGGTTCAGCTTAATGCTTCTCAGAGTTTTGGGAAGACATTCAGATCATCTGCCCCAAATGTTCTCAGTGCCTTGGACTTTGTCCTACATTGCTCTTATTTCGGGTTTCCATTTTGATACAGGATGCTTCATTTGGCAGCGCCTCCTTTGAAGAAACTAGAAATGCCCTTAGACTTTGCTGATTTCCCTAAAATGTTGTATGTTTCCATATATGCATCTTACTTGAAAGACCATAGCTACATTCAATTCTACCTTATTATTAAGTTTTCTGGAGCTAAATTTACAAATTTCATACAAACACACGTATTATTACATGCTGAGTGTTCATGTAATCTTATATAGCCTCTTCACAGTTTTAAAGACAGAATTGAAAGGGTTTTATTTTTTAAAGTGTACTGTCAGGCTTAGGCTAGGGAAAATATAGTGTTTAAATTATAATCCATCCCTGTGCACTATATTGTTTATCGCATGAAATACTTTTTAAAAAAACATTAGTTATCATTGATATTTGAGATTCAGCCTCCCGAGAGTTTGTCTATCACATGTACACGTACATTTTGACAAGAAAAAAAAATTGTTTTCTTCTGAATGTGCAAAAGCAGCTAATACAACATGAAATATGGCACATACCATGAGAATTAATTTTTGGATCAGTTTATCAGCTTATTCAAAAAAACATTGGAGAGAAACCATGTATTTTAAAGACGAAATATTATCTAGGTTTAGGCAGGTATACCCTCTCTTATTTTTATACAAATTACTATGAAGTAATACTATAAATCATCTACCTGAAATTCTTTCAATATTGCAATGCGTACATAGCTCTGTGGTTGCTCTTTCATTGCCTGGGCTTCACACTACAGAGGTGGTTGCATAAAGGTAAAGTCTCATTTTTACCACCTCACTGTATTTCCCATGTGCTCTCTCATATAGATCTTTATCCAAATGTTCACAGAGAGATCACTTTCTTTGGATACCACAGTGTGAGATTCTATCCTGTGTTTTGAATTTTGAAAACATTGATCTAAATAAGCTTAAATGTATGTAAGCGCCACACACTAAAGATTCTAGGGAAACTGATCTAGACTGTGGGTGATGTGTCCTATTATGGCTTAATAAAATCTTCAAGTCTAGATCAAGAATTAAATCCTCCAACTGTGATAGGTTATAACACCAAATCCCTCTTCCATGGACTAGGGAACTGAAAACAGAACAGCTTTTATCATTTTAGCTTCGAAGAATGAGTGCTTTGGTACTGAAGCAACAATACCAAGAAAAATTATGTGATGTGAGAATGTCTTTCTGTGTGCTGTGAATATCATTATTTAAATAAAGGAACTGTTTTGGCCCATGACAGGCATCATAAGACTAGGTGGGGAAATCGGAGCATAGGTAGGAGAAGGAGGGTGGAATCAGACAGAGACACAATCCAGCTGCCCAAGAATCAACATGTAAAAGTAACACAGGTGTGCCATGGGCCACGTGGCAGGATAGATTAATGGAAATGAGTTGAATTAAGATTCAAGAGCTAGCTAGCAATGTGCCTGAGACATAGGCCAAATAGCATGAAATTGATATAAGCATCTGTATGTTTCTTTGGGACTTTGGGATTGCTGGTCCAGATAAGCAGTGGTGGGCAGGTCTGAACTGTAGAACCAGTCAAGCCAGAAACCTCATGTTACAATTGTGAATGAAGAATTTTCATTCAAAAACATCTCTTATATGAGAGAAGCCACTGATTGCAACAAAGTTAAAAGGAATTATTCAAGTACAATTTACAGCTGCCCAAGGTACACATCCAGAAAGCAAACTGATTAAGTATTGGCCAATGCCAGAATCTAGGGCTAGATGTGACCAAATTGTATACTATCCCATAGAGGCCCATATGATTCAGTTATGTGCTTGATATCCTAAATAAGTAGGAAGACACTAACAACAGTACAGGACATGATAACAACAGGGACGGTGAAGAAGAGAAGTACTCATGGTACATTAACTAATTTGGAAAAATAGTTTAAAGCTTCTGAGACACAAGTATTATCTATACAGGATTGTTATCTCCTTAAGCTTTGTAATAAACATAGTAACAAGGTTGGTCTGAAGTATATAATGAGTTATCTCATTTAGCTATTGGCAGTCATTTACTTAATGACCATAGTAACTCTTAGTTCATATACTAAGATATGAATACAACTGGGAGAACAGGAAGAAGAAGAAAATTGATGGTGGTTTTACCTCATCTCTGTCTTTGTTTTTTAGTGAATAACGGAACACTTAATCTCAGGGTACACACACTTGCGTGTATATACTAATACACACAACACCACCTTTGCTCTTATAGCTTGTATGCCCTCTGTATCTAGACTGAATTTAGGAAATACTTGGGTTTCTATCTTTTTGGATGGTTCTGAACAGTTCATGCACTAAGAGTCAATCAGCCATCCGAGGCAGAAGGGAATCTAAGATAGTTTTCTTAATACATAAGAATGTAGGTAGTCCCACTGTGAAACACATCCTTTGTAAGTAACTGAATGTGATGTTGAGAAAAGTAAAGATGGTCTTTAAACTCATTGGTAGCTCATCAATTCTATTTACTTAGTCTTAATTCATCCCATGCTTCACTCAGTACCAATCTTTGAAAACAACATGGGATTTTATACCTTTACTTTTCTTACAGGTAGATCATGCTATATAGATCCAGGCTTTCAATTCTTTGCTTTTCCAACAGTTACAGTTTAACGTTAATAATATATTTTCTGGTTTATGCCTTTGGAATTCACTTCTTCCCAGCAGTCTGCTCTCCTATCTACTTAGAATGCACTAGGGGAAAATGCTAGAAGAGTCCTTAGAAGACTAGCTAGAATGTTCTAGCAAGATATTCAGTAAAGTTTCCTTAGCAATGACTTTGAAAGGCCATTTAGTTCTAAAATTATACTTTAAATTATCCCTTTGTATTGTCAAAATCCTTTATATAGTCAGAATCATTTGAATATTTAGACATAATGAATTTAATAATTTGTAAGTGCACCTGCTATATGATTATCATTGAGTATTGAGTTTGCTATATTTAAAATATTTGAATTATATTGCTAGTTTGAAAATTATAGATAATTGGTCACTGAAGTGATGGAAATTATGGTATTCTAACAGGAGACAATGAGTCAAAGCCAAAGATAACAAAGGCCAAAAGTGGCTACCCACCTCCTCCTCAAGACTGAGCAAGAATAATTACTGTATCTCCAGAAGTCAATATAACATACTTAGAAAGAAATATAACAACATGATCCCCTAATTCACCTTCTCACAACACACCATGGGTTAGCATGATCACCTAAGGCTCACCAACAGACACAGCTGTTACTTCTCATTTGATACGAATTGAAGAAGTAGAACATAGTGTGTCAGGTAAGAACATGGCTTTTAACATCAATGTGCCAACATCTGAATCACATGCTTCTCAGTGCCCTTCTATAAAGTTGTAGAATATTGTTTTACCTTCCACGGGATTTAGTTTCTTCATTTGAAAAGCAGGCTAATGGCATCACAAAGGAAACACAGCTCAGAGATATAATTCATACAATTCCCTTGGAATATCACATTGAATATAGTGCACTTGATTAGATGTCCAAGACTTTTTTAGAACTGTCAGACAATTCTTGATCAAACAGGGATGTGGGAGATTCAGAGATTAGAATTAACCCACACAAACGTCAAAGTATCAACCTGAAAATGGAAAAACATTCCTGCTATGAGGTAATGTTTTGGTATAAAAGTGCGTCCCCACCCCTCTGAAGTGTTGAAAATTGAACCCAGCTTATGCTAGGCAAGTACTCTACTACTGAGCTATAGCTTGGTCCTGGGGATGATTATGGATCTGAATTTTAAAACCCACATTGAACTGACCAAAGAATACATTTCTAGAAGCAGACAGCACACATTGTACATTCTGATTTTTGAAGTCTGGAACAGGATTCAGGAATGATTGTTGTAGTGATTGCTTACAAATGGTCTGCAAAGCCGAGCTTGTGAAACTTACTCATTGTGAGCAAAACTAAGGACCAAATGGCCCTCCTGTTTGATGAATATTCCTCTGCTGCTTTTCCTCCTTGCCTATGTAAATGAAGTAGAGTTTAAGAGAAACCAAAGTATCAAAAAGTATCATACATAACATGTTCAATAAAACCTTTATTTTTAGCTATATAAGCATTTAAGTATTAGATTAGACATAAAATAGAATTCTTACTATGAATTGTAGCCAAAATAAGTAGGAAGGCTTTGCTGTGAGGAATTCATTGCATCTGTAATAAGTGATATGCAATCACAAGAGTTTTAAACTATAGAGTTATCTAGCAGGCTTAATATAGAAAAGGAGTAAAGTGAAGGAAAGAAAGGAAAATCAGCTGGGGTATCCGCTGGTATCAAGAACCTACTTACATGAACAGTCACTAAACTGTAACCAAGCTCTCCTCTGTAATTGGAGAGATGAGTGTGTAGAATGTTGAACTCCAGCAGATGGTGGGGAATCCTAAGGTTGTAAGAAGCTTTCCAATCTAGCCAGCTAATATTATTACCAGCTCCTTCATAGCCATGTCAACAAATTTCCTTTCTTCTGAAATTTTTGTGTTTTCAGAGTTTGATAGTGACTTCTTTATTTTGAAAACACATGAGATATTGTTTTAGTGTGCTTTTTAGTTTCTTTCTGATGTTTTCCTTGAGTACATCAATCACAACTCCTTGAGGAACTGAACTACTACAGAAACATTATACTTCCGTGCTTTCTTCTCCATCTAAAGCCAGTAGTTCTTCCTGCAGTCTGGGATCTGGGCGGATGAGGAGTCCACAGCTGAGATTCCTTCAACTATACTACAGACTAGAAGGGAAATGTGATCTTCAGTTCTTGAGTACAGCAAACTTAAATGAATAGTAGGTGGCCAATAAAATAGTAAGATAGTGGCCTCTGATATCCCAGATCTTCACTTGAATGTTCTCAAAAGAGACTTTGGTTTCATGTCTGAAGTACATAGAAGAGCAAAGGGATTTGCATGTGGCTAAGTAGTTTTCATTAGCAAGATCCATATATTATTCCAGAGGTTTTCAGAATAATAATATATGACCAATATTTCAGAACAACATATTAACTTCCTTTTGTCTTTCAAGCAATTCTCTTACCTCAGCTTCTTGCTTGACTGTACACAAACATGTCTCTATCTTGGCATGAATATTTTATAATGGTCACAACACTATCTGATATTTCACTCCATAGTTACATATTATTTAAGAAGTGAGGAAGGGGGTAAACAAAAACACAGTGTGAAAACAAAGATTTTCACATTTCTGTCAATTTTCAGAGATAAACCAAAGTAGAAGCTCAAGAGTCAGTTCATGTACTTCACTGTCTAGTCTAGATCTAGATGAGTTTTAAGAAAGTTAAAAAAAAAAAATCTTTTCATTCTGATTCAACTCCTTTAGAAAGATGATGTGTTTGTCCCTCTAAAAATGTTGTGACAAATCCCTGAGAGCATATCTTAAAAGATAGGGAGATTCATCTTGGAGTATGTGGTCCATAACTGATTCGCTCACTACTGGGGCCTGGAGTTTAAGAAGCACGATGGAAAGGATGTAGAAACAAGGCTAGTGCCTAATAGAGGTCAGGAATAAGAGGTAGACAGGAGAAAGGTAGAGCAAGAGACAGCTGTCAAACACATCGCCCCACTACATTCTCTTCCGACCAGTTGAGCAAGAGCTCACTAATGCATTAACCTTTCTGATGAATTTAGGGACCTCCCTTGATGATCAACAATGACAACTGTTGATGTCTAAGAATTAAACATTGGGATCTTTGGAGGGATTTCTTCAGATACAAATCAAAGTAGGTGGTTTGTATAGAGAATCTTATTTCCTCTTTTTGTATCATTGAAGGATTTTTCTGCTCCTTTTTAAAGTAGAAGAAAAGGTTAGAATAGCAAGAAACCAGTATTAGCTTGAAGTAAAGGTCAAAGATCAAAGTCAAAGTCAGTTTCCTAATTCCAAATGGCTTAAAACAGAAGACAGGTCTGCTAGATTTAAGATTCAAGTTTATGACTTCATAGTATCCATCAAAAGTCTTACGATTTTCCAACTTCTTCATTCTCTCACTTAACTGGGTTCAAGGTACAGAGTAGCACCCTATGTAACCAGAAGTTTCTGGCCTATCTATCCCCAAAGTCCTGACTGGTTTTTATTAAATTTGAAACATATCCCCACATATCTCATTTTGTGTCAAAATTAAAAAAGGTTACAGCTAACATACAAAAAACCATATACAATAGGTATAATAATTATATACAATATATACAAACAATAAACGAATAATGTTCAGTCCATTAACAATTGACAATTCAAAGAAAATATTCCATTAATTTTTCTATTTTGATGAGTCCAAAGGATTATACATAATTCACTTTCTTTCTAACTTGTATTACTAACTAAAAACTATTATTTTGATGTCTCTTAAACTTATATACTTTAAATTCAAAGTTTCTTTTCTAAAACTGTCACTAGAAAACTATAACTATCTCATCTTCAACTACCTTAGAGTTTCTTCCCAAAGAAATACACAGAAGTTAATATTACAAACTATTTGGGTTATGGCTTAGGCATCTTAATGCATCTTAACCCAACCCATTTCTACTAATCTATGTTTTGCCATGTGACTTAACTGTACTTTTACATCTTTCTCTCTCAGCAACAATTGCAGAATCTCTCTCTCTGACTCCCACCTCCTTTCCCTTTATCTATGCTTTAATTTCCTGCCTGCCTATAATTTACTTTGCCATAGGCCAAAAACAGTTCCTTTATTATCCAATGGTAATTCACAGCATACAGAAAGACATCCCACAACAATCTTGTACTTAATAACAGGGAGTAAATGTCAGCAATAGAGTTAAAACTCAAATCCGCAGGGAAAATAGCCCACCATCCAACTCTTTTTAAATTGCACTCCTTTGCTGATAAGATAGATCCAATCCCACCCCATGGCCTACATCTTTTTTGCACAGAATATATTCCTTAGTATCTTCAATTCCAATTTCAGAATTTTCAAGTCACCTGATTTGTTTGTTTTTCTCTGAAACTGTCACTCATATCTGGAATCAATATTTCAACTCTTCGAAACCCTTCACAGCCTTGCCTCCTGTGGAGCTGACTCCAACTGACAGGCTGACATACACATACAATAAATACTATGTTTAAAAAAGTACTATGTTCAAAAAAAACAAAAAAAACCACAAAACCAAAAAAAGAAACCCCCCCCCAAAAAAAAACAAAAAAAAACCCCAAATCCCCAAGTATTTCCTGGCACTTTATTACAGATCTTAACCATTTCACTGAGACACAATGATACATCTCCATTCTCCTTAACACTGGCTGCATCACGTCTAATCCTATCTTTGTATTAGGGCAAAGATAGCCTCCACTTCTAGGCACAATGGTTGCCCACTCGGTATCACTGGGTTTTGGTAACCATAAACAATGGTTAGCAGCTGGAGTTCCAAGATCATGGATTTATATATAAAGTGACTGTTTATGACCAGGTTTCTTAGAAGAAAGATTTGAGGCTTCTTTCAATCTAACCAAAAATGAAACAGACAAATCATAACCCACTGGGACTCACTAATGGAGGGCCAGCCTCTTGGACAAAGAATTTCATCATTGTCCTTTTCTTCTTACCTGTGTCCTCACACTGATTCACAAGCCACACTTGTTCCTCCCTCTCTTCCCTTTGTTCTTGTATGTCCTGTCCCTTGGCTTATACAGGCCTGAGTTAGCGCTTTTCCACTTCTGTCTGTACAATCTAAAGTTTGTTATGGACTTTTCTATCAGCTTAACCATATCGACAAACTAATCCCTCCAGAATGCTGTGGACTGGACTACATTCTGGCATTTACTACATCAATTCTGTATTTTTACCCTAGTCTTCCTTCTCCAAAACTTCTTAAATGTAGGATCTGGAAAATTGTAAATTTATTTTCAACAGCATATCTCAAATGCTCATGAATTAGATAGTTAATATTGTGGCCCCATCACAAAAGAAAGGAGGACTGCGAGGTTGAAAGGTCCTTCAGATCAAGGAAGCATTTTTAAGACCTGAGAAAATAATGGAGTATTATTCTCTGAAGATAGGGAAACACATTGTTCTTCAGTCAATACAAGTCCTGCTCTTGGATTCAAATAATGATGAGAAGCTGTTGTTTGGCTTTACTATTTACTATACACAACAAAAATCAAAGTTAGTAGACTGGTTGAAATGTTTTCTTCACCAAAGAAGAAGCAAGCTATTGTAAATGTTGTATATCACTGGGACATTGTTCAAGCTGACTTGAACAAATGTATATTTAATTGGCTTTGTAACTATAACACGGTAAAAGGCAATTCACCCCTCAATTATACCTTACATGATGATATGCTTTTCTCTTTAAACTCATCATTTTACCCCAGTTAATTGCTGCTTATTTGTCTATGATGACAGCCCATCCCACCCTCTTTTCTATTTATTTATTTATTTATTTTCAAAATTCAGGTACCAGGTAAAAGTTGCAGTGGTTATAAAACCTTAGAGTTTATTGTACAAAAAAAAAATAAAATGAAGAAAATTCAGTAGGGTAAGTGGAAGTAGGAAAGAAAAATAAGCGGAAAAACTCTTTTAGGGTCAACCAGGTACTAAATTCCACTACCAAAATTAGAAAATAAATGAACAAAATGTCCTGGTGTGATGGTTATTTTTAATTGTCAATTTGATACAATTTGACTCACTTGAGAAGAGTTTCTATGAAGGACTGTCTAGATCAGGTCAATCTATTTATATGCCTGTGAAAGATTGCCTTGAATGCATTAAATGAGTTGGGAATACATACCCTCTGTGGGTGGTAGCATTCCCTGGGTTTGGTCCAGAGCTATGTAAGTGTAATAAGAGGCAAGTGAGAATAAGTAAGCATGTATGTATGCATTCTCTCTCTGTTCTTGATCCAGGATGTTACTGGCTACCTCAAGTTCCTACCTTGAATCTCTACAGACAGATTGTAACATATAATTGTGCACTGACATAAATCCTTCTACCCTAAGATGCTTTCTGTCATTGTACCTTATCATGGAAAAGGCAATGAAACTAGGGCACCATTATCAGACAAAGCCATGAGTTTAATTTTACTACAATAGCTTAACTCCTTCACAGAAATTTCTGTAGTCATGTACATGCATATGTAAATACTTATAAACAGTAATTTACAAATGCAATGTATGCATAAATGTATATGAATACATATATTCTCATTGTACTTGAAATATAAGATTTGAACTTTGCACAGTAGAGGCAGACATGATATCAGAAACATTTTCAGTTAGGGTTTGTATTTCTGTGAAGAAACAATATGACCATGACAACTTTTATGAAGGGAAACATTTAATTGGGTGGGTCACAGTTCAGAGGTTTTGTCCATTATCAGCATGGCAGGCCACTATGGTGTGCAGGCAGACATGGTGTTAGAAAGGGATGTGAGAGTCCTGTATCTTGATCGACAGGCAATTCAAAGTAAACTAAGACATTGAACATTGTAGTAAGAGGTTTCTGGCCTGGACTTTTGGGCCTAACTTCAAGGTTTAGGCCCGCAGACCACAGAGCCACAGAGACACACAGATGCTTACAATAGTTTTAAGCTGATCGGCCTAAGGCCCGGGCATATAACTTGCCAACTCTTTACCCTTAAACTAACCCATGACTCTTATCTTGTTCAGCCATGGGTCTCGGTACCTTTCTCAGAGCAACATAGTTGTCCTCTGCATCTTCCGGCTTTCTGCTCTGTTCTGCTTGTTCCTAGAGTCTAGTAGCCCCACTCACACTTCCTGTCTGCCTTTTAGCCTATCAGTGCTTTTTATTAAACTTATAAGTGGGGACAATTATTTACAACGGAACAACATAATTCCCCTACAGAACATGGCTTGAGCATATGAAACATCAAAGCTAGCCCCACGGTGGGGTGGTATACTTCTTCCAAAAAGGTCCAACCTACTCCTGGAAAGCCACATTTCCTAATAGTGCCACTCCTCATGAGCTTATGTGGGCCAATTACATTCAAACTATCTTAGAAGCCTTCCATGAGTCTAGTGGCTACTTATCTGTAGAGTCAAATTGTCTTGTTTTCATCTAAATCTGGGTAGACTACACTTTCCAGTTTTCCTGTGTAGTTCAGGATAACTTATTATTTCCTGAGAAGAAAGTGTGAGGAGAAAATCATCAAGGTTTTCCACATTATCCTCAATGATTTTACTCATTTGTCAGATATTTGTCTGTGGCTAAGGTAATTATCGGAGACATTTGCTGACTATGACAAAGCCTCCATCACCTGTAGTCCTATGTCTTCAACTCCTCTTGAGTCACCTACATTGGCCCATGAAGAGGCTCTGCTAAACTGCTACAAAGGAGCTTGTTGTTAATATCATCTATTTGTAAGTACTCTAATACCCCCAGAGAACTCCAATAGACTAAACATCTCCAGGTTCCTCAGTCTTGTTCCTACTATTACCTAAATACTTTTATAAATGAAATGGAAAAATAGTAATCAAGTCATACTATGATAACTTAGAAATGAATTTTGCATGTACTTAAATGAATTTCAGTAATAATTTTGTACTACAATTCTTCTAGGAGTTGATAAAAATTCTATAGTTAGTTAAATATATTAAGTCAGCCTTTTCTTGGTCTTCAATGTGTTCATCTGCTACCTGATTCTACCTCCAAACAAACTGTAGATCCCTCCTAGGAGTCTCTTTGCTTATTAGCTACTTTTTTATTAAAAAAAAAAAAAAACATAGAGGTTTCATCAAACAAACAACAAAAAAAGTGACTACTCATCTTTCCCTTTTTATCACCTCTCTGCTATTTCCTGCAGGGCATCTTCTACACATACCATTCATGTTTCTCCTCTTCCGCCTTTCAACTTGCCTTTCTGTACTCTGTTTTTGGCAACTGGCCACAGGCTATTCCTTGAATCCTTTCCAGCCTTTAAGGTTCATCTCTCTCTTCTAACAGCTTTCAACCCACTTTCCCCTTTAGAGTTACTACTGAGCCCTTGAAGGCTGAAAGGTCCTAACTCTCCAGTCATTCTTGACATGTCCCAGCCACCCTACCTCTTTTTTCCTAAATATTGAGCTTTAGGACACCTGACCACAAGCTGACTTTCTCTTCTTTCAAGTCTAACCTACTCATTTGACCTACACATTTTTGAAAATGGGTCACCTTTCATCATTATGTCCTAAGGAGGGGAGATGGTAGTCATTTGGAAAAAGAGTTCAGGGAGGCTGTTTCAAAAGCGTGAAACAAGATTTGTTCCATTCTGTCTGTTCTTTTCTTCTTTTTGGTTTTTCAAAACAGGGTTTTTCTGTGCAGCACTCACTGTCCCAGAACTTGTTCTGTAGACCAGGCTGGCCTTGAACTCCCTTGGATTTCTAAGATTAAATGTTTGTGCCACCACACCCAGCAACTTCTTTGTGTATACATAAGTAAGGAGCAGAATGGCTGACATGGGATCTGTCACCTGTGGTAATTTTGGCTTGTAAATAATACTGACAATAAATGAAGGATGAAACAGTGATACCCTTAAAAATTTAACCCAAAACCAGGAGATTAAAAAGAATAGCATGCATAAGAAAGCTGACTTATAGCCACACCAGAAAAATCTGACATAAAGTATTGTTTCTTAAATTGCTAAGTTGAAATTTTAAAAGCAAACAAAAAACCTATATGTTAATGTTTGACTTATTGAAGTATATTCTTTTTTCTAAAAAAAATTCATTCTTTTTTCTCTCTAAACCATATCCCCCTCCCAGCCCTTGCTTTTAAAAGCAAACAGTGAAAAGCTCCAGAAGTGTAGGATTTAGTGACTCATTATAAGTGGTTGTCTCACAATCAACAGGCAGACTGAACAGAGAACTTTCTGGTCTCTCAGAAGCACCAACGGCATCCCCTTTTCCACTATTAGCAGTACCTACACTGAGTCTTGTGGGAATCTCTTATCTGTCTTTATCATCCTCAAACTATACACCCCCAGGTCTTTCTTAATCTTGAAGATAATTGTTCTTAATGCCACAGTCCTCAGAACTCACAGATTTCCCTCTTGTATTCTTTCTTTCTAAAATTCATTTTTTTCCATGTATCCACCCTGCTCCCCCTCTCTTCCCTCCTCCCAATTCCTCCCAGTCAGCCTTCAGCCTCCCCCTCCCCATCAACCCTCGATCCCCCTCTCGAAAAGGGCAAGGAGTCCCAAGGTGGGTCAGCTCAGTGTAGCACTTCCATGCCAGGCAGGTCCTGTTTCCTCATCTGATAATCAAGACTGGGTTAGGTGTTCCTCTGCAGGGAATGGGCTCCAAGGTGCCAGCTCACATACAGGAACACAGTCTAATCCCACCCTTTGAGTTTCTCATACCGCTCATGCTCATGCCAATGGACAGTTGCCTACCACTGGAGGGCCTAGCTCCATTTCAAGATATTTTCCCAGTGGCTGTTCTTGATTCACTGAGCTCCCCAGAGCTCCAGATATCCATCTCTGTGGGAATTTTCCTCATAATCGATATCCTCTTGTTCATACAGATTCTCCTCTCCTGCTCTCAGCTGGACCAGGAGCTTTGCCCAGTGCTCAGCCATGGATCTTTGCCTCCACCTTCATACCCTGTGGGGATTTAATAAAGTTTCAGAAGTTTTGGAGATATCAGAGGGAATCTACCCACAGTCTATGTGGGGAGTTAGTAAAAGCTCCAGAAGTCCCAGAGCTCAAACCACAGTCAGTCTAGGTAAATCAGAGTGGTGATTCAAACCTTTAATCCCATCACAGGGAGTATCCTGGGAGTGGTGACCTATACCCTTAATTCCAATTGAGTCAAGGTCACTTCAGATTACAGAAGAAATTCTAGGCTCCCAAGCAGGTGTGGTGGGGCCACGCCTTAATTACTGAAAGAGTACTTAAGACAGGATTGAAACCTAGTGGGAAGCACCATTCCAAGGGAATCAAGGCTGAGGAAGCTAGAAGACAGCTGGGTAAGATTTGACTGTGGTGTTTATTCCCTCTAGTATCTCCAACTTCTTTAGAGATCTATCCCTGAGTCTCATTTTTCCTGTGACAATACCCTGTTGGATGTAGGTTCTATAATAACACTTGGGGTGGTTATTCATTTGATTCTAGGGGAAGTCCTGTTTAGGCACCCCCTCCACTGTTGGTTGGAGACCTAGTCAGGGACATCCTGTGAGTTCTTAGAGGTTTCCCTTGAAATATATTCTAAAGCCAGCTTTCAGGAATATATCTACTACTGAACATTTTAGAATAGGAAATTATATTATTTTATACTATGTTGTCACCATATAACTTTAATTATTTCATTTCATTTACTTATACACATTTACACCTGTGTGCAAATGTATGTGCTACCATACATGCAGAAGGCAGAAGAATGTGTTGGTGTGACAGAGCAAGACAGGGCAGAAGTTCCTCCATCTTGTATTCTTGCCAAGGCCCTTTAAGTTTAACTAGAATTTGTTGTCTTTGATTGGAAGTTTTGTGGAAAACTACTCAACTCTGACAGAATCTGGAATGGATTACATTTTTCTAGAATTATTTTTGTTTGTCATAAGTTTTGTTTCTGATTGGGATCTGGCCAAGTACAGGCTGTCAGTGGTGAGTTGGATCTGCCTCATCCTGACTGATCCGCTGGTTCCTTACTTATTGTTTAAAAACAACAACAACAGCAAAAACAAAAAACAAAAACAAACAAACAAACAAAAAACAGTGAAATCATGTAGGCTGTGAGAAAGGAGACCCAACTAGATACCAGTTCTTCCACAACACTGCATCTCTGATTTCCCACCTCAAAGCTGCACGTAGTACATTGATGTAGGAATGCCTTTCTGTATGCTATGATTCTCAATCTTTAAATAAAGGAGCTGTTTTGGGCCATGACAGGCACCATAGAAGAAGTAGGAGGAGGAATCAGAATAGGTAGGAAAGGAAGGGCAGAGTCAGGCAGATAGAGCAAGCTGCCCAAGGAGCAACATGTAAAGAACACAGGTGAGCCACGGGCCACGTGGCAGACAGATTAATAGAAATGGGTTGAGTTAAGATACAAGAGCTAGCTAGCAATGTGCCTGAGCCATAGGCCAAACAGCATAAAGTTAATATAAGGGTCTGAGTCATTTCTGGTGGCCTGAGCTGCTAAGCGGCGGCGGGCTGCTAAAGGGTCTGACACAGCAGGTCTGTGGGTCTGGCCGCCCGAGACCCAAAAACTCCACTACTACAGTACATTTTCTGCATCTTAGTAGCTGCCCATCTTCAGCTTTCTGTTATATGGGCCCAAGCAGAATAAAACACCGTGGAGCCAAAGACCCACCAGTTCTGCTGCCCTTCTGCTCATTCAGTGACTGTTCTCCAATTCATGTGTTTATTTAGATTAGCCAGAGGCAATTTCTGTTTCTGCAAAGAAGGCTGATCTGAATCACTAACTAAAGTTAACTATCAATTCCCTGGACTCAAATTGAGATCTAGCTCTATTTCCTATACACTTTATAAAATTATCTCTATTCCTTATATATCAGAGCTTTATTGGAGGACTATAAATTACATATCTATATACAATTATGTTCTGCTTGAAAAATTGCCTAGGAAAACACATTATTACAAAAACTAAGTGATTTTTTTTTTTTTAATGTAAGCAATGAACACAGACATTGCCATCAGATCTTGATAGGACTGCAATTATCTCCCTAAAATTCAACTTTCTTTGAAGCCTGCTTGTGAGAAGAATGCAGTACATCATGAGTCTTTGACTAAAAGCTGTTTACAAAAAGTCCAAGGGCCTGCCTCACCTCACAGACGTATTGTTTTAACACCCCCCCCCCCAAACACACACCCCCGTGTGGTCAGTTACCTATGGCACTGTCTAAGTGAAGAACTCACTGTATTACTTGACAGCCTCATCCTTCTCAGAGGTCATTTATGTAGGGGTAGGAGCAAAAAAACACAAAAACTAAAACAAAAACAAACAAAATGCCTATTGGTTGCCAGATTTTTATTACTATTTTTCACAAGCTAATAAGGAACTTGATGCAAGTTTACAATAATTAGGTTACTGAAGAAAAAAAAAAAAAAAGACTGCCTTTTTCCCCAAGGTGATTAAAAACATTGTTTATCCTGGACTAGAATATGGTAGGATTCATCATGTGAACTGGCATTTTGCCTGCAGCCATATGCCATCTGTCATTTTCTTTAATGAAATTTGCATCAATTATAGGAGGCACCAAATGCTGTGCAGATAGTAGAATTGCTTCTCTCAGGCCAATCAACACTTCATGTTTCTTCTTCTATGGAAACCCAAATACACATTTTTTTTGGTAAGGAAAACCTTCTAAAGTCTAGTTTCTCAGGCCATAGGAGAATCTAATAAAAATCAAAGTATTGAGAAAATCAGAGTTGCTGAATTTGTGCAAAGAAAAGAAACCAAGAGGAAGAGATCTTCCCACCGTTCTGAACCTTACCTAGGCTTCTCAGCATAGTATGTTCAGAATTTGCAGGGGAGGGAAATAATTTTAGCATTGTTTTACTTTTAAGAATTAAGCAATGAAATTACTAATTTAGAACAAATAATTCAAAAAATAAATAGCTCCTTTTTAAAATTAATAGCAAATATGTTCTTCTGTCTAAACATTATTGGTCTAAGTTGATTTAACTCATATCCATTTTTATATTAAAGAGAAAGCTATAAGGTAAATAGTGAGCTCAAAGCTTCAATTTATTTGAGATGAACTAATATTTAAAAAATATTTTAGATCATTTCTCCTTCTCCTTCCAAGGTTATTTCCCTACATTTCCTGACTTTTATAGAATTCCTTTTAATTATAAAAGATTTTAAGATAGAAGGATCCAACATAGAGTGATAAGGTAATCAACAAGACAGTAACACTTTTGTTTTGAATTTATTTTCTTAAAATGTCAACTAATGAACATTGAAGGTCCTGGGAAAGGAGCTACCATCTTCTTTCCCAGAGGCAAAGAAAGCTGTGTGCATCAGGCCCCACACAATCACATGCTTTGGCTCAGCTCCATACTCCCCTGTTCCTTGACACACAAGAAAAATCTTTCCCCAGTTTTTCTTTGCCCCTTTACTGCTATATGGATAGTTATTTTACTGAGCATAATGTGCATAAAAATTTCAGAGTATTACATTAGTGAGACTATTTATAAAAAATAGTTAAGGTAAAAAATTAAAGGCACATATTTTAGTTCACTACGCCAGAGGGAGCATGCCAAGGAGGGCATGCCAGGGAAGTATGGTGACATACATGCCACCCATCATGGCAGACAAGATGCCGAGAGAGATCAAATGTTTGCACTGACTAGGTTTCTCCTTTTTTAAAAACCCTTTTATTTTATTTGCAGAGGATGCTGGCCTATGAGATCACACTCTACTTTCAGGACAATTTTCTTTATCAATAATCCTTCTAAAAATCCCTTTACAAATTAGATAGATAAAATGATCATTAGTTACTTGGTGTTTCTTAAAGTGACACTTTTCTCTCTTTAACTGTTATCATCTTATTTCTTGGATGTTCTATGCTCTTAACAACTCTATTGTATTTTATATTGCTGTCATATTTGTGTTTTCAAGTTCCATATGTCAGGCCACAGAATTTTTTTCTATCCTTTTCTTGATTCACTGAGCATCCTAAGCTTACTCTTGTTGTTACCTGGTACTGTTATAGAAAGGATATGTGTTGGCACATGGAATCCTAACACAACCAAGGCAAAGAGATATTGTCTCTTTTTTCATCTAGACAAAATGCTAAAGGATAAAGACTTTAACTGTTCTCAACTGTTGTGCTTTTTTGTTTTGTATACTGCATGTAAAGCATATAAATACGTGACAGAAAACAATTGTACAATTTTTATAGCAGATGCCTAAAGGATGGGGAAGAATGGGTTTCTGAACGGCTGTAAAGAGATAACTGCAGAATTTTCAAATGTACACACAAGATCAGACATTAGTATGACAAACTATTAATATGACTTCCCCCTTGGTGAAAAGATAATGGTTAGCTATGATGCTATTTATAATATTAATAATAAATCCAGTAATAATAAACATATGAAATATTAAGTCTATGCTGAATATAATTTTAAACACATTAATAGGAAGAAAAATTTGAATATTTGACCAAAATAAAAACATTCCTCTTCATATGAAAATAAAAGTGAGTATGAATAAAAATTTTTCCAAATGTTTAATGTTTGAATAACATAGAAACAATATCACAATCAACAAACTTTAAACATATATGAAACTTGAGAATGTTTGAAAAATATAAAATGAAATAAAAAAGATATTTTCTACATAAATAACTCTAAGAAATTAATGGTAAAGGCACAGAAAACTCAACAGAATTTTTAATTTATAGAAAAAAAAATTTAATCAGCAAGTAGGCATATATAAAAACATGTTCAAAATTTGTAGTCAGATAAATGTGCTAATTTTCATAGATCATGCAAACACAACAAATATAATATCAAAGACCAAAAGATATTTCTTTAATATATGCAAGTATTCTAAATGTTCAGAAATTCTACTTGCCATATGTCTATTACATTGGTTAGAATAGAATTATTTGTGGAAAATAAAGCAAAATAACTAATGATTTTTTTTTTTTTTAATGAGCATTGGTGTTTTGCCATGGGTATTATATCCCGTGGAACTAGAATTACATACAGTTGTAAGCTTCCATGTCAGTGCTGGGAATTAAGCCCAAGTCCTCTTAAAAAGCAGCCAGTGCACTTAAACTGTGAATCATCTTTCCAGGCCCCTTTTTTTTACATGTACATATTTTTAATTTTTAGTAAAATAATTACTGTTAGGAAAGAAAAAGAATTAACTGGAGCTCCTGTGCATTGTTAGTGGGGATGTAAAATTATACATTTGTGTAGCCTTGCAAGTCTTCAAAAGAACTGAATTAACAATGTGAACTCCCAACATCTTATTAACTAATTTTTATAAACATATTTCATTTTCTTATTCAGAGGGTAAGGAAAAGAATGGGAGAGTACTTTAGTATGTTTTTTAGGATGTTTTTTCCACAACCACCAGAAGGTAATTTGAGTTTCAAGACTTTAAACTTTCTTGGCATGGTGGCACATGCCTTTCATCCTATCAAAAACACAAGAAAGTGATGTGGGAATGCCTTTCTGTATGCTGTGAATATCAATCTTTAAATAAAGGAGCTGTTTTGGGCCATGACAGGCACCATAGAAAAAGTAGGCAGAGAAATCAGAATAGGTAGGAGAGGAAGGGCGAAGGGTGGAGTCAGGCAGATAGAGCAAGCTGCCCAAGGAGCAACATGTAAGGAACACAGGTGAGCCACGGGCCATGTGGCAGACAGATTAATAGAAATGGGTTGATTTAAGATGTAAGAGCTAGCTAGCAATGTGCCTGAGCCATAGGCCAAACAACATAAAGTAAATATAAGCATCTGAGTCATTTCTGAGGGCCTGAGCAGCAGGCAGCTAGGTGGCTAAGGGATCTGGAGCAGCAGGGTCTGGGCCTCTGGCTACCGGGACCAAGAAACCCCACTACAACAATAAAGTATCCAAATAACAACAGACAAGCACATAAAAAACTACAAGTTTGTAAACCAATGGTCTTCTGGCTGGGACCTTAGTTTCAGAAGTATTAAGGAAGCCAAAGAAACAAGGTTGGTAGCCACTCAAGGGCACTGCAAACAGCCCAGGGCATAGAGTACAGGAAAGGCTTTTTGTCCTCACAGGCAATCAATCCAAAGCCCATCACTTTTGGAGTTCCTTAGCCAGCAATCACGCCCATTTTCTATTGATACACATAGCAGTCTTTACTTGTCACTCACTTTCTCAAATAGACTGTGTCTGTTTTCTAACCAGAAGTACTCTCTGGCTGTCATCTACTCCTGTTTTGCCATTATGGAAAGAGGCTTGTCGTTATGAAATGAGGTATGCATGTCAGGGAGCAAAATCAGCCGAAGTGTGAACAGACAATTAAGCCAACAAAAACTGACTGTATACCTACTATGTCCACAATCACAACATGTCTGGAATCAAAAGATACATAAAAATTGTAGGACTTGGTTGGGGTTTTCTATTTTTCAAATAGTTTATTCTTTCATTGGGGAACTGAAGCATATAAAACCTTGAGAGTTATTTGAAGAGTTTGTGACTCATGTTAAATCAGTAGTTCTCAAATGATTTGGATTTGGCCTTGACCCCTTCGTGGGTCAATTGACCCTTTCACAGAGGTTACATATCAGATAGCCTGCACATCAGATATTTACATTATGATTCATAGTAGTAGCAAATTACAATTATAAAGTAGCAAGAAGAACAATTTATATTGTATGTAGTCACTACAACACAAGGGACTGTATGATTTCAGTTATCAAGATCTAAGAAGGAAGGTTACTAACACTTTTAGTTCATATTAAATTAGTATATATATATGTATATAAAATTTAATGTACCCAAATAAGTCAAGGGCTTCCTAAAACCCATGTTTATTTTCTTGGCTGATTTACCAACAAATGAATTTTGATAATTAAGATCCATGCTAGTATGAGAATATTAAGGGCAGATTAAACAATTGAATATCTTCCAAGAGTTTAAAATAAATCCCCAAAGGCCCTCATTAAAATTATTCTGTCAACATTATCTGCATAGTGTTTTAACCTACTGTGTTGGCAGAGAAGACAAAACAAAAGCCCCTTCTACACAACCAACACTTTATCCTGGTCTTGTTAAACAGTTCCAAGTGATGGAGCATGACCTCCATATTGCAAAAGACTGACCATTTTTCGTAATTAGATTTCTTTTTTTTTTTTAATTTAACTTATGTGCATCTGTGTGAAGGTGTCAGATCTCCTGAAACAGGAGTTATAGACAGTTGTGAGCTGCTATGTGAGTGCTGAGAATTGAACCCAGGTCCTCTGAAAGAGCAGGCAGTGCTCCAAACCCCTGAGCCATCTCTCCAGCCCCAGTAATTAGATTTCTTTATTGTTCCACATAGTCTGGTATTCCGAGCACCTATTCCTCAAAGCATTTTGCCAACCTAGCCATCTCTTCCTGACTTTCCTATGGCATCAATGGTCATTTCTGATTAGTCTCTGCCTGGTTCCTACAAATTATCCTATCCCCTTGATGGTATAGTGCCCCAATCCACATGTCTTCTTTTCTATCCGTGGTCATTCCCCTCCCCTGTGCTCACCCAAACCTTCCTAACCTATTCACTTTCTATCTACTGACAACTCAAGTTCTGTCTCCTACCCATGTCTCTCTCCTGACTTACCCATCTTCGCATTAGATGTCTAGTTAGCTTCTCAAAATGACTTATCCGAAGTGAAATTCCTGACCCCAGTTGTTATCTCTGTATCATTTGATTGCAAGTCTATCCTTCCATTTGCTCAGACTGAAGCCCTGAGCTGAAGTCATCCTTAGCTTTACTCTTAGTAAATTCTCCAGTCTCTCTGATGCCACCCTGATCTAGAAATCATGACTTTCTTCTGTATTACATGTGGTCCATTCCTATTTTCCTTGTCAAACCAAATCATCCCCCCACCCCCATACATAATTCTGGTTAAAACACTAGCCAGAATAATCTTTTAGGACCTTAAATTGAGTTAAGCTACTGCAATGGTTCAGAGTTAAATCAAGAACTGGGTGTAGTGGTACACACTTGGGAGAGAGCATAGGAAGACCAGGAGTTCAAAGTTACTTTGAACTATACAAAGAACTTGAATTGGCTTAGGCCATGGGGGATGCTTTCTCAACAAAACAACAGAGTTGAAGGCATATGTCTCACCATTGACTACAAGACCCCAACTAATTTGGCCACTTCCCTTACTTCTCCCAACGAAACTCATGTGGGGAAAAAGCTGCAGAAGAGAAAATATGGAAATAGAAAAGTCAGTGCTACCAGGCATACGGCAGGCACTGGTTACTTTAACTCGCCTGATTTTATTCACAATCATCTCAAAGAACTCCTTGGTATTTGTAGTCATCACTTTGAGTCATCACTTTATCAGATTCATGTAACCAAGAACACCTTTTCCTCACTGCTGCACTACCTCCAAGTCTTTGCTTACATCACTTTCTCCAAGCCTTTGCTGATCCTACTATGACTCTTTGACATTTTCCCTGATTCTACTTCACCCTTTCCTCTACTTTCAGCTTGAGTTTCAAGTAGACACATTAATTACTTAAATCTTTATCACTGTTCTTTGAAGGTATCTATTGCCAAAACATAAGTCTAGTGAGGGTTGTTTCCGTTCACTCACTGATAAATTCTTAATAGCTCAAAGTCCTTGGTTTGCACCAGACAGTGACTAAATAATAAATTAAAACGTTGATCATATAAACAAAAAGGAAATTAACAACAAGAGATTGTAGGTCACTAGTGGTCTCTGCCTTAGGTGGGATTCAGAACATGCTGTGTGAAGGGAGATGCCCATAGCATAAAACAATGTAAAGCTGTCAGAAATTACACCCAGGAATTCTTGCAGCCATGATGGTACAGCAAGCAGAGAAGCATTGCCTTTTGTTCAAGATCAAGCAAGTTAATAAATTTTCTCCTCAAATTAAGTAAAACTCTACATAAGAAAGGATTACTATTTAATAAAGAGACTCCCAGAGCTGCCAATGTTATCGTATTGGACTGACTAGCTCATTGTCCTGCTCAAAGGGGCATCTAATCTGGGGGGACCTCATTTACTTGTGGATTATTTTGTTAGAGATTCTTTTAATTGCAGTTTCTTAAAACTTGAGGGCAAAATATGCTTCAAGTTTGTCATGCATAGCAAGTGTGGTGATTTTCACATCAGGATCACAACAGTAAAGCAATTCAGGGCACATGACTAATGCTGGCACTATGACTGAGCAAATTCTCCAAATCAGGTATGTGCTTAAAATGAGTTTTCATTTGGCATGTCTGCATGTCTCTCCTCCACATAGTCCAAGAGTAGACATCAGTCTACATTCGGGGACAAAATGAAGAGTAGATACAGAAGTTCCTGGTGATCTCTGAAGGCTCTCTGGCTGGCTGGGACGCTCCTTCTTTCCAGAGCTTGAACACTGCTCCAGCTCTCCTGGGCTTCTAGAAAGCTGGATCCAGAGCAGACAGCCTCCAAGCCTCCAAGGCTGTGCTCCCAAGATGGAGGACAGAAAGAAGGCGCTTCCCCCCCCCCCCCAGCCTCCCTAGACCCCTTCTACAGCCCCCCCCCCCTCCTGCATTCTTGTGGTGGAGACATCCCCCTTCTGATTTAAGGGACAAAATACCTTTTAACTGGTTCCAGGCTCAGAGCCTTTGTTTTCTTCTCTGTTCTTTCCATATGCAAATTATCACAAGATCAAATCTCTCTGGGCCTTATTTTCTTTACAGTTTAAGCCAACAGCTGAATACATTTTTTTCCTCTGTTTTCTTTTCTTGTTTCACTGTGTTAGGACTTAAATGAGACACATCAAGTGTGCTTTTCCAAAGGGTCCTCAGAGCAGCCTTTCTTGCACTTTCCCATCAAACCAAGCTTGAAGAACATCACACCTTGGTCAGAGGGCAATTCCTCATGTTGACATTCAAGAAATTCTAACAACATAGCCAGTATCCGCATGGTTTTCTTTCCAGTGTATTCCCCTCAGCACTCATCCCCCACTAAGAAATTCTAACAATAAAACCAGTATCAGCACATTTTATTTCCAGTATATTCTACTTAGCACTCATCCCCAACTAAGTTACTACACAGGGCTGTAATTGTTAAGCCTTACTACAGTTTAGTATATACCTTAAAGGTAAAGTTAAATTAAAAGCTTGACACCCCCACCCAAGGTGGTACTCATGGTATGTAATGGCACTTTTGGAGGGTTAGGGACTTTTAGAATATCCTTAGGTTACCACAGGCATGTTCTTCAAGTTGACTGTGAGACCCAAGCCATTTTCTATTATTGATTTTACACTCTGGTATGAAGAGCTCTGCTTTGAATATTCCCATTATTATGTCCTACCCCACTATAAATTCAGTGTAATGAACTTGCTTAATCATGAATTAAAATTTACAAACTATGAGCCAAAATAATTTTATTTTTCTTTACTACAATATCATCTTATATACTTTGTTGCAGTATCATAAATCTGAGCAATATAGTATTCTTTTGTATTTTAAAACCACAGGAGACATTTTATCCCTAATACTAGACACACAGAAGATACCAGTAAGTATACTGAAATAGTAATGAACCCTTTGTGCATGTACCTTCTGTTTGTACTTACACATGTACGCATGCACACATACATATTATAACCATCATGTTGTCTTTTGTTGATATATAAGTATGTTAGTGACTTGGACCTTCTCCCTTGTCATCTTTATAATAATCCCAAACCAAGGCTCCTCTCTCTTCCTACTGGAAGTCTAACCAATACCCACTATAAAAATTTCTTTCCAGAGACAAGTCATAGCAACAATCTCAAAGATGGACCAATGCCATTTTCCACTGGAGATGCCAGAGTGCAAAGGTGAAGTAAGGTTTCTCAGCATAAAGGAGGTTACCATGACAATTCTAGGCAATTTCTTTCCTTTGTCTTTATCATTTCCCACTCTTATGTCTTTTCTCCATTCTCTGAAATTGTGATTTATTGCTATCAATCTTTTTAAAGAAATTGGAGCAATAAATAAAAAAAAAGAACTAATGATTAGCATGTGAGCTGCATTTTGTTGACTCACTCCAGTGTAAAAGACACATGTTTATTGAGAACCTGTGATTCATAGCCACTGGATTGTGGAAGTGGGTATAAAATATTAACAATTGGGAGGGCATCTCTCCACACAATCTAAGCAAGAGGAAAGGAGAAAACTATATTGTAGGACAGATGAAAAATTATGAGTGCAGGGAGTAATGTGGAGGATTTAGGCAAGGAAGGATATCCTGTAAATCACAGTCATAACAACTCTCTCTTCTCAAACTCTTTAATTGTCTCCCACTTTTCTTAAGATAAAACCTGAAGTCCTTCCAGCTACCTGTCAGGCTCTCTGCTGTCAGGCTCATCACCTCTGTTCCCATTTTTTGTTCTGTTCTCCCCCTAGGAAACTCCTGTTGCTCTGGCTCCCACATTCTTTAAACCTGGTGATTCATACATATTTCAGAGTCTCTGCATTCATTTTAAAAGAGATTTACTTTCATTCTTACTTATGTGCATGTTTATGCATCTGTGTGTATGTGCACCATGTTGTGTGCAGATATCTAGGGAAGCCAAAGGAAGGCACAAGATACCCTAGAGCTAATGTTACAGGTGATTGTAAGGTGCCTAACCAGGGTTCTGGAAACAAACTGAAGTCCCATGTAAAAGAAGCATTCTTACCCCACCATTGAGCTCTCTCTCCAGTTTCTCTGTGTCTGGAATGTCCTTCTCCCAGACAACCTCATAGATAGTCTGTCAACAATCCTTTCAAGTCTGTTTCTGGTCAGACTTTCCTATGTGTGCCCTGTGCTAAACTCCTGTATTCCTAACTACATATAAACATATATTCTATCAGTTTATTTATTGCCTGACTTTCCTTCCTTGAAGGATAAGTACTATGTCAGAAGGCTCTTTTGTCTATTTTACTCACTACAGTGTCCATGGGTAATAAGAACTCCTGGAAAACCATTGGCACTCAATATTTTGTGAGTGAGTAAATGCATGAGGCTGTATTCCAGGACAGGTGACTACTGTAAGCTAACTTAAAGTCTGAGACATTACGCTGGCAAGGGGAATGGGAGACAGTGGCAGTGAAAGGTGGTGGGAAAGACCATTTCAAAGAAAGGGGTCAGCCTGCACTTAATGCAGGAGAGAAGATATTTGGCTAATAGCAAAACTGCTGGTTTTTTACCCAGATGAGCAGACTCGGCTTTGCTCCTGGTCTCTCTCAGGGATCAGCCTTCTTCTGGACCAGTTGAGTCACGAACTGTTCCTATGTAGTAGAAACATATCCTTCTTGTTGAACTCCTCTCACATTTTAGAGTCATGAGTCAAGAAACCTTAACTATTATTTTAAGCTAATGACGCCAAGGGCACTTTGTTAAATGCTTGTTGATAAATGGAAAAACCAGTGAGAAATAGGCAATGAGAAGAGCAATTGCTTTAAGTTTTCTTTGAGGAACCACAGAGGTGAAGCGGGAGCTCCCTCAAATATCACAGGGAAGAAGTGTGCCCTTACTACTTTGGAAACATTTGCAAAGAGTTAACTGTGATTCAAATTAAGAAGAGAGGAAAGACAGTTTACTAAATACTTTAAGATCATGCTCTCATTTCATTTGAGCCACGGGAGGAAATCCAATCCCAAATTAATATAACAAACGCAGAAGCAAGCTTACAATGCATTTCATCAGATTTCAGGGCTCAACTTGGGGTAAGGCACACTGGACTGCTTTAACAGTTGCCCTAGGAAACACTTTCTTTTCATTTTGTAAGTGAACAAAATAAGATTAAGTGAGTGCCTCTGGAACCACCCAAGTTATTGGTAGACAGTATCCCTATATTAAGTGGGAGATCGATAAACCTCCAGATCAATATCAGAGCCTTGTGTCAGGGACTAATACATGTATGTGACAGGTGCAGCCAGGTGGGAAAAAAGAGTGAACAACTCTTTGCTATTATTTGAGTTACTTTTTTTTTTTTTTAAGTTTTGGATATAGACAGTTCATTTGAAGTGCTGTTATTCAAGACAGGGATGAGGATGGGTAGTTTTATTATAGAAAGAGGAAGCCCAGAGGGGAAGAGGCATAAAAAACTCAGCTCCATCTAAAGCTAGCATCAATCTGATGAGCTTACTGGAGAGCCAGAAACCACCTTAGTAAACCTAAGTCAAAGGCTCCCTAAGCCCAAGTATTATTCCTATTATCATCCTAATCACACTCTTCCCTGAAAAGGGAAAAAGTATATTGGCACTGTAGAAATAATGTTCCAATTATATTCATGCCCTGAAGCTTAGGAAAGGTTAGATGTCTCTTGGTTTTTCAGGAAACTAGCATAGACTTAACCATACATGCAGTTAATTACTAGCATTTTGTAGATGTGATTACAGTCTTTTTAGGAAATGGGTTGTTGCATATTTTTATACCCAACATATAATAAAGTCAAACTCCCTTGTAGCATGGAAAATGCATGAGGCAAATGCATAGGTAAGCCTTTAAAGGTAGGTGAACCAGAACTGCTGCCATTAGCCATGACTCATAATTGGGTGTGGCCTCAGTCTAGGAAAGTAGAATAATTTCAAATACTTACATACAAAAATGTGGATGCTGTTACCACTTATATCCTATCCATGGAGAGGGGAATTCATGTCTCCTGGAATATTATAGTTGATATCTTTTTGTAGTGGAGAGAAAATACCATCATCACCCTGACCTAGAGGCATGGGTCTTGGCCAACATAGATTTAAAAATCATCTCTGACCTTGAGACACTAATATTAAGGGCATTGTTAAAGGGCAACTTACAATCAGGGCACACACACACACAGAGCCACTTCTTCTATCTCATGCTTTTAGATAGGGGACCTAGCTTGCTGAGTAAAGCCTTGTAGACCAGTCCAACTTTTCCAAGAACCACACGACTGTTTAATCTCTTCTATCAATAAGACCTCCCCTCTAAGCACCTTAATAAATCTTAATATTTCTTTATCAGTTTCCAGTGATTATATGGTTTTCTATGCTGTCTTTTAATCTTTAAAATACAAAAAAAAAAAAAAAAAAAGATTTGGGGCAAATAAGGAAACAGCAAAGAGAAGGGTTGAACTAGGGGGAGGGGGAGCATAAATCTTCTCCATCTTAACAACCTGTCATTTCCAAGCTTTTGAGAGATGCATGTGACCTTTTAGCTATTCTTTTAATAGTTGTGTAATGGTGGAATACAAGGGCCTGCCCTTCATCAGTGCATCTTTTATATTCTGGCTCATATATGACATAAACAATGACAAAAAAGTACCTAGCAGAATGAAGAGGTAAAAATTTTAAACACTATGATATATAAATCAGATGTCTTATTAGAGCAGAGGAAACAGCCTCGTTACTAAAGCATTCTCCATGCACACATGCACCTGCCATGGAGTACCCACCCACCATGCTTTTGTAAATGGGCTAAGCCAGAATACAAGCAAAGCATAAGTTCTCATTATTTTGTTCCTCCTAATTTATCAATTCAGAAACAAGACTGTGCTTGAAAACTCATCTGGACACTTAGCAATAGGACCTCATAGGACTTTTGGAAAGGTGCTTAAAGTCTTTTGGTTTCTTCTATAAGCAGAGGGAGGGAGGGACAGAGAGAGGCACAGAGAGTGGAAGGGATAGAGGAAATGAGAGGGGAGGAAGGGAGAGAGCCTTTCAGAATTCTTAAGAGGATTAAATTGGTTGACACATGTAAGCATGGCCCATACTAAGGATTATTCAGGTATTAGCCTATTCCTTAGAATATAGGAGACAGGGTACCAAGGAGGCTAATCTAAGCAGTGCATATTTCATTTGGATCAGAGATTATGGGGTTTCCTTTGATACCTTATATAAGCTCAGCTAAAACAAAAGTACAGTAGGAAATTGTAGTACTTAAAAAAAAAAAAAAAAAAAAAAAAGCCCCATAATTCTCAAACTCAAGAGTGGGCCTGGCATTCCTGAGTCCAGGTATATGCTCAAAGTGATTCCAAACTCATCTGCATAGACACCAAGTTCTAATATGAGCTATATTCTTATCCAAAATGAATAGTGAGAGAGAATATCTTGACTCTTCCTCAAGAGGTCATGAGAAGAGTGCCAGTCTTAGGAGTTCTTGGTTAATTTCAGTCAATTCTCACTAATAAACCTGCAATATGAGGGCACCAAAAGTCACTTTGTAGATATGAGGACAGAAACATAATTAGGTCAAGTGTGTGCTCAGTAAGACTGACCAGGCTTTTCATTTGTCTTTTAGGTCCAGAAACCCAGGCCTGTTCCAACTGGGCTCTCAAGTGTGAAAGCTCAGGTCTACCCAATACCCACGATAGTTAACAGCATGAGAAGAAGAAAATTTACAATGAGAAGATTATGCTTTACTGGGAGGTTGGGTGTTGCCTCTGACTGTGGTTGATTTTCCAGGGCTTTGTCCAATCAAGAAAGCACGGCAGGTGCTCCATGGTAGGTGCCAAATTCCAAAGCTGATGAATCCACAATCTCATTGGGCAGTCCAAAGATAATGCCATTGACCAGGAATGAATGCTTTCTTTTTCATCAAACCTTCTCATTTATGATCAAAAATCATTTGTAATAATGTTCATTTTACCTGGAATTTCTTACAAGAAATCACAGGTAGACTGAATAGAGACTTGTGAGAAAAGGCCTGAGGAATCACAGAGATTTCTGGCCACCAGGACCACCCTGTCAGGTACAGACATGCTGTGTTTACAGCTGCCCATATTGGACAGTGGTTGCTCCCAGTAACAGGAGGCCACTTCAGTCTGTTAAACTCACCCCTGTTGTGATGGGAACAATCTTTTTTTTTTTTTTTTTTTTCTGCAGCCAACTTGGATGAAGCAAATGTATGACACTCCAACCCATGAGTCAGATAATCCTATCCATTGTTTTCCATTTCTCTTTAAAATATTTAATGATATAACATTATCATGTTGATAAATGCCTGGCCATTAGGAGGAGGTTGGTGGTGGTTTAACGCCAAAGCTGTAGATGAGCCGAACATGCGAACTATTCTGAACTTTGAATTGCTGAGCAGAGGATCTGGGGACTTGGCCTTTGTGCTTTTCAGTGCCTCTGTGTGCATTAGTCATGTCAGTTGTAATTAGGCACAGTTCATCTCTCTCAGGTTCCCCAGGGACTCATTACACAGGCTCCTAAAGGTTTCCCTTTCAAACGGCCACGGATTTTATATTCAAATTAGTGTTCAGTGCTCACTCTCATCCTTGCTTTCTGCCTCCATGGAGACAAGATGCGAAGAGGAGGAACAAACACCCATCTTTAAAGTTCTCTAGCTCATCAAAAAGATAGTAGAAGATCATAAGAATTTTGTAGTACACCAGGTCATCCATAGATATGTTGACAAAGAAGCCAACAGTGAGTTGGTTTTCTTTTTGTTGTTGTTTTTTTGTTTTTTTCTGCTCTCCTCCACAAACTGAGGTTAAGGTAACACATAGTCACCTTTTCATATGCTGATGACAAGGGACCTTCTTCTGAAACCCGAGGTTTCTTTCTCAGATCCTGTCCCTACTCTGAAGTTGATCCTGTGTCTATCAGAAGATGACATGTTACAGCTCATAGAAAATATGCTGGACACATCCCCCAGTTGGCAGTCCTCATCATAAGCTAAAGTACAATGCATGTTCTGCTTTCATCAGGCCCCAGAGATCCAGTGGTAAGGTTTTCATGAGTTTAGTTTTTATTGTGATTAAAAAAAAATCTTAATTTATAAAACATACAAGGTGATTCGGAGTGCTTTGATACAGCCTACAAAGGAACTTGAAGGCTGCTCTCCTTTTGCAAAGCCAAGTGTATTTAATATCCCTTTCAGTTTGATTTCCACCATGAGATTTCTGTTCTTTTTACTTGAATAAAACAAACAAACAAACAAAAACAAAAACAAAAAAAAACAGGAAGCTTAATGACCAATTTTCTCCTGGATCAGCTATATTCTGTACATTCACAGTTAAGCTGGCAGTTTGTATGTATTTTGTACATTCTACAGCTAAGCTCTTGGTATATATGTATTCTGTACATTGCACAGCTAAGTTGGCAGTATGGACCTATTTTGTACATTCCACTGTTAAGCCGATGGTATGTAATGAAAGGCTAATGTGACCTTATATCTTTCTCTATCAGTGCTCAGTCAGGCTTCTTGCTCATCATTTCTCCACCCAGCCCAGTCTGGATGCATTATTACAATATTTCACTCCCATAGACTCCCTGTTCTACTTTGAGTCACTGTTTCTCCCTCCTGTGACATCATTGGAGAAAAATAAAAAGTAAATTCATTTCAAATGTCAAATCTCAATATGTACACAATATGTCTGAATTTCAAAATTGGCTAATGTCAACACAAGAAGACTAGTCTGAGTATCCTAAAGAGATTAAATATGGTCTTTGAAGGGCCTGTTTCCCTTCTATTAACCCAAAGATCACACATGTTAGGTTACAGGTACACAGATGACAATGGTAAGTTCAGTCAATAATTAGTCTAATCCCCTATATATTTAGACTTTATTTTTAAAAATTTGTTAGTAGATGTTGAGAACCAACTATTTGTTAATATACTGTTTTATATGATATTCATTTGGGGGACAATGTTTTATACTTGTATAGGAGTAAAGGTAGAAAATGTTTGCAATAGTCCTTATTAGTGTTAATAAGGAATATGTAAATGAAAGTGTAATGTTAAATGACAGCCAGAGAGGAGAATGCGTGTTTGAAGCATATAGCAATGTAGCAAGCAGTTTGAAAGGCCCATTTGATCAAAGTGGTACATGGTGGACAGAAAACATAGAAAGCCCAAGGTGGAGGAGAGGTGTGATGAGAAAGATGGCCTGCTTTGTCTCTCCATTCTATTTCTGCCAGAGACACAGCTAATTTTCCCAGCCTCTTCTGCAACAGCGCCATGACTTAGCACTAAGTTCTGACCAAGGGAAGATAGAAAAGTGTATCACTTTCGGGCTGTACCGTGGGACCCAGCCGTCCTTTATCCTCTCCCACTCTGCCAGCTAACTTGCAGTATTCACAACAACTGCAAAAGCCTGGAATGGAATCATGGAACATCCTTCACATGCTCTGTTTTCTGAACAGGGATGCAGTTTCTACCCTCTCAAATTCCATTTACATTTGATCTGGACATGAAATAGAATGCTGCTCTTTGGAGCTATTGGAACTTTAGTGTCTATTATACTCAGTAACACTTTCTTTAATAATAGCTGCTCTCCACCTTTTATAAGTTTATGTCTCAACTACTACTTTAACAGCAGTATAAAAGTCAGTTCCTTCAGGTCTTCTCCCTTGTTCTTTAACAGTGGTGGCAATCAAATCCCCATAGATATGTCTGTCTACCTATAAAAATTATAACAAGGAAAAAGGGTACACCAGGTAGAGGAGTAGGAAAAGGGATCTGCATGTAGCTTGTTCCTCTGCAATGAGAGACAAGGAGCTGGTGAATATCATTCCTTGGAGCCACAGGAAGTTTGGACATCTCTAGTCATATTCTGGAGATGGGCCTGCCCAGCTCCTCCAGAACATCTGGACACTCAAGTTAACTTTTCTTTAACTCTGAATCTCCAATACATGTAATGTTTCCAGTAGCATTTTGTTTAAAGCATTGACTCCAATTTAAAATGCCTAGAGGCATTCAGGTTTCTTTAATTCTGATGTATAAAGGACTTATTATTATCAAAATATCAATCACTGATTATTGCCATCCAAATTGCTTCTTTGGCCCCGATATATATGACCTCCCAACCACATAGTAAATAGGTGATGTGGAAATGTCTCTCTATGCAGTAAATATCAATCTTTAAATACAGGAGCTGTTTTGGCCCTGGTGAGGACCACAGAAGAAGTAGGTAGGGAATCAAGAATAGGTAGGAAAAAGACAGAGTCGACACAGATGGAGCCAGATGCCCAAAGAAGAAACATGTAAGGAACACAGGTGAGCCACGGGCCACGTGACAGACAGATTAATGAAAATGGGTTAAGATGAAGGAGCTAGCTAGTAATGTGCCTAAGCTACAGGCCAAACAGCATGAACTCAATCTAAGTGTCTGTGTGTTTCATTGGGACTTTGGGATTGCTGGTCCAGATAAGCGGCGGTGGGTGGGTCCGAACTGTGGGGCTAGTGTGGGCCAGAAACCCAATATAACAAATAGGTATCAGATTTTAAAAATAATGTACTATTAAAATCTTCCCTTAAGCCTGGGACTGTAGCTCAGAGATAACTCACTTGCTGAGACAGAACATGGCCTGGGTTTTATCTCCCAGGAGGAACCAACAACCATTCACATAGCAGCGGATTCCTAGATGTGTAATCTATTGTACAGAACCCTGTGTGAAGAAGGGCCATCATTGGCTTCATGCTCTGTAAGGCTTTCATAGACTTCTTTATCATTTCTAACAAGGAGGCCACAGTCTCATATTTTATTGGTTTCATAGACAAAACATAAAATGCCCCCCATAGGTTCATATTTTTAACACTTGATCTCTAATTTGTGGTTCATATTTTAAGTGGTTATGGAACATTTTAGGAGAACTGAATGGGAAACGTTCCTTACCAGGAACAGGGCTTTTGTTTTTGTTTTGATTTTTGATCCAAGGTGATATGAGAAGTGAAGTGACAGGTACTTTCACCATGATGAACTACACTATCCCTGCCATAAATAACTGAAATCCTTCCCGAACCGTGAGCCAAAAATAAATCTTTCCTGCCTTAAGTCATTACTGATGACTATAAATACATACACAGCTTGTTCTATATTGAAAACTTTATCTAACCAAGAACTCTGGAGGGGAATTCAAGGAAAACAGAGACTGGGACATCTTTTGTTCCTTTAGGTCAAGATGGTAACTAATGTCATCCCCGAGTACCTCAATATCAATCCTACATGGCTTAAAATCACCGGGTTCACTGCCAGGTATAGGGAGTTGTTATAGGGACATGACTTCTGACCAAAGAAAGAGGAGCAATTACCAAGTTTCTGGCTGATATTAGAATGTGTAAAAGAACTTTGCATTTAGAAGAAAGTTGTATAATTTTTTTCAGATATGAGAAGTGGGTACGATTTGGATAGCTGCTTTGTAAGTAGTAGAGGTAAGTTTGTGGAACTATTTTCCTGAGAGGAAACAATTTGTGTGTGTGTGTGTGTGTGTGTGTGTGTGTGTGTGTGTGTGTGTGTGTGTGTGTGTGTGATACATATGAAGACAACTCATAGTGGATGGTGATGCCTGGCTGCTGGTAACATCTGTCTGGCAAGCTAATCCTTTTGTTTCTGGCTTTGGAAATTAAGTAGACCCTGGACATATTCTTTGAATTGTATGAGTCTGCTCAGTCTGTTCTTCCATGCATAAGTCAACATACTTTCACATTGTAAGTGAGGCTTAAGTATAAGAAAGGAATCTGATTTTATCAAAAGGGATTTTGAGGCTTAGGAAAGTTGTGAATAGCAGGAGATTTCTATTTCTGCATAGATTTCTAACCAAATTATGATTCCAGGCAATGACCTTCCACCTCACTCTTATCTATCTGCATCAACTATGCTGATCTACTTACTCTTATTTACTTTTCATTACTTCTAGAAGTAATCACACTTATAGGAAATATTTCCACAGTATGGATGACTCTAAAATATCTTGGACTTGTGAAGCAGTTATTCAGATTGTACCTTGATTCATAAGATTTGTTCAGGAACTCAGTATTTATTTATGAATAGAAAGGCTTCTTACAGACCTTCCAATGAGGACCACCTTAATAAGGTTCTTGAAAGATACAAATATTAGCTTGTTTTCAATTACACATCAGTGGCAGTCTTCAATCACTTCATATATTCTCTGAATTACAGGAATAGGAAAATTATTCCAACACAAACATAATACTAAGAGATGATAACTATATTCCTTAAAAACAGCTTTGATTCAACTGCTTTTCTTATTCTTTACAAAACTGTACCAACCTTAACCTAAAGCAAATTTATATTTCTCTAACATGGATTCTGTGCACAAAATTGATTATTGTCTAAATTATCATTAATGACACCTTTCTACTGATGTGAAGGAACTAGAATGGATTTTCCAACAACTGTACATCACAGAACATGAAGAGTTCACCTCTTACCTACAATCTTTATAAAAATAATCAATGTGTGGTTTTTGAGTAGAGACTGAACTACTCCCTAAAGTATTACACATTAATTGTTCTCCTCAACAATTTTTACATTCAGGTCAATGTGATAAATTTGAACATGCCACCTACTAAACTATGAATCACAAAGACCTACTCACCTAGTCAAATTGTTTTGTTATTTCAACTGCAACTTTAAAAAAACCATCATCTATAGCACTGAGAAGATTACATTACCTGTTTTGTTTTATTTCTTAAATTTCATCAAGAAATACAGTGTATCAAAGTACTGGGTCCTCTTCCAATTGACAAAGACTACAGGGAATGGACACTGGATTTTATCAATTAAGGGAAGGTGATTCATTAGTCTCTACTTTCAACATCTGAGCTTTGCTTTGCTGACTCGGACAGTCTCCAGCCCATTCCTCTATTTCAAACCAAGAACATTATAAAAAACAAAACAAAATGAAACAAACAAACAAACAAACAAAAAAACACTAGCTGTAAGCTTTTTTTCCCCCCATAACTATCATTCTGTCTAAAAACAGTTAATATATGCTGGTTGCAAATACTTATCTGAGAGAGTTTTTAAATTCACTAATCCAGTTAATATTTATTTATTTTGTGTCCATGATTGTCCAGAGCTCTACACAAGATTCAATAAACTGCACCAAATAAACTGAGATGTGACCTCTTTTGGATACCTGACTTCTACAAAGGTTGGAGTTAAAGTTTAAGAAACATTTTATGATTGCTTTCTAGATTCTTATAAGAGAAACATTAAAAGACAAACATTATGGACTCCCTGTCATCTGAAGTTCCTAGCTCCGTATTTTCAGATAAGCTTATAAACTGGACTAACTGTAGAAGCCAGGGAAGTGAAAAAGGACCATTGTGGGCAGCAGAGCAAGAAGTGCAATAGAAACGAAATAGCAAGGTAAATGACTAGAGGGGGAGATTTACCTTGGGGATAAGCACAGAAAAGGCCTAAGGAGGAAGGCAAAATATCGGCAAAGATGTCTGAAACTGACATAAACAGTATATTAACTATTCATGTAAAATACTAATATACATATAGAGTTAAATTAGAGTTTTCCAAGATGGACTGACAATATTTTCTCTAACCGGAAGACTATGAAAAACTTCAACATCAGGCACCAGAGGTCATCTTTTGACTTGTTAGTTAGGGTTGTATAGGTGACACACAAAGCATTATGGGTTATTGGTATAGCCCTTTGGTTGCCCTCCAGAAACTGAAGATAAATTCCTATTGGTGAAAACACCATGCACTTCAGACACAGGACCCAAAGTACCCACAGTAGATCTGATCTAAAGGCCTTTTCCTTTGCTTTCATGGTATCAGAAGGTGCCTGCAAACTTCCAAAAGATGGAAGCAAAACACAACCCTACTTATGATGCCTATGAACCATAACAACAACTATGATGGCACAGAGGTGGCATGCATACCTTGGCAGTAACCAACAGGAAGGAAATCATGCCCAGTACTGGAAACCTCAACAATTACTCAGGGCTAGTGAAATCATGGACCTTTGAGGAAAACCTATGACTGTCGCCTTACTCAGCAAGCATAATTCCTAACTACATTCTAAATATTTATTTATCCTTATATCCACAAACAAGTATAGTTTTCTTCCGTCTGTTATTAAGGAAACTTATCTTTGCAACAGGTGGAGATGATTAGAGAAATTCATGGCTGATAAGAATTCAGAGTTATGTTACCTGGTTCTAACTGACACAGCTCGCATGTAAGGCTCGGGGATTATTGCATGAAATGACAAAAGAGGATAGCAAAAGCCTGGGCAAGAAATTTGCTGTGATGATTTGTCTCCTAGATGTGTCAGAGAAGCCGTACTAACGAAGTCCCACCATCATTACTGCCTAAAATTGCCCCGAACAAGGATGATACCAAAAGACATATTGACATGGAAGGGGGAAAGCTCATGGGGACTCAATCTTAGACAGAACTATGGGCAACTAAGGAGTGCTGAGAGCAGCAGAAAGTCTTCTTCAGAGAAGAACACAGCTACAATATCACATGGTTACATATACGTGTAACATTGTACAGACTGAGCAGATGGTATTTATGTATTTAGAAACATACATATACACATTGGTACATGTATATAATAAAAAAAAGAAACCACAAGCTTGAAAGAAAGCAAGAGAGGTACATGGGAGGAAAAAAGGGTGAAATTATGGAGTTACAATCACAAATAATAAATATTATCATTTTAAAAGAAATGAAATATTGGGAGTTTATCTGTTAGTGAACTTGCTAAAGGTCACTTAGTGTTTTAAGAAAAAGCAAGACCGTGTAAATCAAGGCTAGACCTGTTTTCTCATCATCAGGTATTATTAATTAAATAGATCTGGCAAAGAAATCTGTATTTCTGGGGGCTTTAGAGGGAGTTGGACATGTTTGAGGATGCTGCAGAGATGGCTCAGGGGGAAGAGTATTCACTGCCTTTCAGAGTACTCGAGTTCAGGTCCCAGCCCCTACACTTGAGGCTCCCAACAGCCTGTAATTCTAGCTACAGGGAAACCAATGGCTCCAGCCTCCATGAGTACCTTTATTCAGACAAGCACATACTACTACCACCCTGGCTAACATAACGGACATAATTTTTAAAAAATAATAAATACATAAATAAATGGACTAAGTAATTGAGTTGAACTGAGAGCACAGGATACATGAATCAAAATCCAAATTTAAGAAACCTGGTGTCATCATTAGCAGTAGTAACTGAGTTTTAAAATGATAAAAATTAAATTCAATTTGTCCTATACTTTTTCTTTGAGTCTTTGGTTTTCTCTTTGTTTGTTAGTCTTGACCTATTCAAGTTGATTGCTTTCATTTCCTCTTATTTTATTATTATTTTTATTATCACTTAGTGCCTGTTGGTTCTTCAGTGAGAGAGATCATGAATAGATGTGAATTTGTGTGCATGGGGAGGTAGAGAGGATCTGGGATCTGGGAGCAGTTGGAGGAAGGAAACCATCATCAGAATATATTGCACAAAAAATACATTTTCAATTAAGAAATATTAAGAAAAAAGATTCAAAATAACTCAATTGTGAAAATCAATAAAATCTTAGAAACCAGTAAGTTATAGAGGTGTCTGTAACCAACACTACACTTGGGTAACTCCAGGAAAGTTCTGCCATCTAAATAAAAACTTTATCAGTCAGAATATAATTAGTAAAATACAAACCAATGAGTAACTTGGCTGAAAGAATTTAATAGAAGGAATAGGTGTCACAAGCATAGGACAATCAAAAAGGCCAAATAAATAACAATGATGCAGTCAAGATTATATCAGGGGCAGGAAACAGCAGAAAGACAGAAAGTGTCTAGTCACCAAAACCCAGGGACTCCAGCTGGGCTCAGGAAGCTGTAAATTTAGGGGGTTTCACAGGCAGGAAATAACACAGTAGGCACAGTGTGCTCCTGAAGCAGAGGGGTGGGAGTGTTAGGAGTCTTCCCTGCCTTCCCTTCCCCCTGTCCTATAGTCAATGGGCATGTCCTTCCTGGACCCATACTAGTTAGGAGTGAGACTCAGAGGCTGAAAGGTGCAGCCTGCCCACATGTACTCTCCTGGAAGACTGCATGGCATAGAAAGGCAGTCAAACAGGCTCAGGACCACCACAGTGCCCAGCAGCCACCTGAGATGAGATCCATAGGAAAATGCCAAAGCTGGGAAGTCTTACAAAGTTTAAGAATGAATGCATCAATTAATCACTGTGTAGCAGTTGGCATGAGTTAATGTTCTTCTAAAGAAATGATAACAGAGTTAAGTCAAAGCTGATAGTCTAGGTCTAGAAAGTTAAGAGAACCATTTGCAGAACACATTGAGGAGCTGGTATGCTCTCAAGGAGCTGGCATACATGCTCTTGTTTAGCTAAGCCTTTTTGTCCTAAAGACAAGGCTTCTGATTTCAACACTATCTCGTCATAGGAAAAAGAGCTCATCACAGTATTACATAGAAATTTTAAAGAAAACGCCAATTTACAGGTTAAAAATAAGAAACAATTGCCTCACACACTCAAAATTAAAATACTAAAAGACAGCATAAAAAGAAATAAGTAAGCAAATATACAAATTATTATAGGCTGACAAGATGCCTCAGTGGATAAAGGAACTTACCACCAAAGCCTTATAACCTGAGTTTAATCCCTGGGGCCCACTCGGCAGAAGGAGAGAAATGACTAAGTCATTTATCTGACATCCACACTTGCACCCTGGCATTTTCATATCGGTTTCCCATACATACGCATGTACATACATACATATGTATATACATACGCACGCACATACATACGCATGCACATACATACACACGTACATACATACACACATATGTACATGCCAAACAAACATACTTTAAAAAATACAGAAGGGAAAACTATTGTATAACTCATGATGGAACAAATACAAGATGGACCTAAAAGGTTCACTAAAGGAACCCATGGAGTTACTGTTTAGGAAAAGATACTCTGGGCAGATCCTGTTTTCATTGCATGTAGTATTTTTAGTCCAAGAATTGTGTCTCATGAAGGAAAAAAGAACAAGTATTTACTGCTTACACAGTGAATCTAATGATGAGAAGATTGTATGTTTGTAGATCACACAGAAAAAGAGTGCTCTCACCCATACTCTGGGAAGTGACAGTTAATGAAAATGAAAGAAATTCCAGATATCAGGGAAAGCATGCCTGCAGGGTGCTTCACACTGCTTATTTCAAGTTTAGCCCAGGAATCTGTGCAAACTGTAGATTCCTGAGAAGAATATGGAGACTTCACTTCACTGAATTTAACAGTGGTGATGTGAGGCTGGGAATGGAGGTGATGTCACTGGGGACTGGACATGGGTATAGAATGATGGACGAAATGGTGATGAGGTAATGAGTGTGTGGGAAAATGTAGATTAGAAATATAAATTAATTTGTTATAAGAGATAGTTAGAAACATGTTTAAAGGAAAGCCAAGCTTTTGTGATTAATAATAAGTCTCTGTGTCATGATTTGAGAGCTTGTGTTCCAAAAAAGCCTGCTACTGAAAATAATCATAGTCACACCTGTAACAGCTATTCCTTTGTGGCTACCTGCATCTCTGTCATCTCTTGAGATTAACACAAACTCCATAACTGGCCTTTGTCAGAACGATCTGGAATATGTTGGGAGAGATGATCCAAATCCAAATCCCAAATATGAAAGCTGCACAAATATGTGAGTCTATTCATTTGGTAAAGCTCCAGACACACCCACTTGCTGTAACTGCAACTGTCACCTTTGAAATGCTTGAGCTCTTCCAGAATCCCAGCTTTCTTCCTACAGATGTGAAGAGTTAGCTAAGAAGTTAAAAGTAGAAGGGGCCGAAAAAGAATCAATGAGCAATGTGCATGCACATTACCGATTCCATTTGGAAACCAAACTTTGGGATGGGGAGACTAGCTAGTGAAGATTTTGTCCTCATTCAGAATGTTGACGTTTTTTCACTCAAGGGGATTCTAAATGTCCTCTCAGTGGCCATATTCTGGATGAATACAAAGGACATACATGGCCCACACAGCAATAGCATTTGTATGTTAAAGTTGACTCTCATGTGTGAATATCAGCTCAATTCCCCCAATCCTTCATTAATATTGGTATGCCAATTCTGATAGTTACTTCTTTCTTCTTCTAGAATTCTGTGTCTACTATGGTGTAGTCAGTCACTCATCAGATAAATGCAGGAGTCAGGAAAGGTAAGAGTTACTCTCTAGTTTCATTTCCCAGTTTTTTGTTTTTTAACTATTCCTTATGCTCTATCTTATAAATTCATGGCTAAGGCATTTAAGTACAGATTTTGCAACAGATCTTGGAATTCTGAATGCTCTTAGAAGAGTCACTAAAACCTAGAGATTTTTAAAGCAGTGCCAAGTGCTGTTAGTGTTTTAGGAGGTCATTTCTCATGAAGGATGCCTTTCTGAATACTGAAGCTCTTTGTGATGCTTTCACAATGAAGTTGTGAATCTATCCTTGCTTCCATACTCCAGGAGTTAAGAAACAAAGGTCTTGGTGGGCTTTTATTGTCTACAATAAGTTTGGGTTTCTCCCATTTCCTTTTGAGCATGGGTAAGAGGAGACTGAACACATATTATCCCAGTTCCTCCCCCACCTGGATTATTACTGGAGATATCATCAGGAAGAGCTTAAGACATTTCATCACTAGGATCATATTTTACTACATTCTATATTGCAATGACTTGGGTCAATGTAAAACTCCTAATGATCACAAAAATGAACAACTGGCCTTTCTAGGGCAAGAGGCCTGGCAATATAGGATGCAATTACCCTTTTGTGGTTCCGATGAATAGAAAAATACTAAGACAATCAGCTCTATGACACTTGGCCTTCATGACTCTGTTTCTCACTGCTTCTAGCTTCTGATACCTTTTCTGACCTGAGGATATAGCAACAACTTCCCTGCTGTTAGCAACTCAACATCTGCCTCAGTTCCCTCACGTCTGCCCCAAACTCTGTGTCCACTCATTTAACTAAAGTCTTTCCACTTGAATCACCTCAGGGTAATTCTTGTTTCCTACCATGGTCTTACATTAAAAGAATAGCAAGGCTGAATCAGTGAATTGTTGATCTGGAAATAAGGCAAATTAGTAGTGATGACAATGATTATAATACCAACATTCACCAGAAAGAGGACATAGTTAGCAATGGAGATAGTCTAATTTAGTCCCCAGAGTCCCATAAGACATTCTTGGAAAGAAGATTTTTAAGTGTCTGTTAAATTTGTTTTGGCAGTGGGATGAATGCTGTGGGTTGAGGCTTAGGCAGGTGTTTCATCTGATGACAGTATCCCAGTGTTTTCTTAGGCTGCACAGTCACAGCTTTGGAAGGCAGCAGCCCAGCAGGACCCCCATCTGGGCTTTGCTGTGCCCTTTCATGTAAGGTTATTGCTTTACCTCCCCTCTTTGTTGTGCTTCTTTGAAAGGACCTGTTGGCAAACATCAAAGGGGCCCATGCAAACTGGAGGGCATTAGCACAAGCTGCCTTAGGCAAACAGGGGCCTGTGGAGTCCCAGATCACAGACAACACATTCCAACATGGAGAGAGGTGCAGCCTTCCCTGGCTTCCCTGGCTTCCCATCTTTGGATAGATTCTCACCCTCAACTTTCACCATAAATGGAGTTTTGTTTAACCTATTGATAGTCCTTTTGCCATACTCTGCAAAGAGCAAATGGGAACTAAGAGCAGAATCATCACATGGTTCAAGCTCTTTACCCAAAAGAAGCAACAGATAAGGAAGAAAAAAGAATTGACTGAAATCATAAATTTTTGTGCAAATCTTTTGCATGGATTTTTGTTCCGACTTCAAAAAATGAAGGCATTTATGACAATCCCTTCCTCTGTCAAGAATTAAAAGGATTGTCCTTGCAATTATATTTTAGACTTCTTTCAGAAACAGAAAAGTAATTTGCTATGCAACTTAGGAGACAACAGGCCAATATAATACAGTATATTGACAGTTTTCTTGTTTCTTTGTTTGAAACCCAATGTATATTCTCCCTTTTTCTAGGATTCTTTTAAAGGACTTTATAGAGCTCTAATTTTTCTCCTCACCTCCCCATTGTGTCTCACGAGGCATTGAATCTATGGCCTTCTACATGCTACATTAGAACCACTAAGATAATCCTAGATCTAGTCTTTATTCTTGAAATGACAGCCAATTAATAGACAAAGGTTTTGTGTTCCTTTAAACATATAAGATATGTGTTAATACATATCCTTTAATATTACTGTCCTGTATTTGCCTATGACTAGGAGAGTGATTATAAACAAGACATACCTACCTTTGTACCAAAAAAAAAAAATAAATAAATAAATAAAAATCTAGATGCTGGGGAAAGTAATCCCAGAGACATGTTTCCTAATCCTAAATCCCACTTTGTTTTCCTATTTAGTCATTTAGAGAACTTAAGAAACCTCACACCATTGAAGACTCAGCATACATCAGTTCCTTAAATGGCAGAGCACTGTAAGTAATGGGCAGTGGAGACTGTGTGCTGGAAAAACAGAAGAGCCTAGGATTTTTGAAATAGGGTTATAAACAGAAGAAAAAAAAAAAAGTCATCGGTCATAAAGAATACCCCACAGTACAAATGAGGCTATTAGTGGCTTAGAAGGAAAACACACATCAGAAAGTACTGCCCCTAATATGACTCCTAACAGTCACTCTAAAAGATAACAGGCAGTCAGCAACACTGCCTCTGCTCCTTTGGAGTTTTGGGGGAGAGACAGCAATGAGGTCTGCTGTCATGAGTAGCAAAAATACCAACAATAAATAACACCGATCCAGCACACACATAGGCACCTTTCCAGCATCTACACTAATTAAAGCGTATCTAAAGATGCAGCCCCTGATTTTTCTTAAATCCACAGCTATAATCATGGTTATTATAATAATTAACACTTATAAAAATATTTCCTATTTGCTAGCGATAGAAGGTCATTTAAAGAGTGCTATATGGAAGCATTAATTTTAAGTAATTATTTAATTGCATGACCATTATTTGAGTATTCCTTTATTAATAACTACATTTTAACTCTTCCTCTGAATGGAAACTTTTTTGTTACTAGTCCTCACAACATTTTTTTTAAATGGTGGGGATTATTATCACCATGTTTTAGAGATAAGTAAATTGAGGTTTAGATTTTAAAAACATGTCTAAGGCATGACTATTGCTGAATGAAAAAGTGAGGTTTCACCCCAGCATGATTCCAGAGTACTGTGATAAAATATTGTATGTCACATGTTCTTAATCAGTTGCCACTGGTAAATGGACACATTGGCATAGAAAGACAGGCAGATGCTAAATATTCTAGATACTTAAATGAAATTCTGTGGCTTGGATGTCGAGAGGTGGTGTGTATTTGAATGCTGTGACCCCAGACATAGCACACTATGATCACGAGATTTCTCATTCCCTTACACAAGGTGCTGGCTAAGTTTACGTCAGCTTGACACATGCTAGGGTCATTTGGAAAACAGGAACGTTGGCTGAGAAAAAGGCCCCACCCGAATGTCCTGTGGGTAAGTCTGGGGTCCATTTTCTTAATTAGTAATTGGTGTGTGGGGAGGCATGTAGTTCCCTGTGTGCAGTGCCAGCTCTCAGCTGATGGCCCTGAGTTCTATAAGAAAGCATGCTGATCAAACCAAGGGAAGAAATCCAGTAAGTGGCACTCTTCCACAGCCTCTTCATCAGTGCCTGCTTCCTGGTTCCTGCTCTGGGTCCCTTTCCTGATTTCCTTGGGTGACAGACTAAAACATATAAAATGGAATATACAGCCCCCAATTGCTTTCAGTCATGATTTTTCTTTTCAGAGTGATAGATTCCCTAACTGAGACATGTAAACATCATTTTCCTATTTTCTCTAACACACACATACAAAAAACAGACTTTTCATATTATTGTAGAAACCCCACCAAGCTGGGAAGTTAAAGAAAATACAACAGAATAAATTAATCTGCTCTCTGCCACCTTTTATTATTCAGAGCCCCACTTGGTCCCCTGCCCTGGGTTAAACACATTTCCCAGCTGTACCTGTCCTTTGGGCATATGTATCGTATGCTGCACATTCTCTAAGTAGCTGGCAAAGGTAGTAACAATGCATTATGGGATTCTTTCACAGCTGTCCTTCAAATGACACTGTTGCACAAAACATGCTCCCTGTTGATTAAATTACTCCACAGCAGTCCTAATTGTTAATTTTTAATATTTATTCTTATTGACTCAACCAAAAAATTCTTTTAGATTAGTATTTAATTGTATAACTACTTCATTTTCTTTAAATCAAAGCTTTCATTTTATACATTAATTAGCTATTAATGTTGTGGCTTTTGATTCAAGGCTTTAGAGATTAAAACAGCTTATTATACTGTGTGATGTTACATCTGGGCACATGTGCTCAAGCAGAGTTCTACTGTCACTCCAGAGCCTAATGATGGACATTTGCTTGATACATAGCCAAGAGAAAACTTACATTGAGAGTTAGCAGGCTCCAGTATTAGGGTGCTGATGTGATATACACTCATATGGTTCTAACAATTTAGGCTACCTTCTCAGTTCTGTCAAAAGATGAGTTATCAGGTAAACAGCTGTGAGAGTGTCAGTGATTCTTTAGGAAGGCTTAATAAATAGCAGAGTTGGGGGTGATAACATTCTCAGTCAGGGGACTGCATGGACTGTATCTGAATTCAAGATTGAAACCAGTCTGGGCACAAGACAGTTAAAAGGGCCAGTCTTGAAGAGAAAAAGGGAGAGAGAATAGAGACAGTTGTTCACAGGATGCATGAGACAAATGTCAGGGGGGCTAGAGGGGAGTAAACTGAGCAAACGTGAGGAGTATATTCCGCAAATATAAACCCACCTTGGCTTTGCTCATGGTACACTGGAATAGGATACTTTTACAAAGTCACTGGCTTTTCAAAGATTGGCAGTTGAGCCAAGATAAAACATATCATTATATGATATGTAAACCAAAATGATGTCATGAAAAGATGAAAATGTACTCTATATCTGAGAGATGTTATTATCGGAAAAACTGTGGTGACGACAGTGCTGGCCAAATCAAATGTTTTTGTTTCCAGGTCTAAGAACTTAATACCTGAGCCACAGTTCTGAGACCCACAGTATGGCACTACTCAGGAGCTTGTCTGCAGCATAGAATCTCAGTATCTACCCTAAACCGACTGAATCATGTTGTGTATTTTCATATGATTTTGGGGTTATTCACATATACAATAAAGATTGACAATCATTGGCCCAAAAACTAAATTGAGGAAAATTGCTAGCCAATCTAAATTATTCTCTAACAAATGGAATGTCTGGTAACTAATACTTGGGTTTTAAAGTTGTGATAGAGTTGGAAAACAAGAATCACCACAATTTATACTGTGGGTACAATTTCAAAGCAACATGTTGGTGTACTTGGAATACTAAGTATATAGACAACTTTTTCAAGAGGATTTTTCTTTCCTCTTCTGAATGTTTTGCTAAACCTCTATCCTAGTCAAAGATAGGTTCATCATACAATGTCTACGTTAGGATTCTGCTCTAGTGCCTGAAGCCACGCCCTCCCCTGACTTCTGACTTCAGTCAAGCCCACTTAAGAATTCCCATTGCTACACTCCATTTCTCCCTTCTGTTCTCCCGGGAGCATCTCTCTCTCTCTTTTCCTTTTTCTCTTCCCTCCCTTCTCCCACTCTCTGTTGTTATGACAATATATCTCAGTTACTATAATAATAAAGTCCTACAGTTCTACATAGAAACAGCCCCTTAGTGTCTCCTGCCATCCGCCACTGCCTCTCATGGCATCCCCTACATAGAGTATGAGGCTTCTCCATTCATAGACACCTGCTGCCAGCTAACCAGGTAAATCACTATCATATCATGTCAGATCAAATGTATGATCCCAACAGCCTAGACTTTCTTCTAAATTAAACTTTGTATGTTCTTAAATTAAATTCCACTTAACTGTAACAGACAGCATTACTAAGGCGAAATCCAAATTACATTTTATCAAAGAGGACATGGTTAGGTGGCTGGATTTTTGTAAAATGTGGAAAGAGGTCAAGAAAAGTAGGGGTGGGGAGTCCAGGAATCCTAATAAAACTAAGTAAGCTTTACGTAAACAGAAAGGCCTTGATGAATTTAACAGAAAGCCATATGAAATACAATGGAATCAAATCTATTTTGAAATCATTGTTAGGTAACTAGCTGCAATTATGTTAGGAAATAACATTTTAAGACATGAGGATATACCATACAAGAGAGATGCTTATTTAACTATGTGTCATCCTAGTAATTTTTGATGACGGCCACCAATCTAGTCTGTGGAGTAAAAATACACCACATGAAGATAACATCCTTGGAAATATTTTCTTGATCTTATTTGTATGAGATATTAGTCACTTCTTAAGCTATCAGCAATAAAGCAAAACTTGTAATAGACATGAAGATACAGCCTAACAGTCTTACTTATTGTATACCAATCAAATCAAGGGATAAAAATTGACAAGGCTTAAGTTTAAGTAATTTAGCAGGATCACTACAAGTCTGCCATTTTCCTTAATGGATTGACTGTATGTAGAATGAAAGATTATACTATTCTATTGGACTGCTGAATGCAGTGCTGTATAGAAAAAGACTCATTAGCAAAGTATGGTGGTATCAGATAAGAGTGAGTTTAACATTAAAAAATGGTGCTTAAGCTTTAAGTCTTTACACAGACCTTGCTTCTAAACCCTTTCTGAGGGACTGGAGGAATCCCACATTTGATCAACATGGTCATCTTTTAATTAGTAAAAATGAGAGTTTTAACAATAGCATAACTAATGAATGTAATCAGTTCTAAAGCTATTTAAGATTATCCACTGCACTAAGAAATTCAAAAGACCTAAAGCATGCAGTTCATTGGCAAAGAAGCAATTTTCCTAGATTTAACCATGATGATCACAGGGTACATGTCATCATTAATAAAGAGTTATAAAGTGGAAACACTTCAGCTCTCAATGATTTCTTAAAGTTCAATCACCTTAGAGAAAGATTGCATTTAAATAACCTTTACTATATGATTATATATATAAGTATCTTTTTCTTAAAGAGGAAACATCATCCCTCACCTAGCTATCTAATACCGTTAAAAACATATACATAACTAACTGAACTCGGCAGATTTTATTTATTTATACATTTATATGCTTGTACAAAATTAACAATAGTTCTAAAAAGAATAAATTACATAAAATATAAAACATAACCCAGAAAACTAGAGAGAGGAATAAAGAGTGAGAGAGATTGTCCCAAATGTTGAGTAAGTTCAGTCCTCATGAAACATCAATTCTTTCCAATATGCCATAAGAATAAATGGCAAACTGTCTGGGATTTCTTGTCACTCTGTGCAGGACGCAGTTTTGAATCCATACTTTGGGATTTTCCTGTAAGTCACCACTACTCTAAGCTTTGTCCACAGCCAATGGTGACCCTTAAGGCCAGTAAGTTCTCAGGAAGATTTTACTCTCCATGCATCTTTCCACCTTATGCCAAATACTCTGGTGCTTCAGCTCTAGAGTGCATACAGTTCTGTGCCTTGGTTTTGGGGCAACACATTCTCCAAGGGAAACTCACAGTGTCCAAACTGCCTATTCCCTGCCTTTTGGGTAGGTCATTTTTCTTCCCCCTCTTTATCCACCTCCTTCTATCCTCACCCACACACACAACTTTCTGATGCCATCCCTCTGCTTGTACTTCTTTTAGAAGATCCCTTTCCAAGACCTGTTTCATGCACTTTTTCTGTGAAAGGTTATATAGAGATCATCAAGGCTTCTCTAATATCCAAGACAGGTGTATGGGTTCATGTCTAATAAGTGCCTTAAAATCAAGTTCTTGATTTGTTTCCCTAGCATGCTGCCTTATGACACTATCATACATTGTGATGTGAGAACTAGCTTGAGCATTTTTTATTAAATTTTTAAAATTTATTTTATATACCAACCACAGTTTCCCCTTCCCCTTTTCCCCAATTCCCTTCCCTAACTCCTTTCTACCTACCCCTTCCCACTCCTCAGAAAGGGTAAGTCCTCTAATAAGAGTCAACAAAGCATGGCATATCAAGATGAGGAAAGACCAAGCTCCTCTCCCTCACATCAAGGCAGAGCAAAGCATCACACCATAGGGAATAGGTCCCAAAAAGCCTGTTTAGAGCAACCTGAAGTGGGGCCATCATGAGAAGCAATTAAGATTCCGTATGAAGAGTAAAACGTTTAACTTTTTTGTCTGTATGGGAAGACTAGACTGGTTGGTTTTACCTTTCAACTCTCTATGACTCTGTGCTCAGAAGGTCACCAAGCCAATCTGCTGAAGGAAAAACGCTTTTTCATAGTCACCTTAGTACTCCTGTAATTCCTGTGATACTGCATTTTGTAGCTGACATTTGAAAATAAATGTTTGTTGAATCAAATTAACCCTAGAGTAGCTTATCCAAAGATATCATTTTGTCCCTCTTTAGAGCCATGTCTCAAGTCCTTTTAACCCTTAGTAAACTGACCTGTAAATATCAGGAGAGATTAATCTGAATCTAGCCACATTACCAAGATGCTCTTGAAACTTTCCTTTTATTCCATTCTAATTGTTCTGTGCTGAGGACTAAAGTTCATTAGAAACTTATAGAAAAATCCTATCTCCTTTGGATCTACAAGACAAAAGTTAACCTGCTATCCAGTGTCCATATTTCGGTTTGATATTCTCTGAAGAGAATAAAATAAAAATGTTCAAGATATTCAAAGATCAAAACTGTCAGCATCTATTGATGAAGTGAATCACCCTAGTAACTCTTTTCTTGAATGATAACTTAATATTCTATATTATTTCATTACTCTTACAAATACTACCACTTCTTCTGGCAAGCATTCATTTAAAACACAATGACCTCATTTTTCAGAAAGCAGAAGGCACTGCATTTTGTTATATAGGCCTTTATTCAGTAGTACAATGTCATTGTTGTGGAAAATACATTAGAAATTCCAAACTCCAATGAATACCTTTCTCTAATTGCCCTCCTGAAGAAGAAAAACATTTTTGATGAAGCATGGTTGCTTTTAATTTTGTAGCCATGTTTCCTATCTTGACGCCTCTTACATGTCAATTTCTTCTTTGCATTTTATAGTTTATCAATCTACTTCTCTCTATTCATGCAAACCTATGTGTAAGATCAAACCCCAACTGAGGTGACATGCTCTTCAGTGTATGATAAATTCACCCCCAATTTATGTTGTAAGTTTCATTTACATCTAAGACCAAAATAATCTAAAAATCACACATGTATTTGGGATTTCTGGATTTGTTTCAGCTTCTATAATAACATCAGGGTATCAAAAAGAAATCTAGTTAGAGTATTCCTGATACTCTAGTGACAAACAAAAGTCTAGGATGTCGTGTCCTCTGCCTACTGAGTGACTTCACCTGAAGAAAATGTGTGTGCATTTCTTCTTATGAAACTTATAAAACTGATGTTCCCTGAGACTGAAAGAGTAAGTTTCCCACTGCCACCTCAACCCATTTGCATTTTCCCATTCAGAGTCTATTTGTAACACTTTATGAACATTCTTCAGAATTCTCCATACTTTATTAGTCTGGGTTTTTATACTGTCATGGAGCTTCAAATCATCTATGTACCCAAGGCAGAAGATGTTCATCTTCCTGTTTTAACTTCATGGTCCTTGTCATTTGGCATAATGAATTACAAGCTGAACCAAAATGTCCTAGATAACCTGGAAAGGTGGTTTATTTTTAAAAACTACATGTTAATAATATTTCACTCAATCATTATAAAAACCTTCAAAATCCAACCTAAAAATAATAGATAATGAACAATCTTTTTGGGAGAAATGGATCTTCATAGCAAAAGATTCATCTTCCTTGGGTGTCTTAAGCCAAATTTGCTTTAATAAAACACTAATCCTAGAAAAATGGTCAGGAATTTGTTTTAGTTGGCAATGAGGTTTCCTGCTGCTATTGCCTATTCCTTCTTTTAAATGGAAGAGTAAATAACTGTCAAGACAGGGTTTTAACAAGGACATCAAAATTAGCTGGGTCTCGTTACTGCCTATAAAAGAATAAGAGATATCCATATGATTACCACAAATTTGCCAGACCTCACCAAAGCAGTCATTACTAAGGGGATGGAACAATCTCAAGTAATTAAAGTCACCCTAGTGGTAAAGACCTGAATTTGCTTTTGAGACCTACTAATTAGTAAAGATTTTAAATGTAGAAGTCACAGCAGTCTAAACATCAAGAGAGAACCTTCTCTTCTATATTACTCTTTCCATTCTATAGAACATGCTGTGAGATCTGTAAAGAGAGAGATGCTAATCATTCTAATAAGGCAAACACAGATAAGATTTTTGTGAACAGGCTTCTATAGTTAATACTATGTGCATATAATCAAAGGGTAAATGGGACCATGAGGGCAGAGGATGAGCAACAATGGCAGGACAAGAGAAGGCAAAAGGAGAGATGAATATGACCAAAGTACATGACGTACATATATAAAGATCATATAGACCACATTTTTTCTGTAATGAACATGGACTAATAGAAAAGGAATATATTCAGCTACATTTATTTGAAAATGTTTCATAGGCTCTTCATCAAGTCTTGGAAAGTTCATTAAATAGACTGAAAACAAAGAGTTGCTTAAAAAGCCATAATGGAGCAATGATTCATCTACATTAGTAGCTTTATTAAAATGCCCATCAATTTTTAATTTCACTCCAGTCAAAAAAGGTAAAGGCACCAACCAGTCTTGTGCATCTAGTAGGATTGAAGAACTCTTTCATTAGCAATTATCAAATCATTTGCTCAACTACCATTTTCCACACCCAGCTCCCATGTTCTTACTGCATGGAAAGAAGGATGTTAACAGAGAATAGAATCCAATGATATATGCTTCTGTGAGAACCACAGAGCCCCTGAAGCTCATTAATCTTGCAACCTTCTGCAAGCTGCTGGCCTGAAATGGTTGGGGTTCACTTTAAAGCAGACAGAAATTCAAAGCAAAGGGCTCCAAGGTGCAAATAGCTCATTAATTCAGAGTATAATTCAGTGACAGAAGAATTGTTTTAAATGCACAATCTCAAACTATTTAAATTCACATTATAATTATGAGCAAAATCTATGCACTTCAAATTTGAAATCTGGATGTGTAATCCACCCATAAAACTAATGAACAAAAAATTTTCAAAAAAGGGGGACTGTCATCTTACTAAGAAATGCTAATCAACCTATATTTGAAGTGTGCCTCATCTGCATCACAAACATTATTATGAAAATTCAACATTATGCTTCTGTGTATTGCATTGTACTGCTCTGCTGAACATCAAAAACACAGGCAACAGTTCCTCAATGTGAATAAAAATGGAATAAAAATCATGATCAAAGATAACTTCAATTCCTTGTTAATTTTACCTTAATTCCACTCCTGGGACAAGAAAAGTTCTTCATACATTTTCTTCCCTGTAACAAATTCTCCAGCAAGCTTATGGTCTCTAAATATATTCCCCAATGAAAGGAATGCATAAATAAACACCAGTCAAATTTGCATAGACGCTACCTTAAATATGGCAGCACATTCATAAACTCATTAGAGTTTGCTGTGAGAAAAACTCATTACACTCCCATTAGAATATGGGAATTAACTTTTCAAAATTAATGTTACAGAAATAATTTTATTCAGTTTTCAAAGTAACCAATAACAGTTGAAAGGTTTACTATTGCTTTTCAAATTTTCTTTTGCAAGTAATGAAAGTTATTTCTTTCAGCAATGGTTATGAATAGATATTGTCCAAAGACTCTGTGGTGGCACACTCATTTTCTATAGAAGAAACACATTAATTTCATAAAACTTAAAAGGAAAATATTGAGATTTAAATATTTTAATTGTTACTGTTCATTATTTTACCTGAAGAATATGCTAAGTCATAATATACCTTTTAGAACTAAAATGAAATCCAATTAAATATTAAAGAACTTAGAAATTAAAAATTGAAAAGCTTTTGGCAAATGTTCCCTCAACTTAGAAAGTATAAAGCTTAGTTTAGATTATAAAAGATATAGTAAAGTTTTTCTTAAAACACTGAAATTTATAATGTTGTGAGCGTGTGTGTGTATTTTCTAGGGAATGAACCTAGTGTCTTGCACCTGCTAGACCTGTATTTCACTCTACCAAGGACCTATATTTTCAGACTGGTACCTCTATTATCTTAAGTTTATATTTCTCTACCAAATCTTTATAGTTGTAAGCCTAATAAAAATTACAGTATATTTTAACTGCATCAAAAAAAATTGTGGTACTTCCAAAGTAAAACAAAAACAAAAACAAAAATTTTAAAGACAATTCTTTTTATTAAATTACCCCTAACGGTTTAGCTTACACTCAAAGAAAAAAAAAAACTTTTTTACATGCTAAATATTTCTGTGAAATTGCAGGTTCTCAGTGAATTATTCTGTGCCAAGTGTCTTCACTATTACTATTCTTAAAAAAAAAAATAAAGACCTCTAAGGGAAAGAAACTTATTTAATAGTCCAAAGTCAGCTAATCTTACTGATTGTGACTGTTTCCAGATCAAGCCTCTATACCTTCTCTGATAGACTGAATTAAACTCTACTTGGAGAAGGTATAGGGCACTCCTCTTGCTTGAAGTAATGCTCTGATTTCTATGCCTGCTGAGTAAATAGCCTCAAGACAAACTACTTGCCCTGACTAATGATCAAACATATCCAGGAATTCTGTACAAGAAATGCATTCTTCTCTCCTTTGAAGTATATTACTGGGAGAGTAATTCGGTTTGCTAGTGATTTTCCTTAGAACTGCAAAAGAAATTTCTTGGCTAAGCATATAATCAAGCTACAGATTTTCTTTCTTTCTTTCTTTCTTTCTTTCTTTCTTTCTTTCTTTCTTTCTTTCTTTCTTTCTTTCTTTCTTTCTTTCTTTCTTTCTTTCGTTTTTATTAAATATCTACTTGTAAGAATGTGGACACTAAATAAGTATAGGCCTCAAAGGAGTATCAAAATGATGCACTGTGCCTTCACTGAGGAATTCTCAAAAAGTCTGTGTTAAAAATTCTATCACAAGAACACATCACTGTGAAACATCTCATTCAGTAATATAAGTCCCTCTAGAAATACATCTCTGGCACTGAACTATTACACACAAGATAAGCAGGACATTGGGGGTGTACCAAGTTTAATTTGCCATAGAAGCCAAGCTTGAGGCCTCATGCCCATCATCATAGCATTAGAGAAACTGAAGAGAAAGATGGCTGAGAGTTCAAAGTTGGCTTGGGCAGAGAATGAAACCATGTCTCAAAAAAAAAAAAAGAAGAAAGAAAGGAAGACAGGAAGGGAGGGATTGAGGGAGGAAAAATGAAGGCAAAAAAACTATTAAGAAAGAACACATCCTTAATTGATTTATAAATTATTACTTTGGATAGTATAAAATATTTTTACATCATAAAAAATAACAATACAAATGCTACAAGCCATTATAAAAAAAAATGTCCTTTTTGGTAGTATAGTAGATCAGGGGTTTCTTCTGAATGTGTAAGTGAGTTATTCAAAAATGGTTGACATTTCAGCTGGTGTATTGTAGCTGGGAATCATATTTGGACATGGACAAAGGCCAGAGACAGTTGCTCTGTCTAGGGAGCAGAGACTACTTAGACTGGAGAGGAGGTAGAAGATCAATGGCCACAGCAAGGTGTAGGTGGAAGCAGAGACACACACAGAAAGTCTGTTGACAGTTCTGCTGCTCCTGCTGAAATTCCAGAAGGGATTCTAATGTCCCTTTTGATAAGTAGGGGTCTGGGATTTACTTTATAAGAACAGTAAAGACAAACTTGCCAGATAGTTGGTTTTTCTTTCTCTCTGAGAGAATGTATCTCAGTAGGAAGCAGCTTCTGTGGCTGTGCTGGTGGCAATGGCAGTGACAGGGGTATTAAAAGTATCAAGTTCTTCTGGGATGACTGGAGCATACAACATCATTGGCATGTTAAAACAACAAAATAATGTCCAAAATGAAGACTGTAAGAAAAATCAGCACAAATGGGAAAAAAAATAGAGGGATAAGGATGTGAACGCAAAGGTATGGGCTAGGAGAGATGTAAGACATGGACTATAGCTCTGAAAAATGCGTAACAGTATTAAACTCACAAGTTGCCTTGTGGGAAGGGAATGGTAAAAAAAAACAACAAAAAAAAACCACCTCAATTAATAAGTATACCCATAGCATACTTAATGTGCCCTGTTAAGTCTGGATCTCCTAAGAGGACACTTGGTCACCTGTATTGGCTAGTCAGTAAAAAGTAAGGAGGAAGGAGGGATCGATACATGTCAACAATTTTCCTGGGTATGCCTTCTCTTAATAAAAGATATTCCATTAATACTGCTAGTGATTTTTTAACAACTAGATTCTTGTATGTTTATTATAAACTAGCAAATTTCGAAGGATGAGAAAAACAAATATAGATACTTTTAATGTTTCTTCAGAGTCCCTTAAATTATACAATTGTTTTCTTTTGCAGCCTCATTCCTAATGCAAAGTGACTTTATATCAGTAGACATTTAAAAAATGAACATCTAATGAGATTATCAAGGGGCAGTTTACAAAAAGCAAGTTATGTCATCCAAGTTTGAACTAATTAGAAGGAAACTTATCAAGGACAGAAGAGGAGATTAGGCCAGATTGGCAGCTATGATTTAAAACGGTTAAGGCCATGACTTTTATTAGGAGCACAAATGAAGGAAAAGGCCACACACTGTGGTCTTAGAAAATTATCAAAAATTATGACTTATGAGTGCGTGTTTGTGAAGATAGGAGTGCAATCCAACTTCTCAACAGACATATCTCCTGGAGATGACTCTACTCTGTTTCGACTCCAATAATACCTCAAAGGTTGGCACTCAAGCAAGCTGGGTAAAGAATCCTGGAATAGCCTCAGGTCACTCTGATCTTCTGCCCTCTTCTAGGTAACTGGCCATAAAGAAATTCTATCTGCTACCTGGTCCACCAGTAGATCATTAAGATGTATGTCAGGACAGACCTTGGAAGAAAGGAATTATCTACAGAGATCAAGAAAAATCTGAATAAACATACCCTGCTTAGTTCCTCTCCATCCATAGAAATTAAATATTTTGTTCAATCACATTTCTTTGTGACCATTCCTCTAACTTCAGCATTAAAATAATTTTTCCTGTACCTTTGAAGACTCCTGTATTCTATAAAACTTTAGTTGAAATAATTTATTATGTGTTCCTCACATTTTATTTGTTTTTTTTTGTTTGTTTGTTTGTTTTTGGTCCAGGTATGAGATGAGCTTGGATTTTGAGGATGGAGAAAATGTTAACATATCTTGCTGTCATTAAGATACCGTTTGTGCACTGAAGAGATTTCTGTGGCTTTCCTAGTCATCATGATGGCCTGCACCTCAGTGTAAAGTAGTCAAACAAACTAATTCTGGAGATTAATGTGGAGTGTCAAATGGCTTGAAAATGTCTCAGTAATTCTAGGGTGTCATACTTTAATTGCGGACAAATATGTGCTTTGATTCTAATGGTCTACCTATCAACACCTTCTTTAGACCTTTTTGCATCTGCCATAGTACTGATGGATCAAAAAGCATAACAACATACACTTCGTACCTTTCCAGCTGTCCTATAAACACAGAATAAATGAATATCATAATATTGTATTTTTGAAAACTCCATGATGCAATTTTAGGAAAATATATGAATGGGGCATTTCTATGAAATACCAAAGGTTAAAGATTTCTGCTCTTAAGGAATTATAGGAAAAACATTTCCAACAAAAATCAATAAAATATCTTAATAATGTCAGCAGAGTGTGTGGGGGCTAACATGGCCTCTATTTTCTAACTCTGTTTTCCTATCTCTAACACCCCACCACACACACACACACACACACACACACACACACACACACACACACACATACAAATATTTCAAAAACACTAATCTTAATGAAAGTTACAGCAAGATCATAGAGTATGGCTTCAACACTTAGAAGGTACAATTTCTTCCCCTGGGCATTACTACCTTATAAGTGGCAGGTAATAAGTCAAAACTCAAGTTTACTTATAATCATGACATTTCAGCTTTCATTTATAAAACTGTACAGCAATAACTGCTAGGTGAAGATTGTTAAAGTTGGATTCTCACTGACCATCAAGCCACTTCTATCTTCCCACCTAAGAAATCTGCATGAGAGTGTCCTTCGGATATATGAAATGTGACAATGGTTGCCTTTATTTTCTTTTCTTTCTGAAAGCATATCAACTAAAGATAATCTTAGGTTGTTATTAAATCCATCCCCACATCAGATTTAGTCACCTGTCTTCAATGAGCCAACTAAAAGAAACAATATAAAAATGGAAAGCAGAAAACAGAAATCTATTCAATGAGGCCACACTAGGAAGAGGGATAGAAAGGTACAGCATCTTTCCCAAGTCTTTCTTTAGGGTCCTTAAGCGAGATTAATTTAAATATAAGGATAAGACCATGCACATCCAAATAGTCCTGGTTAAGGGTCTCAGTGTGTTCCTGGACACCACTGACCTTTCCTTGTCTGGACTTCAGTCTCATCCTGTAAGGTTGTCCCAAAGTTGTTAATGCTATTAAAAATCTCTTCTCCAGAGGAAACTTGCAACTCTCCCAGTGGCTTTTCCTTTTCCAATCTCTAGGGCAGCTTCCATTTCTTTGGAGTCCACTGTTCCAGTAGTTTGACAAATTGAGAGGCCATTTCTACCACACCTATTAAAAAAAGGTCTTTATCTTTTTAATGACGGTGAGGTTTGCATCATTTCTATTTGTCCCTATCACACCAGTAGAAGTTCCCATCAGAGCAAATTACAAAGTAATTAGTTAATTCAACTCAATCTACATCAATGACGGGACTTTTTTCAATCAAAGATTGGATTTGGTTGTCAAATGCTGTCTCTAAGGAATGTCTTTTAATTTTTCTTCATTATTTTACATAAGAGATAAAATTACCCCATAGGATACAAGTCATTTGTTTATACCTAAGTTATCTATATTCATAATTAGTTTAGTACCCACAGATGTGTGTATATAATCATATGTATTCATGTGTACATGCAGCTATATGCATATGTGTGAAGGCCAGAGGCTGAAGTCCGATGTCTTTCTCAAATGCTCTAGGATTTCCCGCATGTAGCATGGATCCAGGCTTCTGGTAAAAGCTGGTGTTCCAAACCCACACCCTCAGGATTAAAAGGCAAACACTTTACTTACTGAGATATCATCCTAGTCTCTCAATGCTCAGAGACTTTAATAGATATATCTATTATTAATCAAAAGAAAATAATTAAGGTAAAAGTAAAAGGGAAAGTTTGATATTAAGACTTTTCAAACATTTTGAAAACTTAAGTGATTCTTGATTTTGATGTAAAATTTCTGAATGCATTCACTGAAATAAAGGCATGCTGATTTCCCTCAGTAAGGGGAAGCATCACTGCAGAACTTGTGATGGAGACAAGGGTTTCCAACTTACTTCTAAGTGCAACTCTCATACCCTAGCCTGGAGTGCTTTATGCCACACTCTATTCCTCATCATGAAACGTCACAGAATCATGGTAAACTATTACAGGAGAATCCTGTGAGAGAAAAAAAAAAAAAAAGCAAAGTTTAGAAAAAGGTTTCTCCAGTTTGCTAAATGACCTTCCTGTGAAAGAACCTGCTGACCTCTACAATGGAAGAACATTAATATTTTTAGGGCCAGTTTAATTCAAACTTCTGTCTTCTTTTTGTTTTAATGAATTCAGCCCCAGAAGATAAGGGAACACATTAGTCGAATCAAGACTTCCTGGATAAGACACACAGGTTTATATAGAATAAAACTCTAAAGGAAGAGTAAGGGAAAAGTTTAAATCTTGGTAACTTTACCCTTCCCAGAGCACGGATTGAAATAAAGAGTATGACATATTTTTGTATGTTTTTTTTTTTTTGTATTTGTTATTGTTTTTTGAGACAGGCTCTCTCTACATAGCCTGACCTGTCCTGGAACTCACTGTGTATAACAGGCTGGCCTCACACTTAGGGATATGTCTGCATCTCCCTTCAGAGTGTTGGGATTAAAGGCATGTGTTACCACACCAAGAACCAAAGACATTACTATATCTTATATTCCTGAAATCATTAGCTTCACAGAGACAGAAAAGGGATGAATACCAGGAATGCAGAAGAAGGAAAGAGAAGAAAGGGGGTAAGAGAGAAACATCTTCACTACAACTTTCATTGTGAGAGAAGGGGACGACAGCATATATAGTAGTTTGGGGATTCATGAGAAGTTTTGGCAAATGTTAATCAACATTTCTGAAAAAGTTGTTATGCTTGCAACCAAAATTCAACAGTAGAGAAAAAATATAATACCAATAATAGTTTTCCTCTGAATATGGATGATATCAAAATTCTGGCTACATCAGGGCACCCACTAACAGCATTTTAAACATCCAGTATAGCTATGATAGTCAGCTTTTGTACATGTTCACACATGACTGCAGTAGACTAAAGAAAAATGTACTTAGGCACCAGTTCTGACCTCCACCAGTCCATGATTAACATTATTTTATGGGAAATGAGAAACCTCAAGTGACCCAGTCCACATAACTCTCATGTGTGTATCACTTAGAGACAGGCCAGCAGCCATTACAAAGATCATGTTGCTTTGTCTTACATGCTGGCATTCCAAAGGCCATGTAACTTAAGACAAAAGCTGGTTGTCCAGTCTCTACAGTGTTCAGCTTAAATCAAATGCTTTCATGTGATCTTTAATTCTATTAGCCTCGTATTTTAAAGTATTAGGATACCCAACAGACTGCAAAATCACAAATCAATCTATAATAAATCATCTAACAGGTGCTGTACAAGAGAACCTCATAGCTGCTGACATTATTTGTTTATTAGTGATACCATCTCCTGTGTGGATATTTCCTAGTTCTTCTCACTTGCTATTTAGAGTTGCATAGAAAAAGTAGCTGCTCAAATAACCCACCCCCATGACTAAACTCTGCTGAGGTCACTGGGCCAAGAGATGGGTTCTTCTGTTTCAAGATAGGTTTTCTTCTGACCCAAGGCATATGGCTTCAATTATCACCAGACCATGACCACAAAGACATTTCAAATCCCTGTGAAAAATGTGATTCTCATGTCTCCTGTTTAGTTGTATGTCACAGGCGACAGTAAGGTTCCGAGGGGTGAGAGGAAAGGGGTGAGGACAGTGAGGACTTAATCCACACGGTCCAGCTTTGTAATAGGAACCTCACTTCTGGTTTCTCTCTTTTATCTTGCAAACCACTTACTGCCCATAAGGGACGGCAAACACACTTTCACGTATCATGTTAAAACTCCAAAGATGTGAAACAGCTTTATCAAGAATGACAGCTCTGCCACTCACTAATCCACTCCTTATAACAGATAAATGCAAACTCATGCTATTAAATATGCACTAATACAGCAAACAATATTCTGCCTGTGATGATTAAGAAGTGTTTGTAAGGTTATTTTGTATAGATGTTTATTATAGGTATTACAATTATCAAAGAACATTAATAATGAGGACAAGAATTAGTGAACTAATATATTCCACAAGGCACCTTTAATCCACTCAGATTAGTCAGACGTTCAATATGAACATAATAATGTTCTGCCTTATTAGATTTCATAAATGACGTTTTCTCAATTTTTAATATAACATAAAATGTAGAACCATTGTCTGGTCTCGTAAAAGAATTTTACACAATTAATTATGACGTTCAAGCATATTTTAATTTTATAGACACTGATTTACAACATTCTCAGGGTACTGAATTTAATGGTTCCTGACAAAAGAGATGGGTAAAGATTTTACTTACATTCTCACACACACACACACACACACACACACACACACACACACATACACACACACACACGGGGGGGGGGGAGAAAGAGATTCTTAAGTAAATAATTGAGATGAGCTATTTGTTCCATAGCAAAAATTACACCAAGAAGAAAATGCATTTTGAAACTTTCCCTTAGTTTACCACACTGTGTTCTAACATAACTGACAAACACTATGAACTTGACACTTTCCCTGCTTGATTTTCATCCCCTCCACCCTTTTATCCCTCAGTAGTTGGGAGAGTTATTCTCATTAAATATTCCTATGCTTTTGTTTCATTTTATTTTTATTTAGCTGTGCTGTGTTCTACATATTTTTCTTAGCAAGTTACTTCAATTTATGCCTTCATTACAGACTGTTTCATGAAAAGAAACAGAAAAGTATCGCCTACCTCTCCTCTCTGCAGAGCCCTGAATGTGTCCTGGTAAAAACAACATTTGAGTGTATGCAAAACACAAATTAAGTTAAATTTTCCAATGGCACATAACATAGTTAAGACCACTGATACCTTATTTCCTATGCTAGGCATGATAATTTATATACTAAGCTGTGGTTTTATTGATTATTTGGGCAAAGAAGTTTTTTTTTTTTTTTTTTTTTTTTTTTTTGAGATAGCCTGGCAATTCCATGAAACATGGTCATTCTCATTTCAGGTGGCCCTGTATTGTCATCTCTGACTTGTAATGTTGGGAGAATAAAGGCAAAATATTTCTAGGTGCAGATAATTTCAAACTCAGAAATTAATAAAAATTTCAACTGCTAACAAGGAATGGTTTAATCAATATTTTATTACTCATCTACCCATATTTCAAATGTGTCAATAATAATAATAATAATAATAATAATAATAATAATGCTGTATTCATTTTCAAGGAATTTCAGTTAAAAGAATCCTTACTAAAAGTTCCTAAACACATTTGACATATTTGCATTGCTGTAAAAGCTTTATAAAGACAATTTCCCACTTGTTTGACATATAAACTTACATAAACGGGAAGTTTGTGGGATTAGAGTCAATTCTTTTTCATAGTTCATGAAGAGACAAAGTTCACTTTGTGAATCGACTTGTATTTTTTTCTAACTGTAAATATAAAAACCACCTTCCAATCTAGTCTTCAGAAAACAGGGAGAAGAAGCAGGCTCATGAATAAGTCACCTGCTCTTACTTTTCAGGACAGTCATCACATCTTTGGAGCTACTCTTTAGCTTTTATTTCCTCGCCCTTGTGTTTAAATAACTTATCTTCTTTTATTCTTTCAACAATTTTTTCTTGATCATCTCATGTTGGTTATCAATTTTAAAATGTTCAAACATAACCTGAAGCAGCAAAGTCCTCAAAGCCTACTCCTCTATGAGCTGACGTCATCGCCAAGAACTCAGTTCTAAAGTGGGCTCCCATCCCTCTGTGGTCTTCTGTCCTTTTCAAGGTAGCTGTGATGAAAAGGGTGAAGATCATCAACCCTATCTTCTATAATTTGACTGAAAAGTACGTACAACCCACAGATAACATGTAGTTATTAGAGTGTATCAGGTCCATGATATTTCAGTTCAGAGAATCCCTAATCTAGTAATTTACAGACTTCTCATTGCAGAACCTCCATTAACCTTGGTTCTCTTTGTGATCTCATGTGAATCCACTTGGCTTTTTCTTTGGTTTTCCCTTCCCTCTTCCTCCCTCCCTCCCTCCCTCCCTCCCTCCCTTCATTTCAGGACAACCAGAAAGAATTGGTGTGCTATCACTTTTTTCTCAGGTTAGCTTTTATTAGTGATAGGTAAGTCGGAAGTACTGAGATTTTAGCTTCTTTCAGTTTTTCTACCCCCTACTCACTCACAGTCTTTCAATACAAACACTTCCCAACACAAATGACCTGGGGAATTCACATAAATTAGAGATTCGCGGAAATCACATCATAATGTATGCATGTAAAGACTGTTGTGCATCATAAGGGAAATAAGATTTGGGGGTAAATCTATTAATACAGTATTCACCAGATATTTCTGAGTGGACATTCCATGTTTTTGTGCAATTATCAGTTTAGAATTTTTCTTTTATTATTTTAATCTAGTATCTATAAATAATTTGCTTTCTGGAAAATTTATAGCATTTGTAAAATGGTATAAATGTCTTTGTTTGGGAATTTAAATATATCTAACAAAAATTAAAATTAAGAAAATAACGCTATAAAAACTATGGTTTGATATAAACCATTTCCTTATACATCCCTAATAAACTTGCGCAACCTTTCCTGAGCAAACTTTATATATGAGAAGTTATCTGAGAAAATAATATAAAGAGCCAATCAATACCAAGATACCATCAGTTATGGGGCCCTAGCACTTTATCTGGTATCTATGAAGAAATATGTAATGAAGATAAAATTGGAATTGGACTTGTCACCCACTTTTTAAAGTTCACTTGCTAGAAGAGGTTGGCATAGTTACCTCTCAGCATAGTAACTGTGCCCTACAATCTGGTGAGTGGGCAATTCATTTACTGACACATTGACCTCAGATACCTGCAATTAAGGTGGTCACTGTGAGTCATTTACCTTGGACTATGCTCTGGGAAACTCCCTCTGCTCCTGGATTCTCTTCTGTAGACATTTAGAGTCTGAATTAATGAATTTTTTTTTTATCATAGCAAGAATTCAGTGTCCCAACTAACATATGAGTTTGCCAACTACTGATGACAGTGATATATGCAATGGCAGCCTTCTTATAGAGAAAGCACTTGAATTGGTCAGCCTTGTACCTTGCTGACTACACCTGGTAGGCCATCTTATATTCAGTGTGAACTGAATAATAATTCATTCCATTTATTCCTTCACTCATGCAAAAACACATGCATGTCTTCATGGGTCTACCTTACTGGAATTATCAAATCTCTAAGTGTCCAATACTCATACAATAATTTTTTAAAGTAATGGCAAGAATATCAGCATACCAAGAATCTGATATAGTTTATGGAAAATGACTATTACCGTGGAGTGCACATAAACACACCACAAAAGTAATACTCAACTCATTTCATGGTACTGAAGAGGACAGCAGCTTGCATCAATCAATTCCTACATCTAATTCTACTTTTAAAATATGTATTTATAGCTGTTTCCATGGTCATATAACCAATCAACGCCCATAGATGACAATTTAAGACATGTAAAATTAAAATTGGCTATTACTATAGGCTATTACTCTAATTCTGTTGACCACAACTGAGGAGATAATATAAGAAAGTTATTTTAACAAATGATTCTAGGTGTTCAGAGGTAGACAAAGACATGAATGTTTTGTAAGTATAGAATTTCTCAACATATTTTAGGTATCTTCCTAAAAAATTTAAATGCGTGCCTAAAATACACAGGCTGTAGAAACTCAGTGTGTGATCTCCACTGTGCATTTAATTCATTTTTTAATATCTTAATTTTCCACTTCCATAAGGCATAGCAATGAGACTTCTGACTTATACTCTTGAGAGTCATTATCTACTACCACATACTAAGTGTCAAGGAAGACATGAGCTGGCTTAAGACAAAGCACAATTAGGCTATGAAAATGGTATTCGGAAAAGTTAGCTGAACAAAACATCTTAAAAATCAATTACTTCCATTCTAGTATATTATCTGAAGTTTGACTCTTAAACCTAAGAAAAGCACATTCCCAGCAAGGAGAAAGGTCATAAATTGGCATTTCTTCTTAGAATTTCTCCATTTAAATGCAAAATTGGCCTTTATTTCTAACCTTTAAATATTCATTTTATAGAAATACAAAAAAAGTAAATTTTGTGGTTTCATATGTGTACAGTAATTCTCTAGTGGACTATTTATCTTTATATAGAGTATACACCAAAAGCCCCATTATAGTCCAGAGCTTAAGAGATTTAGCAGGACAAGGATTTTTCTTAGACAATTTGTCATTTTTAATAGATATTAAAAGAAAATCAACTTTTCAGCAAATGAAGTCTCGTTTATCTGAATCACCATATGCACTAATTTAGATCATGCACTTTGCAACTCTTTGCCATTTATTGGTGACAAATAGTTCAACTTCTCTGTGTCGTGATTCAAACATATTCAAGTTCACATCTATGAAGCAGACATATAAAGCATAGCGTGTTTTCTATTACATTTGAAAACAGTAAAATACTGTTTCTAATAAAGCTAGTATATCCTAGTGTGGGTTTTAAAGTCAAACTGATAATATTTTTTATGAGAAAAAAAGGCTATTACAAAAAAACTAGAGGTTTTGACACATTAACTTTGAACCTCAGAATTATTACTATAATTAAATCTCTTCTGACATGAACTTTGATACTGAGAATGATCAAAACAGATGTGAATGTACTGAGTTATTGCTTATTCAGCACCCAACTGTAGGCTGGCACATGTGCTCTGTGCCTCTTACAAACTGCCTCAGCTTGTCAGATTTCCTCTTGCTGCAGGGAATACTCACTCACATCAAGGCGGTGTCCCCTCCCAAGACCTGTGTCTCTCTAACCTTCTCTTCTTTAGGCATTTTCACTAAGCCATAGCAGTTATCTCCAAGTCCTTGGAAGACTGAAAGAATAAATGGGTTCCCACTCACCATTCTTTAGGACTTCATGTTTAAGACAGGTGTATGTCTTAGCCTCTGACCTTGTTGTAGAATCCCATTTAGTTCTTATTAACTACTTACACTTGAATTAAATTAGCATCTATATTCCTAGCCATGTTTCTTGTAGTGAATATGCAGTAAATTTCCATCTTCATTGAGAGTTCAACTGGACACTGCTTTTCGAAGGGCCCCATTAAGAATGCTTTCTATATGATCCTTTAGATGGTTCATGTCAGTTATCCATTCTGGATAACCCCTTGAATAACATACCTTATCACCTGGCTCACTATTTTTATTTTCTGAGACCAACTGCCCACAAACTACTTGCATCCAAGTCCTTGTCTCAGGCACTGCTCTAAGGTGAAACTTATACTACAAAATGCAGAATCTCAGTTTGGTGCTGAGTTAGCAGTATGTCATGATGAGTAGTGACATGGGAGGCAGGATGTGAAGGGAGGAGAATCCTGGGGATACACAAAGAAGGGAGCTATCACCGTCTTCATATTGAAGACTCTCAGCAGCTGAGAAGACAGAATTTCAAAATAGTGAACATTTGCCTTAGGGTGCCAACATGGAGGTAATATTCCTTTCTATAAAAGGAAATATTTTGGGATAAAATAGCAAATGACCCAAGCTTAAAGCCTGAATGTATATTTTTTAGAGTTTCATTCCTTTTCCTAGACACTGGCCAAAAATCTCAAACAAAATCATTAGTTTTGCCTATAGCTAACATCTCATACTTAACCTCCCCAGTGATCTGGACTCATACCGATTCCATGGTAATTGCCTCAAATTTCTCTGAGAAATTACTAGTGATCTTATTTATACTTCCTACCTACCTTTTAAAGGCAGTGTCTTTAAGATTTGACAAACTCAACTACTGTATAAAACAAAGAGCTGTGGCCCTCTCTCTGAGAAGCTCACACCCCTTTTAGTTCCTTCTGAGCATGTGCTTTTCTCCTCTTTCTCATACTTAAGCCTGTATTATCAGATCCTTGTTAAATTCCAACTCTGCTTTATACTGTCTAGTCTTGAAATTATTTTCTAAGCCAACAGTTTCAGTTCTCTCTAAATCAAGTTTCCTAAAATATAAGGGGAACTCTTCAGGGTGCTAATGGTGATGGTAGAAAGCTCTATCTGCTGCCCCATGTGCCCCAAATAATGACAACATGCACAAGATTTTAATATAATGATTACATTCTATACCATGTCAAGGATATGTCTTCTTCTTACTGTGTTGGGCCCACTTGAGATCAATATTAGAAAAAAAAAAGTAGAAGCTTAACCATAGAATTCTGTTTGTTAGTATTTTAAGGCTGGGTTTCTCTATGTAACTTCCCTGGCTATCCAGGTACAAGCTCTGTAAAGCAGGCTGGTCTTGAACTCATATGACTTTGCTTCCTAAGCAGTTGAGACGAAAGTCAGGTACCACCACCACGCAGTTTAACTCCTAAAATTCTTGAAGAGCAATATAAGTATTTTCAGAGATCATTTTGGAGGTAGCAGTTAGGCAGGGTATTACATGGGAAAGATATAAATCCAGTCACCTTAAACTCCCGTGTCAGTGACGTCTTTCATTATTCTACCATATTTGGTTTCAAAATATAGTATCATGAAGTATTAAGGTTTGTTTTTGACATTTTCATTTTCCTTCCTCCATCTAAGGAAGTCACCAACACCTCATAGTTAACAAATCTAAGAAAGAATAGAGGTCAGGACCAGGAGTAGTAGAGTATCCAGCAGCTCTATCTCTATTGCCTTTATTTACCACACTGCCTTGAGGTGACCACACAGGATACATCCTTGGGAACGAAATGATGAGCTAGCATTTTTTTACCACAGTTTAACACAAAACGTGCAACAACAACAACAAATCCTAGAAACTGAACATAACATCCCCAATGTGTCTGATGCCTTCCTGCCTTGTCAGGGTAGAGAACGTGTTGGTAGGAAGACTGGAAAGTAAGCCAGACTAACAATGTACCAAAAGGATTCTCTAACCTCATCAGTCTATGATAATATCTTATGGTAATCATGCCTATAAAACTGGGAATATTATCTAACCAAAAGCAAATAGCCCCATGCTAATCCACATTTATCTATCTATCTATCTATCTATCTATCTATCTATCTATCTATCTATCTATTTATCTATCATCTATCTATCTATTCTACCAGCACCTTGCCACAAAGTAGTAATCCAGAGTGATTAACTTATTCAATAAAAAATATATTAGATGCATATTGTCTATTATGTCTCAAGGTAGGTGCTGAGGTAGCAGGAGTAACCACTTCCTCTTAGCGATCTAACACAGCATCTAGGGGAACAGAGATTAGCAAAGTGATGGTCCAAGCACAGTGGGAGGCAGGCTCAGCAAGGAGGCAGGCTACCTCAGTGAAAGAGGCTACTGCAGGAATGCTTAATCACAGCCACCAGCCAGAGCAAAGCAAGCAGCTCAATTAACTAACACTAAGATTTATTCTATTTATGAAGGAATAAACACCTATTTGGAATAAGCACAGATCAGCCGATCTAAATTACTTTGAAAAATAATAATTTTAAAGAATAAATTTATCATTTAGCTGGGCAGGGTTTTTGTTTGTTTGTTTGTTTTGCGGGGGTTTTTTATTTTACCTAGCAAAGCATAAGCTAGTTGATCTTCTGGGCTTTTTTGGATCAAAGAAGTATCTTCAACTGGTCCAAATATGGTAAATTATTGTTTCTCAATGCCCCAGCATAAACATGTAGGTAAAAAAGGCCCTTCTCTTGTGGATCCAGCTGTGACAGACATCTGCCTAGCAATTCCCTGTCTATTTACTCCATACTATTTCAATTTGGTCTTAACTAAGTTGTTACATTTTGAATATGATTTCTCTCTATCTTCATGTTAGACATTCAGTAAACCAACATTTAGATTACTTATTGATTTCTCCCAGTGCTTTGTGAACATGCAGATGTTTCATCCAGTTAGAAAAAATGAATACCAAAACAAACCCAACACACTCCTTGTAATGAGGAAATAATAAATTCAGCATCACATTCTAATTGGGTATTTGAAGATTATTTTTTTACAAGAATATGATTTGTAAATCTCCACTTACAAGCAGAAAGATATCATCTCTAAGAAGCTTGTGGACATTTTATAGAGCACACAGCCAAATCATTAATATTGAAAGAAACATGAGGGCATTAAAAACCATTGCAGAAGTAAAGCACACACATAATGTTGCTTGATTGCCACTCAGAGAGGCCAGTGATCACAGCATGGCCAATTCAAGTTTCAGTGATGCCTCTTTAAGCCCTAATGAACCGTGGTGCCCTAATGAGAGGTTTCACTGAATCTTGGTCAACCAAGCATACATTTCACAGAGCAAAGAGAAAACCGAAAACTCACTGCATTTCACAAAGTGCTATTTTCATCAACAATGTTATATGTTATTTTTCTTCGGATAAAGAAACTAAATAGGTAAAGCTTTTTGAGGCTCATACATTGGGGCATTCATTTAATTGAACAGGAAACTTGTATCACATTATGAGCTATTCAGCATAAATCAATAAAATATTTTTTCAAATCATCAACTGAAGTTATTTTATGAAAATCCATTTATGTGGGTTTTTTGTATGTGGATACATATGTTCCTGTGTGGGTGAGTGAACATGTGGGGCATATGTGCATACATATATGAAATCTGTAATATAACAGTGTCATTCACAGATATGCCATCCACCTCTGAGGCATGTTCTCTCCTTGACCTGGTGCTCACTATTAGGCTCGACTTGCTTGCCAATGACCCCAATATTCTTTCTCTGTCTACCTCCCCAGGACTGGGATGACAAGTGCATGCCACCACACCTGATATCTTTCATATGGGATCGTTGGGCTCAAACTCGGGTACTTATGCTTGTAAGCAAGCTCTTTACTGACTAAGTGATCATCTCTCCAGCTCCAAGTTCTGCAATTGTATATCAAAAGGGTCCATTTTGAAACATAGAAAAACTTAACAGCATTTTGTTGATGGTAAACTAATGTTCTAATTAAAGAAAGCAATTGATTCAATGGAACAAAAATCATTCAGTTAATTCAGAAGTCAGCAATTAAACAAAATTTTCAAAGACCACCTACTGCCATTACTTCCTAATGACAGTCATATATGGTCAGAGCGATGGATAAAAATATTTAAAAGAGAGTCAAGACTATGGGAACAACACTATTCACATTCTAGATATGCTGCCCTTCAGCAATGTCAGCAAAGACTCTCAAACACAACACTTAGACTAATCCAGACAGAACATCCCCTATATCCTGATGGAGAAAGAAGAGAACTGACTTTCTGAATTCACTGTAAGATAAAACAGCATCATGGAGCTTTGTGATACTTACAGGGAAGTGGTTTCTTTTCAAAGAGTTCTGTATCATTTTACAGGTAATGTAAAGTAAAAGAGTTAGAAAAAAGACTATTCTAATTTTTTTTTTTATTTTGGAAGAATAGAAAGAAAAAAATCAAACAGACCATGTCAAAACAACCAGAGAATCTCCCATTGGGACTATAATGTTTAAGATTCTAAGAGTAATGAAATCAACCATGCCATACCTTTCAATATTAAATATTCTTTATTCAGAGAGGTCTTTCCCGACTTCTCATCATAGATAATGTTCATGACTTAAATTTTCATTCACAAGACAAACTCCAGTGAGAAGGACTTTAAACAATGATTTATTACAGACTTATCTCCATCCAATATGCAGGTCATCTGTCTTCCATCACTACTGTTTCCTGGGTTTTGCCCAATGTTTAATGTAGATTAGACTCTTAAATGATTTTGAAGGACTGAAGAAATAAATGATCACTCTATATCAGTAAAGCTAAGACAGTGAAAACTATATAGGGAGATATAATGATAACGTGAATGTGACATATATATATATACATACATAACCTTTCACTGTAATTGACTAAACAGCAATGATTGATAAAACAATATGTATTGTTAAAATAACTCAGAATAGTCTGCTATCCCAACAATTTATTAACTAAATAAATATGTTAGTGATACATCCATAAACTGGATGGCATAAAACTAGTTGTAGGGTTGAGGGAAGCAAGACCCTCACTTTGTAAAAACAGCTTAACAGGAGAGCTGGGAGTGGAACAGCATTTACTTCTGTTTCCTCAGCTGTCTGTCTAGAGAATGATGAACTCACCATTCTACGTGTTTGGCAAGAGACAGAATATTTTTCTTTCTTTATTTTTGTATGTTCCTGATCCTCAAAAATCCCTCCTTCTTCTTGCCATAAACTAGTACAACACAGGGAATTACAATCTTTGTGTTCATCTAGCCCAGCCTCATCACGCAATTCCTCATCCTAATAGTTCAGGACATAAAGCCATATCCAATGAATATCCTAAGACCTGTCACTAAAGCAGTATTGTAGAAGAAATTCCTATGTCATCTCAACCCTAGTATAAGCCTGAGGGTATCCAAGGGAAGAGAGGGGGCTAGCCCCATTTCTTACCTATGCTTCTTTCACAAACTCTAAGCTCATTTTATACTTAAGACAGACCATAATTATTTATTTCTGGTGGTTGTCTACTTGTAACAGTCTACCCCAAACACAGATTAAAAACTCTATGCACATGCACAGAAAAACATTCAAGTCTGAAGAGCGAGATGTCATCAGCAGGAAAGACCATCACATAGTGATACTAAAAGCTATTTTCTTTTCTTCATTACACTTTTCTAATCTTATCTTCAGTGGCTAGAATATGTCAATTTTTAAATGAATTTACTCAAAGGAGAAACAAAATTTAGATTTTGGCAATAGAAGGAACAGAGTGTAAGTGAGTCCTACATATGCAATATTCTTCCCCCTTTACTCATAATTTTATTTACCATAGTTTTAGTCAAAAGAAATAAAGAAAACTAAGAGTAAATTATAAAGATAAATAAGAGTTCAAATTATACAATATTCTGGAAAGCATAATGAAATTTCATGTATAATTGTGTATTCTACCTAAGATATGAATCCTAAATTTGTCTCATATACCCACATTATACAAGATACCAGCCCCTAATTAATTAGTAAATACCTTGGCTATCAAATCGAGTGTTCACTATTATATTGTCTATATTCAAGAAATTCTTATTTAAATTGATCATGCCCCTTTCAGTTGGCAGAGATGTATGCAGAAGCTGAATGTGTTTGGGAAAATAAGAGCAAAAGTTAATTATTAACAAAGATACATTATTTTCTGTGGGTGTTTGGTTTCACTGTTGTAATAAGTGCCTAAGAGGAACCATATAAAGGGAGGGGAGATAGACTCATGATCACAGACCAGTCAGGTAGTCTCATGACTGCCAGTCTGTAGCAAAACAGAAACATTATAAGGGTAGGAGCATGTGGAAGGGGTTGCTTAACTCACAGTGACCAGGAATCTGAGGGACCTGGGACCAGAAGCCAGATTTAACTTTCAAAGGCATGATCCCAGTGACTCTTTTCCTACATTGAGGCCCCACGTAATTTTTCCACCAGTTTTCAAAAGTGTTTCCAGCTATATACATATGAGCCTGCAAGGGGCATGTTAGATTCAATCATAAAGACCTCAACGTCCAAGAGTAGTAATATAGAGACTTTGGTCATAGTAAAGAGAAGTCATGAAGTGCATCCATAAAAGCATGGACGGTTACTGATTTAACAGAATGGAAAATTTGAAACAGAAAATTCTATATACTATGTTTCTCAAGATAAGTTTATTAAGATCCATGGAAACAATCTCTAAACATTTGATGACTGATAAGGAAATATATACAAATTGAGGGTTAAACTTCAAAGTTTAGGTGTTAAAGCCCCAGTGCTTGGGAAGTAACTATGTAAGGTAGAAAAGGTTAAATTTACATATGTATATAAGAAAATAGTTTCAGGCATCAGTTGTCCATCTTGGAATGGCCATAAAGAAGGGTAATACTTCATATGAATGTATGAAGTAGTCTATGATATTCAAAGAAATAAAATGATTATATATATATTTTGAATTATCACTAACAAATATAAGATGTTTACTAAAATGTTAATTGATTATTAAGCTTGCAATATTAAATAGCTAACCTCTAACATCTTATATAAATGAAGGCTAATGAAGTTGAAGACAACACAGCAAGGAATATATCCCACCAACATTTCCTTCTGAAAGGAAGAATATGCACACATAAAAATAAAATGAAACTGAAACTTGGTTATATTACTTATAAAACATAACCTTTGGGGTCTATTTGAGTGTTAAAAACAAAATCAAAATGAAATTTAAAATTGCTTTTATATAACTGTAATCAATGGCATAAACTTCAGTGTATGATGCTATCTATGTACATAGCAAAGGCTCAAAGCCTCACAGAAAGGTCTATCTACCTAGAAGCCATTGAAAACTAGAATTAGTTAATATATAAAGCAAAAGCCCATGCCATGCCTGGAATTTACACTTAAATTCAAACTATACTGTTATAATGTGAGAACTGGGTTGAAAGAGTTTGTTCAAATCCTCAATACAACGGTTCCACATTCCTGCTTAAGGCAGCGGCTTGGAAAGGGCAGCTAACTAGGGTGCAAATTGACAGCCAAATCCCAAGGATATCAATAAAGAGTTCAAGAAGTCACTTAATGCCAACTGAATTTTTTAAAATGTAGTTGGAGTGGTCTCTGGAGGCCCCATGGCTGTCTCAAAGTAGTTTGAAACAGCCAGTGTCACAATGGTCCAAGGTCTTGAGAATGTTAATGTAGCATTCTTTTATAAGAAGCAGGGTAGTTGCCCTCTGCTATCGTAACAAAGTCCTGATGGATGTTCACTCTGTGTGCTGGATTGATTTTTGTTATGTCCACCCTCTCCTACTATTTCATCCTAATGTGCCCAAATAAGCAGTGTTGACTCCCTAATTTATTCATCTTAATGCCGGTGGCTTCCAGAACTCCATTAACATGATGCTGCCACTAAATTTGCTAACCCCAAATGTTTCAAATATGAATTCTTAAAACTGATAACACTACCAGAAAAAATCATTTCTTTTAAGGACAGTAATAACACACGTGTATCAGCATTTCAACTAGACACATTCATAAATATTTAAACTGGAAGGCACAGTGAATTAATTAGGATACTTGGTGCATTATGGGGTTGATTGTGGGAACATGACAAATGCAGCCCAAAGGCCCTAAAGAAGTCATTTAATGCTTTTCCACTGAAAGAAAAAAGCTGTTGGAGAGGCATTTGCTGAAGGAAATTTCAACAAAAATGAATGCAATTCAATAGATACACAGATTCTGCCAAGAGCTAAATAGACTATTAGGGTCTGAAGTAATTTGAAAATGAGCAGTAAATTCTGTAAGAAAAGAAAATGAAATGAAACAAAAAGGAACAGAGAAAAAGAATCATGCAAGTAAGATAAATGACATTTTAAAACAAATTGAAAATACCCATCAAAACAGATGACATTAACCAAGGCAAATCCAGAGGGAATTCTATTAGGGACATTAGTGTGATATACTATGATTACTCTAAAACCCTGTGGTACAATAATACATGCATTTCTTCAGGAGTGTAAGCAATGGGACTCTTTAGAATTCAGTGCAGAAAGAAGTACTGTGGTTCGAAACATGTTTTCCTTCTTGAACTATCTGGTGTTTATTTCTGAGTATTTGCTGGCTGTATTTTATCACCAGGGAAAGTAAGCTATTGCTGGGTGATATACTCAATGAATTTCTCTTTCCATCAAGTTCAGTGTTTTACTGGTTTTAAAAACAGCCTTTACTTTTATTGTCTCCAGCCGAACCAAGCACATGCTTTATTTTAGTTCCACATCTGTATTGATAATGATAGGCTGCTGGCTCTTCAGTACAATCCCAGTTGTGGCATTAGAAAAACCATTTTCCTTGATGAAATCTTAGCCTTTGCTTGTGAAAACAAGGCGAAGGTCCAATTAGTGAAACAGAGGCAAATGGGAGGGCAGCCTTTTGTGTAAAGGCATCCCTGTTTGAAACCTATAATCCATAATGAGTCCTGCTTAGCACAACGGATGTGCGCCACTCAGACAAGTCCAAATACCAGGTCACCAAAGAGCGAGCATTTAAAACGCCAAGGTAATGAATGAAACAGGTTATTGTGAAAATTGGCTCATATTAAGAGATTTAAAAGACTCAACTATTTCTGTTTGGCCTGACAGGTCTAGCTCATTAATCGAATGATTTGATAAGTAATTAACTTCTCACATGTTGAAGATGAACTCTAATCTTCTGAGCAGAAGCAGAAGAAAAGAACAATCTCTTTAACTACAAAGACAAGAACTTCACAGCTATGTGCATGACCCAAGATGATTTTGAAAAGCGTATACCCTTTGTCAAATATGCCAATTAAAGAGCATTAGAAATTAGCGTATTTGTTATGCACTTGTTCTAAAACTCCATTCCAGGGGGGAAAGTAATAGTTAGTATATTATCACTGGTTGGTTTCCCTTAAGAAGAAAGGGCATACCATGTCAAGTACCACAGAGAGCAGGTTCCTTGTTGCAATCCACTGTCAAGACTTCTTTAGATGTCTCTCTGGTCCTGGCATCTCTGTGGTATGTGAGTAGCAAATAATTAGTCCCAATGTTCAGGAGCCCCTTTATCTGTGCTCAATATGCTACACAACTCACTGTGTGCCAAGACTTTATTGTGTTTTGAAGTAAAAGCATTCAAGGTGTCCACACCTGCCACAGTTATTATGATATGTTCACAGTTAGGGTCTAGCACAGACACAGCAAGCTGGGAAGACTGCAGAGGTACTAACAACCAGGCTGAAATAAGAGATGTCACCATGTAGGAGCTATGTGACCCCATGCAGGTCATTTAAAACATTTCAACCTTTCTTTTTATCTGGTAAATCAGATAGGTGACATCCTTTGCAAGCCAATTTGATGATTAAAGACAGTGACTAGCACATGGCAGGAGCTCAAGAAGAAGTACCCATATGTTTCCTTCTTAGAAGATGCTGTGGCAGGCAATTACATTGATGGCCTCTGATAAAGCACACACCTTGCTATTTTTTTCTATCCATAGGCAGCCTCTTTCTCTGGGACTTTGGCCAATGAGACATTAACTTGGAAGCCTGGTAAGTACTTGTGTATTGGTACCTGTCTTCTTAGAATGAATATTCTCAGGAAGATTCTTATTAGAAATCATCTTTCATTCTGTTAGAAGCTCAACCTAAGCCCTATGAAGAGGCCGCAGAAGTACAGATAAGACCACCAACTGACAGCCAGTAGTGATTTGCCAACCATCTACATGAGATCATCATAGAAAGAGATCCTTCAGTCCCAGCAGATGGACCAGAATAGTCTCCCTAACCTTGTCTTGTGAAAATTACAGACTTGTGAGCACAGAATCAGTTGTACTTATTTCAGGCAATCTGCTTTGAGCTGATGGGTTAGCAGTGGGTAAATATGCAGATTCAGTCACCTCATCATTTTCTGCTGCTTAATGCCTTGACATTTTTGTGGTCTTTAAAGGAGATACCATGTCCAATGTAATTTTTCATAAATTTTAGTTTATCTTTGAGGATCAGATACATATACCTCTTTTTTACAGGTTTTCATAATAAAAAAATTTGTCAAAAGGGGTCAAATTGTATATAAAATTGTGTTTTTCCAAATAATTAAATTATTCACTTATTTGTTCCCGGTACTTTCTCCTATATGATTCACCTTTTTAAACTAAATTCCCATAACTGTTAATAATTCAAATTTTTATTAGTTTTGCCCATATTGGTCCTTTTATGATTTATCAAAAAGGAATTTGAAAGCAAATGCTTATACTTTCCACCTGCCATTGCCTCAAAATAGCACAAATTTAAAAACTTGATGTAATATGGTCTGCTTTTGCAAACTCCAATACTTACTTACCTCTTACTACTGAGCACAAAACCAAAACAAACCCCCCCCCAAATATTTGGGGTGGTATTATACCTATTTTTAATTCTAGAACTCTAAAACTTCTTCTACCCATGCAAAGAAAGTTATTTCTGAAACCTAAGACCAAAGCTAAAGGGATACAAGGATTTATAAAGAAAATGATATTTTAAGGTCTCAGTCTCTTTTGCTAGTTTTTTTTTTATTAGGGTACCTGTGATCCCCCAACTACCTTAGATCATGAAATGACTTGAAGATCAAAGTCATGCACTAAATATGCAGGGCTGATGATAGGTGAGCCATTGTCCTAAGCTCTGGCCTCCTTATGTCTGACAACAATTTTACACGATGTCAAATGCTAACTTCTACCTTGTTAAATCATCATTATTTTAGGCTTTATACTATTTGTAGAAAAATTCAATCCCAACAAATATAAGTAAAGTAAACACCATTATGCCAGACTGAAAAAAAAAAAAAAAAAGTGTTTGACTTTAGTGTCAAACAGTGCCAAATGGGAAAATACAGTGCTTCTGGGGATCCCCAGGGTCATCACCAGTGAGAAGCTTGCTACCAGAAAACTAGTGCAGCCTTGAATCAGCCAGAGGGGTACTGCTTAGTTTTCAGAAGAAAATTCCAGTGAGATTATTCATTGTTTTTAAAAAGCAGGTTTTATACACATATTTTCTATGAAAAACCATGACAGTTTAAATAAACATTTTTTAGAAAATAGCCAAAGTTCAACTGCTTTCATAACTTTTTTTTTTCACTATCAACTTGGAAAATACCTTGCCAAAATCTGGGCTTCTGATGTTAACCATTGCTCGGCTCCTAATAATACTAATAATCCTATAAGCAATGGACAAAATCAGTAACTGAAGAGGGACGAGGGCCTGCTGTGAGTGACAGCTTATTGATTCAGAGAGTATAATGTAAATTAATCTCACCTACCATGTTTAAAATGGTCATATACAAAATCCAACACTCATGATGATAAAGTCCTGGAGAGATCAGGAATACAGGGAAACTATCTAAATATAATAAAGGCAATATACAACAAGCTGGCAACCACCATCAAACTAAATGACGAAATACTCAAAGCAATCCCGCTAAAATCAGGAACAAGACAAGGCTGTCCTCTCTCTCCTTATCTATTCAACATAGTTCTCGAAGTTTTAGCTAAAGCAACAAGAGAACAAAAGGAGATTAAGGGGATACAAATTGAAAAGGAAGAAGTCAAACTATCTCTATTTGCAGATGATATGATCATATACATAACTGACTCCCAAAATCCTACCAGGGAACTCCTACAGTAGATAAACACCTTCAGCAATGTAGCAGGGCACAAGATTAGCTCCCCCACCCCCAAAAAATCAATAGCCCTCCTATATGTTAAGGATAAAAGGGCTGAAAAATCAAGGAAACATCACCCTTTATAATAGCTGCAAATAGCATTAAATAAATATCTTGGCATAACTCTAACCAAAGAAGTAGCAGACCTATTTTACAAAAAGTTAAATCACTGAAGAAAGAAACTGAAGAGGATATCAGAAAACGGAAAGATCTCCCATGCTCCTGGATAGGTAGGAGTAAAAATGGCAATTTTACCAAAAGCAATCTACAGATTCAATGCAATCCCTATCAAAATCCCAACACATTTTTTTACAGACCTTGAAAGTATAATATTCAATTATATATAGAATAATAGGAAAGCCAGAATTACCAAAACAATCCTGCTTAATAAAAGAACTTCAGGAGGAATCACTATCCAGGACTTCAAGCTAAACTATAGAGCTACAGTAATAAAAACAGCCTGGTACTAGATAAAAACAGATTTGTGGATCAAAGAAATCTAATCAAAACCCAACATTAACCCACACACTATGAACACCTGATTTTTGATGGAGGCCAAAAATATACAATGGGAAAAAAAGTATCTTCAATAAATGGTGTTGGCATAACTAGATGATAGTATGTAGAAGAATGCAAATAGATCCTCTAAACCTATCACCCTGAACAAAACTCAAATCCAAGTGGATCAAAGACCTCAATATAAACTCAGCTACACTGAACTTGATAGAAAAGAAAGTAGGAAATACCCTCCAATGCACAGGAGATCACTTCCTAAACATAACACCAGTAGCACAGATACTAAGAACAATCAATAAGTGGGATCTCCTGAAACGGAGAAGCTTCTGTAAAGCAAAGGACACAGTCAATAAGACAAATAACAGCCTACAGAATAGGAAAAGATCTTCACCAACCCTTCACCTGACAGAGGACTGATTTCTAAAATATATAGAAAACTCAAGAAACTAGAACCCCCCAAACCTAAATAACTCAATTAAAAAATGGGATTCAGAGCTAAAAAGGGGATTTCTCAACAGAAGAATTACAAATGGCTAAAAGGCACTTTAAAAATTGCCCAAACTCTTGCCATAGAGAAATGCAAATCAAAACAACTTTGAGGTAAAACCTTACATCTGTGAGAATAGCTAAGATGAAAAACACAGATGACAGCCTATGCTGGAGAGGATGCAGAGCAAGGGGAACACCCCTCCATTGTTTGTAGGAGTGTAAACTTACACAGCCACTCCGGGATACAGTATGGTTGCTTCCCAAGGATCCAGCAATAGCACTATTGGGCATATACCCAAAGAATGCAATTTCGTACCCCAAAGCCATCAGTTCAACTATGTTCATAGCAGCATTATTTGTAAGAGCAAGAACCTGGAAACAACTTAGTTGCCCTTCAACTGAAGAATAGATTAACTGTGTACATCTGGACTACTACTACTCAGAAGTTTCAAAAAACATGACATCCTAAAATTTGCAGGCAAATAGATGGATTTGGAGAATATCCTCCTGAGAGAGGTATCACAACCCAGAAAGAGAGAGAGACATGGGATGTACTCACTCATGAGTGGGTTTTAGACAAAAAGCAAAGAATATCCAAGCTGTAAACCACAATCCCTGAACAGCTTGGGGTCAAAAGGAAATTAAGAGAGATGCCCAGAGATTCCCCTAAGAAGAGAAAATAGAGATGATTACCTCAGCAAATTGGGGTCATAACAGGTTGCAACCAAGAAGAGTTGGGGAAAAAAATATCATGAAAGAAGGAGATGGTTGAGTGAGAGGAGCAACAAAGAGGGAGAAAGAAAGAGATGAATATCTTGATAGAGGAGCCAATGTGGGGTTAGAAAGAGACCCCCAAGAACTCACAGGATGTCCCTGGATAGGTCTCCAACCAATAGTGGAGGGGGTGCCTAAACAGGACTTCTCCTATAATCAAATAAATAATCACCCTAAGTGTTATCACAGAAATTATATCCAGTAATGAATAGAGGTGGAGGAAGAGATCCATTGCTGAGCACAGGGCTGAGCTCCTGGTCCAGCTGAGAGCAGGGGAGGAGAGTCTGTATGAGCAGGGGGTAGGAATTAATGAGGATAAGTCCCACAGTGATGGCTGACTGGACCTTGGGGAACTCACTGAATCAAGAATAGCCACTGGAGATCCATAGGGAAAAGGAGCTAGGCCTTCCAAGGGTAGGCAACTGTCAATTGGCATGGGCAGTATGTGGAGCCTCAAGGGATGGGATCAGACTGTGTTCCTGTGCATGGGCTGGCACCTTGGGCCCATTCCCTGCACAGGAACACCTAACCCAGTATTGACTTTCGGATGAAGAAATAGGACTTGCCTGGAGTGAATGTGCCATGCTGAGCTGATTCACCTTGGGACTTCTTGCCCTTTTGGGGGAGGGGATGGGAGATGGGGAGAGGTCAGGCTGAAGGCTGACTGGAAGAGACTGGGAGGAGGGAAGGGAGGGGGAAACATTGATAAAAAGACTTTTTTAGAAAAAAAAATAAAATGAAGAAAAAAGAAAAAAAATGGTCATATAGATAGACCTAAAATTATTTCAAATGTGCATCATGTTTAAGAATTACTTATAAATGAAGTTGTTTTGAGCGAGTTCATTTCTCTATCCTGTCTACTCCCCATGTTTTCATAGTATTTTGTTTGCTTCTGTTTTTCTTCACAAGCTCTTCCTGTGCAGCCCATTGGCAAAAGAAAAGAAGAAAAAAATTGGAAACGTTTTGCTAGTCTAAAACTGATTGTACCTTGAGATTCTATTTTTTTTTTTCTCTGCCAGCCAATTGCTGGGATTACAGGCCTGGCCATTTATGGTTTTAATTAGAGGTACCTTATTAAAACTCGATGGTACTTTCTAAAGTGTTACATTTTTTTTGAAAGAATAACAGATTTTAAGTAAAAGATGTCTCATGGGTTCTCAATGGCTAAGATGCTGTCATGTTTTCTTAAATCTTTAGGAACACACACATGATTTAAAATAAGCTAAATACATGTACTATTACACATTAACCAAAATTCATCAAGTTTACAAAACCTCTTGCTTCAAAAGAAATGGTCAGGAAATGGACTTCTAACACTACTTTTGTAGTCATGCTGCCAGAACAGACTTTGACACATCTTGGTTAGTTTGGTTTTTTGTTTGTTTGTTTGTTTGTTTGTTTGTTTGTTTGTTTGTTTGTTGGGTTTTATGTTTTGTTTTGTTATATTCAAAGTTAGTTTTCAGAAAAAAATTCCAGTGAGGTTATTCATTGTTTTTAAAAAGCTGGTTTTGTAGGTACAAATATAAGTACAAAAAAGTTTCAAATATTTTCTATGAAATACCATGGTAGTTAAACATTTTTCTAGAAAATAATCAAAGGTCAGCTACTTTCATAACATTTTTTTTTCAGTATCAACTTGGAAAAAAACCTTGTCAAAACCTGGGCTTTCTCCAGTTCACAGCCTTCCTTATGTAGCTGCCTTGGCTCCCCCTCCTCCCAGCTCCATCTACATTAGCACTTTTTGTTGTTTTTATATTCAAAGTTGGGTGAAACCAGGAACCTGCTGTTTGGGCTGATGAATACATAACTGAACATGCAATCAAGAATTAAAATCTATTTCACAGTATAAAATAAAACAAATATAGTCCCAGTTAGAGATAATCATTACCAGGCAGATGTCTGTGATAATTTACAAGTCAAACTGGCCAGTTTGCCGGGGCAAGCTGGAAAGTACCAGAGCAGCTTGTGGATAATCGGATTCTCCTATTTGGTAGCTACTGTCACCCAAAGCATCATCGATGTTTTGTCTGTTCATACTAAATATAAAGTAAAGCCACTGAATCACCCCTTCACAATCTTCTTAATGTTCAATGATTTCCTTATTCTGCTACCCTATATCCATTTCAAGTTATGAACCAGATTTAAGGGACAAGAGGCAGAGAGAAATAAGGACATTCAGCAAAAACGTCATTAGAGGAGACTTCTCCCTGACGCTCCTGTGAGTAACACTGGCTCTCAAGGTCGGCCACAGCACACTTTGGAATGACCTGGAGCCTAACAGCAGCAGCAAACCCCAGGTGCCCGGGCTGTATCCAAGATCAATTAAGTCAGGACTGTTAAGGAGTTGGGAGTCAGGTATTATGACTGCATTCATCTTGCTCGATCAGCCTCTCTCCTAATTGTTAATACCTGAGAACGTCTTCATAACAACAGGAACAGGAAATGTGTAAATTTCCCCTACTGCAACTGGGCACACTCTCATTCCTGACTGCCAGATAAAGATAGTAACCCAATTATGCTCATTTTATTACACTGAAAAAGACGGAGCCATCATTTCATTTTAATTTGTTCAACTGCTAAAAGAATAATGTATTCCAGTGTCAATATGCCAAACCAAATACATTTCATATGAAAGGCAGTTATTTATGAGCCTTCCTGAGACTGGAAAACTGCCAATGCGCATTCTCTAAAAGACCTAGGAAGCTTAGCAGGTAGTAAGCTGAGCTGGCATGCAGGACCTGTGTTAATGAAAATGCAGAACTCTGGTTTCCTAACTACTCTTGATTGAGAAATTAGAGTTTATAGTTCCAGTGGCTTTCCATGTACCACACACCGCCCAGGCAGAAGGAAGAACTGACACCTCGGTACCCCAGCATCACGTGAACTCTGTGTGAACATGCTATTCAGGAGGTATGTGGCTTAGCCAGATGGAAAACAAAAGCTCAGCGGCATATAGTGAGTAAGTAAAATCTCTGTGAACCAATTCACTCAGGCATAATACCCGAAATCCTTAAAATAGAAAGACACAAAGAGAAAGCCATAGAAAGCCAGTGCACAGCACACCCAAGCGTAACTCATGTAGCAAACTTGCTAATGACAATACAAAATTAAAATGAATAAACACCCGAACCCACCAAGCCTGGAGTCCTTAACATGAACGGGGTGTTAACTTAAGGCATTCTAGGAAGGTTCACTGGTGAGGAAATTATCATCTTTTATTTAAGTGGTTATGATTTTCACTCATTGGAAAATATCCTTTTAAAGGATACATGTAAAAATTTTAAAAATTAAAATAGGACAAAAAAAACAAAACAAACAAAAAAACAAACCTTCTGATGCTACCAACCCCCTCTCCCCAGTATCCCTTTGAGAAAAGAGCATATGGTTACCCCGATCTTTGGCTAGCAGATAGGCACAGCTTTCACATGGACAGCCAGGCTTCTTAAAGACTCTCAGAAATACTTTTACCAAAATGACAAGCAATCTGACAACTCTCTCCCTCCTTTACTGTAAACTCATTTTGTTTCTTCCCAAGTTCCCTATATATTTCATAGATGGCCACTTGATTCTCATCAACAGAATTGCCAATGAGGCTCCCTCCCACTTGAGTGCATGCCTCTTCAGGCTGTCTGCCACACCTAGACTGGGCAAGGACACACATCACTGTGCAACTCCTCTTCTGCACAGGCTTTCTAAGCCTTCAGAATGGAAATGATATCAAGACTCACAGCATGGCTCCCAGGGCCCCCATCTCTCCAATCTCTACCATGTCCATTCTTCCTTTTGAATGCACTTCCTACTTATAACATCTTTGCATTTTTGACATGAGGGCATTGGGTCCTTCAGTATGTCTACAGCACTTTTCTCTCGTCTTCCCTCCACAGTTTTTAGCCTAGTCATCTTTCAATTCACAGAAAAAATATCCTTCCTCAAAAAGCCATTCTAAAGTCCTAAACTCAATGAGGCCATGTAGCTTCAGGCTTTCTTAGCACCTGACACTGCCATCAGCCATTTATCACAAGCTATGCACTGATTTTTTTTCTAGCTTAAAACCCCTCTCTACCACAGGGAAAGCTCTGAGAAAGCAGGAACTTTGCCACCATGCTCACATGCAGGTGCATTCCCTCACCATGTAGCCTATGGTGGCTTCTAAAGAATAAACTCCTTGAACTCTTTCAGATTGTACATTGTCTTTTTTATTGTTCGGTAGCCATACCTCAGACTGTGAGATACCCAGTTTAAATCATGACTGAGGTTTTTTGTTTTTTTTTTTTTTGACAAGTTAATTAACCTCTATTCTTTAGTTTTGTTCATGTAAAATGAAAATCTGTGTAGCAGAACAGTTGTCAGTGTCCCGCGCCTATCTCTCGCCCGCGAGGAAAGACACGGCACACACACACTTAGGATCCTTCTGCAGTATAACTTTAATGTATCTTAGGGGAGAGCATTTAGCTTACGGAAAATGGAGAGGAGGGCAGAGAGAGGAGGGGGCAAAGAGGCCGCCGCGGCGCGGGAACCCGCAGCGACAGGCCCCAGTGAGGAGAAATAAGGCTAGAGAGAGAGAGCTAGGCCCCGGCGTGGTCTGGGCCGGGCCATCTGCCACGTGGCCTTGAGCCCGTGTCCCAGAAGCCGGGCCGGCGTCCGTGCGCACGGCGGGGCGGGGAGAGAGAGAGAGAGAGAGGAAGAGAAGGGACCACGAGGCAGGGAGCACCCGGTTTTAAGACGACCAAACGGCTCTTGCTTTAGACGAAACACCTTCCTATTGGTCGTAGTTCAGAATCCCATGACGCCACGGGAAAGGCGGAGAAACCAGACCAGTCTCGCGAGATTACCAAGCGCATGCGCTCTCTAACGACTCAGGCGGGTTGGCCAGCACCAGGTAATAGCGCCACCTAGAGGGGCTGGGGCCAGTGGCCTCCAACATCTCACCCTTCTCAAATATTAAGCAACGAGGAAGTCCTATAAGAGGGTGGAGACAGTGATCATCCCCCAGAATACATCGTGGACTTGCGTGGGGGTCACCCCTAATCCCTCGACAGATCGAGATGCCCCCAGCCTGTCCTCTGCCTTTTGCTGGGAAGGGAATTAAGACAGATACCCTTATGCAGGATGATGTGTCTCTCGGGACATAGGTATGTCCCGTGCGATGCCCTTGGCTCAGCATACCTCTTAGGACACGGGCTGAACGCTCCATCTAGTGCAATAGACAAGGCAGTCTAGGTGTGTAGGAGCTGTCTAAGCCATAATATCTCTATTGCTTTATCATAATTAGTCATACCTCTATCGAGGTTTCTGAGTCTAGAGCCATTAAGGCTTGAGCCGAAACTGTCTTGTTTCTCGGACTTTGGATTCTGAACCTACAAACCGTCTAGAGAAGAATGACTAGTCCTCCGCAAAAAGCTAGGTCAGATATATCCACCCCCACCCATCTTTTGGAGTAGGGGAAGAGGGGATTTATGGAGTGAGCTCTCTGGTCAGCGACAGGTCTAGCCGAGTGGAATTGGCCTGGACGATCGCCACTTGCAGGTCACGAAGGGTCTGTTCAAACTTAGACGACCAATTCTGTAAGAAAATTGAGAGAGGCTTTTCGAAAGATTAGTTGTCTTTGTAAAGTTTTTATATTGAATAGAGGTTATGTATAAGCCAGCAAGTTATTGCTCACACCTCAATTGTGCCAATTACTGAGGTGGACAGTTTGTTAACCGCCTGTGCAGTCTGCACTATTTTTGAAAGTGTATCAGATAGTTGTGAGCTACTGGGGAGGCCACGGTGATATGGGCGTGACTCGTGGCACGTGGGTCACTACTGCAAAGAAATAAAGCTGAGTATCTCAGCATAAGGCATAAAGGCAATTATCAAATTTGTATCTCAATTTATCTATAATTTCTGAAGCATTGCTAACAATCTAAATAACTGGTGGTTAAATTGGGAGAAAATGAAAATATTTTAGGCGTGGCCCAACCTATATTTTTGGATTGGCAACTGTTACACGGTAAAATTGAATTTTTATCTGGCCTGCCTGAGCAAAAGGAAGCCAATTTTGGTTTTATTAAACTCTGTTTCCTTTGTCAGGCTGCCGAGAAATTTTTTAGTAATATATCTGAACTATTTTTAACTAAAACATAAACTTCTCTCTAACCCCAAACTTCTATTTTCTTTAAAGCTATGTCTAAATCTTTATACATCACCGGCATTGGCAGAGAGAAAAGGTGGGCATTATCTTCTACTGCTGTCACCAAACACATCAACTGGAGAAGGCGAAGGTTCTTTTTCTTGTAATATTTTTCTGGTGAGGCGCTCTGGGATCCAAACTGGATTTTTTTCATCCTGTGGAAAAACACAGACAGCTCCCCGGGATCTTATTAAAATAGGATCCGGGCCTTTCCATTTATTTTCTAAAATATCTTTCCATTTTACTAGCTCCTTTGGCCGTTGTGGTTCTGAGCAATGTCGCTCAGCAGCATTTTGATATTTATCATCAATATTTAAAAAATTTATGGTAAACAACGCCAAGGCAATTGACACTCTTGGTGTTGAGGGCAGTTCTATTCCCCCTCTCTGTTTTAATAAATAGGATTTTAAGGTTCGATGTGCACGTTCAATAATGCCTTGTCCTTGAGGGTTGTATGGTAACCCGGTAAGGTGTGTTACTTGCATCTGTGCACAAAATTGGGCGAATTTTTGGGAGCTGTAAGCTGGCCCATTATCAGTCTTGAGGTAGGCTGGTTTGCCCCAGGCGCTCCATGCCTCTAAGCAATGTTGAATAACATGTATGGTCTTTTCTCCTGTAAGTGGTGTGGCATGAATAATACCTGAGCATGTATCAATAGAAACATGTACAAATTGAAGCTTTCCAAAGGACGGAACATGTGTTACATCCATCTGCCATATTTGTAATGGTGAAATGCCTCTTGGGTTAACTCCAACAGTCTTAGCAGGGAGGAATTGACAGCAGTTTTTACACTGTGTCACGATTTCGCAAGCTTGTTGTCTAGTAAGTGAAAAGCGCTTGCGTAAAGTTTCTGCTGTAACATGAAATTTTGTATGAAAATCTTTTGCAGCTTGCAACGGATTAGCAAAGGCAGCAGCGACCAGGCGTGTAGCTTGGTCAGCCAAATTATTTCCTTTGCTCATAGGACCTGGGAGTCCCGAATGTGCCCGTATATGGGTAATGAAAAAGGGCTCACGTCTTTGCAGCAAACAGTCTTGTATGGCACAAAACAGGGCAGACACTGTACTAGAAGGATTAATAACACCGGCCGTTTCAAGTAACTGAAGGGCATTTACCACATAATGGGAATTAGACACAATATTAAGCGGACAATCAAACTTTTGTAAAACTTCTAACACAATTAGACATTCAACTATCTGGGGTGATTTTTGACCAAAATCTTTGAAAAATGTCTGTGAATTTATAATGTAAGCACCCCTTCCATTTCCTGAGCCATCTGTATATACAATTAAGCCATCTTTTAAAGGCACTGAGGAAGTAACACGTGGATATATCACAGGGTGATAAGCCACAAACTGTAACAAAGGATGTTTAGGATAATGATTATCAATTTTTCCAGGAAACATAGTAGTTAATATGGCCCAATCATCATTGGTAGCAGCTAGGACCTGAACCTGATGGGTGGTATAAGGTAAAACCATCACAGTGGGATAAATACCAAAATACTCTGCCGAGGCCCTCAAGCCTTTTTGAGCTAATTGAGCAACGGCAGCTGGATACCAGGCAATAACCTTTTGGGGTGAGGCTGGGGGATGAATCCATAATAAGGGGCCTGTTTGCCATAACACCGCAGTAGGCAATATTCTTGTTTTAAAAACACATAGGGAAAATGGCTTATTATAATCAATTCGAGCTAATTGGGCCTTTGTTATTGCATTTTCTACTATCTTAAGCACTTCTTTAGCTTGAGGTGTTAAACTGCGGGGAGAGGTAAGATTAGAATCACCTTCCAAGATCTCAAACAAAGGCTTTAAATCTGCAGTGGGAATTTTCAAAAAAGGTCTAAGCCAATTAATATCTCCTAGTAATTTTTGAAAATCATTTAATGTCTTTAAGTCTCTCCTGAAAATTTCAATCCTCTGGGGAACAATCTTATCAGGAAATATATTAGACCCTAGGAACTGTCCAATTTCTGAAGTCTGAATCTTATCTATTGCAATTTGAAGTCCCCATAATTTTAATTGTTCTTGTAATAGAACATAAGCCTCTCTTAAAATCATCAAATCACAATAGCAAAGAAGGATGTCATCCATGTAGTGGGCTATAACTACCTTAGAATACTTTTGCCGCACTGGCGCAAGGGCTTCTTGAACATATAACTGACATATGGTAGGACTATTAGCCATACCCTGAGGCAAAACCCTCCATTGATATCTCCTGTCCGGTTCCAGGTGATTAATAGAGGGAACCGTAAAGGCAAACCTAGGCCTATCTCTCTCATTTAAGGGAATGGAGAAAAAACAGTCTTTAATATCTATAATAATCATGTGCCAATCTTTTGGCAAGGCTGAGAGCGTGGGAATTCCTTGCTGAACTGGCCCAAAAAGATGCATCTGCGCATTAATAGCTCTTAAGTCGTGCAACAGACGCCATCTTCCGGATTTCTTTTTAATCACAAAAATGGGTGTATTCCATGGAGAGGTGGAGGGCTCAATATGTCCTTCAGCAAGCTGTTCTGCAACAAGCTCGATCACTGCCTTAAGCTTATCAGAGGTCAATGGCCACTGAGGAACCCATACCGGCACCTCTGTTTTCCAAGGTATAGGTCGTGCTGCCTCAGTGGCACTTAAGAAAAACCCAGGCCCTGTCTTTCTTCATATCCCATCTTTTTTAAAATCTCTTGTGCTTGAACTGAATATTCATTGGACAATACTAGCCCTAGCTCTTGCATAATATCCCGTCCCCATAGATTTACTGGTAGTGGGAGGACGTAGGGTGTGAACCAGCCTTTTTGACCTTCCTCTGTTCTCCATGCTAGAGCAGATGAACTAACTTTGGGGTGAGAAGCATACCCAAGGCCTTGTAAGGAATGAGAAGACTCAGTAGTGGGCCATGATTTTGGCCACCAGTGGGAGGAAATTATGCTCTTGTCTGCGCCCGTGTCTAAAACCCCTTTAAATTTTTTATCTTTAACCCAAAGAGTTAGGCTAGGTCGCTGTCTCAAGTCAACCAATAAATAGACTGAGTCTTGTCCTGAAGAGCCCATTGTGAGGCCTGTTGTGGTGTCTGATCTATAAGCGGGGAGCAGAGCTAGCTGTGCTATTTTATCTCCAGGATTAATGGTGAACACCCCAGTAGGACAGGAGCATAAGGCTTGAATTTCACCAGCATGCTGATGATCTATTAAACCGGGGTGAACTACAAGTCCCTGCTTAGTGAGGGAGCCTTGCCCCAACAGTAACCCTATACATGCTTTGGGGATTGCCTCAGGCAGGCAGACAGGTACAGGCTGCACTCCCATTTGTGGTGTCAATAAGAAGTGGGAGGAGGCACACAAGTCCAGTCGGGCTCTCCCGGAGGGCTCACACTCTTGCTTTTCCTGACAAACTTTGCCCCATACTTTTGTGGGCCCTGGGACATGGGGCCCACTATCTCGTTTTTTGGCTCTGTAGTCTCTAATGGTGGTAAAATTCTCCCCTTAATATCTCGGACTGAGCGGCACTGATCTGTTCTATGGTATCCTTTACTACAACGAGAGCATAAGGAGGGGGTAGGCCCCTCAGAGACACAGCATTCCTTTTTAAAATGGCCGGACTTGCCACATTTAAAGCAAACTCTCTTGGCGGGATCCGTTAGAGGGCGCCTCTGGGACTGCAAAATGGCTGCAGCCAGACCGGCGTTAGTTAGGGGACCGCCAAGCTCTCGGCATACCCTTAACCAGTCTTGTAAACCTTTATTTTTTCTGGGAGCTATTGCCATACGGCATTCTTTGGTAGCTTGTTCAAATACCAGCTGCTCTATCAGAGGGGCAGCCGCCTCTGGGTCACCAAAGATTCGACCTGCTGCCTCTGTCATGCGAGCTACAAAATCAGAAAAGGGCTCTTGCGCACCTTGAATGATCTTAGTTAATTGACCGCTCCCTTCTCCCTTTTTGGATAAAGCCTTCCACGCCCTAATGGCTGTATTAGCAATCTGCTGATAAGCTCCCCAGGGGTAGTTAGTCTGATCAGCCGCGTGTGGTCCCTGCCCTGTCAGCATCTCAAATGTCCAGAGCTGTTGTTCGGGGGTAAGCCTAGTAGCATTGGCCCTAGCCTGTTCTTGAGCAGCCTCGTGCCATAAAGCTTTCCATTCTAGATATTGACCCATACTAACCAGGGAGGCCTTAGCAACTGTCTGCCAGTCGGCAGGCGTCATGGCTGACAATGCTAACCTGTCCAGCTGAGCAACCGTAAAATTGGCGATTACACCATACTTTCGGACTGACTCGGCTAGTTCTTTAATCTGAGCGTATTCTACAGGAGCATGTATCCGTCCCCCTTCCGCTGCTTCAAACACTGGATAGGCCAAGCTGAGCTTTTTCTTAACCTTCTCGGACAAAAAGGACAGGGTCCCGACTCGTCCCTCATAAGGAGGGGGAGCGGTAGACATTGGCCGTGTAGGTTTGACGGTCAGTTGTCGTTTTCTAACTCTCACATTCTGATCCTCGGGGGGAAGCTCATCAGGATAATATCCCTCTGTAGCTGCCTCTTCTTTTAGTTCACTCTCCTTATCCGGGCTCAACTCATCGTCTCCTGATTGCTCCGATGTATCAGAGCCACTAGAGGAGCCATACTTTAAATCTAAATTTTCAAGTTTCTGTATCGGGTCCAGAGTGGTGGAACTAGGCTTTAGTTTCTGGTTTCCCGGCTCCCCCAAATTCTTTATTTCATCGGGGGGTTCTTTTTCCTTATGAAGTAATTTCTGGTTTCTTAATTCTCCCATCCTTATGGGGTCTTTTTTCCTTGTATTACGGCGCGCGCCTAACCTCACATTGCGTTCGGTTTCTGACATGCTGTTCTGAACTTTCTTTATCACGCCTCGCCCTTTAGCTATCAGATCTTTATAAGCCTTGTCTTCTACAAAGTTCTTTAGGGTAGGCTGTGCCAAAGACTGGGAGGACCTCACAGACCGGTAAAAGCAATACGCAACCCCAACCAATAACGCTGTTAAGACAAGCACCAAGGCCTCAAGAAACCTTTTCCAGGGCGGGAAAAATCCCAAAACAAAGTCCAGTTCAGACATACCTCTCCGAGCAACCTGTCCGCAGTTCTGAATCCTGACGGTGCAGACGATGTAAATTCCCGGGATTTCGGCACCACTTGTCCCGCGCCTATCTCTCGCCCGCGAGGAAAGACACGGCACACACACACTTAGGATCCTTCTGCAGTATAACTTTAATGTATCTTAGGGGAGAGCATTTAGCTTACGGAAAATGGAGAGGAGGGCAGAGAGAGGAGGGGGCAAAGAGGCCGCCGCGGCGCGGGAACCCGCAGCGACAGGCCCCAGTGAGGAGAAATAAGGCTAGAGAGAGAGAGCTAGGCCCCGGCGTGGTCTGGGCCGGGCCATCTGCCACGTGGCCTTGAGCCCGTGTCCCAGAAGCCGGGCCGGCGTCCGTGCGCACGGCGGGGTGGAGAGAGAGAGAGAGAGGAAGAGAAGGGACCACGAGGTAGGAAGACCCGGTTTTAAGACGACCAAACGGCTCTTGCTTTAGACGAAACACCTTCCTATTGGTCGTAGTTCAGAATCCCATGACGCCACGGGAAAGGCGGAGAAACCAGACCAGTCTCGCGAGATTACCAAGCGCATGCGCTCTCTAACGACTCAGGCGGGTTGGCCAGCACCAGGTAATAGCGCCACCTAGAGGGGCTGGGGCCAGTGGCCTCCAACATGTCAGGCTTTCAGAAACAAGATATGTTTGGCAACACCTAACAGGTATTCAGCCAAAATAGTAACTGGCTATTATCCCCCTTAGGAAAGTCAAGGAAGGGTAAAATATTAAGGAGCAGTAATATTTTACATAACTTTGCACTTCCATCCACATTATTAGTATTGTGTCTCTAATTATGAATAAATAAGTACATATACATGAGTAGTATGTAATTATTACTTTCTCATATGAGCTGCTTCAAAAGGTATGCATGGTATACACTAGTGTGTCCCTTTCGTAAAACTTCAAACCTGTATTGTGGGTTCCCTACCTTCTCTTTCCTACATAGACTCAGTACCTTCCCATATAAAAATCTTCGACTATCATCTGAATATCCCAGTCAGAGGACATTGACAAAGTAATATCAAAGGAAAAGTGACATATAGTTCCCTTTTCCTCTTGGGGCATTCATCACCAGAGACTGGGGTGTGAAGGATGAAAAACTGAATGGCAAAAGGTCACAACCACTACAGATGCTACGACTGAGTAGCGTGCTACGCTATACTTTTAGAGGCCGAGGAAGTGAGTCAACTTCCTGGACCCTTCACAGAAGGGTCCTAGCTCCCCAGTCCCTGAACCCTACTGTGGAGGCCTCAATAAGAGTAATATGTCATTCTCTTCCCTGGTATCTGCTCCCATGCCTCTAACACTCTTCTTTAACAGAGAAAAATTATTAAATGTGTAAACAAGTACTGTAATGATATGTATATATGTGTATATATATAATGAACATAATGTTAAGAAATAATCCTCCTCTTCCCCATAGATGGAGATAAAATAAGAAATTTCTAGGAGGACACAGCACAAAAGTTTGACAAATGCCTCTTGTGGCACCCCCCACCCCCCATCCCCTACTCCACACCCCTACCCCTACACACACCCTCATCCCCACACCCCGCTGATTTCCTGTATTCCTGGCAGCTCAGATCTAATTAAAAGCCCTTTCTTTGCTTCAGAGTCTTCCTGTCCTTTGGCAAGGCAGGTTCTACATGCCAGGGAAATCATATAGGATTCAAACCTGGTGGCTCTGGCCCAGTGGTATAGATGTGTGTGAAGATCCTTCTCCCTCATCCTCAGAGAGGATGATCTCTCAGAGATGGTTTTTAACCATTCCCAAGTATGCTCTCAATTGCTATCCCTCTTCCATTCCCTTTCAGACTCCCATATCATTACTTTTTGAATTTTTCCCTAAATTAGAAGGGAATCCTTGACACAGAGACTACTGCAGAAACCCAAATCAAGATTTAAAAACAACCCCCCCATTCAAAAAGTAACACAGTGTCTATCGAAGACAGCCCAAAAAAGTAAGGTCTAACTAGGAACAAGAAACATACAATGATAATTGAAATATCTTGAAATGTTAGTGTGTGCTTCCTAAACAGCATCTTCTCATTCTTAAAAGACAATATGGTAGAAACTTTTTTTTTTTTTTTTTTTTTTGCATGCATGTTTTAACTTTAGATATGGGTAGGCCATTGGAGTTGTTGACTTTGAAGAAAGGACAAAGTTTGATGGTCATGGCAACACACAGCTGCCTGCCAGGAAATGTCTCTCCAAGTATGATTTCAAATGTATCATTACAGGCACACACACACACACACACACACACACACACACACACACACACACACACACGCGCACACACACACACACACGCACATACACACACATATGGATTCATGTACAAGGTTCAGTTTCAAAATTAAGTGATGTGACAATTCTGTTCGCTTAGCAACAAGTATTTCAGTTAAGAATCCTAACATTAATTAGCACTTCCACATCAAACCTTTAAAACAAGAGATAAAAGAAAAAAACTGTAAATGGGAAATTTAAAATGAAAGAATTTGGGAATATTCAAGTTGTTTTTTAATAACATTGAAAAAAAATCACATTGCCCATTGAGAAGCATTTAGTCACGCTTGTCTAGGATGCTAGTATAGATGTTTAAAGCAGCTAATAAAATGTTCATTTTGGTAAGTAGGTTCCTTTATGGTCCATATAACTATTGTATCTTTTTACTATTCACTTATTCACTCCTTATTATTTTATATAACTTGAGTGCAATTGTGTTTCATCAGAAGATATAATAACAGTGACAGCTTTAAGGCTGGCACCTCATCTAATTCAGTTCCATTCCCCAATTTGCCTGACTATGTTACCTGAACGTGGTCAATAATAAAAGATAATTCATCACTCTCCTTGCTGAATAATAACCTTTTATTAACACCTCTGTTAGGCAAAATGGAACACTGAAATGCATTTTTAAAGGCATAGTTTAAATAATACACATATAAAATTATGCAAGTGTCTCTACTTTGTTGGGAGTTAAAGAAATGCCTTACTTATATCTCTGTGTATTTATGCAAAAACACACAGGTATTGCAGCCAGCAGAGATAAAGTTTCTGTAAGGCCGAACTTCTCTAATGCCAGTGTGTTTATGGATGGAACCTTTTGCTTTATAATGGATCAATTGCTCTGCCTCTAAAATATAGTCAATTATTAACTTCTTAAAATAAAACTTTTGTCAATGTAAAATCAGAAATATTGCATGTAGATGTTTGGAAACAGAAGTAAATAATGACAGGAACCAAGGACTTCTGAGTTCATCTCTGAGAACACAAGAGCACAGATGTGCCTCTTCCTCTCCCTCCTACCTCCTAGCCTTATTCTTTTTCCCTTCTGATGTGCTTCCCTTCATCCCTTTGCTCCCATGAGGCTATCTTCTTGCCTTCCTGCCTTTCCACTGCCAAGGTTCTGAAGAGAGAGTAAAGGAGATGATGTATCCTCCGTTCATGTTTTACTCAACACTTTTTGATGTGGGTACTGCAGAGAATCCATGCTCTAGAGGACCCTGAGTTGCTTAAGAAGACTCAGATATTTGAGTGGAAAATTAGCAGCGGAATGACCACTTTAAGCACAACAATCAGAGCTGGGGAGTGTGAAAATGCTAAGTTTTAAAGAAAAAATTGACACTTTCAGACTGTGAACTATTAGTAAGAGTTAAGTGAAATCATGGGAAGAGGTGACAGTATCATTGGCACTTAATAAATATTCAGTAAACACTGTTACAGTGGGTATTTTTAATGTCCTCACTGCTACCTTGTGACTGACTCCTGCATCATATCAGGGAATGAGTCTTATTCAAAGAACAATTAACTAGTATTTATCAACATATAAAAACCCACTAGCAGTTCTAAAAAAGATGCGCCCATTTTAGGTTTGTATTACTATAAAGGGGACTAACTGTCTAAGGAAAAATCCACACAAGTGCATGTATACACACTCACACATGTAATTTCAGAGAAAATTATATACCTTGTTATGAAGATTGGATAGATTAAAACTTCATCATTGGAAACTAATGAAACCTACTTATAAAAATAGACATACAAAATCCTAAATAAGAAGTGTTTGCTTAATATTTTAACAATTGTTTTCTTTCTAAAAGATTTGTCCCAACTCCCTTTATAACATGTATCCTATTTTGTAACTTGAAATATACTATTGGCAGAGCTTGATTGACATGGTTTTCTCTTAGTAAATTATAGCTTTCAGGAAATAACCTGGAACTTGTACTCTTTAAAAGTTACTCAATTTTGGGGTGTATCACAGGACCTATAGTTTTCCTTCCTGCCCCAGAACCATGGTGTTCTGACTCTTCCAATTCATATGATAGTGTTCAGCCTCAGCAGTAACCACAGTGTTCTCACTACTTCCTTTCATTAGAGAAATCTCAAGTTATATCCTCAGAGCATGGCGTTTAATGCAACACTGCCCAAGCTTCTAGGATACTTTACACCACCTATCTTTGCATTCGTCAATCCATCTGATGTCTATAGCTCACCTCTACTTTTTTCCCCCAAGGATTATAGGGTAATGACCCCTATTCTGTGTTCTCCCTGCAAATTTTTTCTGCCTTTTTGGTCATACTCAGTGTAGTATTCCACGATTATTTTTTAATTGTCTGTTAGCTTTAGTCTGTATTTTAGATGCAAGGACGGTGATGATTTAGTCATCTTCATTGTCTCAGAACAACTATATACCTAGAACATGCATATACACTTTTTTTCTGGATGAATTATTATCTTAGCAATACTCTCTTCTTAGAATATAATGATTTCATATTGTCTAGTATTTCTCAAGATTCCAAGTCTCTGTTAATAGTATTATTTACATCTTGTATTGTAAAACTTTCAGTATTTGCCAACATGACTATTAAGTATGTATCCATGGACCTTTGGAATGTTGCGATATGATGATAAAATAGCTACTAACAATTTTTCATAACCAATTTTCCAAAGTTTATGTCATTTTTATTTCACCCCAAACAAACTGCAAACATTTACCATTACCAGGCAATTAAAAGCTAGAAGCATGTTAGTCTTTGCATTCTTGTTTGTACCTCCTGGATAATGGATTTGTTTTCTATATGTATCCTGGCATGTAACTCTCCCTTGCAATCTCAGGTGTCTTTCGTTACTAATGAAATGGCTGATGGTTGGCGGTTCCCGGTAGAATGGCTAGTCTCCAGAAGGAAAGAGCAAGCTTCATCCTCACTGACCCCACCCCCACCCTCTGGAGCTAAAAGGGACATTTTAGTGGATCACCAATGGCCAATGTTGTAAGCAATAGTGCTATACACCACAGCCATCAGGAAGAGAGAAAGACAGCAGTCACAGGGCTTCCAGAGCCTTTAGCCCATTCCTGGAGGGCGGGCCACCCATAGAGAGCAAGGGACTCCACTTGCCTTTCTAGGTGCTTCCACCACTGCTCCCTCTCCCACCCCTTCTCCCAGTCCTCCTCCACCCTCTTCCTGCCACGCACCCCCAGTACATTCCCCAGAAAGGGTAAGGAATCCCCAGTTGAGTCAATTCTGTCTGGCATAACCAGTTGAGGTAGGACCAAGTTCCTCCCCCAAGTATCAAGGCTGAGAAAGGTGTTTCCCAGCTAATGCCTTCACTGTGTATCATTCTCATTTGGCTGTTCATTTCCAGACTTTAAAGTATCTCTTGTAGCTGTTAAATAACATGTTTTTCTGAGTTCAATTAGGCACTCTAGCAAATTAAGCAAACCTCAGGAAGGGACTGTAGAACCTCAGTTTGCCATTGGTTGAGGGGAAATATAGATGACAACCTGGGTTTGTGTCTAGCTTCTGAAGGAGACAATAGAGGACAAATTTACAGAATTCAGATATTAACAAGGAGAATCCTAGAATACTCCAATGTCTGCTGCTAGCAAACTGATTGCAGGATATGTAGACAGGAACTTCTATGTATGTGATGTCAGAAATATTTTGCTGAGTGCTGTGTGACATCAGGAAAACATGTTTGTTTCTCCTATCTCCACAGGAACATTTAAGGATAACAGCAGCGGGTAGGGAGGAAACACAAACACAGAACACCATCATGTGTGAGAGACTGTGGTTTTCAGGTCACAGCTACATTAAGATCCTCTCAGGGAAACAAGATACAGTTTGACTCATAACTAAACTTAATAGCTACAATTCACAACATCTCTATGTTGTTTTCTTTTTAAAACTGTTTTTTGTTTGTTTGTTTGTTTTTTTCTTTTGCTGATATTTAGACTGACCTGAAACTTGCTATGTAGACCAGGCTGTCTCCAACTAAGGAGATCCCAGCTCCACGTTCCAGGTGTGCGGCAGCTGTCCTCTACTTTGCTCAGGTGCTATGGTACTTACATAATCACAATGAACCTTATATCATCCTACTTTAAATCAAAGTCAGCCACAAAGAAAGTGTCTGCCCCAGGATCCATTATCCACTGTAATAAACAAGGAGGAAGCCTGAAAACATATCCCTGTAAACTAGCAGGAGACTGATAGGGCTCCATTTGGGCTTTTTGTAGGTTTGGTTTTTGCTTAAGGCATTGCACCTAAACCTCAGGAAGTAAAATTTGAATTGTTCAGAAGGTGGCTCTTGTTAGGGGTAACACAATCAAAATTATGAAAACGGGCAGGTATTTCTTTAATCCAATACAGGTGGCATCATGGCACTGAGGTATGGCATTAACAATCATAGGGCACATTTGAAATCTAGATCTGTTACTACATAGTTGTGGTACTTCTGGAAAACTGCTTAGTGTGCCCCAAATTTACTAAATTTGACAAGAAATCTGTGAATGTAAAAAAAGCTCTTAACAAATATAATCACTCAAATAGTCAATATTTTAAATGACTTGAAAGAGTACTTTAGACATTGTATCTGAAGTACACAAATGCAAAGCCTATTTCTAGAAAAAAACTCTAAAATATAATTCTTGTTTGTTATATGACGAAAAATAAATATTAATAACTGAATGAAATTTTCACATAGCAGGTTACACAAACTTTTTTTCTTGAAATGAACATATAATTTTGTTCTGTTTTATTTGACTAAGTGAATAGTTGAGTAGATGAATGTTCAAGTGGCTTTGTTTATTGCAAGTTGGTAAACATGCCAGCAGAAGTTAGGGAATTCTATCACTATCTATTCTAACAGATTAAATCACTTTAACCTAACTTATATTAAGGGTAGGTAAGGCATTATAAAACAGGATAAAATTATTTTAAGTTAAAAGCAGAAACACAAAGTGAGAAAGAATGGGAAGGTATAATTGTACCAATAGGAAAATCTATCCATGAGTTGCCTATAGTGGACATGTAACTATATTTCTTTCTGTATTTATCTATCTATTTCATTACCATATACACCATGCAACATTTCCTTCAGAGTTGAAAAAAATAAAAGATGATCAGATTATTCTCTATCTTCTCCCTGTAATTTATTTTTCTTATTTAGGAAATGGTAGCTACACTGGTACCAAAAGCTAGTAAACTGAACTGAACTGAGAAGCACAGTCATAACAGAGTTCTAAGTAGAAACACTGAGACAGGCAAGAAATACAAATTATCTGCATGATTTTCTGCTGTGAAGACTTCTAATTTGAACATAAGAATTTATAAATGTTTATAAATGCTAACATGCTCTATTTCTTGCCTTTTGAGGTTTACTTTTATTAAGGTATAATTTTGAAACCAAACTTTTTAAATCATTATTTAACTCTTTGCCTGTCCAAGTAAGAGAAAGAGAAAGATATTGAACCACAATGAATGTCAAACTGGGGCAGCATCTTTACTGTAAATATTGTCATGAATGTTGAGTGCTGTGAATCATGGGAAAATCTCAAAAGGCAAAAAGAGTGTCAGGTTCTTCAACGGGTTCCTTCCTGGGTTCTGTTTTCCAAAGAGCCAAGCTATTTCTCTCCAGGAAGCCTTGTATTTTCCTTCAATTCTTCCCAGCTAATAATTAATTCATTTTGCTTACACTGCAGCCAGCTTCAAATCATGGTCTCCATTTCTTGTTAATAGATTTTGCCACAGGCAATATGCTGAGCCATAACCTCAATTACAGCTTACAGAGGAGGAGACTGCACTTGATTTCTGTTGGAGCTGCTATTTTGTTTTAACTGAAATTGTATAGAGATGATAGGGGACCATCACTGTAGTGGGAAGCAGTGAACCCCACACTGTACTGAACATACGTAGAATATAATGCCCCCTATATTAGCAGTATCCACTGATATTAAGCAACTGGCAAAAAAAAAAAAAAAAATGACTAGCTGAATAATTAAATACTACTTAAAAAAAAACCCTGAAATATCAATAGCATTCCAAGTAAGAAATTCTAACTAAACTAAGTTTGTATATATACTAATAGGCTGTTAAAACTATTTACCTCATTTGTTAGCTTGTTTTATTTTATTTATTTATGTGAATGGGTGTCTTTCATAGGTGTAAAACTGTATAACATTTGCAGGGTTGGTGCCCATCAAGACCAAGAAAAAGATGGCATATTCCCCAGTTCTGGAGCTAGCAAATGGTTGTGAGCTGTCATGTGGTGCTCGTAATTTAACTCAGGTCTTCTACAAGCACAGCCAAAGCTCGTAACTGTGTATCCAGGTCTCCAGTTCTAACATCAGTTATTTCTTTAGACATCTTCAAAACCATGTGTGTAATAAGAGAAGAGTCTGTGAAAGTAACAGAAAGGCACAGAAAAAAAATGAGAGATTCATCTGTCAATTTTATAAGAATGTCAGAGGACGGAACTTCAGCATTTCATTATTTACTTTATTAGAGGTGTTCGTATATGACATATATCAAAACTGTCATCAAACTTTACCTTTATATGAATACCCAGAGTACAAAGTATCTATGAAGACAAACTGAAAGGCACAACAGGGCGTGATGAGCTAATTAAACAAGTCCACAAATTAATGGCATGTGCTAGGGAAACTGATGGTTGGTAGTGGCATCTTTGTTTGTCTCCGAACATCCTCCTTTAATTACATAGCAGAAGGGAATGTTTAACAGCAGCTAAAAGGTGCTCCAGGATCTTTAATTGTCCCATTAATGAAAGTGTTAATTATGAGTAGGAAACTCTATTACTGTGAAGATGTCTACAAGCATGAGAAACCCATATAAAAGGGATTTTTTTGCCAGTTTTTAACTCAGAATCTCCTAGTAGTGAATGAGAGCCATACACTCTACACAAGAACGCCACTCAGTTCAGAGCACACAAGACCATGGTTGGTGGGATGCCCTTGTCAAGCACTGCTAAGGATAGTAATTTCATAAGGCATATATAATTAATTTTCTTCTGCTTCTGATGTTCCTGGCACTTAATTACATGGCATACCTCAAGGCCATTGATATAGATCCACTAGACCCTGGAAGGTGAAACTTAGAGAGAAGCCACAAAGATTTCATGTGCTGCAAAGTCTCAAATTAAAACAAAACAATCCAAAACTTAGAAAAACAGGAGGGGAGGCCATCAAAGAAAGCACACTGGTGCTGAGTTAATCAAATGTCTGTTTTTCAGTTCCTGATATTTACTTTCTGTTTCCATAGTATAATAGGGCTGCTAGAGATTGCATTATTATAATGAGATTAATCCAGTAGACATCTTACAATAATGTTCTCCCAGACTAACTGTATTATTAAACATTGGCAGATATGCTTGGATTTTCCAAAGGAAATACCTTTAAAAGATACCTTAGTACATTGTCAATATATATATTGACATATATGTGTATATTTCTATATGTGTGTGTATACACACACACACACACACACATATATATATATATACAGACATATACAGAACTGTAACTATTACACTGTAAAAAATCCCTAGTGTGAGAATATGCAAAATATGTCTCCAGGGAAAGTGAAATTTGTGCAAGTATGCACAAATCAATATAAATTGTTTATACTGTGATCACCATAAATTTTAAATAGAAAAGTTGGAGTAATGGGTATAAGGCTCAGGAACTCAAAGGACCAAGGCCTAGGTTACAGTCAGACAATCAGTAGTTTCTTTAGAGGCCAAATCACTTATGTACCATGGAATCCTCTCAGTGTCTGTGGACGCATGTAAGGAGCATATCATAGTTTATGAACAACAGTGGCTGACCTTGCATGGACATATGAGCTTAAATCATTTTAAAAGAAAAATGATTTGACTCATAGAAAATTTTCCACCAGCTTCATTTTTGCAATTACTTTAAACAAATATGTTTAGAGTTTCAATAGAATTAGAAAACTGTGTGTGAAAAAGCTTCCTCTGTGTAAATATTAAGTCAAGAGAAAACTCACACATGTTGTTACGCTAAATTATGAGTGAACCAGAGGACTATGACCATGTGTCTGTGAGTGTTGACTATTATATATAGCACATTTAATTAGTAAAGTTACTTAAAACTGCCACCCAAGTTGCATCAAATTATACCAGAATTACTGGTGTGGTAGGCAGAGCTCTACAAGAGTAAACAGGACATAACTATTCAGTTCAAGGCATCTCAAGTGAAAACTGTTTCAATGGCTGAGATTAACATTCAAATGAAATTGTACAGTTGTACTGGTCTTCAGACAGAGGAGTGAACGGGCTGACCAAAGTACTTAACAATACACTTTAAATCTTGTGACTTATTTTATCTGGAGAATCTTCTAATGGGTTGAATTCTAAGAAAAATTTCCCAATGGAATTTTTATACAAGAAGTCTCCCCAGAGACTCTTAATTTACACTGTAAGATATAAGCTCAACAGATATACTACACTGGGACTTGGAGCTGGATGATGTATTGTTTTCAAAGAAAATTTTAAAAAAACATTAGCTGGTAAAATCCAGCAAATTAATTCATCTATAAATTCATGCAAAATTACCAGCATAATATGAACAAGGGTTGCTATTTCTATATCTCTGGAATATCTGGAATTTTGGGAACATTAATTTGAGTACATTGTTTCTTACAGAGAGGTTTTTTTGGGGGGAGGGATTAGCAGAGGCAGGCAGTTTTGATTCTCTTGTGGAAAGATTTTTGAAAATTCTTGCCTTTTCTTACTAGATAACTCATTTGTCTAAAATAAAAGGAAAAGGCAAACCTTAAGACATGGGGATGAAGAAATATCCTAGGCACCTTCCTCCCGGCTCTTGTTACGGGATGCCAGTCCATGACCTCAGTGACCATGATGAAACACTTGCCTAAACTGTGATCCTGACCAACTGCATTTCTAAAGCTTTCTATATTGTCATTTAATCTTTTATTTAGTCGCAGAAACACAAAATCACCATTTTTTAAACTGCTAAGAGAAAACTGGGGGAGCAAAGTGTTCTCTCTCCTCAGCTCCCAGGAAAATGATGTGAGATAATAAGAAGATGAGAGTATTTTTTCCATTAACCTCTTGACCTTGTAAGTTAATGGCTTTTTGTTTCAACTGTATCAACAAATAGGGCTCTAAGTGAGATTCTAACCCAGGTAGGGAGGTCTCTGCAACTATGTAGAAAAGTGTCCTGGTGCTGCATATTGAAACCCACCACTCTCCCAGAGCCCATCTACCTATGGGCTAGAAACACAAAAAGACATTTAACGTATTATTTCAAACATATTTTAAACACATCTTTAGTGCTACCATAACTGGTGTTGTCTATATGGAAAGAGGTAACACTACTATATAATGAAGGTGACATTTTCCTTGTCAATGCAGCTCTCAACATCTATGCTGAGATTAAAGTTGAGTAGGGAAAAAATGTAATATAATTTTGAGCAATTTCCTAAAAGAAAACACATTATCATTTGCATAAAACATCTATTTGGTATTCTTTAGCTGCTGCTTAACAGGGTCACAACAACAATCAAAATCACTATGATTTTTTATTTTTAATATTAAGATTATGCTGGGATTTCCTAAATTAAAGCAAGAGCTTTGTCAAGTTGATTTGATATATAGGGGGAAAATGCACATTTTTTTTAAAATAAAAAATCTCATCAGAAGCATATTTATACAAATGAAGTAGCTTTACAGGATCAAATAATATTAAATTATTATATTTTTGTTACTTTATCTACAACTGTACAAAAGTGCCCTCTTCAACAACTTCCTTTAGGTAAATTTCTAAAAGAGAAAACATTCTCTTAACTAACATACCAAAATATGTTACATATAACAAACTGACTTATATTTCAGTATGTAGAACATTCTTAACCTTTATATTTTATTGTTAATACTTTCTAGTTGAGAAAATCTGGCCCAATAAACACATTTTTTTCATGATTAATGGAAATGATAGCATTTCTTAGCATACTTAATTAATTCTTATCACAATTAAAAATTAACTTGGAGATCCAACAGCCCTATTACAAATGTGTCATTATTTCTAAACTGTCAAAGCAGAAGGTTTCATAGTTAGCTACTATCATTTGCGTGGCTATGACCATGCATCAAAGTAAGATAAACAATTCTTAAAAGAAATGAAAGTATTTATCAGACAGAAACACAAATCAGTTTACTTTCTAAGTTATAAATTACACTTGGATTCGCATGATTAATGTTCATTGTGTGCTGAGAGCATAGTAAGTGCCAATGAAGTATGAGTAGTGGCGGCTACTGAATTAATGCAATCATTGGGTTCAACTTAGTTCCAAATATTTAGCAATAGGAGACAGGAGGATCAGATCACCTCAAGGCCACCCTTGATACATGGCAAATTTGAAGCAAGCCTAAGCTGCACAAAACCATATCCAAATGAATTAATAAAAAGATTCAACTTTTTAAAAATTCAGGAACTGCTAAACTTGGACTTGATAAGAATGATAAACACTAAGCAGAAATTTTTAGCTATGAATAGAAAAACAATAACCCGCTTAAATTAGAACTGAACTACAAAGCTATTGTGAAAAAAAATTTAATTGAGTAATTGTAGGAAAATTGAAAGATAAATGCACAAGGAAAAATAGTCATATTCCCATTCATGTCTTTACAGGAAAGCTGTGCTTACCACAAATCTATAGCTGACATTCAAGTCACAAGTGTATTTTAAACAAATAGAATAGGTTTACATTAGTAAGTTATGCAAGTTACTAGCTGTAGAAATCACAATTTAACAGTACAAGAAACATTATGAAACATCTGAAACAAATTCAGTTTTTTTTCAGAGTACCATAGTCTGACATTATTAATTACATGCAAATCTATAAAACTGATCGACAATCAACTTAATCAATCGAAATCCTAAAGCATGCCAACCTTTACATACAATCTCTACATAAAGAGTCAGTCCTATTTATTCAATAGATTATGATGACCTGAATCAGTCCTTAGGTCTTTAGAATCATTTACTCATTCATTCATCACCAAGTACCCACGGTGGACTTCTGTTATTGGTAATAATTGCTGGGAATTCAGCTGAACTCTTGTCCAACCATTGCAGATCCTCATGGAATTTATATCCTATAGTAGAGACAGATTAAGTCATCAGCCATTCTTTAGCTCACATAGAATATGGATAAACATGTATAGCTATCTATACTGTCAGGAAATGAGAGCCAGAAGTACATAGGGTTGAGAATGAAGCTGTGGTTGCATGGGTCAGGAATCAAACAAGGATCAACTAGATGAAAGGGAGAAGGACATGATGAGCTTGAATTAGTACACATAAATGCTCTGAGACTCAAAGGGATTAACATTTTCTGGAGAGAATAAAAAGAAAGGCCACTGTACCTGAGAAAGAACACAGAGTGCTATAGCCTGAGTCAGGAAAAGAGATACTGGGACCAGATATATAGATTTGGTAAAACTAGTTTAAAGATTTTGGCCAATATTCTAGTAACAATGGCTGGTCATTAAAGGTTATTCAATAGGAACAATGTACTTAGATTTTGAATTTGAAAATAACATTCTGTCTCTGGTCTAGAGAATGCACTGAACAAATTATAAGAGCCATTGAGAAGGCTCACAGACCAGGTGAGGGCTGAAAGAAGTTTGAAATTCATAGAAATAGGGACAAGAGGTAAAACTGAATGAATGGCAATAACAGATTGGTCATAATTTCCTCAATGGTACCGTTACAAGGTACAAAAGAAGAGGAAGAAGCTCGCTACCTGAATCTAAAGTAGCTAAGTATGCCCAGTGTGGTCTACATAGTCCTCTAGCCGGAGGTGTTAAGTCACAGGGCATCCCTGAAGGAGATGGGATTCCAGACCTTCTTCTTTACTCTGTTAGCTGATGGCCACAAAGTTAGCCACCTCCCCCATCACATGCTCCTGCCAACGTCGTGCTGGGCACGAACTGTCTTTGCTTCAAAGTTATTAATATCAGAAAGTGTATTACAGCAATGGCAATGGAGAACTTAGTGATAATGGAGATCTTTCACAATATAGAAACTAATACCTTAATTAATGGCATACATTAAAGATATATTCAGCACTTATTGTGGATTATGATAAAGACATGAACGGCATGCTTCACACTTACAATTCAGTCTAAGGATAGAAGGACAGCACTACTCTCAGCCAAAGGGGGGGGGGGGTAAGTGGGAGCAGAGCAAACGTAAGACAAAAAGAAGCTCTATTCTTATTATCTAAAACAATAGAAAATCGCTTGCTTTCCAAAATGCAAGTGCTTCTGTAACAGCCACAGACTTTCAGAGTATCCTCAAATGAGTACATTTAACTTAACTCCTTAGTTCTAATTATTATATTGACCATTCAATATAGACGAAATTAAAAAAAAATACTCTAATATTCCAAAGATTCTGCCTAGTTTAATGAAGCCCTTCCTGCTGACCCTACATTGGCTAATATGATTTCTCCCATCCCGACTGCACTAAAAGGATTCCTGACCATTGTGTTCAGTGAGTGCCCTACAGAGAAACAGATTAAATAGGTGGGCAGCTTTCTTGTTATCATGCTGGATCAATTTCCAGTTACCGATTCCAATCACAGAGGAGGCAGAAAACCTCTCAGAGCCACTTATATCAAATATTATCCCCTAACAGAAAATATGGTAAGTCAGCAGCCAGTTCCCCCTCATCTGGACAAAAACTGTGGTGATGACTATTCTTTCCTATCAACTACCTACGGCTCGTAGAATCCAGAATGAGTACCCAATCATAGAACTTGCTGATATGAGAAACTGTTCATGTCAAGGTCAGAATAAACCCCATGCGCCCATATCCGGTAGACACACTTCTATTTACACAGCCACTTGGATTTCACTGTGAGCCACCTGCTTCCTATAAGATAGTTTCATCATTCACTCAAAACCTCTTCTGTAAGCTTCAGAAGGCACACTCTGCTTTTCTTTCAGTGTCCTGGTAAGTTAGCTGCTCATCCCACTAAACCAGTCTTCTAGATAGCAGAGTATCTCTTCCCTCTGCATAGCATCTCCCTAAGTGAATCCTTCCAGGGACACAGCTTTATACCACATCTGATGACTTTTAAAAGATAAATAGAAATAAATTAATTTGTAGTAACTGCCTACCATTCTGTTACTACTTAGATAACCGACTGTCTGACATCTAATGACTTGAACATCTTATACCTGTATTAAATATCCTAGATGTAAAGGTAGCTTCCTTTCATATCTTCCAGATGATCTTCTTTTTTTTTTATCAGATTCATAATTACATCAATATCCATGTAGTGACTCTATCTATCCGTGGGGAACATTTGTTCTCCTTCCTGCCCCACTTTTGGGATAACCTCTATACCTAAGCCATCAGAGAGGCGCCCTAGGCTGACACCCAAGGCATTACTTCATACCATCATCATCAAGGCCTACATCTAGGATGTATTTTAGTTGTTTCTGTTCAATTATAACTTAGAATCTAACATCTAGTTACCACAGCGACATTTAAACTATGAATTGCTTAAATGACTCCCATATTTCAAAGCATTTCTGGTTCTGCTTTTTTTTTCTTCCTTTTAAAAATAAATCTCAATTGCTTACTGTACTATAGCAAGTCCTTTCAGTTTGAACTCTCCTAATCATTCAAAATAAACCATTTTCTCTCTATTTTGTGTTTATTAGTTTTTATTTATTCTATGGTAATTTTCTTGAAAATGGGGAAAACCTTGAAAGTCATTCCTAAATAATGTCTTTGCTGGTTCCTATTCAAGCATATGTTACATGATCACTTATTTCTTTGTTTCTCAGATATGTCTATTGAAAACCATATTGTTCATAGGATCCCTCCTCCCTATCTTCAGCTGCACTCCAGGAGCTCAGCCCAGTGCTTGGTTGTGGATGTCTGCATCTGCTTTCATAAGTTATTGGATGTATGATGGAGAACATCTGAGCCAGTGGGAGCTTACAGACTCTGGACTGACAGCTGGGGAACCTGCACGAGTCTGAACTAGGCTCTCTGAATGTGGGTGACAGTGGTGGGACTTGATCTGTTTGTGGGCCCTGGCAGTGGGACTAGGGCTTATCACAGGTGCATGACCTTGCTTTTTTGGAGCCCATTTTTTGGGATACCCTGCGCAGCCTCAGCCTTAGTGCAGGAGAGAAAGGGCTTGGTCCTGCCTCAACTCTGTTTGTCAGACTTTGTTGACTACTCAAGGGAGGTCTTACCCTCTCTGAGGAGTGGAGTGGAGGGGCCTGGGGGTGGAGGAAGGGAAGGGAGAAGGAACTGTGGTTGGCATGTAAAATGATTTTAAAAAAATTAAAATAAATTTTAAAAATGCACATTGTTACATGCCAAATACAGACTAAAAGTTAAGATAGCTTTTCTTTCTCTTACAGTATGTTCTTAATGTTTTAGTGTTATTTCCATGTCATGACCCTGTTTCCACTAAGATGTGCACCTTCTGTATGCTTAGACTCTTCCTCAGAACCAGCTACATTCTTTATACCTTGCTGTATGATTCTAGAAGAGCTTGGTTGTGATGTGACATTGTAACAGCTGGCTTCTTGGTATGTTCTGCAAATAAGGCAACCAAAATTAAATTATCAGTAGGAGGAAGAAATGAAAATGAGGTTTTTCTTCATAACTCATCCTCACTACCAATGTGGAACTGACTACAGCTGCCCTCTGCCACAGGAATGCCAGTTTCAGCTTTATTTTCCCGGCTTGGGTATTTCCAGAATAAGTTTTGTTGCATCTCACAGAGGTACCAACTTGAGGGACCTACCTCTGAAAGGATCAGTTGCATCCTAGGTGTTATTAACATCAGATGAGGTGATATAAGCCTGTTTCTAGAGTCCTTTTCTCAATTTATATTATTTCATAACAGTTGAATTTTGTCTTTTTCAAATGTAAAGCAACTATGGAGGAATCCTGCTTTAAGATAGGAAGACACAAAATAAAACAGACAAAGTGGCCTATAGTAAAGGGGCAACGGCCAGAAAGGACTCTTTGGGGGAACAGAATAAAGCATTTTTATATTTAATGAATTTGTTCAAGCCTTTTGTTGTCTATGTTATTTACTAATGTAATGTGAACCCTCTCTTAACATAAAGTCAGGGTCTTACAAATGTAAGCCTAGTGATGCCAAGAGCGATTACTGGTATTATCACCATGCTTTTATTGAGTACTTTATACAGAATGTCAAATATTTAACTTGTAATTCACACAATAACGGAATGCCATAGTTACGAAGTTATAATCTCTGTCTCTGCTTCTCTTTCTCCCTCCCTTCCCCCCTTTCTCACACACATACTTGTAAAGAAATAATGGAAGATACAGTCTCAAGATCACAGTATTATTATAGCATTAAGTAAACTGTAAAGTTTCAGCCCACTTCATCAGGACTTCAGAGTTCTCATTCCTTACACCAAGCCACTTTCATCTCTATGTCTCTCTTACCACAAGAAAGATAAAGTGACACATTACATAGATAGGTGCTCAGTTAGTACTTGTCCAGCGAATGGCTGAATGAGCACTTCAACACATAACTAACTGTATTTGGTACCATCATAATGTTGACAATTATTAGTAGAATAAGCATTTCTGTTCCAAAATCAACAAGCTTTGTGGCTACCATTCAGTATGTGCATCATTATAATAAATAGGAGGCTCATCTGCTGAGTAGAACAGAGCTGTGGAGAGAAAACAAATCCAATCAAGGAAGCCAATGGTATTTCCAATACAGCAATAAATGTAGGATATTGTTGTAACTCAGGGATATGAGGATACTCAGTGCTCAAGTAGTGTTCCAGGTCCTCATTGTATCTGGACCTATAAAGGTGCTTTGAGGTACAGGTGTTCTGTCCTAATGACTCCACAGAGATGTGATACCAGGAAGGAAAAAATCTGTTTATGTATCTGGCTTATTCTTTCGATGGAAAAGCTTTCTCTGGTGAACAAGAGGATTTTTGGAAGATCGTCAATTTTTTTTCTCATACCCAAATAAACAGTTTTAATCCTTGAAGAGTATTCCTAACCAGTATTCAGCTCAAAATAATGAATGCAATTAAATCATCAAGAACACCAATAGCCTAGCAGACTACACGGGTAGGATTATTATGGTCCAGCAGGAGAAAAATTAATGTGAGAAAAATATCATTTTCTATAACAAAATATCTGTGCAGCCACAAATTTTCAGACCAATTCACAGTCAATAATTTTTTATTCATTAACTAATATAGGGTGATTTAATACGAAACCAGAATTCTATTTAATTAGGTATGAAAGAAACATGGACTGTCATTCTATAATAATAAACAGCTTCCCAAATTAGATATCAAAGTGTGTGATATGGCTTGAGCATGAAATATCCCAATTTTATTGATTCTTGGAGGTCAGCTGAAGAGGAAAAGATTAGACCTTAGGTCAATGAGATGTTTCATTCAATTCCCTGATATATTTGAGTTTTGAATTGAGCTATTTTTGGAAGAGATGGGACTGTGGAAGGTGGGGCCTTGTTAGACATAGTAGATTATCAGGGTGTTTCACTTGGGGTGTATTTTACTCTGAGCTCTCTCTTCCCATTCCCTGATTGCCACAGTAAGAGATGCCCTACCACATCACTACCACCACGACAGAATGTATCATCTGGACCATATGTTAAAATATATCTTTCCACATACTTATATCACACATACCATCAGAGCAATGAAAATCTGACAAAAGAGTTCTCATTAAAATTTAACAATTAATTCCTTTCCCTGAAGCTTCATCAGCAGTTGTTTGCATTCAGCTCTCACGAGCTTCTAATAGCTCCAGTCAGGCATTTCTGGGCAGATTGTGGAGCCTCTTGGAGTAGGATCAGACTATGTTCTTGTGTATGAACTGGTATCTTGGAGCCCATTCCCTACAGAAGAACACCTAACCCAGCCTTAATACTGGGATGAAGGACTTGGCTCTACCTCAACTGGATAGGCCAGACTGAACTGACTCACCTTGGGACTCCTTGGGGAATGGATGGGGGGATGGCGTGGTGGGGGGAGGAAGGAGGACTGTGGGGACAGGAAGGAGGGAAGAGAGGGCAAACAGTGGTAGATATGGAAATTTTAAATAAATAAAAATGAAAAAATAAACAATTAGAGGATTTCTAACTTGAAATAAAAAGCAAAATGTGCTACTATGTACAACAATATATATACATACATATATATTTATATATATATGTATTCTTTTCAACTGTATTTTTAATATAATCCATTTAACGGTAAACCTATACAACTTAATATTTCATTTTAATTTTTATACATTAAATGTTGATCCTTTTTTTCTCCCTATCTCTTCCCAGATCCTCTGAACTTCACTATACATCCAGTTCCATGTTCTTTCTCGCTCTTCTCAGAAGCACAAAGCAAAGCAAAGCAAAAAATGAAAGCCAAAACATGTAAAATACTAATAAGACAAAAAATTATACAAACTAAATGAAACTAAACAAACGGCTCACCCAGAAAATAAACAAAATAAAACAAATGGAGTTTGTTTTGTGTTGGCCACCACTCCTGGGCATGGCGTCTGCCAATAGTGTGTTGATTTTCCTAGTGACATAACATTGGTGAAAACAGATTTTTCCTTTCTCAGCACCAACTGCAAATAGCTTCTTTGTTCAGAGATTGACTTAGCCTCCACTTTCACTTCTCAGTGCTAAGATTTGACTTGATTTGAACCCTTGCATGTTTTGCAAATACTGTCCCAATCTCTTTAATTTCATATAAGCCTCATTTCTGTTGTGTCTGAAAGACACTGTTTCCTTGAAGTCAAGTATCATCTTTGGCTCTTAATCCTTTTGCTACTTCTTTTACACAGATCCCTAAGCCTTGTGGGGAAGGATTTGATGAAGACATGCCATTTCAGACTATATGCCCCAAAGTCTCTCACACTCTGCAAATTGTCCATTGTGCTGGATCTCTGTGCTAATTCCTATCTACTTCAACGAGAAGTTTCTCTGCTGAGGGCCAAATAATGCACTGATCCATGAATATAGCAGTGTGATTTTATTACAGGGTTCCATTAGAAGAATAAAAATAGTAGCAGTTTTCACCTACGCTCATGACCCATATGTAACTGGGCTTTTCAGCAACCATCAGGTAGAGAGTAACAAATACTCTTGGCAACAGTCTTTGATCTTTGTGTTGGAGAGTCATGAGGGGGGTCTATAAAATTGCTTGGCTAAGAGTACAACAAGATGTAACTCATTTCCACCACTGGAGGTTTTACTTTAGGGGATATCTACAGTAGCAAGTTTCCACTGCTTTCGCAAAGGCCTTTGTGTTAGCTCTCTCTCAATATGGCCTTCACCCTGCTCTCTCTTCTCTCCATTTGATCCCCCATTATAGTTCAACTTTATATCTTAAAATCAGTGAATCTCCCCATCCTTGAAAGATCAACTCTTTCTCAATAGTCCTTTGTCAAATACAAACTTTTGTTATTATTTGAACTGAAACAAATCTAACAAAAGCTTAAAAGCTCACATCGACTTATAAGAGAAACCACGAAGTACTTGTCTTTGGGGGCCCATATTCTCTCCCTTAGGATCCCTATTCCTAGCTCTACCCATTTACAATCTGTAAATTTCATTTTTAACAGCTGAATACTATTCCATCGTGTAACTATACCACATCTCATAATCTATTCATTTAGCATGACAATGAGCATGGATAAGCAAATATCTTTAATAATGTAAATTTTCTGGGATATTTGCCCCAGAGTGGCTTAGCTGGCTCTTATACTAAGTCACTTTTCAGATTTTTCTCTTCTCCTATTCTTCTTTTGGGGTTTTCTGTTTTTCTTTCTTTCATTTTTCCTTTCTTTTTTCTTTCTTTCAGAAATTTCAGGTTTGTCATTAAGTAACTTTAAAAACAGAGCTCTTTATAGTTTTGGGAGGTGTTTATGTTGTTATTTATTGGGGAATTTAGTGCTGTGAACTTGCCTCTTAGAACTGCCTATACTATTTGGTTATCTTATGTTTTCATTTTAATTTAATTATTTGAAACTTTTTGTTTTATTGTTGATTTATGTCTTGACATAATTTTCATACAAAAGTGTTTGTTCAAGTTCTATGAGTTTGTATTCTTTTTGTTATTTTTATTTTTGATGATATCCAGCTTTAGTCCTTCCATAAAACATAAGACACAGTGTTCCTTTTTTTTTTTTTTTTTTTTTTTAATCTATTGAGACTTGCTTTGTATCCTGATATGTCGCCAATTTTAGAGAAAGTTTCATGGGATTCTGTGAAATTTCATGGGATTCTTTTTGGTGCAATAGTTTGTATATGTCTGTTAAGGCCATTTGATTTATGGTATTTAACTCCAGCATTTCTCCGTTCAGTTTTTGTCTAAATGAACTGACTGTCGCAAAGAAAGGAATGGGAATATGTGATTTTAGTTGTGGAAGTGTTTCTTTTAAGAATTTGAGTGTCCTTGTGTTTTATGCATAAATGTTTAGAATTGCAATATCCTCTTGGTAAATTTTTGCCTTTAATGTGTATGTAGTATCTTTCCCTATCTGTTTTGATTAGTTTGAGTATAAGATCTATCTTGTCATATATTAAAGTAGCCACAACTGCTTGATTCTTGGGTCTATTTGCTTGAAATACCTTTTCTATCCTTTTAAACTAAGGTATTGAAAGTTCTTGATGTTGAAGTGAAGTATGCCTCTTGTATGTAGCAGAAGGATTGGTACTGTTTTCTAATCCCATCTGTCAGTCTATATGTTTTATCGGGTATTGAGATGATTAATATTGAGAGTTATTAATAAGCAGTGTGTATTAATTACTGTCGTTTTGGTTTTGTATGGGGGCTCCCTTTTTATTTACTTTCTAGGGTTATTTATTCCTTATGTCCTCTTGAGCATAATTATGTTTCTCTTCAGACATAAATTTTCCCCCTAGTGCCTTCTGAATTGGTGAATATAAACTGCATGAATTTGTTTTTATGCAATGATTTTCTTTCTTAGTCTACTGATTATTTTGTTGGGTATAGCATATAGCCAGAAATTTCTGGCCTAGTCTGGGCCCCTTGGTCCAGACAAGTTCTCCCACCTGTGGTCCTGCAGCTGATTATAAAATAACTACTCAAAGGCTTATATTAATTACAAGCTGTTCAGCCTAGGCTCAGGCTCATTACCAACTAGTTCTTAAAATTTAACTCAATCAATTTTCATTAATCTGTGTATTTCCACATGACTCATGGCTTACCTTTACTTTTATATCTTTCTTCTTCACATGGCAGCTTGCAGCATCTCTGTCTGACTTTGCCCTCCTTCCCCTTTATCTATGCTTGGATTTCATGCCTAGATTTAAGACGCCTTGCCATAGGCCCAAACAACCTTTCATTAACCAATGGTAATTCATAGTGTACAGAAAGACATCTCACATCATCTGTAGCCTCGAGAACAGTCATTCAGCACTATTGTTTTCAGAGTTCCCATTGAAAAGTCTAGTGTTGTTCTAATGGTCATGACTTTACATGTGGTGTGGGCCTTTTCCCTTTTATTTTAATATCATTTTTTTGTGGATATATTTGTTGTTTTTATTATTTGTTGTGGGGAGTTTTGGGGGGTTGATTATTAGCTGTTCTATTTGTTTCTTTTATGTTATTGGTCTCTCTCTCCCCCCCCTCTCTAGATTGGAAACATTATCTTCTATAATTTTATTGAAAATATATTCTATGTTTTTGACTTGGTTTTGCCTCCTTCCTCTATACATATTATTCACATAGTTTGTCTTTTTATAGTGATTCAGATTTAGCAGCTGTTTTTTGCCTACAGATTTTATATTTAACATTTTCTTTAGCAAAGCAATCAATTTCTTCCATCTTGCCTTCAAGAACTGATATTGTCTCTTCTAAGTCATTTAATAAGTTGTTGATGGTTATTTCTGTGGATTTATTTTGGCATCCTGAGTTTTTCATTTCTAGCTTTATTTCAGTTTGGGTTTCCTTTTGTGATTATATATCTTTGTTAAATTCTGTTCTCATGTTTTGATTTTTTTTTATTATTTCATCCAGCTATTTGTGTTTTGCAGTACTCACTAAAACATTTATTTATATCCTCTTTAGGCCCATAACATACTCATAGTTACTATTTTGTAGTTCTTCTCTTGTGTCTCAGCTAAATGATATTTCTCAAGGACTGCTGCAATAGGGTTGCTGTCTTCTGCAGGAAGCATGCTTTCTTGGTTATTCGTATTTGTGATTCTGCACTAAGATCTAGATATTTGGAGTTAAGACACTTAAAATATTCCTTGAAGCAGATATCAGGCCTCATCTTTGTTGGTTGCATGTTCAGTTCTTTGGTTGCTTTGCCCACTTTGGGTCCTAGCCAAATGTGGTATCTGTAGAATCCCTAGAAGAGAGTGTTTCTGACAGCAGATGTCACAAAGGAAAGAAGATAGGCTAGAAGGAACTTCTTCACTGTATGCTTACTTGAAGGCTCTTATTATCTACTTTTAGTTTTAAAATCATATGTATGAATTAATTTTGCATGATATTCTGAGTTTATGGGTGCTAAAGAGGATTTAGTGTGGCATTAGGAGCAGTGGCAATAAAGAGATGATTCACAGATCTTTGATTCATGCCCCAGCTTATCAGGTCAGAATACTGTCAAGCTTACAATTACTCAATTACTTCATATTCCAAATGGATAAACCATGATGCAGAGGGAGAAACAGTACACATAGTGGTTAAGACCACAAGAAAAACCAATGGTAATAGCTCTCTCCCTCACACCCACAGCTGTAATTTTATCCCTATATTTTATCCAAGGTCTTAGTTTTGTCAACTGGAAAATTGGAATGATGAATTCCCAGTAAACATTATCTTTTGTAAGTTCCCAAAAGTGTTGTTTTTGTAAAAGTCTTTTCTAAACCACCTAACACTTTGCAGATTTGATACAGCCCCAGTTTGCTGTACACATTGAGGCATATCTGGGTTCAACTTTCATTGCTTTGTATTTAAGGAGAAATATTTTTATATTCCTATATTAGAATTGAAGAGCCCAAACAATGTTGTATTCATTTGATTTTTAGGTCATGTATGTATAAAATAGGGTAAATATATACATATATATATTAAGGCAAAGTCAGAGAGATTTTTCTACAAGTGAAAGCACATTGTAAATGCAACTTCTGGGCACCTGCTCAGAGCCTTTTGGATCAGCTGAGTAAATCTTTTGGAGCTGAGAACATGAATGAATTAAAAGAATTTTATGAATTTTAAAATAGAATATTTAACCAGGCATGGTGGATTATGTCATTATCCAAGCACACATAAGGCTGAAGCTGAAATATTGCAATGAGTTTGAGACCAGCCTGGACTACAGAGTAAAATCTAATCTGGAAAAAAAAAAAAAAAAAAAAAGCCTTATCATCTTTAACAACGACAATAAGAATAAGACAATGCAGTATGGGTGCCTTTAAAAACTGGTATTGATTTAATATATAGTAGAATATAAAAAAATAAGTGCCTCAGTAAATCACCATTCTGACAAATACTGGCTTTTTTTTTTTTTTTTTGCTTTTAGTTTTCTTCTTTTGTGAGACAAAGCTCTCACTATGCATCCCTTGATGGCCTGAACATGATTTGTAGACTAGGTTTACCTCAAACCAACAGACATCTGCCTGTCCATGTCCCCCATGCTGTTAAGGGTGTGTTTGACCACTACCAACTCTCCTGCTAACCCTTTTTAAAAAGGAGACAACTTGTACAAGTACTGCTTTGCAGCGTTTTTATCCTAGTTCTTGCAAATCTCATTGAAATTATGTGACTAAAAATGTCACACCTACTGTGACTTCTTGTCTATACCTACCAATCTTTCATAAAATGGTATGATTATTGATATTATGCAGATATATTCTTCAATACTTAACTGTTTTAAAGTCTCTATTGCTGTGACAGAACACCATGACCAAAGCAACTTGGGGAGAAAGGAATTTAGTTTGTTTTATAACTCTCAGATCACACTCCATCACCGAGGGAAGTTGCCACATTAATTCAAGAAATGAACTGAAGCTTAAGCCACAGAGAAATGTCTTTTCCTGCTTGGTCATCATAGCTTGACAAGCCTGATTTCTTGTGAAACCCATGACCAGGGGTGGCACTGCCCACAGTAGGCTTAGCCCTCCTTCGTTAACCATTAATTGAAAAAATGCCCCCTCTGTTTTGCCTAGAGGCCAATCTTATGGAAGCATTTTCTCCATTGAGATTTCTTCATCCCATATAAGTCTAGGTTTATGTCAGGTTGACAAAATCCAATCAGAACAAATATATACTAGTTGATGTTTCCACATGAGTAAAATTTCTTTATTCTTTTAACGTTTCATGATCTTTCTATATTTATAAAACATATACTATCTGATTATTGGACTTGAATTGTCAGAATATAGAATAGACTAAATGTTTGGAAAAAAGACTTCTGGTAAACATTTTATAAAGTAGGTAACAAAGTCAAGAATACTAAGGAGATCTTGGAGTCTTGCTATATTCTTCCATACCAAGTGCTTTTTTCATGGTTTTCAAGAATGTCATATGATAGAATTTAAATCATTTAAGGAAATTATCTTCAAAAGACAACCCTAAATCCTTTCCAAACAGTATAAAAAGTGATAATCCTACCTCTCCTTGCTCTGTAAATCATGCTCCAAAAAAGAATACCAAGTACCAGTGACGTATGACAGGGAAACATGGCCTCGCTATTTTGAAAAGGGAAAAACGCTGTGATGTTATGTCTATAGTCCTTCTCTATGGACTCCATCAGTTATTACTTAAATCTCTTGGATATACAGGATGATAAATTCAGCCAGGATTTTGTTTTGGGTGAGATTATGGAAGGGATCACAAGGCAGATCCTCCTTGATAAACTTCGTCTTGTCAACTTACCTTGGCTTTGACCTCCTGTTATAGCTCTCCTAGTGAACTAGCCCTCAAGGCTCCAGGCTCTTTAACAATGACTAACATTCTTTTCTACTTATCTTTAAGGCTAAATAAGAGCGAGGCATAAATGCTTATTTACATTTTTCCCCCTCTTCACTACATAATCAATGACAGGTGCTTGAAAATTACTCATTTAAAATGTAAAATTTATATTAGAGAAAGCAGATGAAGATTTTTCAAAGTGATTGTTAAAAGGTAAATACTATCACCTCAGTAGACATTTAACTTGGAGTCAAATTGTCTTATCAATTGGAGCTTATTAGAGATGACAAATAAAATGTGTTTGATAACTGAGATGGTCATAAGTGTGGACCTAGAAAACAGAACTAGATGATTCATGTGAGACCCAAACTTCCGTCCTTTACCTCCTTAGCAAGTACCTGTGATTTTATCAACCTTCCAGACAGTTTTCTTGAACCCTCGCAATACACCACTTCCTTCTCCTGTCTCAGTTACTGCACTGTTCTACCAGCTCTTTTGTAAAATGTGTATTCTGAGGCTTTTGAAGGACAGATAAAATAACAGTGGGACCCTCAGAACTCAGAAACCATATGCAACAACAAAGTGGGGAACATATAATGTAAAAATATGGTAGAAAATCTGGTTGTCTTCACCAAAGCTTGTGAATATTCCTTGAAAGCAGGATAACAGGGGTCTGAGCCGTCACGTAATTCATTATGGATCTACTCTAGTTTTATTATGCATAAGTGGCAAGTTCAGTCTCTTACTTCCTGGTCCCCATCACTTCCACTAAAAATGTTACAAGCCCCCCCCCCCTTTCCTGATAATTAATCCCTAAAGGTTTAAAAGCAGGTTCAAGCTGCTTCTCTTAGAAGTTGAACATGAACAAAGAAACTTTGGACCAGATAAAAAGAAACTAATGACAACATCCGTGAGGCCAATCTCTCCCTTAGGGAAGAAATAGCCAAGGCTATTCAGAAGGATGTAAGTCTTGTTAATAAATAACGTGTGGTGTCTTGACTTGGTCTGACACAAATTGCCAGAACTTATTACTCCAGATGCCGGAAAAACACAAGGCATCTCAAGACAAGATAGCAATACTTCCAGAAATAACCAGCTTTTTTCACTAAAAAAGTTATTTCCTCTGAGTTAACTAAACAGTGTCTTAAGACCATGGAGAGTGTTTTGGCACTTAAAGCATGGTGTACCCACTCTTTTGATGGCCAACTGTATAGGCATCAAGCAGAAACAGTACTGCATATGTGTTTTCCTGGACTATCCAAAATGTGGTCTCCTTTATTTAAGAAAAAGGATGCTTTGACAACAGTTGAACATCTGCCTAGTATATATAAAGCTCTGGACTTAAATTCTAATACCACAAAATAATTATAAACTAACAACAGTAAAACCCCATTATTACCTCCACCAATACCAAAAAGCAAACACACACATAAACACACACACACACATAAACAAACACACACACACACACACACACACACACACACACACACACACACACACACACCTCTTAGCAAGGAGCCAAACAGCAAAGGTGTTTCTTAGATAAAAGAGAAAATCCTTGAATGCAGTTGCCAGGAAAACTCTCCAAAGTATGCAGATCAGCTAAAAGTATATTGTGAGGTTCACTGCTTTTCAATTTATTATCCTGTCTGTCTTGAACACAGAAGTGACTGCTGCAGTCCCATAATGTCATCTATGACCACAAGTCAATGCTAAAAGTGGAAATCAGTTACTATCAAATATAACAAAAGAGCTTAGGTTCCTAACAGCACTGGATATCTCATATAAGGTATGGTCTGACTCTTGTTATGATAATGATGATGATGATGATGGTGATGATAGGCAGCAGCCTTGTGTTAAAGTTAAATGCTAATCACCCAGTAGGTGGAAACAAGAAGATCATGAATTGAGTTTGAAGCCAGACTGTGTCAGAAAGAGAGCCATTCTCTCAAATAGATGATAATAATAATCATAAAATGAACAACCACCACAAAAAATACTGTAATAAGAAATACAAATGATCCTATATTGCTTTAAGTGGCAGCAGTTTCTGGAAACTCTTACTACAGTTCAGGGATAGAATATACCTGTATTATTTTACAAAGTAGGGGAGCAGGAGCCTGCATGTGAGAGACAGTTTGACGAGGCCTGCTAGCATCACACCCGTCATCCTCTGTCTTGGCCACCAGTCTTAGGAGGGCCTTGAAATATGACCGTAGTTGACTTCATCTCAGCACAATGAGGCATTTCTTTTTGTTCTTAACATTGCTTAGTGGAAGATTCCACTCTCATTTAAAAAGAGTGTGTAGAAGCAGGAATTGGTAGGCTGATGCTCCAAACAAAATGATTGGCCCAGACCAGACTCTTTCCTTCAGAGCATCAGTTAAGAACTTTAAAACAACCATCATATGGGCCATATGTATAATTTGTGCATATATGTGTGTGTATGTGGAGGAGGACACATGAGTAACAGCAGAGGGAGTAAAAAGAAAAATGTTTTCATTTTAGCAAGGTGTCATGTGGAATTCGAGATGAAACTGAGAAAGCAACGAAAACGTATGTGCTCTTTTTTTTCCAAGTTGAAAATGCTGTTTTACAAAAATTTGCAGTAGAATTTTCTTTCTTCTCAGAAAAGTGTGTCACAGAACATCCCTGCCCCCAGGCCCCATGTTCTCATTTGTAATGATATACTGTATGTAAAGTTATATTACCAGGACATGCAATTTCCCAACTGCTTGATGCCTGATGTCACGAAATTATAACTAAGAGAGGCTGTTACATCTACTGCTCTAAGGCACAGGGAGTACTATGTCAGCAACAATGAAAGCATATAATACAGGGCTTTAATTTTAATGACAGCTTGAGTGCAAGCTGCTAGAAAATATACAGGTAACCCAATCTGAACTCCCCTCCAAACAGCACCCGTTCCCAACTTACTTAGGATTTTAATTATTCAATTTAATTCAACAAGCATTTATCAAATGCCCACTCTACGTGAAGCACTACAGTGGATTCCAAAGCAATTGAACATCAACACTTGCACTTTGGGAGGTCACAATATAATGGGAAAGAAAGATCCTATTTAAACAACTTTAATAAAAGGCATATTATGTGAAGTGCTGAAATGAGGCTAAATTTACATGTCAGGAACAGCAGAGAGGGATGTGTGAAGCATCTTGGAGGAGGATTTTGGAGAGGCACTGTAACACGAATATAGAAGTGGCAAAACACCCCAGCAAAGGCACCTAACCTCCAACCTCATAAACTAACAGGCAAGAATGTTGGGACATACTAAGGGTAGGAAAGTAGACAAACATGACTTGAGAGACAGCAGATGCGGAAAGAAGTTATTTAGTTAGGCAAATATTGCTGGGAACAGGAGCCAAGAAGAAAGTGGCCAGTCTATTCAATATGATTGATTTATTATGTGTTTTCTCTTATCCAGTGTCTATGATTTTTTTTTTCTGCTAGTATCAAGAATGAGTAAAGTGTTCTTCTGTAGAGAATGGGCTCCAAGAATCCCGTTTGTGTACTAGGGATAAGTTCTGGTCCCACTGAAAGAGGTCCCCACAAACTTTCCGTGCCATTTATTCACGTGTCATCCACATTCAGAGGGCCTAGTTCAGTCTCTTGCAGGTTCCCCAGCTACCAGTTCAGAGTGAGTGAGCTTCCAATAGCTCGGGTCAGCTGTCTCTGTGGGTTTCCTCATCATGATCTTGACCCCTTTGCTAATAGAGTCTTTCCTCCCTCTCTTCAGCTGAATTGGGGGCCAGCCCAGTGCTTAGCTGTGGATGAATATCTGCATCTGCTTCCCTCGGTTGCTGGGTTAAGGTTCTATAGTGACAATTAGGATGGTTCTCAATTTGACTATAGAGGAATATCAGTTTAGGCACCCTTTCCATTATTGCTTAGAGTTTTAGCTGGAGCCATTTCTGTGGGTTCTTGAGTATTTCTCTAGTACCAGGTTTCTCTTTAACCCCAGAAAGGCTCCCCCTATCAAGGAATCTCTTTTATTGTTCTCCCTCTATGTCCCTTCCCCAAATCAACTTCATGTTCTCTTTCCACCTCCCCTTTCCCCCATTCCTTTTCCTTTCCTTCCTTCCTTCTTTTCTTACTTCCTTTCTTCCTTACCACCCTCCTTCCTTTTTTTCTTTCCTTCTTTCTTTTTAAACCTAACTGCTGTCTTTTACTTTCAAAACCTGCTTTGCTCAAAGACATGGGAAACCAGAGTACCAAGAATCTATTTCCAAAGAGACTAGTGTTTAGGGATGACCAATAAGAGTTTGTGCATATGTAGTACCCTCCCTTGTCCAGGAAGGTATATTAACTCTCTGTCATTGTGACAAAAAAAAAATTCTGATAGGCATATGAGAAAAGGCTTGTGTTAACTCAACATTTACAAGTTTCCAACTATGGTGTCTTGACTCTATTGCTTCTGACATGTGGTTGAAAGCATATTGTAGAGAAAATTCCCCTACTCACAGTGATTATAATTGCTAATATTGATTGATATTGTTTGGCAACTTGGAAAGATCCAGAATCCAACAGGAACAAGTCTTTGGGTGTGCCTGTACTGGATTCTCTAAGTTAAGTGAACGTACCAGTATTACTTTTATATTTCTGGGATAAAACATCATGACCAAGGCAACTCATAGAAGGAAGAGTTTATTTAGGCCTACTGGTCCAGAGGTTAAGAGTCTATCATGGTATGGAAATGGTAGGCATAGTGGCTAGCGATCTCACACCCTTAACGGTGAGCAAAAGGCAGAAAGATCAAAGTCAAAATGACTTAAATTTTTAAGCTTACAAACCCTGTCTTCCGTAACACATTTTTTTCAACAAGGTTATACTCTAAGCCTCCACAATCGGTGTTATTAACTGAGGAACAAGTATTAAAATGTCTTAGGTTATATGTGATATCTTGTTCAAACTACAATACTGAAATTCTGAGTCTGTTTATAAGTAATTATACAGATAATTTTGATTGTAGTGGGAAAAACCTGCCTTAACTATGAGTAGCATTATCTCATGGGATGCTATCCTAGATTAAACAAAAAGAAGAAAGTAAGCTATTAGAATTCATTGTGCTCTTCCAGATTGTAGATACAATGGAACTATCTGCTCAGGTCCTTCTCCATGCTTTTCCCAGCATGCTTTTCCTTGGAACTGTAAGATCAAAGGAACAAATTCTTCATTAAAGTGCTTTTGTCAGGATATTTTATGATAGTAACAGGAAAAGAAATGAATACAGTGACCAAGACAAGGAAAGAGAAAGAATAGTCAGAGAATAGCAAAATACACTCTTTAAGAGTGCCCCAGCAATCTCCTCCTTTTAACAGGGTGCCAAATCCTTCATTTTTAGCAAGCTTTTAATAATAAATTCATGTATGAATGTATCAAAGGACCACTCTACTGATGAAGTTTTATCTACCCCCATGATCTAGCCTCCTCCAAACACTGGGGCCTTTATCAACCTTTGTGGCAGACTTCAATTTCAAACTATAACAGGTAGGTTAAGGGGTGAAGTACATGTTTCAGGCAGGGTACCAAAGCTGTCAGTGAAATTAAACTCAGGTTGCCAGGGTTTGTAAATTTCCTGCAAATTGCCTGTAAATTGATTTCCTTTCCTTCTCTATCTCATTTCCTTTTCCTGGAAATAGTTATTATACCCCCCAAACAATAACAACAAAATCCAGCTATTTCTGGGAGCAGCTCCCTAATAAACTCTCTAACCTCAAATCTTTAAATTTTGATTTAAAGGATCTATTATAGAGAATCACTGCTGAAGGCAGCTAGAATAGTTGATGACAATGTGTAAAAATACATGCATAGAACTACATGAAGAAGGGGAGAACCCATCAACTTCGTGTTATCACCATGAGTATTTAACACTTTCTTTGAAAATCATGATCAATGTAAAGAGAGAGAAAGCAAAACTATTAAGGGAGTAGATTATGAAGAGTGAAGATGATACAATATTACACATATCAGTATAAGAAATACCTGAGGCAGATTACAGCAAAAACATCATTTAGTGAGATGACTGTACATTTCTTAAAGTTAAATCTATATAATATTCCAAGGAAAAGGCTACATTTAAACAAGCTCTTCAGTTTGTACTTATAAGATATGCATATAATTCAAACGAGAATTAAGGAAGGAATAGTCACCAAAACCTCCCATAGCTGACAAAGAGGTGAGTGGCACCCTGACCCTCAGGCCAAGCGGAGACCATGGTCTCTGAACCTCTGCCCAGGAACATAACCCCTGGGACCCCAACCATACCCAGCTCCACCCTAAAACAAAGAAATCTAAAATGTTCCTCCCCCAGCACAATCCCCAGCAAAACATAGCTGGAGGGACATCCCATGAGCTGAAACAAGCCTAAAACCACAATCTATATCATCATACACTGACAAGTAAAGACCCTGAAGCCTCCTGCTCCACAGCCGACTAAGAGCCCAGTAAGAGACACCCAACTAAGAACAACCCCTGTGCCAGCTGGAGACACACAGCTCCTTGGCCTACAACCAAAAGCAGCCTCTGCAATTACTGGAGATGCACAGCCCCTGGCTCACAATTGACTAAGAACCAAAGAAGAGCTGATTAAGAAGCAATGGGCAGACACCAGTGCAACAATACATATAATAATATAAAGAGCATCAAAACACCACCAGAAGAAGCTGGTGGTTTTACAACATCAAGACCTGAGCATAAAAATGAAGAGGAAACAGAAGGAAATGACCTTAAAATCAATATTATAAAGATAATAGAAGCTTTAAAAGAGGATATTAATAAAATCCCTTAAAGTCATAGAAGAAAATACAAATAAACAAAAAAAAAATGGAAGAGATAAACAAAGTCCCAAAAGAAAACCAAGAAAAAGAAAACAAACAGGCAAAATAAACATTCTGGGCATTAAAAATTAAAATAGAAGCAATAAAACAAGGCACAAATCGAGGCAAAGCTGGAAATAGAAAACCTGAAGAAATGAACCGGAACTACAGATGCAAGCATAACCAACAGAATGAAGAGATGGAAGAGAGAATCTCTGGAGTGGAAGATTCAATAGTAGAAATAGATATATCAGTTAAAGAAAACACTAAAACCAAAAATGTCATAACACAAAATGTCCAGGAAATCTGGGACACCATGCAAAGACCAAACCTGAGAATAATTGGAATCGAAGGAGAAGAATACCAGCTAAAGGCACAGAAAATATACTCAGCAAAATCATATATGAAAACCTTCCCAACCTAAAGAAGGAAATGCCTATAAAGATACAAGAAGCTTAAAGAACATCAAATAGAATAGACAACCCCCCAAAAGTCTGCTTACTACATAATAATCAAGCCACTAAACTTACAGAACAAAGAAAAAATACTAAGAGCTGCAAAGGAAAAAGGCCAAATTACCTATAAAGGCAGACCCATCAGAATAACACCAGACTATTCAATGAAAATAATAAAAGCAAGATGGTACTGGTCAGATGTTATACAGAAACTAAATGAGCATGGCTGTCAGACCAGACTACTATACCCAGCAAAACTATCGATCACCATAGATAGAGTAAATGAGATATTTTATGACAAAACCAGATTTAAAGAATACCTATCCACAAATCTGGCCCTACAGAAAGCACTATAGGGAAAACTGCAACCTAAGGAAACCAGATATACCCATGAAACCTTTCCAGTTAAATGGTTCTAAGAAACAAGCTGATGTAGCCATCCTAATATCCTAACAAAATAGACTTCCAACTAAAATCAATAAAAAGGGACAAGGATGGACATTACTTATTCATCTCAGGAAAAATTCACCAAGATGAAGTCTCAATCCTGAATATTTATGCTCCCAACACAAGGGCACCTACATTTGTAAAAGAAACACTACTAAAGCTTAAACCTATATCAAATCTGACACACTAATAGAGGGAGACTCCAATACCCCACTTTCACCCTTGGATAGGTCAACCAGACAAAAAGTCAACAGAGAAATAGGGATCTTACAGATGTTATGACCTAATTGGACTTAATAGATATATACAGCACCTTATACCAAAACACAAAGGAATTTACATATTTCTCACCATCCCATGGAACTTTCTCTAAAACTGACCACATACTTGGCCATAAAACAAATATGAATAGATTAAAAAAATGGGATTAACCTTGTCTAATAACGGACTGCCATGGTCTAAAGTTAGAGTTCAATAACAACCAAAAAGACACAGAAAGCCTATAAATTTATGGAAACTAAATATCTTTCAATCAAACTACCTTTGGGACAAGTAAGAAATTAAGAAAGAAATCAAAGACTTCCTAGAATTTAATGAAAATGAATAAACAATACACCCAAACTTATGGCATACAATAAAAGTATTGTTAAGAGGAAAACTCAAAGCACTAGATGACTATAAGAAAACCTAGATAAATCTCACACAAGAGACTTAACAGCACAGCTGAAGGCTTTAGAACAGTTAGAAGCAAACTCACCTAGAAGGAGTAGATGGCAGGAAATAATCAAACTTAGGGTTGAAATCAATACAATAGAAACAAAGAGAAAGTCAACAAGATAGATAAACTCTTATCCAAACTAAGAAGTAGTGAGACAATATCTAAATTAACAGAACCAGAAATGAAAAATGGGGCATAACAAAAGACACCCAGGAAATTCAGAGCATTATCAGGTCATAATTTGAAAATCTATACTCCACTAAAGTGGAAAACCTAAAAGAAATGGACAGCTTTCTGGACAGGTACCACTTACCAAAACTAAATCAAGACCACATAAATGACCTAAACAGACCTATAACCCCAAAGGAAATTGAAGCTGTTACTAAAAGTTTCCCAAGTAAAAAAAAAAAAAAACCCAGGACAAGATGGTTTCAGAGCCGAATTCTAGCAGACATTCAAGGAAGAACCTATATCAATACTCCTCAAACAGTTCCATACAGTAGGAACTGAAGGAACACTGCTAAACTCCTTTTATGAGGCCACAATCACTCTGATTCCTAGGCCACTAAAGATGTGACAAAGAAAGAGAATTACAGACTAGTCCCTCTCATGAACATTGATGCAAAAATACTCAATAAAATTCTGGCAAGCCAAACCCAACAACATATTCAAAAAAATATCCACAATGATCAAGTAGGCTTCATCCTAGAGATACAGGGAAACTATGAATGTCATTCATCATATAAACAAACTGGAAGAAAAAAAAAAACACATAATCATCTCATTAGATGCTGGAAAAGCCTTTGACAAAATCCAACTCTCCTTCATGATAAAAGTCTTGAAGAGATCAGGAATACATGGAAAATACCAAAATATAATAAAGGTGATATACAGCAAGCTGACAGCCAATATCAAACTAAATGGAGAAACACTCAAAGCAACCTCACTAAAATCAGAAAGAAAAACAGACTGACCTCTCTCTCCTTATCTATTCAACATAGTTTTCAAAGTATTAGCTGAAGCAATAAGAAAACAAAAGGAGATTAAGGGGATATAAATTGGAAAAGAAGAAGTCAAACTATCTCTATTTGCAGATGATATGATTGTATACATAAATTGTATACAAAATTCTACCAGGGAACTCCTACAGCTGATAAACACCTTCAGCAATGTAGCAGGATACAAAATTAGCTCAAAAAAAAAAAATATCCCTCCTATACACTAAGGATAAAAGGGCTGAAAAAGAAACAAATAAGGGAAACATCACTTTTTATAATAGCTGCAAATAGCATTAAATATCTAATCATAACTCTAATCAAAGAAGTGACAGACCTGTAGGACAAGAACTTTAAGTCAATGAAGAAAGAAATTCAAGAAGATATCAGAAAATGGAAAAATCTCCCATGGTTTTGGATAGGTAGTATCAACATAGTAAAAATGGCAATTTTACCAAAATTAATCTTCAAAGCAATCCCCATCAAAATCCCAACACAATTTTTTACAGACCTTAAAAGAACAATACTCAACTTCATACTAAATAAAAGGAAACCCAGGATTGCCAAAACAATCCTGCTTAATAAAAGAACTTCAGGAGGAATCAGTCAGGAATCAATCCCTGACTTCAAGCTATATTATAGACCTGTAGTAATAAAAACAGCTTGGAACTGGCATAAAAACAGACTTGTGGATCAATGGAATTGAATTGAAGACCCCGTCCTTAATTCACACACCTATGAACACCTGATTTTTGTCAAAGAGGCCAAAAATATAAAATGGAAAAAAGATAGTATCTTCAACAAATGGTGTTGGCATAACTGGGTGGTACTATGTAAAAGAATGCAAAGAGATCCAAACCTATCACCCTGAACAAATTTAAAATCCACATAGATCAAAGACCTCAACATAAACCCAGCTACACCTAACTTGATAGAAAAGTAAGTAGGAAATACTTTCCAATGCATTGGCACAGGTGACCACTTCCTAAATATAACACTAAGAACAACAATCGATAAGTGGGATTTCCCTTCCTGAAACTGAGAAGCTTCTGTAAGGCAAAGGACACAGTCAATAAGACAAAACAATAGGCTACAGAGTGGGAAAAGATCTTCACTAACCCTACATCTGACAGAGGACTGATCTCGAAAATATATAGAGAACTCAAGAAACTAGTGCCCCCAAAACCAAATAGCCCAATTAAAAAATTGGTGCTCAAAGTCAAAAAGGGAATTATCAACAGAAGAATTACAAATGGCTAAAAGGCACTTTAAAAATCACTCAACATCTTTAGCTATCAGAGAAATGCAAATAAAACAACTTTGAGGTACCAGCTTATACGTTTCAGAATGGCTAGAACAAAAACACAGATGACAGCCTATACGGGAAAGGATGTAGAGCAAGGGGAACACTCCTCCATTGTTGATGGGAGTGTAAACTTGTACAACCACTCTAGAATGCAGTATGGCAATTCCTCAGAAAACTGGGAATCAATCTCCCTAAATATCCAGCAATACCACCACTGGGCATATACCCAAAAAGTATACATTCTTATCCCAAAGGCATTAGTTCAACTATGTTCATAGCGGCATTATTCTTAATAGCAAGAACCTGGAAACAACCTAGATGCCCCTCAACTGAAGAGTGGATTAACAAACTGTGGTACATCTACACAATGGTGTACTACTCAGGGGTTAAAAAAAAATGGCATCCTAAAATTTGCAGGCAAATGGATGGATCTGGAGAATATCCTCCTGAGTGAGGTATCGCAAGCCCAGAAAGATAGGTATGGGATGTACTCAGTCATAAGTGAACTTTAGACAAAAAGTAAAGACTACCCAAGCTGCAAACCACAACTCCTGAGCAGCTTGGGATCAGAAGGAACTTAAGAGAGACATTCAGAGAGTCCCCTAGGAAGAGAAAATAGAGACAATCTCCTTAGCAAATTGAAGACATAATTGGTTGCATCTAAGAAGAGGTGGGAACAAATAATGAGAGAAGGAGATGGCTGAGTGTGAGGAGCAATAAAGAGAGAGAAAAAAATAAAGATTGATGGATATTTTTATAGAGAATGTCAGTGCTAGATTGGAAAGAGACTGCATGCTAGGGAAACCTCCAAGAACCCCCAGGATGTCCCTGGCTAGGTCTCCAAACAATAGTGGAGGGAGTGCCTAAACAGGACTTCCCCTATAATCAAATGAATAACCACCCTAAGTGTCATTACAGAACCTATATCCAACAATGAATAGAGGTGGAGGCAGAGATCCATGGCTGAGCCCTGGACCAAGCTCTTGGTCCAGCTGAGAGCAGGAGAGGAGAGTCTGTATAAGCAAGAGGATGGGGATGAGGAAAATTCCCATAGTGATGTCTATCTGGAGCTCTGGGGATCTCACTGAATCAAGAACTGCCACTGGGGGACCACTGGGAAAAGGAGCTAGGCCCTCCAATGGTTGGCAACTGTCAATTGGCATAGGCAGTATGTAGAGTGTTCCTGTACATGGACTGGCAACTTGGGGCCCTTTCCCTGAAGAGGAACACCTAACCCAGTCTTGTCTTTGGGATGAGGTAATTGGACTTGCTTGGAGTTGATGTGCCATGCTGAGCTGACCCACCTTGGAACTTCTTGCCCTTTCAGGAAAGAAGATGGGGGGATGGTGACAAGGGAGGCTGAAGGCTAACTGGGAGGGACTGGAAGGAAGAAAGGGAAGGGGAGCATGGGATACATGGAATAAAGAAAACATTTTTAATAAAAAAAATAATAAAATAAACATAAAAAAAGGAAGAAGTTCAGCTCTAGGCTGCTTAGTGGAAATTCTTTATCTGAAAGGACACTCACAGGCTGAAAGCCATGGTTTTAAAAAATATTTCATGTAGATTAAATCCAAAATAAAAGCAGAAGTAACCCCAAAAAGGAGGGAGTAGTCACTATATGACCCCTTTAATAGTTATGCATTATTAGGAACACATAAACATTCACCATGTTTCTGTTGAGTTATGCAACATTCCGATTTATGAGCTGGGTGGAAGAGAGAACACTGGAAAACTTCCTCAGAGAAGATGCCTTCCTGAGCTACCCGGGATCTCACTGCTCTACCTGGATTAGGGAACAGATGAGCATTCAGAACTCGACATCTTTATTAGCCATGCAGCTTGATGTACTTGTACGTTTTACTGTGTCCTGTCTTTTAAACTGGACCATATTTCCATCTAACTAGAATCCCCAATGGCTTGTCAAAGCACTGTGGAAGGCTAGTTTTCTAAGGACTAAGACTGTGGCCAGGAAATTTCCAGAGGAATGATTGAGAGAAATGTGTGGTGGAAGAAAAGTAAACTGAGCCAAGGAAGAAGCCAACTTGTCAGTCAGTCCCTCACAGACAGCTCTGAAATAGATGCCTTTGAAGTCATCAAAAACTGCTGTGAAGGGGTAATTCTGTCATGGATTTGTAATCACTTAGTCTCTCACAGGGATGACTTGGATATAGATGTCCTCTAAAACACTAGATATTACTCAGATCGTTGTAAGCATGTGAGGGAGATGTTCCTACGAGGACGAGATATGCTAATGCTACCAAGAAGATCTCGTGTTGTTTCTTATTACTTACTTTTTCTGGTGCTGTTGTTGTTCTTGATAGATATATTGCCATCATTTTATAACACTGGGATTTATGTGTAATGATCAATGTAGTGTCTAAATAAATGAGTTCTTCAAAGTTACACACACTTTTCTGTTGTCCCAAATCACTATAACTAAGGTATAATTTTACTATTAACAACTCCAGTCATTCCGTAAAATTTGGTGTTGTTTACAAATGTGAAGTATATGGTGTCTCGGTTTTAATACACCAAAGGAAGACCATGAAAGCAAGAGTCAAGCTGACCCAAATGCAAGGGAATATAGTTTCGAGAGAAAAAAGATGAAAACAAATAGCTAGGATTTGCACACACAAAGCTCTGTATTTTCAAATGATGTCCTTAGTCTCTCTGAGTGTGCAGAAGTGCCTACAGAATACTTCAGAATGATCTCCATTAAGCATCACTTTTTAATCATTTTAGTTTTTGAATTGATGAAATTATACTATATTGAAAATAAATGAGTTTCTATATTTTAGATTCTTTGAAAATAGTCAACCACCAGCATTTGAATAGTTTTGACTGACTAATCTACCCTCATGCTGCTGTGAGTACTACTAAGTTTCTTCATTGCTATTAATTCACTGGTAATTACACTATGAATCATGGCAATTTTAATTTCCTCTTATTTTTTTCTGAAGTCAAAGAGGCTCATGTAAACATGGAAGATAGAAAAAAGGCTGCCTATTTCAAAGGGACAATTAATGTCTCTTCTCTGAAGATCTCTTTAATGTTGTGGACTTTTGATAATAAGCTCTAATTTGACTTGATTTTAAGTTTAATATTAGAAACATGATGTAGCTTCTTCTGAGCCTCAGTTTCCTTCTATAACCCTAACAGTGACACACACCTTACAGGGTTAAAATGAGGGTAAAGGAGATTGTCTGACTGCTTAAGAGGGCTTGGCCCACAGAACTAGCAGAATGCAGGCTGCTGGTGCCATTTCTGAATCATAGGCACTTAAATACAAGCAACAATCAAATAGTCAGTGTGAATATTAAAGTTACAAATATTTAAATTAAAATATCTGGAAGAAATCGTGAGTTTCTAACAAAGACAATGTGATAGCAAAGTTTTCAAAAATCTATTATTTATTGACATACTAAAAATTTGTTAAGAAAATTTTGAGAAAGTCAAATTTTATATTCATCAAATACATATCAATAACAATCTCTAATAAGAAAACTGAATTATAGTGTACAGTTCTAATTCAATTTCCCAGTTAATTCCATTTGAGTAGAACAGAGAAGTGGGGCTGTCACTAAACACCTTCAATGCGATCAGCTTGTCTTGAACACCAGGGACAAGGAAGGGCCTGCATTCACTGATGGGGAAGTCCAGAGACACCTTCATGGCTTATGTGTAGCAGTCAGGGGAAACACAAATATGATCTTGGCATGTGAATATGTAGCTACATGAAGGCCAATGCAATCTTTGCATGAGTGATTTGAAAGATAAAGAGACAATGTTTTTAAGATGAAAAACATGAGAATGGATAGATATGTATATACTTGTGTGGGGTGTGTGTGTGTGTGTATGTGTGTGTGTGTGTGTGTGTGTGTGTGTGTGTGTGTGTGTGTGTGTGTGTGAAGCAGAAACCAATACTAAGAAGAGTAGATTGGATAACCACAATTCTGAACTATAAAAAATAAAGTAACTTACCATGGACATACTGTGAGCAGCAGATTGCCCTGCGTACAGTCTGAGCTTGCAATGGAGACATTTAATGATTTTTACTAGAACACATCTGATAATTTTTTCTCCCACTCCTAATCTTGGCTACACAAAGCTGACTCTTATGCTTTGGGGTTTTCCGTGGGATGGAGCCTGGTTAATAAGATAACTTTATTTTTCTTGTTATTATTTCAGAAAGAAATGAATTTTAGAATAAATAACAACAACTACAACAACAAAAATCAATACTATGAATTGGTTTATTTTATCCTAGCTCTTCTTGACTTAGTTTGGCATTTTAAATTGGGCTCCTTTTATTTTTTATTTATTGTACATGTCAGAGGACAACACTTTGAAGCCAGTTCTCTGATCTACCTCTTTGTAGGCTCTGGAAACCATATGCACCCTGGCTGGCTTGCAGGGCAGATGCTTTTCCCTACCAAGCCATCCTGCCAGCCTAAGTTTGATTTTTCGATCTTCCATCACTAGATGAAGCACTTTGATTCATATATAGTTTCCACACCATCATCCAAGTGTAACGGTAAATATTACACCTAACAATCAATTTTTATGGACATTAAACCTATGCAAACATAAAATTATAAGGGTGTACCCCAAGTCACTTTTCATGGCCTTAACGACAATAAAATTTGATTGTTTAGGTGTGCACCTTGTGAAGCAAGATACTGAGAACTTTCATGTGATTCAAATGGGACACAGAAAAAACTGGTTACACTAAACTCACCCCTAATGTGTCATGAACTCCACCCCTCTTTCCCCGCCCCCCCCCCCCAGCTGAGATCTTCCTGTACTTAACATCTGATCTGGGCTGAGTGGCTGTCTTGGTCAAGAATTATGAACAACCCGAAGATCTATTTTACAGATAAGGCCATTAAGTGGGAAGGAGTGGTCTAAAACATTAACATGAAGAAACAGATAGATAGCATAGGGAAGTGGGGGCTGGGTAACGAATTTGGCAATTGATCTAAGCTGGGCAATCAGTACTTCTACTTCACAGACTGGAATTAGAAAAGTTTAAGGCACATTTGTAACATAATGTCTTTATGGCTTGCCTGCTGTTTAATGCCGACACACTGCCCCCACATATAGGCCTCATTGGTAATGGGAAGCAATAGGCCTCAGATAAACCTTCAATGAAAATGGCTGTCATTTGCAAATTTTGGGAATTTTAACAAGTTACTTGGCATCTCTAGGGACAATAGGAGGGGGAGGTGTAGAGGGATGATGTTGTTACATTATGAGCAATTGTCCCACCTACTGGTTTTAAAAAAATGCTGACTGGCCAAAGGCAGACAGAAAGTTTTGGCAGGGCTACCAGACTAAGAAAACTCTGGGAACAGGAAGAACAGGGCAGAGATGCCACAGAGACACCAGAGAAGCCAACAGATGCAGAGGATAACTCTGCTGCTCTGAGAAAAGGTACTGACCCACATGGCTAACAGGATAAGAATCATGGGTTAGTTTAAGAATAAAGAGCAAGTTATATGCCTAGGCCCTAGGTCAATCTGCATAAAATTAATGTAAGCATCTATGTGTCTCTGTGGGACAGCGGGTCTGTGGCCCTGCGGGTCTGGACCACAGGCCAGACAGGCCAGAAACTTCATACAACAGGGAAGGTCAGGTTTGATGGCAAAAGGACAGCTGGCAAGGATTCAGGATGGAATGGAGCACACAGGGGACTTCAGGCTTGTGGATACGCAATCTATTATCAGAACCTTTTTCCAGCCCCGCTGCTTTGTGATTTTAGCTCAACTTTCTTCAAAGTACAGAGGTTTCTGAATGGCTTGAATTAACTCAAGATCTCATACTTATTACCCATTTTCTTGCTTTGGAGAAGAAATTGGAGGCTACCTTGATAAGCTGAAAGTGCTTAAGATATAGAATATATCAGTGTGAAAACTGGCACATTCCTTACATTCACCATCAGACACATCTACAGTTTCAAACAAGTTTTTCTTTGCCTTTCATGTTTAAAAAGCGTACTACTGGATTTCACGCCTAGGTCCACTAGTTACCTAAGAAGTTATTTTTTTCTTCTTTGTTCTCTGGCACCACCAAAGCCCATATTTGCGTTACCTAATATGAATCTTACTTGTGTGGTCTCTAATAATCCAGCAACTTTTAGATTTGTGTCAGTTTCCAAGAAAGCATTTAAAAAAATAAATTCACAGCTGTTGAGACTGCCATCATAATGTATCAAGACATGAAAGAGTGGCAGACTTACAGATCTCAAGGCTCTCACCCACATCACAGGCCAAGCCCTGCGCTCAGACATCTCAATGGGGCCTCTTGCTTATGAGGACCAGCCCATATCAGAGTTGCAGTCTGTTCTGTTGGGCATTTTAAAAACAGCACAGTGAATAAAGAAAAATTCTTGGTTGGTATGCAATCATTTTGAGTATCTCAGGAAACAGCCAGTTGGAATATAAATTAATATTCACATTTTGGAAAAAAATATTAAACATGCATATCATGATGTATCTAATAATCTAAAACCTATCTAGATGTTCAGAAAATTTATTCATGTACACACCAAAAGGTATGTGTAAGAGTGTCTATAGAATCCCTACATGCTACAAACTGCTAGTGTCTACTAACAAGAAAATGAAATAGTATAATCACATAGAAAATATGAATAGCACAAAAATGAAACTACTGCCATAGGCAAAAATGGAAACTCAAAGACATAATGTTGACTCAAAGAACTGAGATATAAATAGCTGCAAATATATGGATCTATTTATAGGAATTTCAAAAACAGGCAGAACTAATCTATGAGCTCTGGACACTCTTCCTTGTGGAAACACAGTGAATGGAGGAATGTGCTGCATTTCAACTGACTACTGGATACAAAAAATGGTTAGTTGGCAAAACTTCAAGTCTAACACTAGGCGTATGCGCGTGCTACTATATGTATAACAACCAAGAAATATTTCAAATATAAAGATTAAAATGTATACTTGCCTCAAAAAAAAATCTTGCTAAAAACCAGGTAAAACCCGAAAATATTAAGGAAAGATCCATCAGGTTTATCATGTGAACCTACTCACAAAGAGAAGCAGAAATATCAGGGGCTAATTCTGATTTGAAGCCAGCTGGGTCAATGTCTTTGCTGCATGTGGCATTTTTACTATTGAATTTATTTTAGTCCAATCACAGTATTGAGGTTCTTTTCACTATCTCCTTCAGCCTTATCCCAAGACCTTATCATTGCTATGCTTCCAATTTCACAGTATGGAAACTGATTATAAAACATATTAAACAAGTAATGTCAGGTTGTTAGAATCCTCAAGAAATTTATCATCACTCTGGTCACCTATGTCCCCTTGATTACAAACTGTGGTGCCTATGCACATTGATTATAGTAAACTCCCGCCCCTTGGTGTTAAAGCCATCAATGGTTTGTTCTTCTGATGATCATTTTTCCCTGGTGAGTTCGGCTTTGTTCAGCCTTTGTTCCTTATTCAAGTAAGAAAGACGTTGTGCGGAGCCCATGACAATATCCAACTTTCTCCTCTTCCACACACAGGTGGTTAAGTTCTATGAGCGAGCCCAACATCAAGGCTGCAAGTCTAGCTGGACTCCAGAGACTCATTGTGACTATTATTTGTCTATTGGAATTGTCTAAGTGATCACAGAGTTAACACAAGCTCTGACTTCCTTTAGAATTTTTCAATTTTAAAATGAAGACAAGTGTTTTCAAAATTCCAAAATGAAACAGGTTTTTTTCTTTTCTCTCTTTCTCTCTTTTCTTCTGTCTTTCTGTCTTTCCTTCTTTTTTTTTCCTTTCCTTTTGACTGGTGCTAAGGATCAATCTCAGAGACACATGCATACTAGACACACCCTACAGCATTAACCTGTATGGCCAGACTGCAGAATTTTTTCTTTATGGAAACATATAATCATTTGTAATCAACACTAGCAGCATGGTAGGGGACTGTGGAATAAGGAATAATAAGGTCATTTTATGTTTATGTACATACTCTTTAGAGATATAGACCTTAGTTGTAACTAAGCTCATATTTTAACAAAATAAAGATGAAAATATGAAAAATTATTTCATTGAGATGAGTGATCCTGACAGCACTTGGTTCTTCATTGTATTGTATTGTATTGTACATTTTCATCAGTAATAAGTACACACACACATGATTTGGCACATTAATTAGTAATATCATGAATCTTCACAGACAAATATTTAAGCACTATCATCTAGAGTCAAAAGTCCATGCTTTCTTAGCCTGTTAGTAGCTGTAGTACTAAGTTTTAGTTTTGGAAGATTTTTGTTTTAGTGTGTGTGTGCGTGTGTGTGTGTTATGGTAGTATACAATCATCTAGAGAAGCTGAAGATTACAGAAATACGGTGTAAAAGGCAGGATAACAAGCAGACAGAATGTCATTCTCCTGTGACCTCCCACAGCGCTTGTTTGTAGAACACTGACACTTTAAGCTTAATGAGCTCTTAACAGTACAGGCTGGAAATGGCACTAATCTGGCAATTCATAGTCCTCTCTTCCCCTCAAAGATCATCAGAGCTGTGCTGACTTCCTTTATGCTTTATGTGACCTCTCAAAGAAGGAGGCCTTCAGGAAGAATGTAGCAACAATCCCAGCTACACTGGGAGATTTACCTCCTGGCTGAACTCAAGAAAACTCTGTTCCTGGCTCACTGGCATCTAATGGTGTATAATGTCTCACTTCCTCATTACATTCTCTTGCCCAAACACAGAGAAAGCAATTAGACCTTGAAAACGGTGATCAAAAAGCACATATCCTGAGATCTAGTTCTGCTAGTAGACTATTAAGGAGTATCATCACCCTGCTGGAAAATTTCTAAAAAGTTATAGAGTACTGTTGAGAAAAACTCATTTACAAGTAAGACCAGAGAGTGCAGCTATTCTGATAGGAGTTTCCTGGAAAGCTGTCCTTGTTTCCTTAACCTTAACACTAATCACTATTTCCAAGGTATTTACAGACTACTCCTCCAGGATAGTATGAACTTATACTTGAACTATAGTATAGGGACAAAACATCAGCAATTAAATACATTCCTGTTATAAATATAACACCTACAATCTACTAACATATTATTAGTTACTCCCAAGTGATCTGTGTGAAAATCAAATTATATATAGTCCTTTTTAGGTAGTGGTTCTAATGGACACACATTAGGACATTAGGATGGGAGCCTGGAGAAATGGCTCAGCTCAATGTTCAAGAGTTGTGACTTCAGGCAACTCACAGCCACCTGTGGCTGCAGTTCCAGAATATTCTACATCTTCTTCTGTCCTTCAACAGAACCAGCATACATGATGTATGTACATAAATACACATACACACAAATTAAAAGCAAACTGCCAGAGGGATATAAATAGTTCACTGGTTAAGAGCATTTGATTCTCTTGCAGAGTATTCAAGTTCCCACTGTCTATATCAGGTGACTTATAGACCATCTACAAGTCCAATTACAGGAAATCCAATACCATCCTCTGGACCCCACATGTACATAAAGTAATATTTAAAATATTTTTTTTAAAAAAATATGTATCTGTACAGAAGTATAGTTGTATCCTCATAAGCATATTACAATTAGGGAACAAGTTAATACTGTGAGACAGTAACTTTCTATGTCTTAACTACCTACTCTTTGGTGCCTTATTAGTAACAAATTAAATACAGCACCATAATTAATTTCAAATTTATTGTACAATGAGATCCATTATATGGTGGAGTTGTTCAGGTTGTTCACATTTGAGACAATCACAGTGAAAAATCATACTAATTAGGCACAAAGAAATTTCAGTTTTGCTTAACTAAAATTCTACTATAGAGTACTTTCTTTTCTACTGTTATGTGACTATACATCCTAAGGGGGCCTGGAAGGTACCAAGGGTGTGGATTCCCCAATACTTGGAACTCCTGTCATCATGACTACAGCTTATAAGAAGTTTGAGACAACAGGTTGTAGGGGGATTATGTTGTTGCATTGTAAATAATTGTCCCACCCACTGGTTTAATAAAAAGGCTGATTGGCCAAAGGCAGGCAGGAAGTATGGGTGAGGCTACCAGACTAAGAAAACTCTGGGAACAGGAAGAACAGGTTACAGAAATGCCACAGAGAAAGCAGAAGAATCAGAGGACAAATATGCTGTCCTGAGAAAAGGTACTGAGCCCAACGGCTGAACAGGATAAGAATCGTGGGTTAGTTTAAAGGTAAAGAGTTAGCATGTTATATGCCTGGGCCCCAGGTCAATCAGTGTACAATTAATATAAGTGTCTGTGTGTTTCAGTGGGACTATGGGACTGTGGGTCTGAAAATCTGGGCCACCAGGCTAGGCCAGAAAGTCTGGGCCGGAAACCACATACTACAACAGGCTACTCTTATGCTTCTGAGGTAGAGCAATTATCGATAATAAAAATATACAAGGGGAAGTGTAGGGATATGTGGCGATATTTTCAAATATAATAAAAACAGTTGGAGATATCAGAGGAATCTACCCACAGTGAGTCTAGGCGGATCAGACAGTGATAACTCACACCTTTAATCCCAGAACAGAGAATATCCTGAGAGAGGTGACCTACTCCCGCCCTTAATCCAATCTGAGTTTGAGATCATTTTAGTTTACAGAAGGAGTTCCAGGCTCTCAGGCAGGCACTGGTGGTGCCACGCCTTAACTGAAAAAGGAAAGTATTTAAGGCAGGCATAGAAAGACAGAGCAGGCAGAAGAAGCCATGGCTCACACTGTTAGTCCCAGCACTTGGAAAGCAGAGGCAAGAGAATCTCTGTGAGTTCAAAGGCAGCCTGTTCTTCAAAGCAAGTTCCAGGACAGCCAGGATTGTTACACAGAAAACTCTGTCTGGAGAAAAAAGGAAGGAGGTGGATCTGTCCTCTCATATCTCTGATGGTTTTATTATATTTGAAAATATCTCCACAGGGAAGTTTAACTGAAGACCATGAAGATGACTCCCTAGGTAAAAATCTTGCATACAAGAATGATTTAGATCACCAGGATCACCCGAAAGCTGGGTCTAGCAGTGCATATACATAACCCCAGCCCTGGAGGTGCATAGATAATAACTAAATATTCAGATCTTGCTGGCCAATCAGTCTAGCCAAATCAGTGAACTCTAGGCTTGGTGAAGGGGTCCTATCTCAAAGAATGAAGTAGATAGCCATTAAAGAAGACACCTGTTATTGAGTTCTGATCTCAACATGTGTGTATGTTTGCATGCATTTGTAACTACACAATAATGAACACAATGTACATATGTACAAATATATGCACACAGACACACTCTGTGGGAAAAAGCAAGTTTAATTAAGAAGGCAAAATGATAAAATTTCGTACATAGACAGTGATGACAAAGAAGTGTCAGAAGACACAAAAGGGAAGGTGCCAAGTGTTCATGAATTGTAAGAATTCAAGGCTTGCTGCCCAAAGTAATCTGTAGGGTCAACGGCATTTCTATCAAAATTCCAATGGTATTTTATAGAGAAGTACAAAAGCTGACTTAAGATCTGTATAGAACTACAAAATACTTGATTATCCAAAGCAATTTTGAGAAATCAGAACGAAGCTGGAAGCATCCCATCTCTGATTTCAAACTATATTACTCATCAGGAGGAATAGCACCGCCATAGAAAACAGCAAACAGAACAATGGAACATCAGGAGGCGATCAGACAGATTCCCACACCTGATGAGCTGCTCTGACTGGAGTACAGAGAACACACAATGAGGACAATAAATTCTCTCTAAAAGGTATTCAGAAATTAGGTATCTGCCTACCTAAGAGTAAAGTTGAACTGCTTTATACCACATATAAAAATTGTGTTTAAATCTATTTAAGACTTCAAAATATAGTTGCTAAACTCAGGGATATACTAGGCATTGGCCTAGACAATGAGTTTTTGATTATCATATTAAAGGGCAGGCAACAAGCATAAAAAAATAAAGTGTGACTTAAAAATAAAGGCTTCTGTTCCAAAAAAGGGAACATGTACAAAGCACAACATGTGAAAAATTTACAAAACTCCACTTATAAAGCAAATGTCCAATTAAAATTGGACAAAGGTACTGTACAAGTATAAAGATGCTGTAAAAATGGAAAATAAAAAGGTATTTCATGCTACTAATTAGAGAAATGAGGCTAAAACAATACAGTGTGTTCTCATCTCTGTTAGCATACATATAACCAAAAAGAAGATGAGCGATGGATCCAGTGAAGTAACTCAGAAGGTAAAGGTGCCTGCCAACCCTAACAATCTGAGTTCAATTCCAAGGATACGCATGACAGCAGAGAGATCCCCACAAGTTTTCATCTAACCTTCATATGCAGACTGTGGCATAGGCAACATGTATAGACATTAGCAAGCAAATAATTACAAAAGTAAATAAATGTTTAAAATGATGGAATGTAGAATATGTTGATTAGGTTATAGAGCAATGGAGTAATGTGTCTATTATAGGTGGGGTTGGAAGGGAGCAAAGCTCTAGGAAAAACAGAAAAAAGGATTGCCATAATCACAGAACTAAAGGCATGTTAATAAAGCAATCACACTTACATTTTAATTGCCAAAGTAAACCAAAGAAATATCTTAAGATATCTGTCATCTGTGTTCACTGCAGCATTATTCAAGAAGCCATCATGTGGGGATTTAATAAAAGCTCCAAAAGTTTTGGAGATATAAGAGGGAACCTACCTACAGTCTATGTGGGGATTTAATAAAAGCTCCAGAAGTTTCATCAATCTAACCACATTCAGGAGAATCAGAGAGTGGTGATTCACAGCACAGGGAGTATCCTGGGAGTGGTGACCTACGCCCTTAATCCCAATTGAGTTTGAGGCCATTATAGATTACAGAAGGAATTCCAGGCTCCCAAGCAGGCAGTGGTAGGGCCACGCCTTAATTTACTAAAAGAGTATTTAAGGCAGGGATAGAAAGACAGGAGAGGAGGCCAAGAGAAGCCAGGCTGAGGAAGCTGGAAGATAGCTGGGTAAGATCTGACTGTGGTGTTTATTCTCTCTAATATCTCTGACTTTCTCAGAGATCTATCCCTGAGTCTCATTTATTTGTGCAACACCATCAGACATAAAAATAATCTGAGAATTGTGGGGGTATAAGTGAGAAACAAATGTATGGGGCAGAGATATGAGAAGAGATTATAATTTAGCTATAAGAAAGAAGAATTGTCATCTATGATAAGACAGATAAGAATCCAAAGGCATCATGCTAAATGAATTTAACCAGACATAAGAGACAAATTTATATGGTCCCACTTATATATGGAATCTAATATCCAAGTTCATGGGAAGGAAACATAAGATTACATGATTACCAGATCCTAGAAAGTGGGAAAATAGGAAGATTTTTATCAACAAGAACAAAAATGAAGTGTGAAATGGTGTTTGTTGTTTCAAGCCAGTACATTGAGGGAACAATTTATTGTACAAAAATGCTTAATATATTTTTCTTAATGTTAAAATCTATCTCTTCTAAGATAGTAGTCTATTTGGAAGCACAAATTAAACTACTAAAACTGCAATCTACTAGGCAGTTAGAATTGGTCCCCAGCCAATGGTTGTTGTAATGGACTATAAAGAGAAATTTTCAGAGAAGTCTAATTTGATTGTCTAGTAAGTTTTCCTATATTTTTCAATATTGATGGCCTTTTTGACAGCTGTAAGTTATAACAATAGTTCTTCTATTAAGAATGACAGACCTACATCTTGAGATAACTCAAATCAAAGAAGGGACAGACCTGTAGGACAAGAACTTTAAGTCAATGAAGAAAGAAACTCAAGAAGATATCAGAAAATGGAAATATCTCCCATGGTGTTGGATAGGTAGGATCAACACAGTAAAAATGGCAATTTTACCAAAAGCAGTCTACATATTCAATGCAATCCCCATCAAAATCCCAACACAATTTTTTACAGACCTTGAAAGAACAAAACTCAACTTCATATGGAATAAAAGGAAACCCAGGATTTCCAAAACAATCCTGCTTAATAAAAGAACTTCAGGAGGAATCAATCCCTGACTTCAAGCTATAGTATAGACCTGCAATAATAAAAACAGCTTGGAACTGGCATAAAAACAGACTTGTGGATCAATGGAATAGAATCGAAGACCCCGACCTTAATTCACACATCTATGAACACCTGATTTTTGACAAAGAGGCCAAAAATATACAATGGAAAAAAAAGACAGTATCTTAAATGGTATTGGCATAACTTGATGGTAGTATGTAGAAGAATGCAAATAGATCCAAACCTATCACCCTGCACAAAACTCAAGTCCAAGTGGATCAAAGACCATAACATAAACCTAGTTGCACTGAACTTTATAGAAAAGAAAGTGGGAAATACCCTCCAACACATTGGCACAGTTGACCACTTTCTAAATATAACACCAGTAGTACAGACACTAAGAACAACAATCAATAAGTGGGACCTCCTGAAACTGACAACCTTCTGTAAGGCAAAGGACACTGTCAATAAGACAAAATGACAGCCTACATAATGGGAAAAGATCTTCACCAACCCTACATCTGACAGAGGACTGATGTCTAAAATATACAGAGAACTCAAGAAACTAGAGCCCAAAATCTTAAGTAACTCAATTTAAAAAAATGGAACTCAGAGCTAAAAAGGAAATTCTCAACAGAAGAAGTACAAATGGCTGAAAGGCACTTAAAAAATTGCTCAACATCTTTGGCCATCAGAGAAACAGTATTTCAGAGTTGTTTTCATTTGCATTTCTCCAATAGCAGAGGATGTTGAACAGAAGGAACTTAACGGTGACATCCAGGGATCCCCCCAGGAAGGGCAAATAGAGAAGATCTCCTGAGTAAATTGGAATCATAATGGGAAGCAAGCAAGGGTAGTTGGGAACAAATCATGAGAGATGGAGAAGGTTGAGTGAGAGGAGCATCAGAGAGGGAGAACAAAGAAATGGATAACTTGATAGAGGAAGCCACTGTGGGGTTAGAGAGAAACCTGGTGCTAAGGAAACCTCCACATCCAAAAGATGTCCCTGGCTAGGACTCCAGGCAATAGTAGAGATGATGCCTAAACAGGACTTCTCCTATAATGAAATGAATAACCACTCTAATTTTCATTATAGAACCTTCATCCAGCAATGAATAGAGGCAGAATCAGAGCCGGAGCTAAGCACCTGGTCAAGCTCCTGGTCCAGCTGAAAAGAGAGAGAGGAGAGAGTATATGAGCAAAAGGCTCAGGATCATGAAGAGGAAACCCACACGCTATTGAGAGCTCACTGACTCTGAAATAATCCCTGAGAAACCTTCATGGAAAGGAACCAAATCCTCCAAAGGTAGAGGACTGTCAAATGGTGTGGGCAGTTTGTAGATCCTCTTGCAGTAGAATCAGAGTGTGTTCCTGGTGTATGAACTGATATCTACGAGCCCATTCCCTGCAGAGGGACACTCACCCAGCCTTGATACTGGGGGGAGGGACTCAGACATACATCAACTGCATATGCCAGACTGAACTGACCCACCTTGGGACACCTTCCCCTCCTTGGGGAATGGATGGGGGAAGGTTGAGGGAGGACTGTGAGGGACTAGGAGGCGGGAAGCGAGCGGGAGCAGTGGTCAATATGGAAAAATATTTTTTAAAGAGAGGAAAGGCCAGGGCAGTCCTTGGGCCCTACCATGACTGACTTGCTGAGGTAAAATGTGAAACCCGCCTTTGCACCTGCTGTACAACAAAACAAGTATTTAAACCTAATTTTGCTCATTTTTCCATTGCCGGTACTGAGACATAGTCTTCACTAGAAAAGCTACATGCTATTTTATATAATCTGGGGAGATCTGACATACCTCCTCCTTTCATTCTTCAAAGCCATTTCCACTGTCAAGAAAAGGCATAATTCATTATAAAGAATACTTAGAATCAAACTTTAACTTTTATCTCTGTTATATTGTTGGTATGGCTACAATGGAATTACCAGTATGAAAAAATTAAAGCAGCCAAGAAAAAGGAAAGTAATGCAGAGAATTAAAACAAAAAAGGTAGCAACAGAAAATAAAATATGAGGAACATAACTGAAATCATTAATTGTACAGAATTTCTACCATCACCTCACATATTTGAAGGCTCGGTTCTCTGTCGGTGGAACTATTTGAGAAGGATTTTGAGGTATGGCTTTGTTGGAGGAAGTGTGGCCTTTCGGGAGGATGTGTGTCACTAGGGTGGGCTTTGATATTTCAAAAGCCATGTCAGGGCCAGTGTCACTGTCCCCTTCTGCCTCTTGCTTAGGGGCAGATGTAAGCTCTCTGCTGCTGCTGCTCAGCGCCATGTCTGCTTGCCTTCTGCCATACTTCTAGACATGATGTTCCTAAACCTATCCTCTGAAAGTGTAACCAAGTCTCCAATTAAAAGTTTAGTTTTCTTTTCTAAGTTGCATTGATCATGGTGTCTCTTCACAGCAATAGAAAAATGCTCAAGACAGCTGCTGAAAAGAAATAAGTATGAAGATGGTTAGGATCATCTAAGCATTAAAGCGTGAGGATATTTTGTCTGTCTAGTGTGTCAGTGATGTTTACACTGTTGAATACAATGAGATTTTTTTTTTATTATGACAGAGATTTATCCTATTGTTTGTCTACTGTGTGAATTTGGCTACTAAGCAGTAAAGGACCAATCTTGATGTTTTGATAGTTTTATTTTTTGAAAAAAGATATGTGACAATGAACAGAACCTTTGAAAACATAGTGAATTTGAAAGTTTTAGTTACTGTATTACATATATTAAAGAAGTGTTTAGCATATACAGTTTTATGTGTATGTATAGGAGAGATGGGGCATGGATATATTTATATTAAAAATAAATGTTAAATTAATAATTTTTCCAACTATTTTAGGGCTTAGTATATTTTGACAATCTGTCAGTCTTTGCTATCCACAAGCTAAAATCATCTTAAAGGAAGGAACCTCAATTAAGAAGACACCTCCATAAAATCTGACTGTAGGTCATTTTCTTAATTGGTGACTGACAGGACAGGGTCCAGCCCATTGTGAGTGGCACCATCCTTGGTCTGATGGTCCTGAGTTCCATAAAAAGCAGGCTAAGCAAGCCATGAGGAGCAGGCCACTAAGCTACACTCCTCCATTGTTTCTGCATAAGTTCCTGACTCCAGGTTCCCTCTCTGGACTATGATGTGGAAGGGTGAGCTAAATAAACCCTTTAATCAATGAATTGCTTTGGTTAAAATGTTTTATTACATAAATGATATCCCTAACTAGGACATAGTCATACCAAATCTGTCACATACTTGATAACAGAAAAAGGAGAGAAATAACAGTGAAATTTCCAATTTTTTCTTTTAAAAATTTGTTTAAAAAATGACTATTTTTGTTAAATATATATTCACATTATTGTACTAGAAAATGCATTTAAACCATGTAGTGGCCATAATGCCTACACCCTAAGCTGTTACTGCTCATTCCATTTCCCTCTTCAGACCATTATATGCTATTATGTGAACATTACATTGAAGAAAAAACTTAAACTTGCAACTGGATATTTCACCATCCCTTCCTTGCCCCTAACCCATGACCCTCAACTGCTATAGAAATAGCACACTCCAAGAAGAGAGTAAGCACTAAATAAACCAGCCAGGAAATATTCCTGTCTAAAGGAGCCCTTTAGGATGGGGATTGAAAACACCAAAGTCTCCCAAAGAGCTGAAGCTTCAACAGGAACATCTATCTGAAAAGGTATCAGAGTCACATTGCAGAGGATATGAGAATATGGCAGACACTAATAGAATTTATCAATCCATTCCAGAGCCGCGTGCAACCCACTCACATCTCTACATTATATAGGCCTCTTTCCAGGGCAAGGGCCATCCACACTGACTTTTCCAGGTACAGTAACATTTCTTGGGAGATACTGATGTTGCCTCTTATGAAAAGGAACTGGCTGGCCATCTGAGAGTGTGTCAATGTGTCCTGATGCCCTAAGGGACATTTTATCATTCTTCCCTAGCAGATAGTTAGAAGGTACTTGGGTGTCTGTATATATATTGGCTGGTTGACCACTAGTAGTCCAGGGGCTCCCAGGCAATAGACCCATCAGTCTAACAAAAACAGATAGTAGGGCCAACATGACACCTAACAGACAAGAGATCCCACATACACTTCATGACTAAAATGTTCACCTCATTTATAGACTAGTAGAGATGCCTCTGCTTCTCAATCTTCAAGTGATTTTTGTTCTTCTATTTTAAAAAACATCACCTGCTTCATACTTCCATAAATAATAATAACCTGGTGTGTTGCTTGAATTTTTTTTCACTAGAAATTAAAATTCTACTCATCAAAGTTGTGTAAGCCAGGATGCTCCAGAGGAAATAATAAGGAATTGATCACATAAACATGAACATTGGGATGCGCCATAGTGCACGGTTCATAAGTTTGAGACCTGGTGAAGCTGGTATGGTTCTTAAAAGTTGAAGGCTGAACTCTGAGACAGGCAACCCAAGCCAAGTTCTTGCTTCCTCCACACCAGCTGGGGATAAATACTGACTATGTAGGAGTTATGTCCTTTTATACCATTTTCTTTGCATTTCAACTACTTATATAAATACTGTATATTTGAATACCTAAATTTAGTTATATGTTCATATTGCTTACAACTGTTTTATTTAAATTTAGTAGTATATGAAATGTTCATGTCAATCATTTATAGTATTAAATAAAAGATGTGTATGGGTAATTTTTATTATATGTTTGCACCATGTCCATAGCTAGTGCTCATGGAGAAAAGAAGGGGGCATAGGATCCCTTGGAACTGGAGTTACAGAGAGTTGGGAGCTACCATGTGGGTTCTGAGGGTTAAACCTGGGTCTTCTGGAAGAGCGGTAAATGTTCTTAATCATGGAGCTATCTCTCTGGCCCCTGTAGCATCATCCTCAATTAAAATATCTCCTTCTTAGAAAGTTTTCTGAATTTTATTGTATAAGCCTTATTTAGAACTTTAAAGTTACTCTACTGTACATGATCCTGATTGTTTCTTGTTGTTCATGTTTTTGCTTAAGCTCCACTGTCAGAAATAAGTAATTTGACTTGTAGTGTAAAGGCACTTTGTCATGAAAGCCTGGTGATCTGAATTCAAACAAAGAACACAAAACACATAACACGGTAAAAGAAAATCAACTTCCAAAAGTTTTCCTCTGACCTCTACATTCCCATCAAAGCAAGAATGTGCTTGTACTCTGCTTGTGCACATGCACGCACACACACACACACACACACACACACACACACACACACACACACACACACACACACAAACCTACTTTTTAAGATAAATTTTGCCTTTTGATACATAACACAGTTATAGAAAACGAATAAACAACACTGGACCTTGTCTTGATTTTTGGCTATGTCTTCCAATTAGATGTGTATGAGAGTTTGTTCCTCTACAGTGAGAATAAAATAATTTTAAAGCTAAGGAGTCAAGGAGAACCTGGAACTACTGGTAAGCATTTTGACAGATTCAAACTAGATAACTGACTAGACAGGGTAAAACAAAGGGGCAGGAGAGTGAAACCTGAAAGCTGACAGATATTTAAAGAGTGATGCATCATTGTTCTGGTTTAAAGCAAGAAAATTATATGAATAATTCATCCCCCAACAACAGAAAAATGTTTTACACTTTCAAATAGGTGTTAAGATGGGAATTGTTTTGCCAAAAGTAAGTAAGTGGGGTGTAAATTTTTCTTCCTGCCAAGACTGAAGAGATCCCATATTATAGCTGGGTAGGGAAGTAAGATGCTCTACCAGAAAATGGTCCCCAGGAGCCACTTCTGTGCACTAAGGAACTCCGGCTTCTCGACCAACCACCTCCATTTAACATTTATGCTATGAAGGATGATGGGCCTGGGAGTATATATTTCACCTTTCCAGTTGCATCAAATCAAGGGGATCATTTCTTGAAGTAAGAAAGCAGGCATTTTTGAAAGTTTAACAGTTCTCTCAGAAGGGTAGTCTCTGTGCCACGTTCAAGGATCATCTTTTAAATGGCATCTAAGACCTCAATACTAACAATAAGTGAACAACAAGTTCTTAAGATGTTTCCTCATTCTAGTCAAACAGAAAGACCCTTCATTCTCGAATTTCAAAATCTTAAAGAGACTGGTTCACCTTTTCCTGTTTATTTCGTGAAGTTCCTGATGATCTTCTAGTTCAAGTTTACAAAGTTACAAGAATTAGAATTTTCTGGTGTTGGTGTTTTCCTTCTAGTGACATATGCAATAGAGTATTCTCCCTCCTTCCCCCCTCTTTCTTTACTATTTCTTTGGTCTTTTGTTTTGTTTTTTTTGAGACGGGGTTTCTTTGTGTGTCCTGGAACTAGTTCTGAAGACCAGGCTGGCATCAAACTCACCTAGATCCACCTGCCTGTGCTTCCCAACTACTGGCATTAATGATGTGCACTACCACAGCCAAGCTCTAAGTATTCTTTTAAAGAATAAAGGTCTACATCTTTCTAGGAAGTGGATTTTACACTGTCCATCTGAGAACAGGAAAATAAAGCTATTATCAATCCTCAACATAGAAAGGCAATTATTATAATACAATCCCATTAGATTTTCACCATCCATAGGAGGTAAGTAGGTAGGTCTACATAACCAAAGAAGAAACTGAGGATTGCTGAAAATTAACAAATTCTGAGGGCCAGAGCAATAGATAGTGAAGTCAGTGTCATATGCTTCTTCAAGCAAATTGATGCTAGATCTCTTACCTGACAAAACTGGAAACTAACAGTTGGCTCGGGCACTGCTTCTTGCCTTGAATTTCTTACGTTCTCTATTTTTTTGTTACCTTCCTTTTATGTAGGTAGTATTGGCTGTAGCTAGTATTATTCCTTAAAATGCTAACAATACAATCAACCCCTGGATTACATCTCCTAACAGTACAAGTAACTTTGTGGAAAACATTTGGGTAGTACAGTTAATATTGTCAGAATTACTTGTGTACATTCTTAACAAATCTCATCATGTTTTGAATATGATAAAAACCAAAGAGAAAGGAAAGGAATTCTGTTTTCCTTTGTGTATCATTGTGACTCCCTTTCTCAGGGCTAAAAACAAACACACACTTCAACTTACAGAAGAAGTTCTTCATGTTAATTCAATCCAAGCTACTTGGGGGTCTTTGGAGTACAGTCTTTTTAATGGAAATTCTCAATAGAAAAGCAAGCAATTACCTTTGTCTTCTCCCCACTTCTACTGAACTTGAGATATGCTGAGTCAGCAAGACTTATTTCCAGCTAATTATCCTCAGAATTATTGGTTAACCTTATTGCATTTTTGTACCCTTCCTATCCCTGATGAAGGATCTCTGCTGATCTCTAATTGATTTATGGCCCTTATGCTCCTTTTCTTGCTAGATATACAGTAAGTGAACACTGCCAATTATTAAAAAGAATATCTTATGAGACTAAAAAGTATCCCTTACCAGATGTTTCCAAGACCATCACTTGATTTTCTTTTTATCCAATAATAATAACGGTACACCAGAGTAGAAACAATGGTAATGAGAAGGTCCTGTCCTGGCCAACTAGCTAAGTAATAAAGGAGAGCTCTTCTAAAGGAGTGAGGTACATTGTGAGAAATGGTCAGATGTTCACTAGCTATGAGTTTAAGTCAGCACTGTGGGAGATTGTGTTGTTTCATTGTAAATAATTATCCCACCCACTGGTTTAATAAAAAGCGCTGATTGGCCAAAGGCAGGCAGGAAGTGTGGGCGGGGCTGCCAGACTAAGAAAACTGTGAGAACAGGAAGCACCAAGCAGAACGCCAGAGAGAAGCCGGAAGAAGCAGAGGACAACTATGCTGCTCTAAGAAAAGGTACCCAGCCACATGGCTGAACAAGATAAGAGACATGGGTTAGTTTAAAGGTAAAGAGCTAGCAAGTGGTATGCCTGAGCCTTAGGCGGATCAGCTAAAACTATTATAAGCATCTGTGTATCTCTGTGGGATTGAAAGACTGTGGAACTGCAGGACTGTGGGTCTGTGGGTCCTAAACGTTGAGGCTAGGCCCAAAAGTCCGGGCTGGAAACCTCCTACTACACAGCACCCCATCAGTTAACCATTCATGAGACACAAAAACCATTTATATACTCCTCAGTGTACACATCTACATTTTTATATTCCTTTAAGCATAAAAATGTTTCTGAGCTATTCAAAAATGATTTATATAATAAATCATAAGTACAGGAACAATGCTGAAGTAAGTATGAAACACATGGTCTTGAACCTAATGCACATTTGAAGAGGCAATGAGGGACTGAGGAACAGTCTCCTAGATTCACACTCCAACAATCTCAGTAATTTAACTTCTGTGGCATGACAGACTAGAGGTTTTCAAAGTAGACTTTGAAGTACCTAGGGTCCTCAGGAGCCCATGCAGCAAAGACTGGAAAGAGTGTTGAGTGTTTTACATGGCCATAGTCTGTCAACCAAATTCATCTGGAAAAATAAAAAATCTACTTACCTACATGCACCTGTTTTTAAGATTTTATTTGAAAATAGGTTTCTTAGACTTATAAGATTAAACAAATTAATCACAATGATTCCTAAGATCTCTTCCAACTCTTAATTCTTTATACTCCAGTTCTCTAGAAGAGAAATCATTTCACTATTACAAGCAACTCTTTTCCAAATTCTTAGTAGATACTACGTAGCATGATTTTAAGGCTCACAGCACATTGCCAGCGAAGTCAGATGTGATCAATTGCTCACTGGTCATCTGATGGGTAATTTCATAATGTTTGCGGAACAAATGTATCAGTAAGAAAAGCCTGTGAGGAGGGGAACTATCAAGAACACAGGGAAAGGGGGCTTTTAACTATTTCCTTAAATGAAGACTGTTTTAGCAAGACAGAGAGAGAAGGGACCTGAGAAAGTAGGGGAGGTAGAGAGGCAGCCATTGGGCTGTTGATCTACCTGGCTAGAGTATAAACTCCATTTTCTGATGTGCAAGTCACTGTTTTGTTTTTTGTTTTGTTTTGTTTTGTTTTGTTTTTTTTTAATGACATACAAAGCCACATATATATTTGATCTCTATAGCACCCTCCTTAATCTGTCTCAAGATATTTAGTAGATGCCTGACACCATAAATAGTGCTGAAGTGTGTGTGTGTGTGCGTGTGTGCGTGTGTGTGTGCGTGTGTGCGTGTGTGTGTGTGTGTGTGTGTGTGTGTGTGTGAGAGAGAGAGAGAGAGAGAGAGAGAGAGAGAGAGAGAGAGAGAGAGAGAGAGAGAGAGAATAAAACAAAGACTCAATATCCCTTATGAACAATGATGTTTAGGACCAGGAGTGCTTCAGATCTGGGAATCTTGGAGAATTGAGCATATTTGCAAATTCTTAGCAATAAAGCTCGCAAACCTGAAACTTTTTAAGTGTTACTCTGTACATCAAAAACTTTAGAATTTCAAAGCATTTTCAGACTTCACACCTTCAAACTAGGCATTATTGGCCATGCTAATAGCTATCTGGAATAAAATCCAACCTATAAATTAGGCCAGTAAAAGATTAACAGCAATCACTAATAAAATAGAGTAATGATAACAGATGTTATCAAAGTCAGGACTGTGCTCCTTTTCCCCCCAGGTATGCCCTTGTATGGTGCTCTCATCTTCCTCCCTATTAAACCGAGTGACTGAAGCTATGGAGAGTTGAGCTGTGCATAAGAACTACCTTTTCTCTCCAATTTGAACAGAGGAGAAAGTACTGCCTAAGTCTCCATGTCATCTCTGGAAACGCATGGGTTGGCTCAGCTTTGAGAACAGTATGTTACTTCAATCTCCAGTTCATTGCCACTGTCAAGAGCAAGCTCCTAGGAGCTCAGCCAAGAAGTACAGTATCTGCTGGGCAAGGCAGAGCCAACCTTTAGTTCTTTGACTATGAAACAGTCTATTCTACTCACACACACACATACAGACATACACACACATACACACACATACACACACACACACACACACACACACACACACACACACACACACACACACACACACAAACACAAGGCCATCCCCATTTGCCTGAAGCTCTCAGAACACTCTTTTTTTTTCTCCTGGAAATGGACACATTTGAAATTATCTGCAAATCTTGCACCTTCATTTTTCCTCTCCAGTCTAAGATCAGCAATAATAAAACCAGACCCAAGAACTTGGGAAAGCAGCTGCAGTGTTCAGTTTCACTTGGTGGGTGGTGGTTTACAGTGATAATTATTGTCTGTCACCAAGATTCTACCAATTGTTTTAGGGTAAATCAGACTAAGTGCTGGTTCTCACTGGAATTGTCCAAAAGCCACACTGTAAAAAGGGTCAAATATTATCACATCACATGCATTAGAACATTAAAAATAAAATACATGTGGTAAGTAAATGGTCAAAAAGTAAAAGTTGTCATGAATCACCCACTGAAGAACATAGAGACTAAAACAGACTCCTTCAGCTGTACAGCTAAGGTTTTGGGAACCAACAATGAACTTCAGCTACCAAGATTAGTAAGAAGTTCCCAGGTGGGACTGTAGCTCAGGACAGAGTGTTCCTGAAGGTCTCTAAAGAGGAGGTGTAATACTGTGAGGATATAGTCTCTGTCAAAAGTGCAGTCCAAGTCAGGAGAAGAAAGGGGATAAATAACTTAAGCATTTTCTCTTCCTCCCTTCTCATGAAGATGCCTTACCATAAGATAAAACACAAGAAAGTTGTGGAGTGCAGTAGAAACGCATTAGCCTATGTGGATTAGCGATGGGCAGAGAATGGATAATGAGTGTGTACAGAGATTTTTTTTTTAACCACTTCATGATTTCAAACAATGCTACAGGCATTTATTGATGTTAAACAGGTAAAGGAAAAGAAAAGAATCTGTCAGTCTGTGAGGAAACACTGTGACCCACCCCCAGGTGACTCTTGTAAGCTTGTACAGACACTTGAGATAAGTTCAGAAGGAAGGAATTCCTAACGTGCTACATGACAGACTAAGTGAGGGTTGTGCTCCAAGTGTATCACAGGCCCCAGGAGGAACGAAAGTGCCTGTCACTCTCTCTTGCTGATGGAAAGAAACTTAACAGCCTCATCAGTAGGAGGCAGCAGGAATTAGCTCAGACTCTGCAAAGAGAAAGAACAGACCACATACCTCATATTTCACTGGACAGTGAAAGGCACAGGAGGGGTGTCTTATAGGTCTACTTGCTATGAAGGCAATTTAAAAAAATATGTTCACATGGTAGTGAGCAGGCAAAGCAATTTACTGGTGAGAATATACCTGAGTATTTTCTTTTATTGTTGACAAAAAATTCCTTCAATGCACAATAGCTTGACTGCTTGCAAACATCCATGCGAAGAGCCCTAAGTTTGTGCACAAGGATTACAAATGGGCAACTCAGACCCATGGATGATTCACATATTTTCAAAATAAGCCCATCCGCAACTCTATGGAATGGAAACTGCATTTTAGATGAGCGAACTAAAAAGCAGTCATTTAAAAAGCATCCTAGGGGAAGGATGCAAGGAATGGAGAATGAGTATCTCTTCTATGTGCTCTAGCATACCAGTAAGCTCAAATTCTGTTTCATAAGAAGGACCTAGGGGACAAAGCCACAGTGAGTGTAGGGAAGAGCCACACTGACAGGGGCAGTGAGCACTGAAATAAACGTGTATGGAATTCTCAACTCTCCCCAACTGTCAAGATGTTGACAAGGATACATTTGCCAGCTTCCTTACCTTAGACACAGAGAGCACTGCTCCACTGCTGATGGTATGCAGCATGGGACTGTTTCAATAAGTGGCATAGAAGCTGAATGTCAGGCTTCAGCAAGTACTCATTGAGACTTTGCTCTCTGAAAGACTTTTGCAGATGCATAAGGATTTCCTATGCTATAGAATCATGTTTGCAGCATTTTAACAGTACCTAAATCCCTCTACATCAAAGAAAGTAAACAGGCGTTCCAGAAGATGTGAAGACAAAATGGTGTTTGGGGCAGTTGAAAAAAAAAATCAGGAAATGTCTTGGTGAGGAGATATCAGAATGGAACTTTCAAGTGTAGGATTTCAATGGATCAAGCTGTGGGATGAGGAAGTATTAGGAAAGCAACGAGGAAGCTCCTTGGAGAGCACAGCAACTACCAGCTTCTTCACTGCAAAGGAGTCCAGTAGAGTAAAAGAAGACTGACATTCTAGACAAAGAGCAGTTCCCTTCCCTCCATAGAGTGGAAAAGAGCAGGAGGTAGACCTGAGGAAAGCTCAGAACACTAAGGGGAGGAAGAAACATTTGGAAGGTGATATTCATTTTTCAGGAGAGTATACAGGGATGCACAGGACAGAATACAGGGAAGAAGGAAGCCAAGGACAAAAGGAAAAGGGGACATTCATGGGGTGCCTATAGGAGATTATTCTCCAAAATGACAGGGGGACCAGGAAATATTATTCTGTATTTTTTTTCATTTAAGATCATGATTTAAATGATAGTGTTAAGGGATGATAAGCAGTGGATATAAGTAATAGACAGATATACTAAGTGAGAAGAAATAGTAAGGACTATTATTCTTTATTATGATTAGAGTAGGCTCAACATGTCACGTGACTAATGAAGCCTTGCTTGCAGCCATGACTCTCAACCTGTGTGTTAAAACCCCTTTGAAAAAACCTCTGTCTCCAAAAATATTTATATTACAGTTTATGACAATAGCAAAATTATTGTTATGAAGTAACAATGACAGTTATTTTATGGTTGGGGTCACCACAACATGAGAAACTATTAATGGGTCACAGTGTTAGGAACATTGAGAACCACTGGTTTACAGTGCAACATATCCCAAGAATAAATTAGATTACAAAAGTATGGCCATATCCATCTTATAAATAGACAGCTTGCCAATAATTTGAAGTAAAGGAATTGTCATATTTTAGGATCTCATCCTGCCTCCAATTACCAAGACAGTGAACTGGGATTGAGTAACCCATCATAGCTAATATTCTCATCTCCCCATAGGAGTTACATGAATTACATGAACCTATGTCACCCCTCACAACTTCAGTAATGAAAAGTTCATTTTCAGCCACTTCATGAGAACATTTTCACATCTACAGTACATTTATTAATCAGACTGACCTGTGTGTCTCAGCCCTCAGTTGTTTAATCCAATAGCATCAATAGACTTAGCGTAGCTTTTGATCTTCCAAGTATTCATTACATTTCAAAACTGGTAAGTAGCTTGGTGCTCACTGATGAAGAACAGTGCCTGCCGTTACTTACATATTAATAAGAAGAATGTATAACTCTGTAGCACAAAGGGAAACTGTACAGCACCATGCATGCTCTTCCCTTCCCTTTGATTCTACATGGACTTGAATGTCTACTTCCTGATTTCCTGATTAGCATTTTACTGTTAAAATTAAAATCAGGTCGTTTTTTTATTACTTAAAGTATTTTTAATAGATAGCACTATATTTTCTAAAGTTCATGATCATTGATAAGCATTGTGGTATCTAGACTAGAAGGCAGATTTTATATGCAAACATAAAACCAAGCTTACATCTAAAAATTTGACTGCTCATGAAAATGAATTCAACTCTGGATGACTAATCTATTTTTTCTAAATTTTTAATATAATTTTATTTTATTTTGTGTGCAATGGTGTTTTGCCTGAATGTATTTCTACATGAGGGAGTTGGATCCCCTAAAACTAAAGCTATAGAGAATTGTGAACAGCCATATGAGCATTAGGAATCAAACCTGAGTCCCCTGAAATGACAGTCAGTGTTCTGAACCATTAAGCCATCTCAACAACCCATAGATGACTAATTCATAAAACACTTCCCTACTACAAACTTGTTGTATGTTGGGAACTGCTAAGTATGACCATAAAGCATATTTAATGCTATCATAAACATAATGACATATCTAACTCACCATTAAATGTGCTTTTTCCTCAAATTATTACATTTTCAAGATGATTAGTTATGGTCTTGAACACTCTTACCTAATCTTTAAAATCAGAAATTTTCTATGCTGTTGAAATTGTTTCTGAAAATTAACACAATTATAAGATACACAAACATATTAGAGTGCAAAACCTTACCAAAGACTAGTTTCAATGAACCTAATAGCGTATCAAACAAGCTTTCTAAACTCCCTGTTGTGCTGATGACTTGAAAATTACAATGATCCAGACAAGCAATCTATACAGTAATTAATGGATTAATAAGCTGCTGCACTTCAAAAAAGGACTCACACTCTGTTTGACAGGAAGCATGTAATTAAATGAAATATAGTGAATTAAGAAGGATAGAGAAAAGTAGCCGATTCATACACCGACACATGGCATGAAGTGCTGGTATCCTAAATGTGATTCCCAGATTTGATTTTTAGAGTTCAGTACATAAATCTAAAGACGGATAGAACAATGACAAGATTTGAGACTTTCAAAAGTAAAAACTACTATTAAGTGAACTCATCTCAGTCTCTAAATGTAGACTAATACAAGTCAATTTTTCATAAATGTTCAGTCCCAGGTCATGGTTTGAAGTGTGCTGCACTTGCTTACATCTTTCGTTCCAAGTGTGGCCAGAAAAACATAACATTGCTTGGTTTCATAATCACTGAGGCTCCAGGAGGCATTCTGGGTATGAAGTTACCATTGAACAGCTTGTGCATATTAGTTCTGCTTTCTACAGCAAGTGTTGGATTTTTGCTGAAATGGATGTCAAGATTATAAATGCCAAAGTAATATGTACTATATAAATCTAAAGAAACATGTGATCATCTGATCTAACAAAATAAATTAATGAACAAATAAATGAATGAACAAATAAAGTAATGCACAGAAATAGAGCAAAGGGAATATAAAAAATTAAAACTGATCCGACTTACATTTTTTTTGTTAAAAAAAAATCTGAAAGCTATTCTTTTGAATCATCTTGGGTTTCATTTTCTTTAATAAGAAGGAAGTAACATTGTTGTCCTAATTCATAGTGAAACACTGGAATTTAATGGAATGCACGCCTCTAAGACCTGTGCACATGTCAGTGTCACAGCTTTGAACTTCACATCATGGAACACTGCCTTTTTGTTTTGCTTTTCAATTTGCTCTAGAGAAGTGGAATACACTAAATTAAGGTTTGAATGGACTGTCGCTGAAAGGTTTCCTTTTGAAATCCTTACTCATTTTCTAAACTTTAAATTAAACCCTTATTTTTATTACAATAAAAACAATAAAGAAAACCCAACAAGAAAGGAGAACTTTCTTTACTTTCAGACAGTCGATGTTTTAAAATTCAAGAAACTCAATAGGGGTATCTTGTATTTCTGTGATTTCTACCCTATCTCTCCTGTCTCCAACTCTTCCCATGTCTTTACCACCTCCATTCTCAAGTATGAGACCTCTTTTTCTATAATTATTCTTTCTTTCTTTCTTTCTTTCTTTCTTTCTTTCTTTCTTTCTTTCTTTCTTTCTTTCTTTCTTTCTTTCTATCTATCTATCTATCTATCATCCATTTATCTATATCTCATGTGTGTGTATCCATACTCACACATACATGGATGGATAGATGACTGAAATCTGTTGTTCAATTATTGTTGCCCATATATGCATTCATTTTAGGCTAATCACTTAGAATTGACACCACGTTGACAAAAAGCAGTTCCCTCAGGAATTACAGACTGCCTATATCTCTTTAACTAGTGTGCCTTATAGAACATTTTTGCATCCACGTTAGCATGTCAACCAGTGTGGTTTTTACAGGTCTTGGTCAGGCAACTATATAGTTGAAAGTCACAGGTATCCTCCCTGTCCAGCAACATTATCTCACAGCAATCACCTTGGTTTCAAGCCATTACAATCTAATCTTTTGAAATAAAATACTGCTAACATTCACATTTTAACATAAGATCTTTTTGTTTGTATGCTTTGTATTTAAAAAGAAAATAAATCTAGGAATGTGGCCTAGAGTCTCACCTAATAAAAACTGGGAAAATAGTCAGTAGCTAGCCATAAAAAGTCTTAATAAGATTTTAAGTCATAATGGACATTTATTATTATAATTGGGTAGCCCACTATATGTCAAACAATCATGAAATTGGGAATATAATCAACCAGGATAGGCACGGCCCTACTTTACTGAAGCACATAATCCAATGGGGAGGCAGACACATTCTTCAGGCCCACTGACAATTAAATGCAGAAAGGGCATTGAGCAGTAGCTGGGAAGAAGAAATGCTGAATTCAGGTAAGTGGTCAGAGACAAGGCCACTCTGCTTAAAGGATAAACTTAATGCACTACAGGTAGGAGTCAACAGGCAAAAGGTAACCCAGGAAAAGGGGACAAAATGTAAAACCCAGAGTACAAAAAGGGCTGATTCCTTTTCAGAATGGATTGATCCGCAGTGGCTGGAGTTTGTGGAACATAAGAAAAAATTAGGAAATAATTCAGCTACAGGAAGGCCAATCTATAGTTACAAAAATCTTGCTAAAATTAAATATTTGATTATGCAGAATAAAACTATCATGGGAATAAAAAGATGTAGGAGAGTAGTGGGGTTAATGTCACTTTATAAAAATAAACAGAATTTTATTTTATTTTATTGGCTCTTGTTTCTTGTTTATTTACTAAGTTTTACACTTCTAGAAGCCTGGTCCCTGCTGTGATCTAAATTCATCTCTCAGTTCTTTATTTACTCCACAAGTTTTTATTGCACCCTCTGTGTATGAAAAGATGGTATAAGGTTTAAAAAGCAACATAGTCCATTTCTGGTTTCTGGAGTTTTCTTTTTGCTTGATGTAATGAGATCTCCAGACATAAAATACACAATATAAGTGTTTGGAGCCTTAGGAAGTTATTTTTAATTGATGGAGGATCCTTAGTTCTACAAGGTCAGCCAAACTGGGTATGGCATCCACAGAATACCAGCAGTACTGGGATTTTTGAAGGTTTTCCTATTGATGAAACATTTATCTTCTCCTAATTTTTATACATAATGCACAAGCCTTTGAGGATCTGATATTCATCTTTCCTCAGATTATTAAACAAGTAAAGAAAGAGAACTGAGATAATAAACACTGATCACATTATGAACAGCTTTTAATTTTCAAGGTTGACTCACTTCAGTAGTTCACACAGCACATTTTATATTATTTTGGCTGTCTGAAAAAATATCTATGAATCTTCTCCAAAAGTCGTGTCATATTTTCCTAGTAAGAAATTACTAGGCTTCATGAATCTAAATTTTGTGCATAGTCGATGCCCAATCATCTTACCAATGAGTGAGGAACACATCAGTGAGAAGCTGTTAGGTACCTGCATCTTACTTAAACAGGATATTATGAAAGTCTTGAAATATACACCCCTTGGTTAACTCATCCAAAACACCCCAGAGAAGGATGATTCTCACCCTAGTTGAGAATATAAATGAAGTGACTTTATCAAGAATGGCCCAAAGCTAAAATAGTAATGAGATGGCTGAAGCACCTTACCTTAGATGATCAAATGTGGAGTGGCAACAACATATCTGAACTAACAATCTGAAATAGGCCAGTGCCCATGTGGACAAGTCACGAGGAGAAATATATTCTCCAAATCTGATGGAAATTTTGTCACCAGAAACATCACTCTGGAGTCCCCACATGTCCTAATTTTGTAATGGCCTCACAGAAAGATAGAAAGAAAAATCCTGGAGCTGTCAACTCTACCAGGGAAGCAACTATGCTGTGTTTGCTGAGCACATCAGCTGACCAGTTCTATGCCAAAATACTCCAAAAATGCTGCCGGAAAATTTGCACACTATAAGCTGCTTTTAAATGGCACAGGACTCAGCTTAAAATCATCTTCAGACAAAAATTTATAACCAAGGAGCTTCAGTTTGAATATTCAGTTATATAAATGCTATGACCTAGAAACTTATGGTAGTCAACTATGCTGATGGCTTTCCTTAAGACAAACTATAACCAAAAAATGTCCCAAATATAAAACTTTGTAGATGCAAGAACAATAAATATTCTATAATTTCAACTATACAATAAGTTAAGGAAAGTATTTTCCACAGTGTTTTCTTATTTGGTCAGAGTGTTCTCCAATTTTAAGACCTGACATTTATTATATTACATTTTCAGTTTGCCACTCTGTGTACAAATATGAAATTAAAAGAAACTCTCTGCACCTGCTGGATACTCGCTATGCTACATAGCCCTTTTCCCAAATAAGAATGACTGAATGTAAGTGGTTACTAGTTGTCAACAATCACTAATTGTCACAAATACAACTAATACAGAAAACAATTAATAATCTTTTTAGCATAGTTAATAGTAGCTTAGAGGCTAAGATCCAAATTTAGATGTTATCAAAGAAATAATTGCATTTATATAACATAATGCAATATGGCATAATAACTCATCTCTTTATGGTCAGAGACAGAGTACCTCTCAACAATTGGCCTTCTGCTATCTTCATTAGAAGGACATGATGTTATAGCCAGTGAACCCCAGGAGACAGAGAATGTAGCACAGCCATTGGTACACGAACTCACACATGGAAAAACTAAGGGTTTAACTTCAAGATTGTTTGCCCTAGAAGTTTTGAGATTATTATGCAACATCATCTGAACAATAGAAACAGACATGCTGACCAAATATTTGCTGGTAGATTAAGGATGTAGACTCTTAACTGGTTTTGAGACAATAGATAGATTAGGTAGGTAGGTAGACAGAAAATAGATAGATGATAGCAGATAGTTAGAGGATAGATAGATAGATAGATAGATAGATAGATAGATAGATGATAGATAGATAGATAATAGATAGATAATAGATAGATAGATAGATAATAGATAGATAGATAGATAATAGATAGATAGATAGATAGATAATAGATAGATAGATAATAGATAGATAGATAGATAGATAGATAGATAGATAGATAGATAATAGATAGATAGATAGATAGATAATAGATAGATAGATAGATAGATAGATAGATAGATAGATAGATAGATAGATAATAGATATAAAAGAGAGGGGCAGAATATGCAGTAAAGAACACAGATTTAATTGAGCCAGCTTTAAAAGGGAGGAATTGAATATTTAAGATGGGAAAAAGTATAATACAGGCAACCCAGAGATCAGATAATGTATTATAGACATTTCTATATTAATGATAATACAGGTCTGGTGAGTTTAAAACCCAAGATAATGCATTAACTAATGTACATATTTATTAGAGAATTCTCAGAAAAAAATAGTCACTGAAAAAGAAACATATAAAAGTAGATGTATCTGCCATCAACAAAATCCATTCATGGGAACTTGGTTAAATACTAACAATTTCGAAAACACAACACTAAAAACAATTCTTTAAGGTTATGTGTTCACTGTGATGATATATTATGATTACTTATATTAATTATATAATTATTGGTTAAATAGCCCAGCTACTCAACTTCTGGAGACAGCAAATGAAACGTTCTGATCTATTATTCTAGAAATTATAAAAAGTTAAGATTTTATTAAATGGAACTTAATATTTAGACAAACATCACAGCTTCAACTTTCAAAGGCTCAATACAAGCAGCCTCTAACTTAAGGCTGACTTATAAATTAACTGATTTTTAAAGCTGAAAAAAGTTCCTCTAATATAAGAAAACATACACAATAGCATTTGATTCAATGAATAGATCTTATCAGTTATAAAACTAAGAGGCAGAACTAACAGAATACTTAAATTCCTTGAAAGTTTCCTTTTGTAAAATTGTGATAATATCACAAATGTAAAATTTGCATACTTAGCCACTGAGGGCATGCAGTTGGGGATATTCACATTGTTGCAAGCACATCTCCAGAATGTTCTTATCTTATAAATTTGAAACTTCCCATTAAAACAACCTGTCTTTAGGCTTTCCACAGCCTCTGAAATGGCTATTCTACTTTATGTCTCCATGAGCTTGACCACTCCAGTATTTCAAGAGTAATTATACAGTATTTATATATAATTGCTACTGACTTGTTTAATTTCACACAGTATCCACAAGCATTATCCATATTGCAACATCTTATAGCACCTCATTCCTTTTTAAAGATATATAATACCCAATTGAATTTATTAATATAATTTTAATTCATTTTTCTATCAGAAAACATCTGAGCTACTACCTCAATTAGCTATTGTAAATAATGGTATGCACAAACAAATGTATTCACAAAACAAACAAAATACTTCACTGTTTTTCAAAAATAACCATTCTCCCAGTATGCCACTTTCTTTCTTTCTGTCTTTCTTTCTTTTGAGATTTTTTTTTTGGGAGGGGGAATCTTTACCAGATATTTTTAATTTATTTTTTTTAATATTTATTATGTAAACAGTGTTCTGCTTGCATATGTGCCTACAGGCCAGAAGAGGGAAACAAATCTCATTATGGATGGTTGTGAACCACCATGTGGTTGCTGGGAACTGAACTCAGGATCTCTGGAAGGGCAGCCAGTGCTCTTAAAAGCTGAGCCATTTCTTCAGCCTACCATTTTATTTTGACAAATATTTATGTTTGGAATCTATTAGCGTATATGTAGATAAGATTAACAAATACTCCCACATTGTTATAATGAAATCACTATTTAAGAAAGAATCAGATAATTTAGAATTTATGTTTTTACTATAATTTTCTAAATTACTTATTTTCAATTATTTTAATTTTAAAAATATATAATAATTATTAATTTTCATATATGTATAGAATATCCTTTCATGTTCAAAGAAGCACTATCTACTACCTAGATTACTGAGGTTTTCTACCATTAACATATTATATTATTGTAACTATAGAGCTGGCTTGGGGTTTAAAAGTACATACTGGTTTTGCGCAGGACCGGGGTCAGTTCCCAGTATCCATGTTAATGTCTACTAAATGCCTACGGCTATCAGAGGGACCAGCAGTGCATGCAAACATCTCACACAAGATAGATACATGTAATTAAAGTAATGAAAATAAATATTTAAAAATATCCTTGTAGTGGTTTGAATAACTATGGTCCCCAAAGGCTCATATTTGAATGCTTAGTCAGCAGAAAGTGCAACTGTTTAAAAGGATTAGGAGGACTGGAGGTATAGCCTTGTAAAAGTAGGTGTGTCCTTATTGAAGAAAGTGTGACACATGTTGGGCTTTGTGGTTTCAAAAGTCCATGCCAAGCCTAGTGTCTTTCCCTCTCTCTCTGCCTGAGGATGAGGATGTAGTTCTCAGCTACTGCTCCAGAACCTGCCTCCATGCCACCATACCATGCTCCCTGTATTGATTTTAATAGACTAAAACTCTGAAATTGTAATCAAGATCCCAATTAGATGCTTACTTTTATAAGAGTTGTTGTGATCATAATGTTTCTTTACAGAAATAGAACACAGACTAAGATAATGACATTCTTCTGTGCATCTGGTTGTGCACCAATGCTCAGAACCACTGTCTCGTTATATAGATCATTTCTCTGTTGCTCTGCCTTCTCTCACTTCCTTCTTTCTCTTCCTTCCTTCACTCTTTCCTCCCCTCATTCTTTTTCCTGTTTTGTTTGAGTTTGTGAGATTCTAACTTGTGCAATTCATATCACCCCATCTTTCCTTATTTGAGAAAATATAAATGCATGGTCTGGACAGCAGTTGTTCAAGTTCATGTCAAAAGCACAAGAAAGAAATATAATCGCATTACCCAGTATTTGTTATGTGAGTTATAGATTCCAGAGTGCTAACCAAAAACTGATGAATATACAAGTAACAGAAATAGTCACACTTTTAACTTTTAAGTGGTATGGTGTGGACTATAGGCAATTTCTTAACAAGTTAAGGAAGACACCGTGAGAAAATAGGGGAAGTATTTCCTACTTCTTGCTTGATAATGACAATGAAATATAGTAGCACAAGGAGAAAGAGGAAAGATGAATGGATTCATGGGATATTGAAAAGAGTTATTTTGAGAAGAGTGTAAAGAATCCCTTTCAGAGAATATTTTAAGAGCAGAAATCAATGCTCAGAATCATACTATATATTCTCTGTTGCTCTGAACATGAAAAATAGACATACTGACTATTTTTAATAGCCATCCTGCCCCTGCCACTAAACCACAATCCATTCAATATAGAGAGTCAAGATGACTCAAGACGTGAAGCTAATTCACCTCAAAAATGGTATTAAATAGTTTGGAATCTGCATAGGAAAAACTGATGTAATTTTAATCCAGAAGCAGCAAAGCTTCTTAATCTAATATGGATGCATGCTAGCTCTAACCTTATACTACATTACAAAGCATCTGTTGCTGTATTTGAATTAACTGTGTTCTGATGCCCTCTGTGTCCTACTTGTCTTAATAATGGACAAATGTATGCATTTCAAGATAACCTTCCTGCAAATAAATCTTACAGCTTTTATGCCTTGTATTTCTGATTCTTAGTTGCTCACAACAAACATTTACCCAACAGACTGTGCATGCTCTTGGTATTCCATATCCATGAAGGCCAGGTAGTACTGACACATAACTAACATGTTTATGTTATCTAGTAGAGAAATGAGTGATCTCTCCATTGACATTCTTTCTACAAAGGTTACTCTTCTCTCCCTTAAGCACCAAATTCTGTCCTTTCTCGTGGTCTTTACAATCTACCTTTACCACATGGGGATGAGAAAAGTGCTCACCAAGGGTGAAATCCTTTTGTATGTCAACCTCAGGACCGCTGTAGTTCCCTATCTTCCATACTCTTACATCACTTAGTCTCCTACTGAAGAGGAGACCTACTCCCTCTGGGGGTGGGGTGGAGACTGTCAGGAAAATTGAATTATTTCTACTAAATGTTTTCATGGATATAATGCTTGCTCTCTGCCAGCAAAACTCCCCAGGTTAATTTGAATCTGTGCAGTTCTGAAACTTCTGAATGTGGAGTTTTAAGGTGGGCCTTGAAGAAGATTTTGATCCCAATCTTACCTCCCACTTTTCCATTTTCACAGAGCTCCCAACCCTTTTCTCTATTTATCCTCATGTCTTATCATATTCTCTTGGCTGGAAAGCAATTCAGTTTTGCATTCTCCCCAGTGTCCATTTTGATACTTGAATCCTAGTGTGCAACTCTTCTGTTAGTAACTCTACCTCAGCCCTTGACCCTAACGGTGAGAGCCATTACGGCTAGATGATGGCTAAGCCATGCTTTCAATCAGCTTCCTCTTATGTTGGAGGATAAAGATAGCAGAGTTCTCACCTCTGTCAGCAGACCTCTACAGATGGATCTTGAAAAGGATCCTCCTTTCACTATACTGTTTTTATGCTGGCAACACCAGATTTGCAGCAGAGGCACTGAGCATGTGATGGGTTAAGTTGGCTTCTGTGGGATATTCTGGGAACACACCCAAGATATGTAGCTCCTATTTTTCCATTGAAAAGTACCTTCTAAGTTCCAAATAACCAACTCACAAATGAGTTTTTGGAACAAAATCATTTGTAAGATGAGGGGTTGACTGCAATTAGAATGAAACAATGTAGACTGGATGAAAATTCAATTGAATTAACCAAAAAGCAGAAAGATAAAAGGCTGATCCAGAAAGCCAAGTTAAAAAAAAAAAAAGTCCTATGAAAAGATACATCAGCCAGTACATTAGAATCTTTCTGAAACATGCATTAACTCTTTAAGGCCAATGACTGAAATACACTGGTTTGAAAACTATTCCCAAACCTCAAGAGAGTTTCAACATGGGATATTTTGATTTATTATTTTGCATGAGACCATAAGAAATATAGCTATTTGTCAAATTATGTGTGAATGCAGGAGAATAAAACATGGGAAGACAATGTATTTTCTGTTATATTCTTAGTTTCAGACTGCATTTACACACCTTTCCTATCACAAATTATGGCTGACAAAATGAAAATACTTCAACCTTAATATTTTAAGATTCATTTTTCCTTTTAGTTCAATTATTTAGCAAAATGTAAAGCCTCTTAAAATGTGCCAGGATTTTAGTAACAAGTGTATTAAATTCCGTTTTCAGTTTAAGCTCTCATTTGTCAGCTCCTGGGCATGAAACGCTGTAATCCTGCAAACACGAGTGGGCACAGCAGAAACAGCCGCAGGAGCCGCTCTCACTAGATATGAAGGCTGACTCCTGGCAGAGGGAAGCTGGGGGCAGCTGGAGAGCATGAGCGGTTATCTCAGTTGACTGAGCCCATGGTGAAGTAAACCTAGTCATTGTTGCTATTCCCAAGGGGACCAGTTAACTTTGCCGAACTCCATGGACATAAAGATTGACTTCCTAATACAAAAGGAATAGCCATGATTCTGTAACTTAAGACTTATGAGAGTCCTTGGCAGTCATCTGGTCAAAGTATCTTCAAACTACAGTCGTATTCTGATACACAAATGGTGCTTTGCTAAAAAAATTCTTTTATAAGCATTGCATAACCTCTTAGACCAATGGAGAGTGAAAAATGGGCTCAGCATATTTAATTTTTCAAAATTCATCATAGCTAATTTTTATAATACCTATATTCTTTTGTTGATAAAGTTTCTCCTCTTTTCTTTTTATGCTGTAGGGCTATATATAGTATAAGAAAATCAGCAGCCAATTAGTTTCATAATTTATAAGGCAACACAAAATTTAAAGGATTATCACTGATGTTGTAATAACCCCGTTATCTCTCCTTAGTTATTATACAATTAAAAGAATGTCACTGCCTTTGAGTAAGAGTAATTTTTAAAATATCTCAATATGTAACCATGATACATAGGATAAAATAAAATGCTTAAATCAAATTGTAAATTTGGTACAATAATTTTATGCATTCACTGTATGTGTGAATGTTGACATTAGTAAATCAAATCCTGAACTTCTCATTTGAAAACTGATAAAAACTAAATTTTACTTTGTTAATGACAGCAATATATACATGATCAGAAATGAACACCATCCATTTTTTGAGGGAGCTTTGAAATAGTAAGTCAGATTAATTACTTTTGAATGATTTGCTTTTATCTTGCCGAAAACCAATATATTATTAAGATGCCTAGACTCTGCAGATAATAGACCAAGGTGAGCCTTCTGTCAGCACACACAAAGGAGCTGAAGTAAGGCTCAGCATAGCACACACAACCCAATATGCTAATCCACAACAAAGGAGCAAGGCCCACAAAGGGCCAAGATGGCAGCAAAATCTCAAAAGAGAGCTGCACTTTGGTAACAAGATTTTCTACGAGCTCATTAATATTTACCAAAGCCAAGAGAGCTAGGGATTTTTTTCTTTCATTTAGCCACAAATGTCTTCTTAAAATTATTCCTATATTGAGGCAGCATTAGAAAAGTAAACTATGCATATAAAAGAAGCTTCAAATGAAAGACAATTGGCTTTTAAATAAGCCTGCTTTTTGTGTGAGCATCCACACCCAGAAGACCATTTACACAAATTAACATATTTTATCTACTGTAAAAAATATTTCATATATGCAAGATAGTTTAATTTAAATTACCACCAGGGGATACTTGAACATTATTAGCACACCCACAAAAACATGATTTCTGATAACCACAGCAGAAATTTGGCACTTCATGAGTGGGAAGGATGCTTTCTAGTTGTTTAATTATGTAGTACAGTGATCCAGAAATGAGTATTGGGTACAGAGACCCTTGGCCTGCAGCTGTCTGCCTAACACTGGATGAGATGAGCAGACACACTAAAAAAACTTAGTTTTCTGAGGCTCAGGCTTTAATTAGTAAATGGATTCACAGGATCTCTGAAGGCCTGCTCAAAATGTTTAATGTGAGAAATGGCCCATTTGGTGCCTTCAACACATGCTATAGTGCTTTTGGTGCTTGTTTATATTCATATCATTAGAGTCTCCGTGAGAAGAACTACCTACCACCCCACCAATATGGAGGAACATTATTATTCCCAACTAGTAAATTCTCTTCTGAATTTCACTCTTTGTGTTGTAAACGTCCATGCATGACTTACTAAATTCTTATTTTTTAAAATATGGTATCCTACTTTATAGACCATTATACACTTTAGTCTTCTACCCCAGTCTTTGTTAACATATGATTTAGGTGTTTCCAAATGTTTATAATTTTACATTGTTACATACACTGGTATCATTGTACGTTTGTAGCACAGTATGTTTTCAAGAGTTAGTAAATAGCATTGCAGTGTATTACTATTATTATTATTATTATTATGTTTTAATTTGGTTTGCAAAACAAGGGTTTCTCTATACAGCCCTGGCTGTCCTGGAACTCACTCTGTAGACCAGAGTGGCCTCAAACTCAGAGATTCATCTGCCTCTATCTAAAGAGTACTGGGATTAAACATGTGTGTCACTGCCACCCAGTGTGTTATCTTTTAATAAAATATTAAAACAGTTATCCTATACACATACACATATTTTAATAGCTTCATGCCCTAAACAAATGTTTTAGCATGTATCTCTTTCCTGAGACTTTTCAATTTTAACTTTGGAGCAGTAAATGCATCTGTTTTACAACCTGCTTGATATCACCAAAATAGCTCATTACAAGTCCCTTGTTACCATCTGTGTCTTCTTTATGCATTTCCCACCTAATTCACCCCACAAGTAACACTGCTACCAAAGCAGTCATACAACCTTTGGAGTTGAACCTATGAGCTGGAAAGTAAATACAGCTACATATAATTGCTTTATTCCTTTTACTCCTTGAAAGGTAGCACAGGATATACACATTGTATATTTGGCTTTTTCTATTTATTTATTTAAAAAAAAATTGGTACTTAACATGGCTTCAGTTTTCTTTTTTAACAATATCCCATTGTATCTTAAATAAGATATAATACCATATAACATAACTTCTCAAACTTGTAATTATAGCAGTTTATTACAAAGTCAAAGTTCAACAAATTTTTGAAACTACTGGTTCATGTCACTAAATCTTTTCTGCAAGTGGCATTGAAATATATTGTATTCCTCACTGATATACCAGTCTCCTCTCTTTACAGTACTAGATATGATTTCCATGTTTTATTAATGTAGGTGAGATGATATCTTCCATAAACTATTTATAAGGATTGTGATTGTGATGATATATTATATATTTAATAAAATCAGTCTGGAATATCAGAGAACAGATTCACCCACAGTCAAGTTATGAACGTCAGATAGTTGTAACCTATGCCTTTTTTAATCCCATCATTCAGGAGACAGATCTTTTTGGATTTCTATGAGTTCAAGGCCTTACAGCCAAGCAGTGGTAGCTCACACCTTTAATCCTAATTCTAGGATTATGTTACAGAGTTGAAACAGGAAGTAAAATAGCTGGTAGGAAAAATATATAACGCAGGAGAAAACAGAAATTTAGCATTCTGTAGAAGCAACCAGAAGGCTGAGGACCCTTGCAGATAGCTCTTATCCTTTTCAGCCAAAGAAGTCGGCTGGGTGAGAACAGACTGTGGTTCGTCCCCCTCTCCAATATTCCACCTTTCCCCCAATATCTGGCTATGGGTTTTCATTATATACCAACTAGAATTCATGCAATATGTCATTGTCAACCTCTTAAAATACATATAAACTATTTCCATTTTTTAAGGAAATAATCTACCTCTGTCATTACCTCATATTTCACGTATTATATTCTTTTTTTCCAACATCATGCTCTATTTTAAGGGTATTTCTGAAAATTTTTAAAAAATTGTTTCCTTCTTAAAAATTTTTAAAGTTTAAAGTTATTTGGAAGTTGCTTAAGTAGATATTTTACTTAAAGTTCTTTGGTAACTTGTGACATTATTAGACCCAATAAAATAAGGTATATTCACTCCTTCAAGCACATATGAATGCATTCATTCAAAATATGTCAAATATCTACGTGTCCCAAGAACTGTTGGACACTTATGACGACATAGAGAATTATGTTCCAACCCAGAGAAGGTTAAAGGAGGGATGAAGGGAGTCGAGGGTGAAGATGAAACAAGAAACACATTCTATTATTCTTTGCCTATCAGTGGGGTAGAAGAACTGAAGGTATCTATTTTCAAATTTATCAGTCAACTCTCTTTGAAGGTTAAGGCACTAAGCAAAGCCAGCTTTTTCTATTACCAAATTATCAGTGTGAATGAGAGGACTGTTTTAGTGCTTTTTTTATTTGGGCTGTTGACATACTGTAAATCACAGATAATTTGGGGTTGGGGGCAAGACAGCTATGAGTGTAGGTGTGCATGCCTATGCAAAAGCCTGAGGACATCGGGTTTCCTAACTCCACTCCTTATTCCCTTAAGACAAAGTGTCTCACTGTGTCTGGAGCTAGGCTGGTTGGCAGGGAGACCAAGTCACAGTCCTCCTGTCTCCCTGCCTGCACACCTCTAGTGCGCCTACACTGTATATTTCTCCTACTTGTGCACTCAGGAACATGTCAAGTTTTTAATGTGGAGGCTGAGCTCAAATTCCACTCCTTACGCTCCTGTATGTTCTTACCCATGGAGCCATCTTGCTTAACCCTAGATACATTTTTAATTACTCAGATTCAATTAAATTAACTTTACATAAACATTTACTTAACTGCTATCACAAAACTATTTAAATGTGTACCCAAAGTACTAAAAACGAATTACAGTTTGCATAAAATTTAAACTTTGCTTTAAAAACTAAAAAAAAGCATTTGATAAGAACAAAACAATTATGTTAAGACAATTAAAATATTCTGCAAATAGTTTCATAGTAATGTGCCATGATTAACAGAAGTCAAAGTAAACAAGACTGTACATGTAATAGAGGGCAGAACAGTACTTATCATTTACACGTGACCCACCAGCCAGACTCTCTATAGCTTAGTTTCCTCACAGTAAAAGGTAAAAGATTTTTTTCCATATAGTTACCATGAAAAATAAGAAAATCCATGTGAAATAGTTCAAGCTTCTGCAAGTTAATAGTTAATGGAAATTTTCAGAGGAACAAATGTAAACTACACATGCAAGCAATAATTAACTTTTCCAAGGGTTACTTATATGTACATTTCATGGCTTTAATTTGATTCTCTTTACATTATATTCTTGGGTCTGGTTCCTCTCCATTTATGTTTACATTATTTTTTTTTATTGCTTTCTTCTCGTCACCATAGTTTTTCCTTGATAATTTAAGTTATTAGCATTAATAAAATATTTTCATTATATACAAATTGTTTATCATACTTGATAAAGACAATATTCATGCAAGATAAGAGATTCCTTACAGAACTCGCCTGAAATACTTCTCATGTATCCATCTGCTACTGCCTCTACAGTAATCAGGAATATTTTATAATATTTTATATATTTTATAATTTTATAATGATTTCAGTTGGAAATGTATTATAGTTCCTTCTCCTTATTTGACTTAATATTAAAAATAAACAATATATTTCACAGGTAGGGTTATCTAGAAGTCCAACAAAAGAGCCACTCAACCCATGTCCTTACAGAGTTTTACATTAAACTTTTATTATAAATTCATAGTGAGGAAAGAATATAGTCCCCTTCATAAGAAAGTAATCAGAAGAATTTTCCCTGAAAGGTTGAGTCATTACAGTCTAATGCAAACTGAAATTCAGATTCAATTATTATCAAGTGTGGCTATGCCGTCTTTTATTCTCCCCTTTGGTGAAATGACAGCCTTGGTAATTGAATATTAATTTCCTCCAGAAAAGCATTCCAAACTCTTCTTCAAAGAGGGAGTTAAGCTTATTAATTCACTCCTTAAGAGGACAAAGTGCATGACTTGCTATATAAGGAATAAGAACTCCTGGGGGCCAAGAAGATTTAATCAAGGATTGAAGGGGAAGAAAAAGTGAATAAGCCAGGAGGTAGAAGAATGTGAGGTCATCACCCACCTTTTTGAGAAGCCAATGTGAAGGAACAAAGCAAAGCAATCAGAAGAACAAATTCCTCCTGAGACATAGGCTGAAACATGGGCTTTCCTCTATAATGCCACTTAAGTTACTGGCACCATTGTGAAGCACTGATTTCTATTTCACGATATCACCAATTCTGCTGAAGACAATTTGTGCTATTACTCACTTACATGCCTTAGGGATGTTTTATTTTCTCTTCCACTTTCATAAACCTAAAATTATTCTATGCCTTCCAACAAACACTTTATATTGATTGGCTTCTTTCCTAAAACAAGTTCAACCACAGTTATAAAAGTATTAGTCATGTTAATTTATGAGCAAATCCACAAACAATAGCAAATACTTGTAAAGATCAAAATTTGCACAAGAAATGCTAGCTATATATCTGTTCCTCACCATACACACAAGCACTCACACACATACATGCATAGCTCAAATTTTATAAAATATATAGCCACATATTACACTTACATGAAAATCTCTATGTCACAGCTCCCATTAAAACACATATACTACTACCTAGTCAAAATCTTGCACATAAATACTCCATTGTGTTACAACAATAATTTTCACATTTGTGGTTTTTAAATTCACTTCTATATATTTAGATATTGTTTAAAAATTGGAAGTTTTGTTTCTGTGTGCCATATCTATCTATTTCACATAGAAATTACTGATGATTTAGGGCATATTTAATTATTTTACAAACAATGTATTACATAACATATAGCATGTGGGTTATGGAAAATATATATGTTTCAAAATCAAACTTGATTAAAAGAATGGCAAAATCATAGAGGCTGAGGCATAAGATTACAATAAATTCATGGCTAGTCTGGTCTACATATATATGTGTGTGTGTGCATATATATATATATATAATTATATATATATGGTTATATATATAGTTATGTAGAGATAGATAACACAATAATAGTTGTTTTGTTGCTATGTTCACTTACCAGAATAATAGCAGCAGTTTTCCCCTGCAGCCTATGGTCTATCTAGTCTCAGGTTCCTAGCCTCATTTACATATTTAGTTGGAACAAAACTCTGATTTGAGTACCAGGTAAATTTCTCCATGTTCTATGCCACAAATACATATGCTATAAGTTATATATTATAAATATATAACTGTAATTGTATTATATATATAGAAAAATAATAGATGATAGATAAAAGATAGATATACATAGTAGATAGAGATGCAAAGAGGCAGATATAGATAGGTAGACAGTTCATTATGGAGTCTCTGGAATCATTTTATCTTTGTGATTAAATGCAAAAATGACATTTAAGTCCTTAGCTTTTTGGGGGGGGGGCTTGGGGGGACAGCTGTTAATTTTGTGGTGGACTCATCAGAGTGCCTGAACACTACTGAAATCCTGACATCAGCACAGGACAGCCATGTTTTCTCTTTAGTGAGCTTGCAAAGGTTTATCTCACAATGGCCCATGTGTACTGTCAAACTCATAACTCTTTAACTGCCAGGCTTTCTCTTATTTCTTGCACTTAATCCTACTTAATTTTACAAGAGGATAGAGATTAACACCTGAAAATACAGAAGATAATACTTCTAATGCACAGTTGATGACTGTGTCCATGTGAATAATTCCTATTCTTCCTAGAAAAACAACACGCATTTAACTTAGTGATAACTGTAGTTAATTGAAGAATGAACTCATTTTAGAACATCTTAATGCATTTAACCTTCTATGCAATGTTTGTTCAGAACTGTCTAATCTCCAAATGTAGGCTAATTTTAACTTGTGCAGTCAGTGTTTCTTCATAGCTACTTACAGATTGTCTATTTTTTTTCTAACTGCTTATTCTTATACTTGAATTTTTTTATATATATAAAAGTGTTTTTCTTCTCCTTATGTACTATTGGGATACCCCTTCAGCAAGAAACTGCTAGAAGTAATTTCTGTTAAGTTTTGAGTTTCTGGAAAGACATTTATTTCTATCTCTTAGTGTTATTTTTTATTTACCTTTTTGTCTTGTAGGTAGGAATTTTTTAAATTTTTGTTTATTCTTTGAGAATATTTTTATCATATTCCTTCAAATAACTGAACTCTTCCAAGACATTCCCCCATCCCTACTCATTAAACTTCATCTTTTTCTCTCTTAAAAAATATCCCTTAAAAAACATGGACCCCAATTTGTGTTGGCCACTGCTCCTCAGTATGAGGCTTGCTCTGGACTGTGGTCAATGTAACCAATACCTTGTCATTAGGAAATCAGACTTTCCTTCTCTTGGCCAGCTATTATTTGCAAATAGCTTTCTGGCTAGCAGTGAACTCGGTGCCCACTTTCCCTCTGCACCGCTCGGATTTTGTCTGGCTTGAGACTGTGTTGACCTTGTGAACGCTGTCAAGTCCTTTTGCGTTCATATTTACATTTATCTTGTTGTGCCTGGAAAATAGTTTCTTCAGCCTTGTCCATCACTTCTGGATCTGACTATGTTTCCTCTCACTTTTAGGCATAGAACTCTGAGCCTTTAGTGGAGGTTTGTGATAAAGACCCCCATTCAGGGATGAGCACTCTAAGGTCTTTCATCCTCAACCTTTTGTCTAGTTGTTACTGTGTTAATTGCCATCTACTGAAGAAAGAAAAAAAAAAAAGAAGCTTCTCTGTTGAGGGTTGAGCAATGAACTGATCTATAGGCAAAGCAATAGATCAATAAAAGTTATTTTGTTGCTGTGTTCATTTGCTAGGATAATGGTAGCAGGTTTCCCCCTTCTAGCCCATGATCTATCTAGTCTAGGGTTCTTGGCTTCATTTACAGTATTATTAGGAGTGAAATTTCCATTTGAGTACCAGCTATATTTCTCCATGTTCTAGGCCTTAAGTATGCTGTATCTTCAGTGATATTGTCTGGATGTTAATTTATTTAGAGTAACCAATAACCTTGGTAATACCCTGTTGAGTTTGGGTTTTCTGGGAATCCGCTGGCTAACATCTGTCTTGTTCCTGAAAGGCAGTTTTATAATGTTTACAAATCTAGTTGTAAGGTAATTGTTGATGACACTGGTAATTTTCTATCCTTATGTCCCCAGGCTTTCTGGATTCCATGAGAAAGATCTGTGGTTCTAACAATGATGTTAATAACTTGTCCTTTCCCAGTGGCACTTTTAGAATTCAATTATTGTCTTTGGTGTGGTTGGACTTCCACGTGTCTAGTTACCTTTTTCTATATCCTGATTGGGATTTATGGGTGTGCCTAAATCTAAGGGTGTATGCATTTCATCATTCTGGAACACACACTCATATTTTCAAATGTCAGTCTCTTTTTCATAAATTAAGATATGTATATGATACTGTCTACTCTCTCCACATCTCTTAATCTGGGTCCTGCTGTTTTCATCTAGATGCCCCCACATGCTAAAAAATCCTTAAATCTTCCAGTTTTATGGATCTTAATTGTTCACTCTAAGAATTGTTTTATTTTTAAGTGCTAGTCTATTTGAGTTCTATAAATGGATGTTAAATCATTTTTGATAGGTTCTGATCCATTAATAATATTTTAATTCACTTTTATTTCAATAACTGTAATATATGTACTCACCTTCTTGCCGTATGCACATAATAATTTGGCTGGATCACTGCTGCTTTGTTGATTCCCCCACCATAAGCTATCCTTGTACATGTGGTTGTTCGTGATGGATTTCTAGCCACTTAACTATCTATAAAATTATTGAGAATTTGGTTTCAAAGTGTTCACCTCTAATAAGAATTTTATTTGCTTCTATGAGTCAATTCAACACATTTAAACATATGGCTCAGGTATTTTCCACTAGTAAATGTAAAACTGTATGACAGTGTTTTTAATGATCAGCTGGCAGGGGGAATATGGTGGGGGATATTTTTTCTCTTACATAAACCCTGGTTCTTTTTCCTACATAGACATAAAGGATTATCCAGATTACATGTGACTCATGTCCCCTTACATATCTAGGTACCTTAGTTCTTTGACATTAGAGGAATTCTTACATCTAATGCATCTCAATCATACATTCTAAAAGGTTTCATAAAATACTAGAGTATTAACAGTACTTTTAGTGAATGACAGAAATATTTAAGATGTGTACGTTGCCATATCATCAAATAGGAAAAGTTTTTTTAAAAATACATGGTAGCATGCTTCTATGGAAATTCTACCATGAGGACATGCACTCACTTTAATTTATAATGATACTCATAATTTATTAAAATCAGAGTTGTTCAAACTCCTAAGTTTATAATTGTCAAATGTTCTGTGTCAGTTATTTTAAACTATAGAAAAGACTTAACAATTACGTGGTATTTCACTCAAAGTGTTGTTCACTTTTTGTTAGAAAATTCTATGGAGACAAGCATCAGAGCTTCGTCTAAATAGCAGATATGAGTACGATCAAATGGCAGAGTTAGCATCTAACTTGGAAGTTTTACAGCATTAAGAAAGCTACTTTAAGGATTTACCTTGTTTTAAAATGTTTGTCTTAAATGAAAATATAATGGTAGAGGTTAATTAGACAATATTTTGTATTTAGATATCTGTACAGGGTAAACTGAGAAAAAAGAGAAACTTAACAACTAATTTATTTGTCGTATTTATTCATGAATTCTTCTACCTTTCAATGTAGCATTCAAACATTGTTAATAAAATACTTAACTGGGTTTTAAAACTAAATATAACTTTATGAGCTGAAATAAGTATGATGACATATATTTTTCAAGGAATTTCAAAGCTCTCTGGAGCTTACCTGAGCCTATATCTGGAGTGGAAATTACTACTGAAACAGGGTCTCTTATTCAGTAAGTTTTTCTAATAGAACATAGACTTTAGGAAGGCATCTGATATTTTATGTCCAACCTTTCACTATCATGTATACTATTTAAATTGTATATCTCAGCACCAATATCAGAAAAAGTAATGATAATTTAAATATAAATCATTTAAGTCAGTTTATTTTTAATGTGCTTTCCCTAAAACAATGTTGAAATTATAAGGCGTTCTCTTTCTCCTGGAAAGATGTTTGGTTCAGTACTTGTACCACAAGCCTGACAAACTGAGTTTTAGCTCCAGAACACAGGTCTACAACTTCAGTCCCTTGATAGCCAGAGTGGTTACAGACAGGAGAGTCCTGGGACATTCACATGCCAGCTACCCTGACATACCCACTATGAACATCAAGAAAGATCCTCTCTTAAGCAAAACAGAAAGAGAAAAGCAACCCCAAAGTTGTCCTCTGACCTCCATATACGTGCTGTATCTGGAACATACACATTCAAGCATATACATGAATATAAACCACACACACCACCCACATACACATAAAGAATTCTAAGAGATCAATTGCTTATAGTTCTGTTTAACTTCTGTTGGAAGTTAAAACTCCAACAATAAATTTCTACATCTGTAAATTATTAGAATTATAGTAATATACTATAAATTATTTTAAATTGTTGAAATGCTTAATTTTCTTTGAAACTAAACAAAAAAATCAAAGGCTAGATACATAGAGATATAAAACATGAATCTGGTTTATGAGATATAGGGTCTGCCAATTTAAATACTTAAAAATTAATATGTCATAATTTGTTCTATGACTATTTAATATAAATATAAGTGGAAACTGTTAGCACATCCTATTTTTTTATATTTACTGGTTCTTAATGAACTTCATGAGACCCTTTAAATTCCATCATGGGGGATTCTAAACAGTTATCAGTACAAAGCACTATGGGAGAACAATCATACCAATTCAGGACTAAACAGGACTCAGTGGTACTTTCTACTCAGGAGATAAAGAAGCTGGTAGAAACGGTCCTCCATGTTGTTAAATTTAATGTTAATGAGCAATAAATCACAAGGCAGCAAAAACCATACTGCCAATGAACTGTTTAGAATTGCTGGAAAACATAGCCAGACAGATGGCTCAATGTTTAAGAGTCTTTTCTGGTCTTAAGAGGTGTGAAATAGCTCAGCTTAACTTCAAATCAGTAGTAAAACACAGCCTCAGTATCTGCATGGAGTATGCAGTAGAAATACGGATGCATGAATGCATGAAAATGGTGTCATGTTTGTATTTACCCTATATACATCTTTCTGTATATTTGAAATGATTTCCAGATTCCTCAGAATAATTGGTAAATTGGGCATGTTTTTTTCTCATCTAGGAATGGCTGACTCTTCAAGTAGGAAACCAACAGATGCCAAGAACTTTTTAAAGAACCATGGTGTTCTTTTTAGAATTAGCTACTTTTTGTAGAGGGTTTAGAAAAATGACTGGCTTATATGAAGTCCCCTATACGTGTTTTACCTCTGCATAAGGCAGAGATGGGGAGGCATGAACTCTGAGGCTAATAAATCCAAGTCCTGGTTACAGTACTACTATGTGCTCAAATAAGAATCTTCGAAGCAGTTTGTTTTGCCTGTGACACTCACCATTTCAATCACTGACCTCCTTGAAGTTATGATCAAGTGATTACACAGTACAATCTGTCTTTAAAAGCATCAGCTATAGCCTATGGTCTCTTAAAAAGAAAAGGACTGACTTTCAAGGCATTCTTTTATGTGAATTGTTATTCCAGCATTTCAATATACTGAATACCATGGTTATATGTATTTACATTTATATTTAGTGGTGCCCTGGCACTTGAAGAATATGTCTTTGAGGTGTGTTCAATACTGTTTCTAGCTGGACTGAGCTTTAGTGTTCTGTAAAAATAATCTACTTGATAACATGCTTTTCCTACCTCCCTCCCCTTTAGCTGTCTCAATCTTCTTCCATACTAACTCTTTGTAGGACTGAGTCATAATCAACAATGTTCTCAAAAGAGTACAAAAGCCACTACACCTACAAAGAAGATGCATGCAAGCCTGCCAGGGCTGCAGGTCCTAGGCTTCCTTCTCTGTCATCTTGCATATCCTGCCCAACTTCTAAACACGGTATACTTTGTTTCATTCCTGGGTTCTTTTTACGTAGACTCATGCATTTTACATGCGCTATCATGAAACTAAAATCTTTAATTTTAGTCTTGACTGGTGTCCTAAATGCTGATACATATTTTCAAAATCAGCCTGACACTAAATAGTTATAAGCGCCCTTCATTGGGGGGGGGGGGTCCTTGATGTTCCGTTTCTTCTGCATCTTCCCCATCTCAGGAAGTATTGCCTCCATCCACAGCTATTCAGGCCTAAGCCTGGAGCTATTTTGCTTCTGCCTACAATTTCAACCACCACTCCAAACCTATTAGGATATTCTATATGTACTTCAACAAAATATAAAAAGTGACGACAAATTCATGTCTACAAGTTATTTGACGCTCACTGAAGAGCATTGGGAGTTCGAGTGGAAATCTAGACATAATAATTATTAAACACATAGGGAAATGATGAAGACTTTAAGTCAATTATTAGAAACATTCTAGTTACTGAGGAAGAGCAGTTAATTTCAACTGAAGGCACGAGACACTAAAGGGAGGAAATGACATCTATTTTGAGTTTCAAAAAAAGTGAGTTTGAACAGCAGGAGGGGTGTGAAAAACTACAGGGAATATTTCAGGTGTTTAGTGCCTTCAAGGCACATTCTGTGTTTATTTACTATTTCTCAATATCCATTAATACCTCCTTGAGAACTCCACTATCATTTTCAGGTCCTTACCCCACCCCTCGGTGTATGCCCATTCCTCTGTAGCATTACAATCCCTCCTCTAGGAATATATTGTCTTTCTTTCTCTCCCCTGATGTATCATTTTCATGAGAACTTGAACACAGCACAATTAAAGGCATGAACACTACTTGTACAGTTGTACTTTCTATTAATTCAAGGAGAAAATCCATCTTTTTACCTGACTAAACCACAAAAAGACTAGAACCATAGAGATGGCCTACTATGAGTTCTGCATATAGATCAATGTGTGTTTTATGCCACTAATTTTTTTTTTTTTTGGCTATTTATTCCAAGTTGCTATGCCCAGGTAGCTAATTGAAACAATACAGACTTAGGAACGGAGTCCAGAAGGAAGGAAATAGTTTACCGAAAAAATGCATAGCTAGTAAGCTGGGGACTATTTTAGAATTCTTAAATCTACATTGTCTCTAGGATACTTGTGTTGAAGAGGCAAATTGGAGGCTCTTCAAAGGTGGTGGTAGCTCTCGATGAAAGCAGGAAAGGGGATCAGAAAGAAAAGCCTGCCTTGGTTGCAACTATCTTAGGCTGTATTCGTGAAGACGAAGGGAATAACTTTAATGTAAATGTAGAAGAGTCCTGAGTATCAAAATTAGGAATTTCAGCTTCAATTTAAGGACATGAAAACCCATCAAAATATTTTGAATATAGGAGAAATCTATTGAAAGAAGACAGTCTGGAAAGCCCCATTTAGCACAAATATTAGAGAGATCACTCACAGGTGTTTGCAGTAATCTAGGCAGTTAAGTAAAAGATAATAGACAATTATTTCCCATCTTTAAGCCAGGATTAATTGTACTTGCCCCAATAGACACTCACTACAGCACTGAAAGGTTTATTTTTTAGAGAGCACTTTAAGATTGGTAAAATGTAAATTAACTCCTCAAGTCTTAACATTTAATTTATTTCAACACATTTTTTTATCTATATTTAGTCATTAATTATGTTTGTATACAGATACCTAGCAATTTATAAATGAGGTCAAATGAGTTGTATGGCAGCTGAGGGATGAATCAGTTTGAAAACATGAATCCACTGCCTTTAAGCTAACATGTTAACAAAGGAGGCAGCGACTATAATATGACATGACAGTCATCTCAACCCAACATCAACTTACTCACAACAAAAAGCTCTTTGCCCTTTTCCAAGCCATCTACACCAAGGCCTACCAAAGAAAACAAAATGCATATATTTTAGCTTTCCTACTTACTTTAATTGAAAAGTACCTGTTGACTAAATAATACATACATACATACATACATACATACATACATACATACATACATACATACACACATACATGCATGCATATAGACAGACAGATAGATAGTAACCTATGAGGTCCAAGATTTCAGGTTTTAAATATTATTATTTTATATTGATTACTATATTTGGGAGAAAAGCACCAAGAGAATCTTTTTCTAATACAATATTCTCTGCATTATATTGCAAGCAACTTCCTTTTGATACAGTTTTCTGGAAAGCTGACCAAAAAAGAAGTCTTTTTGAGAAGCTGAGGTAGAATCTCAAATTTAAAGCCCTTTGTGCTACATGCAGGAGGCTTCAGTTCAGGCCAGTCAAGTACACAGTCAGGTACAGTAATACCCTGTGTCAGAAAGTCTAAAAACTAGACAAAAAAAAATTTTGATAGGAAGATAAAAGATAAAACTACAGACAGGAAACCATATAGATGCCCATGTATCCTTCCAATCTATTCCCTCCCGGCCATATCACTATTTGTTCCCTCACTGGAGGTCCAAGGCCATATGAAACTGAGCTCCAGAATGGTTAGTCAAAGGGAAGAGTCTTTAGAATAAGTCACTTAATCACTCAACAGAGGCCTGAAATTATAGGAGTCAAATGCAATTTCTAATATCCTCTGCAATTCAGATCTCATTTCTTCTCCTTTGCACGTTAAATTTCTTGGAACTTGGGAAGAATTACAGGTGATATTTTTTATTTCTCTCATTTAATTTGACATGTCACTAACTGTCAGTGTTCTTTAATGGATGAGTATGAACATCTCAAAAATTGGAGGGCTGTGAGCAGGGCCCTCCTCAACAGAGGAAAGATGCCAAATCCATCTTCTTTGCCTCATTCATAAGAGAAACACAGTAAAGAAGAGATTATGGAGTCAATTTAATAAGTCATATCTCAGAAATTATTGAATTATTAAGTTAGGAGGCTATAACGAAAGACTGTGGAATAAGGCTCTTCAGTAGGACAATTTACTTCTCTTGGTATATATGAAAATATTTAGAAACATAAAATACCTACATGGATTTTCAAAGTGTAAGTGATCCACAGTCTATGTGAAACTCAGCAAGGACAACGAACAAACCCAGATGGATGACTGCATCCAGCTAGGTGTTCTTTTTCCATGATCTGACCATATTCTCAGTAGAGTTATTTTTATCACTCTCAGATCAGGAAACCTCTCCAACTAATTAAAATTAATTTTTTAGATATTATGTTTATTTATTATTTACTTTTAGAATACTGAGATCAAAGTTAACTGTCAGAGTATTCTGTTCATTTTCATCCTTAAACAAGATTTCTCATCTGGGCAGCTATGTTCTTTGTTAAGCAAAACCACAGGACCAGAGTCTAGGCTTGACTGCTTCCACTAACATATAATACGAAGCCATATTTTCTTTCTAGAAACAAAATTCACTTGAATGCTGTGGGTGCTACACCACTGGCTGGATAAGGCTGAAAGACACTGGCCACTGCCCTGGTTCTTTCCCACAGCTGCACAGCCTTGCTGTTAACATTTGAACCATTTGCAGAATTTTATTTTCTTCCATCACGACAACACAAGAATGTACATATGAACAGGCAAGATCCTGTGAATGGTTTTCTTGAAAGGTGCCGTGCTGAACTCTAGGGAAAGCAATTGCTTTGTAGTTCATCATTGTATTGTGTTCCCTGACTTTACACACACACACACACACACACACACACACACACACACACACATGCACACACGCACATGCACACACACACACACACACACACACACACACAGCTTCTCAAAAACAAATGATTTCCCAGATTAGAGACTGGAAACTGAAAATCATCCCTAAGTATCCTAATCTTCAGGGATCAGTGTACTCTCTTCCCCCACCCACCCCCTTCACCTCCCTCCTTCTGAGCCCCTATCCCTTCCCCAAGGCCCCAAATCCCCACTTCCTCCTTGTTCAATTTAGGGGAAATGAAAAGTTAATCCTATCATTGCAAAAGGTTAGAATCCTCAGTTAATGAAAAACTATACCATAAGGCTTGAAAATTTTGACCAAAATAACCATACAAAAGGTATTAGTAACTAAAACAACTGTATGAAGTTTGTTCAGTGCAGCAGTTGACTAAGAACCTGGAGATTAAAATATATGTACATGTGGTGTGTGTGTGTGTGTGTGTGTGTGTGTGTGTGTGTGTGTGTGTGTGTGTGTGTGTGTAACATTTGGTTAGGTTTTTTTTTTTAAATAATGTTACTTTAAGTCTAACAATTCAGATTTTTAGAGGGAATTTTTAAAGTTTATCATTATTTTCTTATTACCCTACATCCAGTTTCATTTCTAATACACACACACACACACACACACACACACACACACACACACACACACAAAGACAGATTGACACATTCTGTATAGCTTGCTGATGATTGCACCAGAAAACAACCTATTAATTATACCACTCAAAATTTCTAAAGATAGAAAACAAATAGGGTTTATTTTCTATTCTTTGAATATTTTTAAGGGCTTCTAGAAACTTAACCATTCTGATTCAGTGTTACAAAAACTGATGCTCCCTCCCATGCAGCTTCACACAGATCTTGAATTTGGAATTAGCACTCTTGAGGTTTAATGCACCCACGTTTTGTTTTAAAGTTTTAAAAATATGACAAGTTTTAATTTGTCAAATGTGTCAGGTGACACTAAACCTAAACATACTTAAAGGAAATATAGCAAATTTCTGTTTGGAAAGCTAAATGAAAAACGCCACCTGAATCCCATAAAAACAAAGCCAATTAACATGCCAGGCTTCTTTCCCTCTACCAAAAATAATGGTGCATTTGCATACAGCAGAACTAGGAAGCTCATCTCGTTCATCAGCATATTAGAATGCCTCCTGACAGCCACACACAGCCTCATCAACATCATACTGTTTCAATTACGCATTTTTACCCACTCCACGTGTTAAGCAATCCTTCACGTTTCTCACCTTAGACTGCAGTATTCAATTTAACCACATTTGTCCAAGCATAGATGGATTCCCTGAAAGTCAGAAGTGACTCGGTAACATGGTATTGTTCCAGGCCACAAAAGGAAGAGGAGAAGGAGGGAGGAAAAAAAACTAGGCTGGATTTTAAAGAAACAAATAATCCTGCCCCACAAAAGCCGGCCCCTCAGAACCAAAGGCAGTATGCATTAAGAATCAAGGGAGCACAGCACGGGGCCCCTCTGCCTAGGAAATGGAAATAGTCTTTTTCAGAACTGCTGAAGCCTGCTTACTCCCCTGTGATCATCCTCCCAGTCCGCTCCTCATTGCAAGGGTAAGGACGCAAGGCCTTTGATTTAGCCAGCAAACCACTGAGAAACAAAAGAAGAACTGGGCTTGAAAAGATGAGCTTTCATTTGGCCAACACCATAGAGATACTATATCTCTGCACAGCTGCCACCTCACATTAAGAGAGAGAGAGAGAGAGAGAGAGAGAGAGAGAGAGAGAGAGAGAGAGAGAGAGAGAGAGAGAGAGAGAGAGAGAGAGAGAGAGAGAGACCAGTGTCATGTAGGGACAGATAGAAAAGGCAAAATAATTCTCTCAGAGTATGGATTTTATTAGGTGATTTTATTTTTTGGGAAGAGACTGTAGGTCAACAGAAGCAAAACATTTAGTATCTGTCTTTCATACAGGATTGCAATGTGCCTTATTTAGAAAACTTGAGTTAAGAGAGCAAATTTTCATAGCAACCTTGCATACCGTAAATTACATATAACAGGCTTCTTGGTGTTTTGATGATTAGGAAAGTTATTCATCACCTTCCTCTCGAATTGTCATTTCACCTTGATTGGTTAATGACAATTTCAGTTCTAGAGGGGGAAAGATCCAGATTAATATCCTGACTTCTGGAGTTGGAGCCTTTTGAAACTTGTCACTTCCTTTGTTTTCACTGTTCATGTTTAACTACAACAAACCAGTATATTTGAGCTCATGGACCCAATGCTTAATTTTAAAAATCTATGGAGAAATACATGGCGGGGCGGGGCGTGGGGTGGGGGGTGGGGGTGCGGGGGGGTGGGCAGAGCCAGAGAGAGAGAGAGAAAAAACTGGTTCAATGGCCTGTGTGGTTCTCTCAGGGCAGTGTGAGGGAGAGCAGCATAGATGGCCAGAGTTCCTCTGCAGGTCACTCACTGCATTACAAAGAGAGACACCTGCCTGCATGTAGGCTAAGGCTTCAGTTCATCCCTGAAGATAAAGGGGCCCTTCCACCTGAGCACTAATGTGATATGTCTGTGATTTGGGAATATAACCACTGGCACAGTCACATTTTCTTTTCTCTCTTTTCTTTTAGTTGAAAATAGTTTTTGGATTTGTTTCTTATTTACTATATTCTGATTATGGTTTCCTTTTTTTCTAACCTTCTCAACCAACTCCTCACATATCTTCCCCATCTTTCCACCCACCCAAACCTACAGCCTTTCTTGCTCTCTCTCATCAGGAAAAAAAAAAATGCATCTAAAACAAAAGAAAAATAAAATGAAATGAGATAAAATAAAAACAAAATAATACAAAACAGCAAGGCAGGAATTAGCCTAAGGAAAAGCACAAGAAATACATAGATAACTCAGTTCTTAGTATCTCTCAACAGTGACTCACTGGGTATACAAACCACACTTAAGGGCAGGCTCCATGCCCAGCAGTAGATGGCAATACAAAATTAACTCATGGGTATATTTAGAGGGTATTTTGTCTCATAATGCTTTGTCTGGGCTTTTCTTTTTTCTTACAGTTCTTTTGCTTATATATTATGATTCCTTTTTCCTTTAAAAATTAGTGACATTTCCTTTAAAATCAGTGACAACTGTATTTAAAAATAAGTAAGCTTCCAATATCTAAGACCTTTAGGCATAGAGATATTAATTTCCTTTAGATTCAACAAGAGATTGCTTTATATTCATCTTATCATGTATTGGGCTGTCTATTAGTGGCTGGGTATATGCATTTTGGAACTAAATTGAGAATAAAAGAGCTTAGTATCACTAGGAAAGAAGTGATATTCATCAGACAGATAAGTGTAGAAAATGTCAAATAATAAAACCTGTAAAAGAAAGAGCCACAGACAGTTATGGGCATTACTATGTTAAGAAAGCCTAGAAATAAGAGTGGGTTGGACCAAAGAATATGTATGATTGGACAAGATCATGAAGGCGAAGAAGAACACTCCAGAAAGAAAGACCATAATATAGAAAGCACAAACAGAGGCTCATAACAAGGAACTTGGTGAGGCAGAAACTAGAGGTCTGATGATTTTAAAGAGCTAACAAATTTAGAGACATGTCATCAAGATGGGAAATAAGTTCAAAGAGAAAGGTGGCAGGCAAGTCTTGAAGACTGTATTGAACGTAGGGTAGGACATGGGAGGCAAATGTAAGAATATCTTTAGAGACCATGTTGAGAATTACTGTAGAGGTGACAGGCTCTTTCATCTTTATTGTGGCCCCATGGTAGATAATTGAGGACATGGAGGTCAAAATAAATGTGGGTAGATGGGTTCAGGCATCCTGCTGTGGAGATTAGAAGATGCTTGTAGTGAGAGATACACAAGACAGTCTTGGCCTCTTAGCATACCTGAACGTTCCCATTGCTTGTCCTGCCTGGAATGGCATTAAAATATAAATAAATAAAATAAGGTATAAACTGCAATTTTCCCTCTGATGTCTACCCTCAGCAGGATAGTCTGAGGTCAACCTACTTCAGACCACTTCTCTGATTGGTACCTGTACAAAGCACTTCTCTGTCTCAAGGAGTTTAGTTATCTCACTGCTCTGATTAATTTGCTTTGAACTATTCAATATACTATTTTTGTCTTCTACTGTTGTGGTTTTCTTTTGAATAAGCCTGAATCATCTTCCTATCTCTATCTTCATTTTCTAAACCCTATCCATCCTTGGCTTCTTGCTTAGATCCCTTGCTTGTCTTCTGTTAAGAATTCCCAGAATGCTAAAGGTCTGTAGAGACTTGTCAACTCCATCCTATGAGTTTGTGTTATAGTCATCCCTCCTCATCCAAAGAGCATATGTAACAAGATTAAAAGTTGATATCTCAAATTATAAACATAGAGCAATTTTACATGTTTTTTTTATATATGTGAAAAAATAAATTTAAGAGAGATTAATAGCAGCTAACAGTAAAACAGAATAATTTTAACAATGGGCTATAATACAAATTATTTAAAATCTATTGCTTAGTTCTCTCTACTCTCTTTTAAGATTTTGAGCCATGGTAGATGACTGCAGTGAATGAATGCGATCTTAGCAAGCAAACCTGAGGCAAGATAGACAGATAAGGAAGATCAGAAAGCTGAAGAGGTGTGGGTAGTGACTAGATTGCTTCACCCCATGGCCATTTTGCCTTCACTTCCTGTCTGATAACCAAACATAAGTAACAATAAACAAACAAACAAGCAAATAAATAAATAAATAAATAAATGTCTTTAGAGATGTTTTCCAAGAGACATCTCCAACATGGATGTTGGTAAACCAAAGAACTACTTGCTCACGTTTGTGATCTTTGAGCTTATCCATTAGCATTGCTCTCCCCTTTCTAATCCCAAACAAGAACTGCATAGAACCTTCTCCCACTTCCATTCACAAAAAGAAAGCCTTGAAGAGGACTTAAGAGCCCAGCTTACATTTTTTCCCCACTTGAGTTTTGAATTTTTATTAATCTTTGAATCAAGTTGTAAATTTTATCTTTTGAGTAATTTGATTCCAAAACTCCAAAACCATATACATGGCTATAAAGACACCTAAGAGATGACTCCAGAGAATCTTGTACCTCTCCATGCATACTAAAATCCCTTTCTTAAGGGAGTGTCTGTCTTTCTCTACATGTCAGCTTAACTCCAGAGCCTGAACTTGCCCTGACCTCCACTCCATAGACTTACTTTCTTTTCTTACCTTTTCTCAAGCCAAATATTCTACATTTGCTGACAAAGAGTCCTCAAGGGGAAACTTCCCAATCTTCTGGCAGCAGTGACAAGCTGAGTATCCCAGAGGCCTCTGACAAAACCACAGAGGTGAGGGCCAATGGATCTGACAACTAGCCATCCTTGCTCTGCTGTACCTAACAGAGAACGGTACTTTTCCTGTTGTTTCTGTGTTTTTTATGTTTATTCAGTTCAGAAAACGCTGCTATCAGGGACCAGTTGTCTTCCTTCTGATTTTCAGTGCATACACAATGTGTTTCATACAGGAGGCCTCAAAAAAATAAGCAGCTTAATTTTCATTCTAGGAAAGGTTTTACCTTTAGCCACCTCAGCCAGAAAAGGTTTGGGAAAACTCCCTATGAGCTATGGAAATAGATACATAAGATTCACGGGATAACATAGAAAACAAAATTCACTCAGTAATACCAAATTGGCAACTGCAAAGGTAAGTCTGATTTGCCAATGTAAGAACAAAAAGCTGATTCAAATACTGGCTCAGTTATTTATGAGCAAAGATGTCTTTACTTCTGTAAGATCCTAATGTAAGATTTCATGCATTCACATGTAAAACAAAGGCAGCTCCATGGACCTATTAGCCTGTATGGAAAGATGCCATACCACACACATCTGAAAAAGTGGCTAGCTCTTCTAGGTACGCAGAAGCAAGTGGACACTCCTGCCCTTCCTCCTTCATCTGAATAAAAATGCATGCCTTTTCCATGCTCTTTCAGACACAAGTATTTCATGTTTGTTTTTTTCCTCTTCTAGACCTATTTGCTACAGCACGAACTTCTCAAATATATTACCTTTACATTCTTGTCTTTTCTTCTTTCTCCTGCTTAATTTGATGAGCCTCCAACAATATAAAATTATACTCGGAAAAATAACCACCATCTCCATCTAATGGTCTTTTTAATATCCTGGTTGCATTACTGATTGTAAATGGGAAGAATAAGCATGTCTACCCTCTTCCCTTTCCATTGTCATGTAAGCAAACATTTCTCAACTGAGCCCTTAATCCTTCTATTATATTCTCTTACCAATGGTCATAACCGAGAGATTAGGAGATGCTGGCAATTCAAGCTCTCTCTCCCCACCCCATCTTCTTTCTCTTTCTCTCTCTCTCTCTCTCTCTCTCTCTCTCTCTCTCTCTCTCTCTCTCTCTCTCTCTCTCACACACACACACACACACACACACACACAAAGTGTCCCTGGAAGTTTAAGAAACAGAAAAGGTTGACCTTTCACATCAAAGTCTGTCTAAACCAATGCAAAGTCTAAAGACACCCATAAGGTTTATTGGCAGCCTTTGTACACTTGAGGTATGGTATAATAGCTAAAACAAGATTGTGGCCCCATTAGGTATTACCTTTTTCAAGGGACCCAACAGTTAATATTCCCTTACAAGCTGTAGGTGTGAAGGGCACTCACCATGCCAGGAGCAGTAAGAACAGAGGAGGAAAATGCCAGCCAATTCCAAATTCAGCATCCATCACTTTTTATAGGTCTGCTTTGTGTCACAGGAAGACAAGGAAGCACTGCTGTGTGGCTGTTCTCCAGGACCCTAGCACAGAGCTGTATGACTTTATTACTTATTCCTCTTAATGCACACTAACATTTATTTATGTCCCTGGCACTCATCTCTAAGTTTCTCTTGTTGAAAATAATTTTCTCTTTTTTAAGATACAGAGATGAAATAAATAAGCATCTTCATGTCTTGACTCTCACCTGCAGGCATTTTTGTTTGGTTTTTGTTACTTTGTTTGTGGGTTTTTTTTTTTTTTTTTGGTTTTTTGTTTTAGAAATAAATTTTTAGCAACATATCATTTTAAAGAGTTCTGGTCTCCAGTCTGGTTGAGCTTTCTCTAGGAAAAAGTGACTATTTCATACAGATGGAAGAGGTCTGGGCAGCACTTAGGAAGACAACTACTGGTAGCTTAGCTATCTCCAAAGTAACTTCTACAAGGAGAAATAAATAGACAAAGCATCAAACTCAAACTGTTCTGTTTCAGAGATAAATTGTAAGTGCTCTGTAGAGAGTGAAAACATCTCTCTGGGGAAATGCTCGAGATTTAAGCAAAAGAACAATGCAACTATTTGTAAGCCAACTGGTAATGCTTGCAGAGAAAGCAGTCCTGGGAATCATGAGAAATGGAAGAAGGGCTGCCAGAGGGAAGAAATGATGGTGCAGTCCCCCTTAGTTTATTGACCATATAAACAAGCATCCAATCGGCTCAAACAACAAGCCCATATTGAGTCTGGATCCCACTTCAACAGATTAACTGTATTTTAATGTCATTGGCAGTTTATTAACTATCTCTTATTTTTTTAAATAATATTTCAAAACTTCAAGAAAAATGGATGCCTTGAACACGTCTAATGATTTACACTGTTTTGTGGAAGCTATATGATATAAAGATTAACTTGGGTGTTTCACTTCATTAGCAAAGTTGAAAATGGTTCCTGAAGAAGGAGAGAACAAAGATGAAGACATGATTTATTCCCTCTTTCCTTCAAAATAAAGAGGCAGAAATTGACTTCAAAAGAATTCTCTGAGAGTTTTAATTATGCGTTAGCAAGAGACTCCAATAAATCAAAGATGATTGTCTATTCTGAAAAGAAAATCTAGGGTAAAGACATCTGACTATAGAAAAATCTAAACAACTTTCTCAATCCTTAGAGTACAAACAAGTCTCAGTTTGATTTACAACCAGACTGGTACTAAACTTGCATCTAATTTATGAAAAAAAAAATAAAAATAATTGCATGCTTTCTATTCATGTTAACTGTAAAATACATGCTAGGAAATCTCTCTCCATGAAAGATGGAGATAAAGAAACTCCTCAGGGGGCAGACGCTTATCAACAATGAGAATGTGAATCCTTAGGTAGAGACTCCACATTCACATGTGCCTGGATGCCTCCTCTGAAAGCAAATGGAAAATTTCAACTATCTGAGTTGCATTTGTTTGTTTGGAAAGATTTAAAAATATTGGTAGTGAGATCTAAGGAACAAATAAAATGAAAAAGAGTTTGACAATAGGTTGATTGCATCATGCAGGCAAAATAACACAAAATGGCAAAGAGATAGAAAGGTGGTAGACAGAAAAAGAAGTGTTAAACCCCAATAAGCAGGCAAACCACATTCAGTCATGTAGAAAACCACCTTAATTTTTACAGTCTCCCTTAAAAGATTGCAGGAACTTGAGTTATTTACCCTCCCAATCATACTGACACAGTGACAATGATAAGTCTCTGAAGATATGATGACAAGCCTCATGTTGGGCTTCTGTTGTATAAGACAAAATTTTAAAAAAAATCAAGTATAGCTGTAGCTGCATGCTTTCTATCCATTTGCTTTTTTATTAACTTGCCTTTTAAAAATTTTTACTTAAGACATTATGCTTCACTTTCTGAAGCCTATTAAAGGGGTCATTTTTGAATACTTGTTATTTGTCACTTGATAAGACTCAACAGAGAAAACAGAAACTGTGATGGGGAAGACACTGTCACCTTCCCTATGCAGAAGCTGTGTTTCCTACTAATTGTGGGATCAGTTCTTAAGTACAGCTGAAGCCACAGTTTCTGTCCCCCAAAACTGGTAAGTGACTTTTCACTTATTATCTGTGTTCAGGATAGTTTACCTAAGTGAACCACACACTCTCTTCTGACTGCTGTGTCACTGGTCTTCTGCTTGATCAAATATTGCTCAGATAACTAAAGACTTATTTGTGTTTTGTATGAGCGACAATTATATTCATCAATTAGAAAATATTTGAAAACATGAAACTGAAGCTCTTTTTTAAAAGGTGTAACATTTTAATGAACATGTAAAACTCCACATTTTCCCAAATCAGAAAAAAAGAGGTATCAGATTTGAGAACATTTTCTAGAAATCTCTATTTTACAAATAGGAAGTCAAAAGTTTAATTGCTAGGGTGAATGTGAAGATTTCATATCTACTTCTGTTTATGTAATCAGAGTCCGTGTGTGTGTATGTGTGTGTGTGTATGTGTGTGTGTGTGTATGTGTGTGTATGCATGAGCATGCAAACTACTTTCTTCTTAACAAGTAATTGAAAATCATGCCATCAAGAGTTTTCTGGGGTTTGAACTACTTTGGTAGTACTAAATTAAATTCTCAAGCATAAAACAAAGGGAGGATTGCCCAAAGAAAAACCTTGGACTCTAACAACCACCAAGACCTGAACATGGTCATTACATAAGAAATGAACACCATAAATGGTTCTGCAGCAAAGTCTTGGCATAAAGTATGGCAATCTCACTTGGTATGAAACACCAGTGGATTCCCTAATCATCCTAATGATGATTCTCCCATGTTATGTGCAATAACAAACAGAATTGTCAATAATCAGCCAACTTCGTATAATGTCTGAGCCTATCCATCCTCCCTCCCTCCCTCCCTCCCTCCCTCCCTCCCTCCCTCCCTCCCTCCCTCCCTCCCTCCCTCTCTCTCTCTCTCTCTCTCTCTCTCTCTCTCTCTCTCTCTCTCTCTCTGTGTGTGTACAAAAAGTATTATAGACACACTAATACATTCAACCTTCTCTGCCTGTTGTCACCACTGAAGATCATAATAGTTGTAACAGAAACATGTATCCAACAGGGCTGAACATATTTACTCCATTGCCCTTTTCATAAAAGATTGTCTGTTCTAGCTTATTCTTGCAATTTGTTATAAAGACAAAACGTCAAAATAAATAGGAAAGAAATAAAGGTGCTATTGCTAGTTAATGCTAATTATGCCTGCCAAGTTCCAGGTATTACATTAAGTCATGAAGACACCTTTTCATTAACTCTAAGAACAAAGTCACTACTGCTGTGTATCTTCTACTACTGAGCATGTAAATTGTTGAGCACAGCAAGTTGGGTGGATGAAGAGGCCACATTTAAATCAAAGTTTCTAGATCTAGAGAATTCTTAACTACTAGGCCATATCACCTGTATCGACCTGAAAAGGCCTTAACCTTCTTAGCTTTACTTTAATGTAGAAGTTAAGATAATACTTAATTGAGTTTTGGTTTCATTATGAACCTCTGATATAAAATCAAAGATTATTTTTCTCTTCTTTTTGGACCACAGCTGGATGTCCTTATTTCCTGTCATAAAATTCTAGTTAAAAATAAGAGAATAAGCATATTGAAGGTGGTACTTCCATTTTATTGAAAGTCATGTTCACAAAGGGAACATCCCAGAAATCTGTGCCTGTTTATATGACTCAGATGAATAAAAGTCAGTGGAAGCCACATTTGAGCCCTGGGATATCATCTTACAGAGACAGAAAAAGAAGTTCATATGTATGCTCTTTTCTCTACAAAGGATATATAGTCCCTGCTTTGGGATCTCTAGGAGAAGAACAGAGGTTCCTCCACGGAAAAATTGATATGTAAAAGTTACACAAAATATTCTATTTAGGTTGATTCATCATTAGAGTCAGCATGACTTCGAACTGTTGAAGATGGATGCTGTGAGTTATATAAACCAACAAAGCTGGTTCCTTGTTTTCTTCATCCTCATCTCTCTTAGTAACCAGCCCCTCCCCATTATATACCATTCAGAGCTTCGCCATGAATGCTTGAGAAACAGCAAAGACAAGATGCCAATTTCACACGGCTGCTGTCTAGCTTTTTAGGAGATGGTTAAAATAATACATAATTTGGCAATGCCATATATTTCAAATAGAAAGATGTAAATAATTTTGTAAAATGTGATACCCTATTATTTCACCTTTCCATTCTTTCCAATCCTACCATCTTATTATGAGGAAAAAGAAGGAACACTGAGAGGATAAGAGAATTAGCATTAAAAGAACTAATGTCTTACATGTAAATAGTATGTCCATACTTCTGCATCCTATTTTGTCAAAGCCATAAATAGGATGTTATTTTTTATAAACTGGAATGTCTTTCTGTATGCTGTGAATTACCATTGGATAATAAAGGAACTGTTTTGGCCTATGGCAAGGCATCTTAGAAGCAGCTGTGGGTGGGTCCATACCTTGGGGCTACGGAAGGCCAGGCCAGAAACTTCCGACTACACATAGTGTTCCAATATGGGGCACATACAAACACATAAAGCCTGAGAAGGCTGAAAAAGGGCTCTAGAAATGGAGCTCAAAACAGCTTCCAAATTGTGTCTCTCACGTGGAGCATGGTACAGGGACGTCCTGCCATGGTTTTGAGCTACAAAAAGTTGGGCTTGTGGCATGCAACTTAAGCTGCAACAAGACTGATTCCTGAGCAGGATCCTCAATGCAAGCACAAGCTGCATATGATGAATTTAAGATTTCTGTTTATACAGACAAAAAGGAACTGAGTCAAAGACAGCTTTTTTAGTAGTAGAGCTTTCTTGAATCACATCTGTTTGCAGAGATACCATTCCTTTAAGTGAGGCATTCTGACTCATCCTTAGGAACAAAAATTATGTAGCACTTTTAAGAGGCCCTTCTGCCAAATACTTAAAGGGAATTCATGAACAGTGGGTAGCAGGTAGCAGTGTTCTACTTGGTAGCATTGGGAACCCTAAGATTCCCCAGAGTTGAAGTGGTAAATGTGGTTCCTTCCAGTACCTCTACTAAAAAGCTAAGCTCTCTATGAAGCTAGACTAAGGAGCTGGTACCCTAGTCAAGTCTTTACTCCTAGTCAGGTTTACTAGATTAAAGGTGTAGTCACAAAAAGATAAGAGAAATGTAGTAAAGACAGATTCCGACAAAGGGGAAAAAAAAAAAAAACAAAAAACTCCTAAATGGTTTACAGTGTCTTTAAAAATATATGTAGGTTGGGAGGGAAAATATGATAAAATCCTTAAAAAATAAATTATATATATATATATATCACATAAAAATGGAAAACATACAAAGAGTTTGGATACTGTATATTATGTTGTCTTTGAATTGCTTGACTGATAAGAAAGTAGCAAGAGCTGCTAAGAGACATTTGATTATAAATGCTGTTGGATTAATTCAACCTATATATTTTTTAAATGTCTTGACTTCAAAATTGAAGTCAAAAGGCATGCTACTTTGGAGAAGAGGTTTTATTTTTATTTCCACATAAATCAGAGGCTGTTGATTTATTATGGTTAAAGAACGTAAGGTTTGGTCAAAAAAGACTCCTTAAAAAAATGTTTGATGGGAAGAGATAGCCACCTTAACTTCAAGGATAAAAGCTGAGATGATCTAGCCTCAGGACCCCCATAAGACTGCCAGCACCCTCAGTCAGCAGGAAGTAGTAATGGAAAGCTATGCTCAAATTCCCAAAATATTACTTATAAATGTTTGTTTTCATTGTAAATGGTTAATGGTCATAGCCAATCTCTTTCTAGGGAAAAGGGGGGATATGTAATAGAAATAATAAAAAAATTATTGAATTTATTTTGATCCAAAAAACAACTGTTAATCTCAAAAGTCTTAACCTTAGTATGGATTTGATTTACTGAAACAAATTTAAGAATAGTGTTGTTACACTGTATGTATATTTCTACTTTTGTTTAACTGCACACTATGTTTATGCAATTCCTTTAAAATTGTAATATATAAGAAACAGAGATTAATAGTCATCTATGATAAACTTATATAAAGTCATGTTAGTTAGATTTATTAGATATACAAAAAATATGCCTAAAGTGGATAATCTTCAAACACTTCAAAGACCTATGGAATATGGCATTTAAAATATTGTAAGAATTTAGACTTTTCTGAACAATGAGACATGGCTTCTCCTGGCAGTACTAATCTACTTCATGAGGATGAGAGGCACTGAAGAAATTCCATATGGAGTTTACGTTTTTTTGTGGCAAAGGTTGGAAACTGCACAAGAGACTTTTCTTGTCTTGAGTACTTGACAATATGCTATATGAACTGGACACACAAGACCCATAGGAAAGTGATCACTGGAACTTTACCAGAACGAGCAAAGATGGTCCTTCTGGTTCCTGTTTCACAGAAAACTGCCAGACATTCTGCAGGACACAAGGAGAAGCAACTGAAAAACTATGCCAGAATGGGCAGAGTAGTCCTTCAAATTTCTCACTTCACTGAAAAGTCTGCCAGAGACTCCAGGCCTGTAGGCTAAAGATAAATGCTCCAAACTTTATAAAGAAACTTTGGGTGACTGTCAAGGTAGCCAGATGTCCCTGTCATTTCTAGAATTTGGAAGTTACTTGGAGTATACTTCCAGTTTAATCAGTTAATATATTATCCTTCTGTTTTTTTTTTTTTTTTTGATGAAGTTGAAGATTGAATAGTTATAAGTACAGTTTTCATTGTTAATAATAGAAGGCAAATTAGATATGAAACTTTGGGCTCACAAGGATAAGGTAGATGATAGAATATTTTCTATAACTTTGCTAAATAAAAATAGATTAGATATTGTAACTGTAATTCTTGCTTAATAGATGTTTTGTTATATCTAATTTTACTATGTTAAAATTTAACCCTTTCTCTTTGATTAGATAAAATAGGGGAAGGGATGTGAGATGTCTTTCTTGTGCTGTAAATTATTATTGGGTAATAAAGAAACTGTTTTGGCCTATGGCAAAGCAGCTTATAGGCAGGCAGGAAATCCAATCATAGATTAAGGGGAAGGAGGGCAGAGTCAGTTAGAGACACTGCAAGCAGCCAGCCAAGAAACAAGACGTAATGGAACACAGGTAAATCCACGAGCCACATAGCAAGACATGGATTAACAGAAATGGATTAAGTTGCAAGATCTAGCTGATATTAAGCCTAAGCCATAAGCCAAACAGTTTGTAATTAATATAAGCCTTTGTGTAGTTATTTGAGGCTAAGTGGCTACAGAAATGCAGGCCTGGGCCTTGGGCCGAAAAGGTCAGAAAAGTCCAACTACATATACTCACCACATTTTAAGCCATCAGTGTTTCCCTGGCATCACCAAATAAGTCAAACTTAAAATGAGGACTGAAATGAAAATGGACCCTGTTCAGCACTTATATTCTGTAGACTTAGCTCTGCTCACTTTCTTCCAAAAAGCAGAGATAATTAGTAATGAGCCTTGGGGACAATAAAGGGCATGATGTGGAAGTCAGTTCATGAAGAATAAAGTAGAGCAGAAAAGATTCGTTTACACAAACAGGTTACACAGTCATGGAAAGAACTTAAAGTGGGAAATGAGTTGCGTTAGAAATTATTTTACAAGATTAATTCTAGGTCAGTACTTACTAGACTGGTTCAAAAGCATGAGTGTTAGAAGTAAGTGTTTGAAAGAGGTCATCAGAGCTATTCTTTATTTCCTCCAAATGGGGAGAGTGTAATCATCACATCCTCCTCACAGTAAAGTCATTGACTGAACACTGTAAGGTATCAGCTTCCTACATACTTAAATTCATTTAATAGTTTTTACCCATATGAGATACTTAATCAAAATAAAATAGAATTTGACCATCTTGCAATTTAAATTTGTTATTTCAGTCAGGCTGAGTCTGACTTAAGGAGAGAAGGAAAGTGAGAAGCGACTGAGACTTATTTTATAGGAGGAAAAGGAAGTAAATGTATTTGAAGCAAAATCATTACATTAATGCTTGAGTTGGTTAACTTCATAAAATCCTGACAGTAACTTTAAAAAAGAGCTAGAGAAAGCAGAGAAATACTTGTACGTCCACCTTTACTGAAGCACAACTCACAATAGCCAAGATATAGAATTAGCCCAGATGAATAGATTTTAAAATGTGTTCTATGCATATAAAATAGAAAAAGAAAATGTCTTTGTTACTTTACTATTCCTTGGAAGAGATTCCATGATCAGTGTAACACAGATTGCAAGGTTCATGGGAGATTACAGTTTCAGACAGTGACTCAATGACCAACAGGACAGTGAACATGACAGCAGGCAGGCAGGCCTAGTGCTGGAGCAGTACGGAGAGCTCATACCTTCATCCTCAAAAGCAGGAGGCAGAGAGACCTAAGTGGGAATACTGTGAAATTTTAAAACCTCAATGACGTATCTCCTCCAACAGGGTCATGTGCCCTAATCCTTCTCAAGTAATTCCACCAACTGGGAACCAAGCACTCGATATGTGGACCTTTGAAGGGTATTGTCATTCAATCCCTCACAGGAAATTACATAATTTTCACAAAACTGGGTGGAACTGGAAATAATTCTAAGTGATATAAGCTCAGAAAGACAAGTGCCATATTTTCAATCATATGTGGAACCCAGAACAAGTGTGTGTGGTGTGGTGGGAGAACAAAAGAGAGATTATTTGGGGAGACGATGCAAATTAAGAGGAATAGAAAGGAAAAAGAAATAGTAATGGGAAGGGAAAAGACAAATATTATTTCTCTCATATACAAAATCTGAATTAATATAGACAGATGGTTTATAGATTAATCAATTTATATATCACTTGGAATTCTGAGGAGATAAAGTAATAGGAATAGATATCAGCCAAGTACAATAACATGTTTGAAATTATAATGAAAATCATTATTTTGTATGTCAACAAAAACTGAAAGAAAGGTATGGAAACATTTAGAATTTAAAATATTTAATGAAAATTAAACATTCTAACTCTCAGTTCCCAATACTTTATGTAGTTTAGCTTCACTGATCGGAAAGTTTAGTGAGTCAGTATCTCTTCATTTTACCTCATAATAAAAAGGGACTTATCTTACGACATCCTGACTTTGGCCACAAAACCACAAGATAATTAAAAAGCAAAGCATCCAGGTTTTTTTTTTTTTTTTTTTAAGAGTAGCTTGTACCCACAAAAATCAGACCTTAGAGTACAAGTTGATTTTAAGATTTCATTATTCATTCAGTTGGGGCTCCATATGTATACTGCCTGAATACATAATAGGTTCTGAAGATGTTAAAATAGTTTATAAGATAGTGTCTTCTAGATGTGATAGAGAAACCACACCCATGGGATCTAACAGAGTCCTTGCAAGAACTAAAATAGAACTGCACAGGGACAGCACTGGTTAACTTATCATTGTGGATGGGGGGTAATTTCACAAGGCATCATCTATAGATCAGAGCTACAGATAGTATACAATGGCTGCTGAGAGAAAATCGGTCTGCTCCAGGGACAAACACCCTGACAGGTTATCCAATCCCAAGTGGTCATCCCTAGACACAGTATATAGGAGCAATGCTAAATGGACTTAGGAGAGAGAGAGAGTGAGAGAGTGAGTGGGAGAGAGTAATAACTGAAAATGAAAAGATCATGAATTTGAGAGCAAGAAGACATAGAAAGAATTAAAAAGGAAAAATAGAAATTCTTTAAAACTTAATTGTTAGGTGCATTCATAATCACATGCATTTGCCAACAATTAATGAAAAAGAGGTCATGAAACTGAAAGGGCACAAGGAGATGCGTACGGGACGACTTAAAAGGAAGAAAGGGACGAAGAAATGATGTAATTATATTATCACCTCATAAAACAGAAATAATTATGAAAAGACTGCCATAGTATCATAGTATCATAGATCTGAGTCAGAAGGACCAGGACTTCTAAGACAGCGTAGGCTCCATAGAGAGATTGTGTATCAAAACAAACAAACAAACCCCCCAAAACAAAGGTTTCTGCTTTTTAAAACTTATGCTCGCAGGGGAGTAAGAAAAATAACATGAATACAGGAGGAAAATAAGAGGGTGAATGTCAAATGAAATAAACAGACATATATAGAGTCCATTTTACTGATCGATAATATGAGGATTAGACACTATGTTACATTCATAAGTTATGCTAACCATTCTCAATACAAAAGGGCAAAATAAATACACCAATCTATTTACCATCTTATTTTCTATATGTATCTTATAATATCATTTTGTATGCCTTATAAATATGAAATGATTTAAGAGAGATAAACAGGTAGACAGGAAGAAAGGCATGTATGAGTAGCACTTTGTTTCATGTGAGAATACAGATAAAAGAATAATCTAGGAGGTGGGCCAAAAAATAAAATAAAAATAATTTGGAATGACTTTTCTAGTTCAGAACCAGGAAATCAACGTGTTAATCCAAAGTCGTAACTATAACATACATAGATAGTCAAACCTTGACTTGTGTGCTTTGGTTGAAAAGCAGACGTTACAGGAGTCTAGAGAATTCTGGGTATTAGAATAGGTGAGGAATCTTCAAAACCTGTAAAATTTGGCCAAAGGTAGAAAAATAGTCAAGACTATTGTTGAATAGGTGGGGTTGCTATGCTTTTCACCAGAAGGTAGACTCTGAGCCAGGAAGCTAGGTAGTCTAGGAATTGGTGGATAGGAGATTGTGTGCAAACCAAATAAAAGTAGGAAGGAGGACTGTGTGAGGGGAGGAAGACCAAAGACAGAGGTGAAGTAACAGTAGGGAGACTATTGGGGAAAGAATGATTATCACTCATATTTATAATTGAGATTTGTGACCACTGAGAGCGATGAAGAAATAGGAAAATTGGAAATGAATATGATCCAACTTCTTTGATATAAATTTATGAAAACATCATAAAGAAACCATTATTTTGTATGTATGCTACCTTAAAAGGTGTAAGTAAAATTGTTTCTGAATAGCATCGCAAGCTCTCTCTCTCTCCCCCTCTCTCTCTTACTCTTCTCTCTCACACACACAGATGCTGTAAAACTATACTTTTGTACACTGTAAATATTTGTCACTGTCAATGTTAGTTTAATAAAATGCTGATTGGCCAATAGAGACAGGTAGTAGAGGGGTGGCAACCACACCTCTTCCTAGAAGAGAATTCTAGGAAGTGGAAGAGCGGAGAGCAGATGCCTGCAGATGCAGAAGGAGCAAGATGAGAATGATGCACTGAAGAAAAGGTACCAAGCCACCTGGCTAAACATAAATAGAATCATGTGTTAGCTTAGGAGTAAGTGTTAGCTAATATAAGTCTGAGCCATAGGCCAAACAGCTTGTAATTAATATAAGGCTTTGTGTGATTATTTTATAAGCGGCTGCATGACCATACAGGTAGGAGTTATTCCTCCAGACCTGGGACAGAAACTTAATACCAGAAACACACACACACACACACAAAGAAATCCAAGTAAAATCAACTCATACATTGCAGTCTCCATACTTATGACCATGGAGAAGATATATTATTTATAAGAGCAGAGCTATGGAAGGTGACTATTTCTTGCTAGCTGTGATATCTCAGCAAAGGGATGTAACCTCTTCATGTCTGGCCTTCCTTGTGCCCATAGTAACAGTGTCTATCATGAATGGTTGCCTTGAATGTGGAAATGAGTAATTTTGCAGAGGACTACAGAAGGGGTCCTCAAGGCTAGAGCTTTGGGTCTGAGTGCTGGCTATGTTTTGCCAGTTTGTCTTTAGAAGAGCATTTCTTTTTGTAGTGAAACAACCCTTGGTACACTGACCTAGGGACTGTAAGAGATGACAAAGACAACAGCTTGTGCCTACAGCAGCAATGCTTGCTCTACAGAATTACATACTAATGAAATGCAACAGCTGAGTTCCTATTCATTCATTTAACTGATAAGACTAAACCTCATTATACTGCCATTTTCTGAGCAGTATAATTCAGCACAAGGGCTCTCTATTGGGCCCTAGCTAGGAACATTGAATGATACTAAGAGAACTCTTCCATCCAGTTCTATCACCTATGAGGTGAATTCAAAGGACAGAAATAAGAGAGCCCCAAAAGTTTTATGAATATAGATGGGGAAAGCTTGTATAAAAACCATATGAGTCTTCAAAAAGCCTTCAATTTAGAAGAACCAGTATTAAATAAAAGAGAAAAGTGATAAATATGTAAGTCATATATTTGAATTACCAAAAATAAGTAGGTACAAAGAATTTATAGAAAGTACATAAAATATTAGTGATATAACAATATAAAAGGCAAAAAGTAAACTTGAGTTCTCTGAGGCTAAAGATATTTTATATGAATTTTGTTTTTGTCTTTGTTTTTGTTTGGTTGGGGGTTTTTTGGCAAAAAAATAAATTAATAAAGACAGAGTTCTACTTCCATTTTGAATATTTTAAAATATCTGTCTTCAACTTACTTTGGCTCATCTCTAAAACTGCAGGCGTCACATCCACAGATATTCTTACTTTGAAAGGAATTAATGTCAAACAAATATTCAAAAATTTTGCCATAATATATAACCTAATTGTATTAATTGGAAAGCCTACCCAAGATTTGAAATAAAGTGTAAGTCCATTCTCTATGAAGAAGGAAAGATTGCTTTCTGAGTCAGCTTGCCTCTGTAACTCCAGGAGTGTCAACATCTGTTTTGAAAGTTAAATGTGTATGTTTGCTATGTAGATTATGACTAAATCAGAACTTGAATCAGCATGCATGAAAACACCAGTATTCATAGAGGAGAATGCATTTTACTACTGTAAGCAATTCAGTTCACCCAGTGAAATAGGTTTTGTACAACAAATAGACAGAATGACATTAAATGAATATATACATATTGCAAATCTCTTTTCTTCCCAAAATAGGGAGCAAAGACCTTTGCTATTCCTACTTTCATCTTTTAGGATAAAGCACTCTGACCAAAAGCAGTTTGAGGAAAAAAAAGGTTATTTGGTTTATAATTCCAGATGTTCATAATTGAGGGATGTCAGAGCAGGAACCATGTACAAATAATGCTTACTGGCTTACTCTCTGGCTTGCCTACATGCTTCTACTAAGTTTACTTTCTTATATAGCCCAGTTGCACCTAGCTAAGAATGTAAGGATGTTGCCACTCATAGTGGGCTATGCCTTTCCATATCCATCATCAATCAAGACACTCTCTTACAGTCAGGGCCCAGAACAATCTGATTTAGGCAATTATTTTTATAAAATGGAAAGACTTTATTATTATGAAGAGAGAGAAAAGATAAATGGAGAGAGGGAGAAGGAAGAAGAGAGAGGAAAGGGGAGGGGAAGGCAAGTCTTAATTAAGGGTCTCTTACCCCAGGTAACTCAAGATTGTGTCAAGTTAATAATAAATACTAACCAACACACTATCTGAACACTTTAAACACACCCACATTCAATTGATTAAGAGTAAAACATGATTAATTATTGATGAGCAAATATAGTTGAACTGAGTAACATTCAGCTTTGAAAATAAAACTTTTGTTTCACTTCATGCTAGATATTATTTAATTATGGTCCAAAATTCCCATTTATTAAATCTTTATGTTTATAATATGAAATTTAATGCAGTAACACTTTTCAAAATACAACAGTATTTTTTACTTGTATATAAGTTAAAAAATGCTAAAAAAAATAGTTCCCCCCCCCAAATTATAGTGCATGGTTATCTATTACAAGAGTGTACACCATGTTCAAAAATTCACACTCAGGAAATGTTAATATCAATTTGCAGATTTTAAGTGCTATGATAAAACTGATTATTTGTGGAACTAAAATACTTGTTCGTGTATGTATAGTTATGTATATTATTTGTATATTACTGTCGTGTATGTATAGTTATGTATATTATTTGTATATTACTGTCGTGTATGTATAGTTATGTATATTATTTGTATATTACTGCTTAAGAATATTTCTGGACAAGTACAGTTTAAGTTGACTGCCTTCCTTAAAATAAAATAAAATTCTCTTTTTTTCAAATAATTACCAAGCCACTGACTATTATGTTCCCTTCTCTTCAGTCTCAAATTAAAATTAACTTCAGGGAACCATAAAACTGAAGACAGCCTAGCTTGCTCTGACACAAAACAATAGATTTTTTTCCATGTTGCTACAAGGTCCCAGTATCCTATTTGTAAAGAACATGTTGTAAAGCTTTATTATTTCCAATAAAGTCTCAACAGTTTAAATACAGAGGAAATATACATCAAATTCCCCTCTTAACACATTTACAACACATGTAATAAGCTCTTGGGCTAGCAGTCTCAATCACAAAGGATGCTCATAAAACATTTCAAACTCATAAAATTATCACTTTATTTTAATGAGATTTAACAATAAATTGAGCTTGGAAATCATCTTTGAACATATACTTTATAGGAGTCGGAAAGGACCTCAGTGTCAATCCATTGGCTTAATTAGACAGGCCAGAGGTTTCTCCCCCAAGACACTGAAGTTCTCCAACACTTTTTTCCTGCTTTGTATGTGACACTATTTCTAAGGTGCAAGGTTTCAAAGAATAAGAGTTAGGTGCTAAGACTTTCAGCACACCTCTAACATTTTTAGTGGCTGTAGCAAACATCTAAGTAGGTTTGATTAGACATAGGTTGATGCTATTTTCCTGGCTGATTTGTATTATTAAGCCAGTCAGTAGAAGTACAAAGTGCTCATAGGAGGGAATTCAGCAAAGTCTAGTTCATTCCTCCACACATTAAGGTTAGTTTTCCTAACACATACACATGGTCATTACAGTTTGGAGCATTTTCCTGGCATATGGTGCTGCAGCCATGAACAAAGTCCTTATGTTAAAGAAGATTATGCCACACTGAACGAGTCAAACATTCAACTCCAAAGTCTAACAAATGTATAAAGCAACTTTGCATAGTTATAACAGATATGATGTCAACCAAAGCAGAGTCTCAGGGTGATGGGTGATGATTTAGACAAGAATACCAAGGTCACCTGACTGTAGAACAGCTAACCTTGTAGAATTCAGCTAATCTTGGGGAATTCAGCAGTGTTCTGAATGCTTGAAAATATTAACTCATCTAGTCTCAAACATCCACGTGAAGACTGTAATTCTCATCTTCGGCTCCATATGGCAGAATGTAAACACAGAGAAGTTAAATATCTGACCAAATCCAATGCCTCAATTTGAGTATAATGGTGGGTTCCCAAGTCAATCTTCATATTATTTTGTATAGTCTGAATGTCAATGGAAAAGATATTCCAAAGAGGAAGGCCATTCCCTCAAGGTGAATAATAGCCAATATTCTATCACGGATAACCAAAATAAATAAATAAATAAATAAATAAATAAATAAATAAATAAATGAATGAATGAATGAATGAATGAATGAATGAACGAACGAACGAACGAACGAACGAATGAATAAACAAACAAACAAACAAACAAACAAATAAATAAATTCCCCTGGAAAGAGGAACACACTGTAGACTAATAATCTGATAATGTCATTTCCTAGACCAGTCACATTGCTTACATGCCTGCTATCTTAAGAAGCCACTTGACTCATTTTTGCTCAAGTCAATTCTATGAATATGAGGGTCCTGTTTTATAACTATGTATTAGAAAGCCATACTAGTTTGCTAATCTGATATTTATTAAACAGATGGTTCATGCAAGGTATTTGACATAGAATTGGGTAAAACTCTTTGTCTAGCACTCAGTGGGAAAAATTAGCTTTGGCTACTGTAAGAATTATTCCTGTAATTCTTTCTAGTGCTAAGATAATTGGAAATTCGACCACCAAACTCTAGTGTTCCTATGTGTATAAACTCATTTGAAGAATCTCCATTGGGATGGAGAAAGTGAACTACTATAGACAACAGGGAACTTAAGGGAAACTTGGACATCAATTCCTACTTGATGTAGTATTTTGGCTTCATCTGTAGCTATATGGATTGATAAAAAGATTGCTCTAAATAAGTCATGTTCAGTGGACAGAGTCCTGATCATTCTAAAAAATGCATTTCAATCTTACAATTTTAGGTAGTGAATATTATCAAGAGGAAGATAAGTGGGATAATTTGAAAACAGGGATGAAGTATCCTGGGTGTCTGACAGAGGAAGGTCCTTTCCTGTTAGCCTGTCAAGCATAGATATCTTTCCTCTGCCTGATTCCTCAGGACTGTGTGGGGAATTCTAGAACCCACCTCTGCATTGAGTCACTTCCAATCTCAAATTCACAATCTCCCAGAGTATTTTCCCAAACAGCCACAAAACGGAAAAAAATTCCCGACTTTCATATTCATCAAGCATGTTACAGCACAATGGGTAGTCAGCATTAGTAGGATGGAAACACAATGCATGGGAGAGGACAGGTATATACACATGACATACTAAGCCATATGTAAGTTACTATCAAACCATAATGACAGCCCATCAGCCAGGCAAAGTAAAACAATACTTTGGCATATGTGCCACCATGTAAGAAAGCAAGCCTGAGAAGCTTACAAAAAGTGATTCCCAAGCTAGCCCTTTGCCCTGTACAGACTTCAAATAGATAACCAAACTCCATTATAACAAAGACATGGTTCTACAAAGAACTTATGCGAATGCACTGAAAGATTTCCCTGGTGGATTTCTTTTTTTTCTTTCTTTTTTTTTTTTTTCACTAAGCAGAATAAATAAAGAAAGAGAATAAATCTTTCCTCAAAATGTTACAGGAAGGAACAGGAAAGCTTCAGAAAACCTTGGGAAATTATAGGGATTTCACAAATAGCATATGATTAGAAATGGGACAAGCACTGGGCGGTTCTGAAAAATGACAGAGCTAATGGAAACACATCACCTGGTGCAGCTAACAGACGAGAAGGGTGCTGATATACATGTAAATAGAACTTACCACTGCTCTGCTTCCCTTGTAGCATTAGCACAAGGTGAGAAACTAAATGGATTCCCCTTCTACCTCTGTGCAGATGGAAACAGCAGTCTCTGTCAGTATGAAGCATCTAAGTAACCAGCATAAAATGAAAGAGACATCATGGAATAGAAGGTATATAGTAGTGCCAGTGGTTTTCACCTGAATTGCTCTTTCCAGTGCTCTCTAGTACATCAGGATTAGCTCTCCTTTGCCTCTCCCTCCAGTCTTCTGTCGGTCTCTCTCTCTCTCTCTGTCTCTCTCTGCATCTCTTTCTGTATCTGTCTCTGCTTCTCAGTGCATGTTGTGTGTGTGTGTGTGTGTGTGTGTGTGTGTGTGTGTGTGTGTGTGTGTCTGTGCCTTTCTGACTCTGTGTATTTCTCTTTCTCTATCTTTTTCTTTTTGACTTTCTGTGTCTGTCTGTCTTCCTTGTGTCATCCTGTGTCTCCGTTTGTCTCTGTGTCTGTCTCTGTGTGTGCGTGTGCCTGTCTGTCTTCCTTTGCTTCTCTGTCACTGTCTCTCTCTGATTCTCTGTCTCTATGTCTCCCCCCTCCCATTATCACTCATCACAGTTTTCTACCTGTATGCCTCCAATGCCAGAAGGGTTGTGATATGGTTTAGGGATCTGACTGCATTTATTTATTTAAAGGTCATTGATTAAGTGTGCTTCATTCTACCTCCCATGTTAGACCAACCCTCACCCAGATACACTATGTGCTAGAAGAGTAGATGGATATATAGATGGATGGAAGGATGGATGGATGGATGGATGGACGGATGGATGGATAGAACACTATAAGTGAGCTACTTGGCCATGGATGCTGATTACTACATTAACATGTAGCTCCAAACTTAAAAAACAAATGATATCTCTTAGTTTCAACAGGCAAGGATTTTGGAAAGACTTAGCTGGGTGGCTTTGGCTCAGGATGCTTCCTGGTATTGCTGTGAAGCTCAGGGATGCAGACACCTGAAAGAATGTCAGAGGCTGGAGGATGCAGTCCCAAGGTCATTCATGTGGTTGTTGTCTGGCAATGCAAGATGCACTTCTAGGCTCACTCACACTGTTGCTGGCAACCAGAGCCCCTCGCCATGTGGGTCTCTTGGAGGTGACCTGAGGTCCCTCACATTGATAGCTTGCTTGGTCTTCCTTTCTCCGATCCTACCTTATGACCTGCCTTATAGAGAGTGCACAGGAGGCTAGTGACTTTCAAGAGAAAATAAATAAATAAATACCTTTAAGATGTAATTAACTTGAAAAGAAAGATGACTTAGAGTGAACCCTAAATCTAATGACAAGGAACTTTAAGGAAGTGGCACAAAAACAGGGACCATGACCTATGAAGCCTGAAACAGAAACTGAAAATTATGTGCCTTAAACCAGAAAAAAATCTCTGAACCCACCTGGGTTTGGAAAAAGGCATCGTGGATTTCTTCACAAGGCCTGCGGAAGGGAATACCAAGCTCTGGTCTTCAGGACAGACAGTTTGTGCTGTTTAAGAAGTGGAGTGCTATAGCTGTCACAGCAGTCCTAAGTGAACTGCAGGTCCAAGAGACAGAAGATGACACATGGAAGCCATGGTCACTGTAAAGTTAAGCTTGGCAGTTGCCACTACTGCAACATACCCTGATCACTTAAAGAAAGTTCGATGGCTCTCAGGGTAGATTGGGAGATTATGTTAAACTCTACAGAAAAAATGTCAGTGGATTTGTAGGCAGGTCTGAAGGCTGTCAAAATGGCTTTTGAAGTATATCTTTTCTCTGAAGTTAAGCTACTGCAAATGTCTGAGTTAAGGATAATGAAGAATTCTTATTACTTCTCATGAGTGACTTCCATGATTTCTCAGAAACCAGATACTGCTATAAGATTCTGAGTGAAGAGTGTCAAAAATTCAACATTGGAAGCACATTGTTTTATGGCTGTTTACGCTCCCCCAAATGACTCATATGTTTATATTAACTTCATGCTGTTTGGCCTATGGCTCAGGCACACTGCTAGCTAGCTCTTTCATCTTAACCCATTCTCATTAATCTGTCTGCCACGTGGCCCGTGGCTCACCTGTGTTCCTTACATATTTCTTCTTTGGGTGTCTGGCTTGATCTGTCTCTAACTCCACCCTTCCTTTTCTACCTATTCTGATTCCCCACCTACTTCTGCTAAGGTGCCTGTCATGGGCCAAAACAGTTCTGATGTGAGAATGCTGTGAATATCAATCTTTAAATAAAGGAGTTGTTTTGGGGCATGATAGGCACCATAGAAGAAGTAGGAGGAGAAATCAGAGCATAGGTAAAAGAAGAGGGGCAGAGTCAGGGAGATTGAGCAAGCTGCCCAAGGAGCAACATGTAAGGAACACAGGTGAGCCACGGGCTCATGTGGCAGATAGATTAATAGAAAAGGTTTGATTTAAGATGTAAGAGCTAGCTAGCAATGTGCCTGAGCCATAGGACAAACAGCATGAAGTTAATATAAGTGTCTGAGTCATTTCTGGGGGCCTGAGCAGCAGAGGTGGGTGACTATGGGTCTGGCACGGCAGGTCTGTGGGTCTGGGCCTCTGGCTGCCCGGGACCAAGAAACCCCCATTGTAACAGATAGCGTCCAATGTTGGTCAATTATCCACTTAAAGCCTGAGAAAGATTAGAAAGGGTTCTAGATCACAAAAACTGAGTCAAGGCAGCTTCCAAATTGTGTATACAAAGCGGGTCATTGTACAAAGAAAGCGTGGCATCCAGATCACATTCAAAATGGCGCCAGCGGACTGGCTGCAAGCAGTGTAAGCTGCAATCAGGCCTGCTCCTGAAATCTTACAGAAGACTCAGTAGCATGTGATTGATTTTAGATTTCTGTTTATTTTGAACAAAAAGGAAACAAAGATGGTTTCCTAGTAGCAGCATTTTCTTGGGTGTGCTCTGTTTGCTGGCCACAAACAGAGACACGGTCCCTTTAAGAGAACTTACTGATTCAGCTTTACCTGCAAAAACTATTTGGCAAGAGAGTGAGAGTATTTTAAAAAGCTCTTCTAGTTAGAAAATGATTAAGGATTCAGAATAAAACAGATTCAGATTTAAAAAGAAAAAACCTGTAAACGGGTTACAATGTATGTAAAAGGTACATAGTTTTCAGAGAGAAAAGAAAGAAGTTAAAGAAAGTCTGGTGAGGAATAAAGATATAATAAACCATGTATACTTCAAGAGAAAAATGGGCATTAAAGAAACTCCATATAGAGTCTACTTTCTTTGTGGCAATGGTTAGCCACTAGACAAGAACCTGTTCTTGCATTGACTGCTTGACAGTATGCTGTGTAAACTAGACATGCAGGTTTCATAGGAAGGTGACCTCTGAACTTTGATAGAGCACGCCGAGATAGTCATTCAGGTTCCTGCTTTACAGAGGAAACTGTTAGACATTCTTCAGGACCTGAGGAGAAGCAACTGATGAACTGTGCCAGAATGGGCAGAGCAGATTTCCTGCTTCGCTGAAATGAAAAGAGACTCTGGGCCTGTAGGCTGAAGATAGATGCCCCAACTTTATAAAGGAACTTTGGGTGACTGTCCAGGCAGATAGGTTTCATCTCTGTACTTTCTAGATTTTGGAAGTTGCTTGCACTTCTGGTTTACTTGGGTAAATATATCCTTCTGTGGTCTTTGATGTAGTTGAAGATTAGATAGTTATAGGTACAGTTTTTCTAAGTCATTCGAAAGGTATATTAGATATGAAACTTTAGATTCATAAAGATAAGGTAGATGATAAGAGTGCTTTCTTTAATTTTGCTAAATACAAGTAGACTAGATATTATTATAACTGTAATTCTTGATTGATGGCTATTTTGTTATACGTAATTTTGCTATGTTAAAATTGAAACCTTCCTTTTTGATTAGACAAAAAGGGGGAAGTGATGTGGGAATGCCTTTCTGTATGCTGTGAATCTCAATCTTTAAAAAAAGAAGCTGTTTTGGGCCATGACAGGCACCACAGAAGAAGTAGGAGGAGAAATCTGAGCATAGGTAGGAGAAGGGCAGAGTCAGAGGGAGATTGAGCAAGTCGCCCAAGGAGCAGCATGTAAGGAACACAGGTGAGCCATGGGCCATGTGGCAGACAGATTAATAAAAATGGGTTGATTTAAGATGAAGAGCAAGCTAGCAATGTGCCTGAGCCATAGGCCAAATAGCATAAAGTTAATATAAGTGTCTGAGTCATTTCTGGGGGCCCGAGCAACAGCGGAGGGTGTCTGGGTGGCTAAGGGGTCTGGTGCGGCAGGGTCTGGGCCTCTGGCCGCCGGGCACCAAAAAACCCCCATTGCAACACAGCTCCTTAATTTATACATTGATATTCACAGCACACAGAAAGACATTCTCACATCAGTTTTATCTATGACATAGAATTTATGAAGATTACTACCAATGAAGTAGCAGGTATACTGTGTGGAGTGAGAACTTTTTTCTTCAAATGTTCATGTGTTGTATCTTACAGAGGTGATGACTACAGTCTCATAATGTTCTTATAGCATAAACAAGGAGCACATTCTCACAAAAAGGTCAACAAATTGTAATGTGAGAAACTTGTGCTAAGTGCTTCTCTTTGTCACTTATTATATAATATTGAAAAGATACAGCCATCCTTCTGGGCTTCAGTTTTCCTATCTGTAAAATTATGAGGTGATCAGTAAGCAATCATTAAAATTCCTATTTGATCTATTAGCCACAGCAATACTTTTATTACCAGTAAAAAAAATAATAGGCTAAAATGATTATTTGTATATATCAGCATGAATATATGCCTGTACATCAAAACTAAGAAGACAAACCAATGGCAAGGATGAAGGGCAGGACAGGAGGAAAATCCCCTGACTATCCATTTTCATCCTGAGCAAGTTGACTTTAACTCAATGGCGAAGTGTTTTCTTTTGTCTGCAATGGTTTCTCATTGAGCAAGCAACACATCTCTCAGCTCAAATATCACATCCGCAGGGAGGCCTTCCCTGACCACATAAGAAAGCTGCCTCTTCACCTTCCCACCGTTAGCCTGCACAATTCTTCTCAGTTTTTACCGCCTCTCAAAGTCCTCCGTTTTGTACAAATATGCTCATTGTTTGCCTCTCTCAGCTTGATTGTAAGGGTTTCTTTGCTTTAGCTCTCTACTTTCTAGAAGATTCCCAAGGTCAGGCCAACCACCTAATAAAAATAACATTGAATGAGCAAATGAAGTATGCAAATTATTTTACAGATACCAATAGAGTTACGTATCTCTCTGATGCTTGACTTTATTAAGTTCTAGGTCTATTCCTAACAGACTCTGGCAAGAGAGACACCACGACCTGAAGATCATCATAAACAGGGAAACCCATGGTAGAGGTTAAAGCACTCAAGAAGTAATTAGAATGTCAAGTTTAGAACTTTTTGGATTGACCTTGAAGTTCAGTGTTATAGACACCATGGAATTGACTCTTTATTCTACAGTGTCTGATTTACTCTTCCAGTGGTTCTAAACCAAGTCATAAAGCAGACCAACATTTAGTTTTGAAATTAGTGACTGCTAAGATAACTAATAACTGTACAAATTGTTCCATGTTACTTGCTTTTTAGTCAAATCATGTATGTTAACAACAGCCCAAGGAATATTTTAATGTATAGGGAAATCATTTAACTCAGTGTTTGCTCCTTATTTCCATAAGCATATTTGGCTGTCTCTTCACATTAATGACCATGGCCCTGAGAATAACCTTTCTTGTTTGCTTATTCCTGACCTCACAGCGTCCTAAAGCCATTCAGATGCCTTTAATTTATTAAAACACCTTCACATATTCATCTTTTAAACCTTGAAAATGATTATCTCTGCACAACTGTGGCTTTCTTTTTAATCTTAGCTGATAACTCTGATTAAATGCATCCACAGGCTGATTACCCCCACTGTGGTTAATGCCAGTTTTGCTGTTAACTACTTATTTTGCAGCGGGAATTACCTTCAAGAGTCCATTTACATTATCACTTAGAATTGATTTACACAGTTATTTCCTATTGATCATATAGGAATAAAAAGAGAAGGTGTAGACAGTGTCCTCTGAAGGCCATCTAAGGCAGCAAAAGTTGAAAGCAAAGTGTAGACTTTATTCAACACCTATCTGGTAATACAGTAATAAATGCACTGGTTGCTTTCAAAACGTAGATATTTTCTAAAGATACTAGTATTGGAAACAATTGGTTACAAAATCACCTGATAATAGAGTCTGCATTATTCCAGTGGGTCCACAAAGAGAGATAGTAAAGTGGAAGATACATGTGTGGCAGAAGAACAAGTTAAACTTTCCTGGTACTTTCTTTTCCTTCTGGAACCTTTAATTGCAAGGCATGCTTGAGGTCCACAAAATAGTTTAGCAGGTAAGACGTCTTGCTGCTCAAGCCTGATGACTCAGGTGCAGTACCTGATTATTCCATGGTAGAAGACAAAAACTGATTGTCCAAAGCTGTTCTTGGACTTCCACATCTACATGCAAGCCATGTCATGCATGTACCCACACTCTCTCTTTCACCCACAGTAGGAAAGTAAACTTTTTAAAGTTTTGTACAAGGAAGCATACTGGCTGATGTGATGTGGCTGAAGACGGCAAATGCTCTGGCTCTGCAGATTTCTGGAACTGTGGATTCTATCTTGAGTGTGGATGTGTTGGTTTCTTACAGTGAGTTCGTGACAAGAGAGGAAAAGCATAAACTAACTCTCCCAGGAAATATACATGAAGAATGTACTATTGCCAGATGCTATGAATCCTGGGATCACTGAGACTGACACAACTCCAACCTCCTGTCACTGCTTTAGAGGACAATGAATGACTAAGCAAATACAAGCATTGTCATTAACTATGAAAATACTACAAAGGGGGAAAAAAAGAGCAGATCAGAATTCTCTTTCAGGAAAGCCCTAGTCTATTAGCAAAAAAGGATGTTTGTTTTACACAACCAACTGAGTTGCAGCAGGATTGCTACTTGGTGTTCAACCTACTGTAGGGAGATGACCCTCATTCTTGAGCATTCCTCTTAGTTATAGAGAGAGTTTGCTGAGCCAAGGAGCTTCTCACTCAGTTATTCTGGAGGGAGGCCTGATAATCTGCTTTGAAACTTCAAGACCTTCTCATCTAGACTTTGTTACTTCTATATCCATAGTGAGGCTCACTAAGGGGGTACGGTACATCAGCTGCTAAGTATACAAGAAAAGAACAGAATATATGGAAAATCGAACTCAAATGGAAGTTCAACTCAAGGCAATAAAACAATATTGTGGATTTTTTATGATGAACAGTCATACTCTCCTCTTCTGGAAAGATGATGGTTTTATGTTCTTCAAAAGCTATTTTTTTTCTCCTTAAGTAACGTGCCATTTAATTATGGAATTGGCTCCTGAGAGCCCTCAGGTCTCCATCAAAGGCTGCAGAATCACACTCTTCCCAGTGTGCCCACTTCTCAGCCTTTATAATCAGACACCTGCTGGGAGAGTCCAAGATGGCCAAAATCAGGTCGCCTTCCACAGAGAACTAACTCAGAACCACCTTTTGAGTTATGTACTCCCAATTAGGAATTTCCTTGGCACCAAAGGCCCAATTTTAGCATATTAGCTAACCACACTGGATGAAGCAAGGAAAGATTTATGGTTCAGTACTCTGGTGTTTTAAGCTAATTCTTACTACAGAGATTTGACTTACTCATTTCTCAGTTCTGGCTCATTACAGAAATTATTTTCTTTCTCATCAGGAATTCCCCCACCCCCAGGATGGTTTAGTGAAAGATCTGGAGAGATTCAGATCAACCTCCTGAAGATACTTGAAGTACAATAAGAAAGAGCAGTCCCATGAAATAGATGCCAGGCAGGTATTTTTCTGCTTTTGTTAACTTTGATCTCTTACACAATTAAATAAAATTAAATGATTATTTAACTTTGATGAATCATGCCTTCTTCTTTAAAAATATGAGGGCTGCTACAGATTAGGCCTAAGAAACCACAAAGGACCAGATAGTACATTGTTCAGTCACCCCAATCATACAATGCCTACAGGAATTACTCAACTAACTCACACCAAAGTAGCAATAAACAATATGTGAACAAATGAGCTTAGCTGGGTTGTAATGAAACTTTATTTACAAAAGCAGGTAGCAGGTCTGGATAACATCGCCTGTGACATTCCACCTAGTTCATGATTCCAGACCACAAGCCTTTACTATGGATTTAATTTGTTACAGGGAGCAGCAGCAGATTTTATTTCACTGAACATGAATTTCTCCTTATGCTGGAAATACATTATCCTTACTTGTCATGTTACTTCTTCATGGCGATTTCAAAGGACTGATAAGCTCATGTTTCAAAGTACTATGACTCCTTGATGAAGGGCACCAGAGAAGTACTAATTATTAACAACAGTACCTTTTAAGCTACTATCATCTGATTATTCCTACACCTGGGAATAGAATAAGGAGACTAATTCTTACCACTCATGCAAATTATGATATTGTCTGTCACCCTAGACATTCCTTCAAATCAATAATGCAACACTAGGAGCTGGATGCCAACATTGCCCTTTGATGCCTTTGAGATTAAAGATTAAATGGAAGAAACAAAAAATATACACAGAAATGTAGTATTTTATATCTATATGTGATGCTTAGCTACCCTGAAGAAAAGAAATTGGGAGTATGCTAAGAAAATATAATAGACACATGAACTACGTTAACAAATGAAGGTGATCATGTCCATATTTTATTTTCAACTCTTTAAGAGAAACTATTAGGAATAATTGTTTAAGACTTTAGAACTGCATATATGCTAAACTATTTTTTACAATACAATGGATAGTTGACACTAATTCCATTATTTTTAGGAATATTAGCATAATTTTTCTTTTATGTCCAACCTTTCACCAATTTGATGTCAGTTTTCCAGTTCTAACAGTTAATTCATTTGACAGATATTTCTCCAGTATTCCTAATATATTAGAAAGATGCAACACTGGACTAGGGAGACAGCTCAGATTGTAAGTGCTTTACACACAATCATCAGGACCTGAGTTTGATGCCAAGAACCCATATAAAAAAGCTAAATGTGATGGTGTACAACTGTGCAACTGTAGGGGAGTGGAGATAGGAGGAACCCTGGGATGCACTAGTCATCTAGCTTGCCTTCTCAGTAAGTCCTCAACCAATGAGAGATTCTGTCTGAAATAAACAAAGTAGTTGATTCCTATAGAATAACACAGAAGGCTATCCTCTAGCTCTATATTTGCACCCACTCTCCCATACACACACAATTATGAAACATGTATAATGAGAAAAAGAAGCATCATGCAAAGCACTAACATGCAATATGCTGAAAAAACCCCTTATAGTTGAGGTGGAATGATGTCATTCCTAACAGAGGTGATATCTAAGTTGAGTCTGAGAGATGACTTGAAATGACAAAAGAGCAAGCTTTCTAGACAGTCACAAGCACACAGCAATGCACGGAACCATCTTGCAAATCATAGCACTTAGTAAATTTTAAGTGGTTCAAGATACGGTGGTCTATTATGGAAAGTTGAAGAAAATTATGTTAACAAATGTTTAACTTAAACAAAGATATGTCAAAGGATTCAGTTTGTTTTTGTTCACTCTTCCAAGAGATACCCTTCGAGCCTCTTTCATGTATTGGGCAGTTTTAGAACTTTTATGCAAAATAAAGAACTTCATTTCAAAATAAAGGAAATAGATCTCAACTCCCAAGTCTCCATCCTTACTGTGCTATTGGGAAGATTACAAAGAAGTAATAACACTGTAGAGAGATTATGTGGTTCCATTGTAAATAATTGTCCCACCCATTGGTTTAATAAAAAGTGCTGATTGGCCAAAGGCAGACAGGAAGTGTGGGCGGGGCTAAGAGACTAAGTAAGAATAGGCAGAACAGAGCAGAATGCCAGATAGATGCCAGAAGAAACAGAGGACAACTATGCTGCTCTGAGAAAAGGTACCGAGCTGCATGGCTGAACAGGATAAAAGTCATGGGTCAGATTAAGGGTAAAGAGTTAGCAAGTGATATGCCTGGGCCTTAGGCCGATCAGCCTAAAATTAATGTAAGCATCTGTGTGTCTCTGTGGGTCTGTGGGTCTGCCGGCCTAAACCTTGAGGCTAGGCCGGAAAGTCTGGGCCAGAAAACTTCTACTACAAATGGCAGCCCAACGTCGGTGATATACATGATATACACCCACATAAAGCTGGAGAAAGTTTAAAAATGATCTAGACCACAGAAACTGAAGCCCAAAGCAGCTTCCTAGTTGTGTCTCTGAAGTGGCCCACAGTAAAGAGATTAAATGGTTTATGGGATTAAATTATAAAATGGTGTGTTTGCTACATGCAACTTAAGGGGATCAAGGCTAGTTCCTGAACCTAGATGTAAGCAAAGAGCTCTATATGATAGATTTAAGGTTTCTGTTAATAAGGACAAAAACAGAACCTAATCAAAGATGGCTTTCTAGTGTCGACGTTTTCTTGGATCAGTTCTGTTTGCCAAAAGCAAGCAGAGGCTTGGCTTTTTAAAGAGAAACTTCCTGATTCAGCCTTAGAGACAAAACACTTGAGTCTTTTAAGAGGCCCTGTTGCTTAATACTTCAATGGAGTTAATGAGCAGCAGATGGCAAAGCTTTACTTGGTAATTATATAGACCCTAAAATTCCCAGAGTACCTGGGCTAAAAAGCTAAATTCTATGAAGCTGGAGCTGGGTGGAGCCATCCACAGATCCTACCAACCTTGAATCCTGGCAGATTAGAGGTGTATTCAGAAACAGGAAGAAATAGAAGAATCTGGGTGGAGTCAATCACTCTAGCCAAGCAAAGGTGTGGTCAGAGACAGAAAATGTTAAGAAATAAATATACAGTAAAGACAGTTTAAAAAAAAAAGTCTAAGTGGTTTAGAGTGTGTTGAAAATATATATACATAGACTTAGAGAAAGAAAAGAAATGGTAGAGAAAGCCCTTAAGAATGAAATAGGGTAAAATAAATAAATAAATAAATAAATAAATAAACAAACAAATAAATAAATAAATAATAATCCACTTACAGATGGAAAATACAAAGAATGTCTGGATACTGTATATTATTTTATCTTTAAGCTTCTTGACTGTAAATGAAATAGTGAAAGCTGCTAAAAGGCAGTTGATTATAAATGCTGTTGGATTAATTCAACCTATATATTTTGTAAATGAGTTTACTTTAAAACTGAAATCCAAAGATATGCTACTTTGGAGAAGAGGTTTTCTTTTTATTTCCACAGAAAATGAGAGGCTGTGGATTTATTCCTGGATAAAGAACATACAGTTTGATAGAGGAAGACCCCCTGAAAAATATCCAATGGGAATGGATGGACCAGATGATTTAGTATTTCAGAGCACCTCTATGAAGTTTCCTGAGTTCTGTATCCACAACAATTTCAAGGAGACTGGCTGAGATGATTCAGCCTTACAGATTACTCCACTAAAGACTTGTGCATAATCCTACATTTTTCTTTGGATTCCCATGAGATTGCCAGTGTCCCCATTCAGTGGAAGTAGCCTAGAGAACAATGCCCACATTCTCAAAACATGGATTATGGATGTTTGTGATTATTTACAGTGTTGTTTTTAAATTGTTACAGATAAGGGGGAAGAATATTAGATTTGGAGTTCTTTTAGTTTTAAAAAGAGAAAAGGGGATATGTAGGAAAATTATGTGGTTCCTTTGTAAATAATTGTCCCACCCACTGGTTTAATAAAAGCACTGATTGGCCAAAGGCAGACAGGAAGTGTGGGCAGGGCTACCAGACGAGGAGAACTCTGGGAACTGGTACAACAGTACAGAAGGTCAGAGAGAAGCCTGAAGAAGCAGAGGACAACTATGCTGGTCTGAGAAAAGGTACCGAGCCTCATTGCTGAACAGGATAAGAGTCATGGGTTAGATTAAGGTTAAAGAGTTAGCAAGTTATATGCCTGTGCCTTAGGACAATCAGCCTAAGACTATTGTAAGCATCTGTGTGTCTCTGTGGGTCTGTGGGCCTAAACCTTGAGGCTAGGCTGGAAAGTCTGGGCCAGAAACCTCCTACTACATAACACAGTCTATTTGAAGCTAACATACTACAGTACAACAGTTACAAAGGAAGCAGAGGAACCAGGATAACAATGGCAGCTAAGATGATACCTGAGGTTAACAAGAGTATGAAGAACATAAGGGAGGGGAGGAAGGCATGAAGAAGACTGGAAGAGAATTCCACACAAAGAGAGAGTAGTACCCGCGACTATGGATCAGCAAGGTAGCCTAAAGAGGATACAAAAGGAGGCCACAGTGGAGAAGGAAAGTCTCTACCCTACATAGCCTGTTGAAAACTGTAATGAGAAGACATAGATACCCACGAGTATTGTGCAAAGTGGATCACAAAGTGGAAAGCTTGAGAAGTAGGAGACAGCTAATAAACTACTTTTCAAAAGAAAGTGTCCTAAACAAAATCATTTGTTTAAAACCTCATTCTTTCACAATTAATAATTAATCACAAAAGCAGAACACTATGCCACATGTTTCCACTATAACTATGACAGTGTTGTGAAGACTTTTATTGGACATACCTGACCTGGACAAAACTCAACTCCTGGCAGATGGGGCACCAAAAACACACAAAGATGTTGATTCTAGAAGCCTAGGTAATCCAGTAACAGAAAAATCACCAAAAAGTTTCACCCTAACATAGTTAACGGCTACATAGATGGAGTCCACAGCCCACTTAACTATTCCACTCCCTATATATCCTCATTCAATCCAAGACCACGAGCAACTGGGAGAGAATTATATACAGCTTGGGAGAAGATGTAGAAGGGAGTGGCTGGATCTCAGGAGAGCATTCTATGAGTCTCAGGAGAGCAGTCTATGAGTCTCTCCCCACCTCTCTTATTATGAAGTACAGTCAACAGGAACAATCTTGAGAGCCTACTGTGGGTTTATCATGAGTTCTCTAAGATAGTGATGGCTATTAAGCATGAAGGACAGAGTTCTTCAACAGACAGGGAAATTTGAATACTCTTCATCTGAAAAACTTCTATAAAGGTATGCGTGGGAAATTTCATTACAAATTGAAAAACAAATCTAATCTCACAGAAGGAACCATCCATTTGAGATTGGAATTACATAAACAGCCCTTTGTACATTTCTTAAGCAATCATTTTCAATGAAATTCTAGTCAATATTCATGTCACTGTGGTTTATTTTGAGAAAAGTGATTGGTTAGTTTTGTATCAAAAGAAACCTTTCAAACATACAGGCAGTGAAAAAAAAAAAGATAGAACATCCAGGGGCTTTTCATCCCACCCATCATGATAATAGAACACAGACTACAAGTATAATTAATTCAAATACAACCACTCATGAATAAATTAATTTAGCAAGCCTAGAAAAGCAGAGAGCAGTCCAAAATGACCAATACTGTATATAACCCAGACAAAAGCATTTTCAAAACAAATTGCTTGTGCATGAAGATATCATCACTTGAGGCTGCATGACTAGCTTCAGTGCCCTTATAATGATGAACCCCCTGTCTCAGAGGACAGATAGGAGCTAGTCTCTGCTGTCAAACTGTCACAGAATTATTAAATATGGAAGGAAAATGACCCAAACAGTATGTAATGAGCTCCCTTCTCATTCTCTCTCTACAAAAGCACATCTGTGGATTGTTAATGACTCTGAAATGGAGGATCCAAATTGATGAGAAAGAAAACTATCTCTTAGGAATAGGAGAAAGGAAATGAATACACACAATGTTTATAAAGCATCATTTAAAATATAAGGACTTGTTAAAATACTATGAAACACTATAAAGTGAAATACAAGTGTGAGCTATTATTAATCAATTTCACATTGTTTTTCTTTATGATTTTAATATCAAACATGAACCTTTTAAAGTATAGAGAAATATTAAGATATTTTCACTGACACCCCTCTCTCCCATTTTCGATGAGGTGGCTGCCATGCTGGACTACTATTTTCTACCCCATTAGATGATTCATTATTGGACATGCTGTTTATGTTAATGAAACACCATGACCAAAAGTAACTTGAAAGGAAAGGGTTTGTTTTGCTTACAGTTCCATATCACAGGTTGTAATCAAAGAAAGTCAGGGCAGAAACCAGGAAGCAGGAGATGACACAGAGACAGACCATGGAGGAGTGCTACTTGCTGACTTGCTCCTTGTACCTTTCTCAGCCAGCTTTTTTTATAGCATCCGGGAACACCAGGCCCCACCCACAATGGGTTGGGTCTCCCATGCATGACAGGCTTGTCTACAGCCTGATATTAAGGAGACTTTCTCTGCTGATGTTCCCTCCTCTTAGATGATCCTACCTGTGTTAAGCTGACAGAGAATCTATAGGTCTTTCATGCCATGGAGCTGCGTATAATAACTGGAGTAGGGATTCCACGCTGAGTCCTGGAGGCTGACAACTCATATTTAGAGTCTTGGGCCATAAGATCCCACTTGCTTTAGAATGCTTCCGAAAGCCACACACCACACGAAAGATTAAACACGGCATTCAAACATGACAACTTCTAAATCATTCACAGACTCTTGCCAATCCATGTGCCTTGGTGCCTAACACTCGGTAAATTCTAAGGAACTGGGAAATCAAATGAATGGCATGCAAAGGAAATGGAGTATCTTAGACACAACCAGGCCAAATAGCAGCAAGTAAATTTTAAAAAGCTTCCCACATTCTCAGATAGTAAAGAAAAACAATCATTTTACTTGATTATCTGTAGTGGCTCCAAGTTTGTCTGTGTCAGAAAGCTCAAAGTCAAAGAATTCTGATAACTGTTTTCATACCAAAAAGGTAGTGAATTCGATAGAAAAACCTCACTTATTACTTGTCTTAAGGACTAACACAAGCGTGAAAGTAATTGATGTGCTCATTCTCAGGGTGGTACAGGTCAGCTGCCTCTCACAGGGAGCATCATGTCAGACCGATCAAAGATCTGTTTGTCAACAGGAGCTTTATCATCCCAGAAGGAAAATCACCTTTAATACTCAGATCATGACTTCTAGGAGTCAAAGTGTGAACTCCCAATGCCATTGTTCCCATGGGGGCTACACACACGCGCGCGCACACACACACACACACACACACACACACACACACACACACACACACAATTTGTAAAGTCACCATTAAAATATAGCACTATTCACAGCTAGGCTTGAGGGCTTGGGTAGCATATTTTTCCACATCCTGTCCATACAGAGCTCAATAATATCCCACAGATTATTTTCCTCGTGCTTTCTTTCCTACTAAACTACAAACAAACAAAAGTAGCTTTGCCTTCACATAAAATGTGTTCATAGATCAGGACAGTTTCCTAAGAAGCAAGTACATAGATTAAATTGGCGTCTCAATTTCCAGGCCAATGCACACCTTAATGGTGTAGCAAAAACCTTCCCTCTATCCCTAGGATCTGGAAATTACAACTTTAGAAGGTGCACTTTTAATCACTTCTCTCATTTTTTTTTGTTTTTTTTTTTTTTTTGTTTGTTTTTTTACTCTATACCACCCTACTGCAGTCGGCTAAACACTGAAGCAACAAGGTCGGTCATTGCCATGTATTTTTTCTATTCAAATATAACAGAAATTTTAACCATTCCCCATTCAAGGAGCAAATACATTCTTGGACTGACAACCACATTCCACGGGCTTCTCCTGAGAACGGAGTGTGACAGATGCCTGGGCTGTAATTGCCAATCAGCCTTTACATGGCAGCTGAAAACACAATACATCACTTTGATCTCCTTTGCTCTAAACACATCCACAATCAAGAAACCCGAACAAGGAATGAGAAATTGGCATCATTTCCAGAAACTGTCACTGGTGGTGCTTAAATCCTGGAACGTATATTTCGCTCCCGCTTTTATTTCTCTGTTTCAGAGACATTGCTAAAGAACTGAACCACCGAAAATTTCCCCAACCATATAAATAAACATGCACCTACACACTAAATCTGAATACAAGCACATTTAATTAAATCCCACCTCAACTGTCTCCTTTTCTAGATATTCTTTTGAGGGAAAAATCTAGGCTGGCATTCTCACTTGTTTCTGAAAGGAAGTTCAAGCATGCCATACTCACACTTTGCAGGGAGGTCATAGCCACATGTGATTTTTGCATGACCAGTCTCACAGCCATTCAGGTTCCGACACTCAGCTAACAAACAGGGACCAGCTGCTCTATGAATACAGCCATCCACTAAGAGAGAGAGAGAAAACAAAGTTAGCCTACATTTGACCTTTTCTGAAATAAATGTATAAATGGACAGGAGAAAAGGAACTCAATTATTTATTCCTTTCCAAAGCATAGCTCCATGGAGGAAAACTCACGGTGAAGACAAGACACCCCCTCCCTCCCTCGCTCCCTCCATGGGGTGTGTGTGTGCAATGTAGAAGAGCTCCGTAAGTGGTGTGCTAGTTAAGGTTCTCTTGGGGTGAAGGAGCCCCTGACAGGTTGAATAATTTCCCTGGTGTAGGCACTTTCCACCGACATCCAATTTCAATGAAAACAGTGTTAGGAAGAAATGCTAACTGTCTCTACAGAGCTGTTATGTATGTTTTCCAGCACACCACCACGAGAAAACAGCATACGTGTATTCTTCTCAAAAGTGAGGTGGTAAAAGCAAGGCTACTCAAAAGAAAACCAGACCTCTAGACATCTCTGTTCTCACAGACACAATGGAAGCATGATCAGGTTCCAGCAAGGTAAGAGTTAGATGAGGCAAAGGTAGATGGGGCTTTTTAAGTACCTGGAAGACAAGGCACCTGGCTTGCTTGCCACAAAGTAAAGCAGAACAGTGTCAGCTGTTCTTACTCTGCTAAAGAGGCAGCTTCCAGCCCTCAGGCAACCTCAGTGTAGCTCCTCCTTTGGGCCCATTCTGGCCAAAAGTACCAAACTGATTTCATTAAAAATCAATACCTCCTGTGACTGGATCTGAAGTTAATTCTGAGGCAGAAGGCTAAAGTTCATGTACACATACGTTAGGAACTGGAAAATGTGGCTGTTTAGTCACTTTTGAATATGTACAGCAGAAAGAAAAATCAAGTTTGAAAACCAAGATAAGGTAGAAGTCAGGGTAGTCAGTCTAGAATGAGAAAGAAAAACAGTATCTTTGAAAGATCTGAACACCCCCTCCTCACAGTCCAGACTTCAGTGCTGAGGGTACAACCTGTCTAATATTCAAGTTGGCTTCTATTGTCACTGACTGTCACTGAGGCATAATTCTTAGCTGAACAATTGTCTATAGGAATAAGCTTATCCAGGCCATCTGCCTTGCCACTTACATACATATCTATGGTATTTGATAACAAACCTAGCCCTAAAGGACCCTCGTATCAAAATCAAAGCATTCCAGACTATTCTCAACTATCACACTACACAGACCTGGGGTGAAATCCACACTGTGCTCTTTACCAGCCACATGCTGTGCGAAGCTCTACTTTATAGTAAATTGGTGTTAGAGGTGGAACCTCACATACCTGCACAGGAATTTAAAGGCTTGGACGTATAGAAGCATTCAGCAGGATGCTTAATACAATTTTATGTGCTAGATTGCTAGTGTTCAGCTTACATATCTTAACATGGAGTTGAATAAACAGACCTTTATTAGCCAATGAGAAACATAAGGAAGAATACAAAAACTACTCTTCACTCCACTCCAGGAAGAATGCCATTGCCCTGCTTACTGTGAACACACAAAATACAGTTACAAGACAGGAAACAGTTGTTTAAAGATGTTCAGTCATTTCACTTTTTAAAATTTATCATTTGAAATTATCAACTCAAGTGAAGATGACGTTTTCATGAATTCAAAGCTCTCTGCAGAAATAATAACCTGAAATTATGCTATGCTCATAAATAGACAGCTTGTTAGATAAGGTTCCATTCTGCCATAAACTATTCTACAGAAATTAAAAAGAATAGATCAACTTTTAGGTTAATAGTCTTATCATAATAATTTTTTGAAATGAAAATGCCTGGCTTAGAAGACAGTCATAGATGCAAACTATCTAAGTTCGGTTTCTAATTCTATGATAAATACTATGACCAAAAGCAATTTGAGGAGGATTGATTTCATCTTACACTTGCAGGTAACTGTCTAACACCAAGGACCAGGCAGAGCCCAGGAAAGAATGTTGCTTACTGGCTTGCCCAATTTTCTTTCTTCTGCAGACCATGATTACCTGCCTACGGAAGGTTCAATCAAGAAAATGTCCAACAAGCTTGCTTCTAAGCCAGTCTTCAGGAGACATTTTCTCAGTTGACTCTAGCTTGGGTCAGATTGTTAAAAGTTGGTCTGCTCACAGTGTAGTCACAATATAGTTACATGCACACTGTTGTTCATGTGTACATATACATAAGTATGTGTTGGGAAAATGTACACCTCTAATGACAAGAATAAGGGATGAAGGCAAGAGAAAGAAGATTATGAAAAAAGTATCTTAATTTTTCCATTCCTAGTTTTTTTTAATAAGCTCTTCGAGGAAATAGTATTAAAGTGAACAGCTTTGGTATTTTTTTTTCTTGACAAAGAGATAGTTGCTTAGTTTGAAATGAATAACTAAAATAGAATTTGTGAGTGTAGTTAATCATATGCTGTCAAATGTCTGAGTTGCTTAGATTGCAGCCTAATGTAGTTTGTAGACATCTAATTCTTAAAATCTTCATGGTTATACACATATTCCTGATTGAGTTAGGGTAATGCCAGTGTAGCTGAAGAGCTATTTAATAATAATGACAATGGTTTAAATGTACTGAACGCATCTGCGTCCCAGACATTATACCAAGGACAACCTTTCAAGGCAGATAATAATTTTATCATCTCCATTTTATGAGTGCCTAGTCTAGGTTGCTTATATCCACAAAGAACTTGCAGCATGCCTCAAAACCCCAGATTTTTTCTGATGTGCCAATTATATTCTGAACGATCTATAATTCAGGTCTCAAATCTGAGTTCCTGCATGTGAATATAATATTACATTATTACATTTTTAGGTCCATTAATTTCACTTATGATTTATTATGCACATTCAATCACATATACTGATATAAAGTGTGCTGCTTTGATTTATTTGAAGGAATGTGCATGGGCATTACAGTGACACCAATAAAAATGAAACATTTCAATCAGCCCACTGTTTTCTTACGTTCTTTCATCTGAATTCTTCTCTTCCCACCATTGGGAGTAGGAATATTTGGTATTACTTCAGTGATCATGTGTAAGTTTTAGCTGTTGTATATTTCAAACTTCAGGTAGAGGGTCATGTGTCTTCCAATCAGCAGACTTTTAAAATCACATGTGTTATGATTTTATTCCATTTTTATTCTTGAGAAATAGTCTGTATTTAAAGAGACCATAATTTCTTTATTCATATCTGAATGGACAGGAATTATTCACAGATTTTAGTGATTGTAGATAAATATACATTGTATACAAATCTTTTTTGCTGCTGTTACATTTTCGTTTTCTTGGAAAAATTTCTATGAATAAAGTTTCTGAGTAGGTTCTGCATACTTTACAAGGAACGTATGCTTTCCCCAATCAATGATGTCATTTTCTTTCCCCAACAGATGTAGAAGAGCTGCAGTTAGGCATGCCTTTGCTGTTGTCCATCTTCTTGATTTTAGCACTCAAATAGCTACAAAGGAGACTCAACTTATACCTTACTGAGGACTAGCATGGTTAAGTATCTTACCAAGTGCTCATGTCCTTTATTGGTTTCTATTGGATTATTATTATTATTCTTAAGATGTGTGAAATCTGCTAAATTCCACCTGATCATTTTCTTCACTCTAGATTAGTTTTTTCAGTTTATGAAATTCCCCTTTATCTCTTTTCTTACAACTTTCATATCACTCTTTCACTCCTTATATCTAAATACCTTCTATCTATAATATCTTGTATCTAAATTCCTTAAGAGGAATTTAATGAGTTTTTTTAAAAGTACATTTCTATCAGTTCCAATATCGGTTGACCAATGGGTCTGTTGTCATTGACCGATTTTTCAATTGACTCTGGGCCACATTTTTTTTTTTTTACATACCTACTAATTGCTGATAGCATATTGAAAATCAAATAATATGTGGAAGAAACTTTAGGCTATCCTTGTGATGGTTAACTAAAACTGCCAACTTAATGAGACTGAGACGGTCCTCCAGACGTGGCTATAGGCAAATATTTTAATTATGTTAGAGGTGGAAAGAGCTGCCCACTATGGGTAACACTATACCATGGGATGGGATCCTGAACTAAATAAAAAGGAGAAGGTGAAGTGAGCATGAGCACTTATTGACCCCTGATTTCTGGATGTCATGTGACCAGCTCCTGTTGTCTTGACTCCCCACAATGGTGGACTGTACCCTTGAACTACTACTATTCATAATAAACATTTTTCTCTTAAATTTGTTGTGCTGTGGTGTTTTTACACTAGCAACAGGGAAATAAACTAAGACATACAGTACTGATGTGTGTTCTAACAAGCAGGTAAATGATAATCAGTGTGTATGTGGCTTTATTAAGGTGAAATCTAGCTCCACTTTCCTATTTCTGAAAAAATCCCATTAGTGCAGGGGTGTATTCTTTGCTTTTCTAGCATGAGTCTGCTCTAGTTTCAGTGCTTACTGTGTTAAGGATGCTCTTTTAACTTGAGGCAGGTGAGTGCTGGAATAAAATTCCAAACTCTATATACCTGCTGAAGCTGCTTCAATTCCCTGCTCAGTTCTTTCAGGTTTGTAGCTTTTATTTTTATCCAGGGCTTATTGAAGACTTTCCCCCACACACCCATAATTCAATGCTGGGCCCAGGATTTAAAAGGCACGGTGGGGGGTGGGGAGGAATTCTCCTGTTATTCTGTTTTTCCTGAAGATCCCTGTTCAATTCCTTGTCAGTCTGAACTCAGTTCTATAATCTCTCTTGCTAACAAACTTATTATATTCTGTTGTGCCTTTAGCTGATTCCTAATAGCATGGGAGAGGACCCTTAACATCTAAGCTGTGTGATCACTTAGAGGTGTGTCTTACCCAGTAGAGTTTCCTTCAATGACTGAACCCACTTCGGCTTGATCCTGCTTTTAGCTGCTTTTCAATTCCTACAAATGTTTCTGCTCTTTTTGTATCTCTTCGGGAATTTATTATTGCTATTAGAACAAAGTTCATTCTGATACAAGCAACTCTGGAACTGACAGAAGCTGTAACTACGTGTCCCCTCTTATATAGGTTAAAGTACAATCTCACATTGTTTCAGTTATATTTGTCCTCTTGGGGCATGTTTGCTGTGGAACTATGCTCTGTACCAAGTGGACCTTGGTCACCTGCAGGCTTGAGCTACTACATGACAGGTTTGTGGCATACAGCCTTAGCTACAACATGGTGAATTTCAGCAGTCTCATAGCAACCTCAGTACAAGCACAAAGTTTCTGTTCATACAGATCAAAAAGGAGCAGAGTCAAGCAGAGTTTCAGAGTAGCGAATTTTCTCAGGTGGGCTCTGTTTACTAGTGGCAAGCAGAGGCATAGCTCTTTTAAGAGAGGCTTTCTGACTCAGTGTTAACAGCAAAAACCTCAAAAGAGGTCCTGTTGTCAAACACTTAAAAGGTGTTCATGAGCAGTGGGCGCCCATGCTCTACTTGGTGGCAGTGTGGACTCTAAAATTCCCCAGAGCTAAGGTGATAAATGTGGCTCCTCTCAGTATCTCTTCCAGGAAACTAAGGCTTTACAGACCAAGGAGCTGGTAAACCCGATAGCCTAGCCTTTAATCCTTAGCAGATTATAGGTGTCATCAAAAAAAAAGAAAGATATACAGTAAAGATAGATTAAGACAGAAAAAAAAAAAAAGCCCTAAATGGTTTACAGTGTGTTTAAAATTATGTAGACTTTGGGGAGAAATTAAAAAAAAAAAAGTCCTTAAAAAGGAAATAGAGTAAATAATAATAAGGCACAAAAGATGTTGTTTTTAAGTGTTTTCCCTACAAAGGAAGTAGCAAGAGCTGATGAAAGACATCTGATTATAAATTTTTCTAGATTAATCCAACCTATATATTTTGTAAATGCCTTGAATTCAAAATTGAAGTCAAAAGATATGTTACTTTGGAGAAGAGGTTTTATTTTATTTACACAGAAAATGGAGGCTGTGGGTTTATTACAGGTTAAAGAAAATAAGGTTTGATCAAGGAAGATCCTCTTGAAAAACCTCAGGTGGGAATATATGACCCAGATAATCCAACATCTCAGAACATCTATTTTTCAGTTTCCTCTGAGCTCTGCTTCCAGAACAGCTTCAAGGAGACTGGCTGAGATGACCCAGCTTCACAGAACACTATAGTGAGGACTTGGCCATAATCCTGAATTTTCTTTGAATCCCTATAAAATTGCCAATGTTCCTAATAAGCAGGAAGTAGGAGGAACTATGCCCGCATCCCCCCCCCCAATAGATTATGGATGTTTTCTTTTATTTAGAGTGTTGGTTACAAGTTATTATAGATAAGGGTCACCCAAAAAGCTAAACCATTGGTATTGGATTTGGGGTTGTTGTTTTAAAAAGAACAAAAAGGAGAAAGTGCTGTGGGACAATGCTTTAGTACAATGTAAATATTTGTCACTGTAAATATTGGCTTAATAAAATGCTGATTAGCTGGAAGCTAGGTGGACAGGGCTACCAGACAAGGAAAATTCTGGGAAGAGGAAGAACAGAGGAGTCACCTGGAAGACTCAGAGGAAGAAGATGAAAATGCTGCACTGAAGCAAAGGTACCAAGCCATGTGGCTAAACATAGAAATAGAATCATGGGTTAATTTAAGCATAAGAACTAGTCAGTAATACGCCTGAGCCATAGGCCAAATGATTTATAATTAATATAAGTCTTTGTTTAATTATTTGGGACTAAATGGTTGTGGGACTGGCCTGACAGAACAGAGAAACTTCTGACTATACAAGTGGCTTTGTATCTATTACATAAGCACTGTAGAATGGGGCACAGAGTTTCTTGATGGGATGGAATTGAGTTCAAATTTAAAAACAAATATTATGACTTCATTATCACCATTATCTTAATAATTCTGAGGAATTAATCCTGCCACTCAAGTCAGAAACTAAAAAGCAATGTGGAGTGTGAAGCCACAACCTTGTGCTTCGCACCTAAAATGTGCAGAACATGCAGCCAGTTTCCTCTGGTTTGATGAAGCCTGGTAGAGAACCTTCTGTTCAGGTGTCTCTAAGTATACAGCTGGAAAGGCAGCAGGCTTTTTCTACTTGTCCTTGAGAAAAACTCATTATCAGCATTGAGATTGACAGTGCATCAAAGCTCAATTATAGCTAGAAAGAAAGGGGGGGAGGAGAAAGGGGGGAGGAAGGGAAGAAGGGAGGAGGAAAGAAAGTCACCAACATGACTACCTGCAGATAAGCTGAGCAAGGTCAACAATAAACACCCTCAGATGGAAGGGAAAGCCCTGGAGGCCTCAACCCTCCACAAGAAATCCAGAGGCAGCAAAGGAATCCTGAGAGTGGGAGAAAAAACCTTCCCAGTCACAAGCACACCAACTGGCGGTCCAACAAAGTGCCCAGCTCTGAGAACATACACACAGCAACAGTATACAGACTGGGCAGGCTGCATTGTGTACTAGGAGAGTGTATGCAGGTGTGTGTGAGTGTGTGCGTGAGTGTGTGTGAGTTTGTGCGTGAGTGTATGTGAGTGTGAGTGTGCGTGTGTATATGAGTGTGTGTGATATATGGAAGGATTTTGAAGGGAGGGAACAGAAGGAAATGGTGTAATTATAATCTCAAAATAATAAAAAAGAAACTTTTAAAAAATATTTTTGGTTATGAGCCTAGCTTTTAAAGGCTGAGCCATCTCTCCAGCCCATAACTTTAAAAGAAAAAAAAAGTAAAAGAACAGAAAGAAAAAAGCCTAAAAGATAAAGGAAAATAGAACAAGATATTTCCAGAGAGCAACAGGATTATCACCATATAAGACGAATATGGGAAAGTCAGCTAAGTTCTAAATGTAATATAGTAACTATGTACTGAATGTACAGGGCTGATATTGGTAGGCTGTGTGCCCAGCAAAAAGTACTGATTTCCTCCTAGGCACTCAGCTGGACAACACTCGCCAGGCACCATACAGTTTTGGAAGCTCTTGAGATAGAATCCTATTGAAAAAGTAGAAGTAAGTACTTCAGTGTTCAGGCCCTAATGTCTGCTCACTAACTTCTACATACTACATAGACTTCCATATCTACAGAGTGGGCCCAAGGCTCCACCAAAAGCCTCTAGTGCTCCTGGATGCTGTTATGCCTCCATGGAAAGCACCTGACCCCCAAGTGACTGTGTGGAGCCAACTGTACTCCCTTGAATGCCCCAAATGGACTGTGAAATAAATAATCAACAAAACTTTAGTTTGTAAAGGCAATTAGGACAATGAGATGCTTTAGAAAGTAGTTTGCTGATTTAATGATTTGTAGTTTATAAGCTTCCATAAAACAAATTCAGACATTTTTTTTAACTGAATAAATGTATTCTCTTCATTAATTAGTCAGTTCAGAATCTGAAGGTCAGTGACCACCGTAAGCCTGCCTCTCCAATCCATTTACAGCTGCAATGGATGTTGAACACTCTCTAGTCAGAAAGGTTCTGAAGACAGTCCTGAGGTCATGCAAAGGACTGCTGTTCATCAGGGGTGTGGCAGGCCCACACATTCCTAAAGATGGGTCCTGCTGCTAAACTGGCAAACCTGTCACCCACCCTCCTGATGATACTGCCTAAATTCTTAGAGGTCTTGGCTCTTAGACGTCATTGTCTCCATTATCTGGTAAGGCTAAGTTCAGGCAAAATTGTCTTTTTAGGCATGACATTTTACTTTTCCTCAGACTGAAGGCTGAAGAATAACACAGTCTAAAAGTTGTGTAGAGAATGGGTTTTCGTTGTGCTTAAGAGAACAGTTTTTCTCTTCTATCACTATTATCTTGGAGATATAAAATTTGATAAACAAATGAACAATTCAATTTTAAATGAAAGCAACAATGTAAAAATTAAAATCAATAAACAAAAATGTTTCAGACACTGTGGACACCAAAGACTGTGGACTAGTAAATGTAAGAGCCAGTCCCCTCTCCCCCTACCTAAGGGGAGAATAAAAAACAGAACCAAGTATTCTAAATATTTTTTGCTTTTTTTCTTAAACACTAAAAGCACCATTTAATAAAATCTAGTTATTTTGAAAATTGGTCCTATGAGGTCTCTTCCTTGTCCTAAACAGACAATTTTCTAAATGGTTCTGGGGGAAGGGGCTGCTGAAGTTCTTAGATTTGCATATACTCATTTAATGTTCTTCTGTAAAGAAAAGACAGTAACTTAATCTAAAAGCAATCACACAAATCATATTATACTGAAGACATGAGGCTCCTTTCATAGAATATACCTCTTAGAAACCTAACGAGATACAACAGGGTTCTTCTGAAATCAAATCAATATGAATTTATTAAACACCTACCTTGAACAAAGCATTTGAAAGGAGCTATGGGAAATAACACTCTGTAACCATCATAACAAGCACATCCTTTGCAGACTTACTGTGTCCTTAATGGCATATTAGAAGACTTGAATGTGGTATTTACATGTCATGATCTGGTCTTTTCATCTGTCCTGCATGTAGTAATTATGTATTAAGAGTCATCTATACCTATTTATCATGTTTATATCATGTATATATTCATTCATCTTAATATGTTTCTAAAGCAGAACCCTGTGCAGTATGTTTGCTATTAGGAACTTCTGATTTCAGTGAAATTTGAAGAGTTAACATTTGTACAATATTTATCTATGTGATAGCCAGGTAAACATCCAACAAATCTTAAATTGATAATTCTTTTGAAAAATAGCTAACTACACCAATAATTCCTTTCTTTGTATTCATGCCAGCTTCATTGTAAATTACTCTTTAACTCTGTAGCTTAATAAATAAGAAATGGAAGTTAGGGAAATAATGTCATGTCATGTAGGAGTTGGTATTGGTGGGTTTTCTTCATCAACATCCACAGAGTGGTAAGATACTGAGCTGGTAGTCAATGTTCTGAGTAGTCATTGGTCAGTAAAACTGAGTTCTGATACCTAAAAAACAGAAAATTCTTTTTAAATTTAAGAAGTAATTCTATCATACTCTTCCAAAAGTCCTATTCAAGTATCTAGAGTCTTTGCCTTTAATATCAGACATTGTTAACTGGGATTAGAAATGCATTCAAGTAGAATTCAAGATTCACTTCATTCTGGATTATTGAAGAATCATGAACTGCCTAGTGCATTAAAAGGCCCTTGATCAATGGTCTTTGAAGTCAAGATAAATATATCCATGTGTAGAAAAAGACAGTCAAGAATTTGTTAATATTTATATTTTCTACAAAACATATTTACCACATTGATAGTGATAGTTTATGTAATCATAAGTATATATGGATGCTAAAAAAATCAGACTGAGATGTGCAGTCAAGAAACTTGGAGTTATCAGATGGTAAGTAAAAAGGCTCTAGCATCAAACCTGTTTCTAGCTCCTATTTCCTAAGTGTTTCTGCATGTTTGTAATAAGTCTACTATTGGGACCTATATGGATGCTTAAAGAAGTGGAAAGATCTAGCATTTGTACAGTACAGCTTCTAGACACTTGAATAAGCATCCAAAGAATCTTGATTTATAGACCTTAGAAACGAAACAAAGACTGCAGCAACTATTTCCTTGTTTGTGTGCATTCTCTTTGCGATGTCCATCACTCTGCAAACCAGCTCTGCAAATCAGAGCTGGGATCTCTTTCTCCATCTAAGCTGACCTTGTAACTTGCTTCGGGCTTTGAGAGAAGAAGGCAGAATTCCAGACCCAAGCCTCAAGAGACCTTTCCTGCCAGCTCAGCTCCCGTGTGAGCAATCCCAGGCCAGCCTGCTGAAGGATAAGGGACTATGTGGAAGAGAGATAAGCTGTCCCATCTGGGGCCATCCTAGTCAGTCAGCAGTCAGCTTTCCTGGCAAAGGACCAGACACATGAACGAGCCCAGTTAAGAGAAAAAAAGACTATTTAACTCTTTGATGAATTCAGAGAATTATGAGTTGGGTAAACAGTTGTGTTAAGCCATTAACTTTGAGGATACTCGCTATATATATATTCTTTATTAATGTGCACCCATCCCTATCATCATCAAATGTTATAAAGCAAAATCTCCTTTCAAATTAAAAACAAAAAGACAGAAGTTTAAAAAGCTGCCCTGAAATCTTGGGGCGGGGGTTGGGGGGGTAGAAGAAAAACAATACAGCTGAAGTAATCGGGTGAAAAGTTGATTCCCTTAGAGGTCACCCAGAGTCTGCATGAAAGATTTATGTGCTAAGTACTGAATAGCATCAGTGTTCCCTTTAGGGAGGAGAAGAAATAGCTGTGAGAAAATACAATACAGTGACAAGGAGATCTACATCTTGAAGCTTCACAGATGGGAGGAATTTGGATTAGCTCTCTGACAGGGCTTTGAGCTGACTCAAAAATTAACTTCGATGAACATCCTGTAAACCTGCAGGTTAATCTGAAGATGAGAGTTGGGTCCAAGGGAATGATAAGTGTAATCAGTATAATGGAATAAACAACACATGCTTCTTAAGAACACCTTTTAGTTATGCGTCATATATCTAACTGTTGATCCCATCATTCCAGGACCGATGTTTAGGAAACAAGGATTTGTCTCTCCTAGAATCGACTCAACTATTATGTAGATAACCAAGAAAAAAAAAGGAAGTTTTGCTGCTCTTATTGGACTAGTGTTTTAAACTGAGGGGGAAACTTCTCTGAAATATTTACAATATTCTAAAATTTCTTGGAAATGTATAAAACCATGAGCAATCTAACAATCTTCATTATGGATATGAGGGTGAGACATCAAGTTGATTAAAATTCTGCATAGACTATAATCAAGTTATATTTAGCAGATGATAACTTCATGGTGAAAACACTATTTTAGGGCCTATCTCATGCACAAATGTTCACATATCCAAGCTCCCCGCCTAAAACGAAACAAACAAACAGCTCAAGTGAGAAAAACCTCATCATGACATAGATTGCTAATTGTGTACTCAGTATCCAAAATTCTCATTTCTTTACTGTCGAGGGCTATATTAACGGGAGTAGAAAGATGTCTAACTTTAAAAACCTGTATTTACCAACATTACTTTAAAGACAAAAGAAGACACATATCTCCTGTAAGTGGAAATGGATGCCTTTGGGTGGATTTACAGGCATATTTATTTCTATTATATATAAATAGATAGTTATTATATAGAAGCATATATATGTAATTACATGTGAATCTCTATTATATATATATATATATTTATCTGACATAAAATAGAGGACTTTCTTATATTTACCTGTTATTATATATTATGATTTTGTTTGCTATACCTGTATCTCTCTACAAAGATTAAAACATGGCACTAATTTCAAAGTTACTACCCAGTGAACGTAAGACTGAAGGCTACTCTATAATGCTACAGGGGAGCTCAGAATGCGAGATCACTGATGCTCTCTATATAGGAGGCACACTAGCCTTTAATTGCTTCTCATTGGATGAGAGACCTTTTTTTCTTCTAAAAAGTTAGGTTAGGTTTTGCATAAGTTACTATCTTGTCATGAGGAGTCTGCAACTGAGAGTCTGATATTATATCCAAATTGTAGGCATACATTTTAATTGATTTAAGGTGCATCCTTTGATGTCATAGATGAGAAGTTTCTCTGTGCTTGCTATATAAGTATTGCATACTGGAAATTTGAGACCTGAAAAAATATTGTGAGATGAATACTAGCGTGAGAAAACCACCAGAGGTTGTTTCAAGGGTTCAGGGGATGTAGAGGTGGAATAGGTACTTTCTGATTGCAGTACTAAGCAGAAAGAGCAACTAGAAAATAAAACCTAAACTGTTCCAGTCTGATAGCCATGTGGCTTTACATTACTTAGGTCTCACCAGGGACAAATATTTCCATCAACTATAAGGGTGGATTTACTGGAGGTGGATGCTACTGGATCAGGGTAGAGAATGAGGGTCATATTTCCCTGGAAGTGCAGAGACAGTTTATTGAGGAGTAAATTTCCCATTAGAGATGATGAAGTCTTCAGGGGCTATATTTGTTGGTGACAGGGGTGCTGTAAGATTTTAGTTAATAAACTGTAGACAGTATTTGGGAAGGGTCCCTTGCAAGCTTGGTAACACATCTTTATTATGATCTTTAATCCAGCAATTTACTTGAAAAGTAAACAGTCTCATAAATTATTTCTTATTCAAAAGCATCTTGGGTTTTCTATCCAAGAAGAGATTGCTCTTGAAGAATTATGAAAAGTCAGGGCCTAAAACTACATTCCTTTAAAGGACAATTCTTCAACATAGCCCTCAAGTCTGGTGTTAATATAGTCTAACAGTAATGGAAATTTTGGCCTTAATTGAAGAGGAGATCCTAGCTGCCTTCCCAGAGCAGTCATTAGGGACCTACTTGGGTGTGCACCTTCACCTGAGTTAAGGGCACAGACTGCCCTGGTTGCAGTGGAAGCCTTAATAGAGATAAAGTCAAGCTGAAAGCTGCAAGAAGATAGATCTTTCTCCTCCAGAGAAGAAAGAAATGAGCCAATGTAACACATCCTCTTGTCCCAGAACCTTTCCAGTGGCTGGGGACGATGGTGCAGGGCAGCGTTGTAGCATTAACAGGTATCTCCAAGACAACCTCATTTGTTTTATCAGAGAAAGAATGAGATCTATGAAGAAAGATATTGTTTCCTCAAGGAATTTGGCTTTTAAACTTCAATCGTGTTGTGGACTCTCTTTTCCTCATTTTCTTTGGATAAGGAAGTAAACATGTCATGTTGTAGTTCATACTCCCAAAGAATCTAGGAAATGCCAATAGTTATAGGTGAGGTGATAAACTATGGAAAACTCTTCAGGAGAGACATCTTTTTGAACTGTCTCCTGAATGTCTAAAAGAATATAGGAAGAACTTTCCTGTGGATGTATGTTTGCATAAAACGAGAAGTATAATACACACAAGGAAAAGTCGGCTTCTGCAAACCTTTGGCCAGGGCCTGCTTTCCCCAGCTAACAGGACTAATGACTGGGGGCGGGGGACACTGACTCTAGAAATAGATGTCAAGTGGCCTTCTCTGCAATTTCTCTGCAAAGCACAGGGGCAAAGGTGTCATTTATTGCCTAATCCTAACACTGATTTCCTCTTTAGCCATTATTTATTTTCAAGATGTACTCTGAGGAATCATTTCATATGAAGAATAAATTTGGGGGCAAGAAACATTTTGATCACTCTGCCAAGCAATACAATTATTCTTTCACTTTGACATTTTTTCCTGATTAAAAAGAAAAGTTGGCCTTCACTTATTAAAGACTAATTTGGAGCCAAAAGGGTACTTATTTTCTATACTTCATAACTTGATTTTGTTTTTTTATGGCAATAAAAATCTAATGCAACCTAGATTATATAATTCTGATGACATTTTATCATTTTTTTTTAGTAAAAATTCCAGTGTATTGGTTTCTTTTCCTATTGTCGTGATGAAATACTCTGACAAAAGTATCATAAGGAAATGTGTGCCCTAGATCACAGTTTGAGGGTACAGCCCACCATGGCAGGTAGTCAAGGTGGAAGAGGCTTGAAACAACTGATAAGGGGTGCCCACAATCAGGAAACAGAAAGGTGAAAGCATGCTAAGTCTCAGCTCCCTTTATTTGCTATAGTTTAATGTCAGTCCCAACCTAGAAAATAGTCTTATCACATTTAAGCAAATCAAGATAATCCCCCAAGGCATATTTATGGACCAGTGTTCCAGGTAGTCCTACAGCCTGTCAAGCTGACAACACTAACCATCTCAATATGTATGCTTATAAGATTTTGGGTCTAACATTCTAAATATTCAAGGAATTTTTGTGTTTTAAAGGAAAATGGTCCTTACAGGCACAGAGACAGTGACTCTATTAGGACGTGTGGCCTTGCTCGAGTGGGTGTGGCTTGTGGAAGGAAGTGTATCACTAGGACATAGGCTTTAATGGCTCTGATGCTCAAGTCAGTTGACCTTCTGCTGCCTGAGGATAAAAATGTAGAACTCTCAGTTCTTTCTCCAGCACCATGTTTCCCTGCAGGCTTCTATTTCCCACCATGTTGATAATGGACTACACCTCTGAAACTGTAAGCCACCCCAATAAAATGTTTTCTTTTATAAAGTTGCTACAGTCATGGTGTCTCTTCACAGCAATAAAACCCCAACTAACAAAATTATATCAGAAAAAAAAACTTCATAAAGAAAGGCCAGCACCATTTTTTAAATTAGTTTTTATCATTTAAAGAATGTAGACATTTATAAACTGATATGAGAACTCCAAATAGTGCCACATAAAATTTTTGTATGTAACTATATGCCCATGTGCTCTTAAATTCCTAAATGTTCTTTTAAAACATTTCTAAGTTACGAGACTCAAATCTTTTTCCTTAAGAAAAAAAGGGGGGATTTCAAGAAGAGAGAGAACTAGTTGGAAGTCTTTCACATAGAATGTAGGATGCTCAATCCCAAGTGATCAGTCTTGGACACATGTACATATTGCATAATATATACAAGAATGTGTGTGTGTGTGTGTGTTTGTGTGTGTGTGTGTGTGTGTGTGTGTGTGTGTGTGTGTGTGTGTGTGCATCAAGTAAAGAAAAGAGTATGAGTTTGTGAAGGAGAAAATAGGAGGACATTCAGGTGAGGAATACAGTGCTCATATGCAAAGTTCTCAAAAAGATTAAATTAAAAAAAGGAAAAATTAACAGCTTGCTGAGTAAAATTTATAGGAGAGGACTGGTCATGAAACATTTAGTGGAAAGCTAGTCTCTATGTTCCTAACCGAGCACATGTATGGTTGGATGTCAAAGAGTCTCCTCACCTTCAGAGACATCAAAGTCACCCTTCTGCAAGACTGACACCAAAGGAAAACACAATTCCAAAAATAAATAGTGCAGTTTGTTTCCTTCCCCTTAGCCAAGTGCCAGTGGCCAAGTCCAAAGCACATGTTCCTTGGCATCTCCTACGCCGACATCTGTCTAGACTTCTTTGCTTCCTAAGGTTCTGACACTGGTGATTTTTGCCTTAGTTTGGTGGTTACATGATTGCTACATACAGTTCTCCTCCAGATGTTCTTGCACTTGTAGCCTTGGGGTCACCTACTGACCCATGAACAAAGAAACCAGAACAAGGAGAGAAGAAGTGGCATAGCCTGGGAGAGTGTAGAAAATTCTGTTGATTCTTCAAGTTAATGGAGCAGATTCCAGAGAGGACAGAGCAATGCTTTAGAGATACCTACTGCTCAATATGTCTAATTTTTCCCTCCCCAGAAGAACCATTTTGACCCATTTTAAATATTCATGGGAGAAGTTAAAATGCGCCACATATGCTTTCCTTCATAAAGGAGCCCTGTATTTAACACAACACACACCTAACACCTCAAACATTTTGGAGGAAAGCTGTGTTTATCATGTGGGCTTATGAAATAAAAAAGTACAAACTTCCTCATCCTAAAAAAATTTTCAGTGTGATTTACAGCCAAAATGAAAAAGCTCAGCATAATACAATACTTGGCAAGAATTTAATCAGCGACCTGGCAAATCTGGATGTAGTTCTTTAGGCCATCTCCAGACAAGTCAAGGTTTCTTTAGTTTCAATAGCACATGCAGGGTCTAGGGGTTGGATAAGGAGACATGTGCTTTCCATGGGAGTGCTGACCAATGATGTAAGCTAACTAAGGAGGTAACACTGCTGATATGACATCAGTTCCAACCGTAGGGAATAAATGATGGTAAGAGTTAGACAAACTGTCACTGTGCATCAAGGCAACAGAGATTTATATTATGGTAAGGCATTCAGACACACAGCTTTGCCATGACGAGCACAGTTGTGGTCCTCATAAGAATCTTCCAGCAGGACTCTTGTTGTTTTCTTAGTTCTTAAACAAGACAATCCAGTAGCCCGTAATTCCAGGGCAGTCTGACAGCCATTCAAACAAGTTGAAAGTCAGGTCACATAAGCAGACCCAAAACTGACCATCACAGAAAGAATTATAATGTGATGAGAAGCTCCGGGGAACATATTAAATTTACCATCCCTGTCAATGTGAAACAGGAGCAGTCTCGCCTTCTCGGCTTCACTGTTTAAAGAGCCCACTAAGAAAACACTTCATCCCTCTTCCATCTGCTCAGCACTGCAGTAATTAGTATCTCCCGTGTCACCGGGCACCTCACCAAGAGAAATGTTACATACAAGAAGACTCCCAACATAGGCCAGGTCATCTTAGATCAATGGTACAGAATTAGCTCATTTTCATAAATGCTTTTGCTTAAAAAGAGAAAATAAAATTTAAAATACTTCAGAGTTCTTAAGTTTAGAAGTGAAGCAAAATCTAGAAACACAGATGTTGTTTAAAATATTCTTCAGTGACTCAGAGCTTCGGAAAGTAATAAAGGAACAACAGGACAGTCTACACTAAGCTGTGTTGTCCATGGCGTTGTGCATGTATCAAGCAGCAAGGGACAGAGAGAACCCCCAACTCTCTGCAAATTCCCATGCTCAGACTGTTTTCAGGAATTAAGGCAGAAAATTGGATCTGCTTAGGAAAACTACTGATTATTTTTATACAATAATATGCTTCTGCTAATTAGTAGTGGAGGCTTTCTTCACTTTGTAAAGTGCCAGGGGAAGTTATTCTTTTGAGAGTTAGCCTATTGTAAGTTATGTATAACCTCCACAGAGTGTAAATGCCTTTGGGCAAGTCACTGAGTCATCAACAGGAGCAAAGCATATTACATTCACAGGTTTTAAGGTCTCAAAATGGAAAGCTAAGGTGAATGGTGTTCATAGCTTTCTTTAATTTGACTCTGGGTTGGTTGGTTCTTCTGAGTTTTGTTTGTTTGCTTATGTTTTCTTAAGGATCAGACCTTAGGCATAGGTAGCTTTGGGCTTTACTTATTTATTTACTTACTTACTTACTTACTTACTTACTTACTTACTTACTTACTTACTTATTTATTTATTTATTTATTTATTTATTTATTTATTTATTTATTTATTTATTATGTATACAGTGTTCTTCCTGCAAATACACATGCATGAGAGAAGAGGGTACCAGATCTCATTATAGATGGTTGTGAGCTAAGATATGGTTGCAGGGAGTCGAACTCAGGACCCCTGGAAGAGCAGCCATTGTTTTTCATCTTTCTATCCCCCTAGGTTTTGTTTTCCAGTGATTGTTTAAATGAGCATTCTAGGGAATCTGATGGCTCCCTTTTAAAAGGCTGTGTGAGAAAATGAAATTCAGAAGATGGGTATATGTTAGATAACTAGGAAAAACATATCAATATACTAATTTTAGAGGACAAAAATCCCAATATGATTTAAATTCAGCTTAAAACAAAAGAAAGATCGGGAAATATAAGTGACAGAAGATAAGCAGGGCAATTAGACATGCCTAGAAAGAGCAGGAAATAGGAAAGAAAGAATCATTATCAACCTTGATGATTCCTTTAATGTATACATTAAAACACAACATAATCAGTCAAAGCATGACATAGTTTTTTAAAAAAATATTTTCTGAATCTTTGCAAACGTGTTTGCATCACCTGCTTTTCATCCACCCTGCAGCTTAGGGAAGTAAACTGCTCTTGAGACCTTCATGCAGTCCATTTCTCCATCCAATCCATTGATCTAGTCAGGAACATCAGTAAGACTGTATTCAGTAAGTTCCTCTTTTATTTCCTCCTTTGGTTATTCTTTATTGAACCAAGAACTGAAGGCACCTATTATGTGCCAAGTACTGCTAGGATCTGAAGATAGAAATATATTGATACAGCCTTTATCCAAACAGCATGTCAGGTGTGATAACTGAGGCAGCTAACACAGCCCTCCTCCCAATGTGTGCAGTGCCTCATCACTCCATGTGCTCAGCAGAACTTGTCAGCTGCCTAAAATCCTGATGTTGCCACATATGACTTCTCTTAGTTGTTTCAAGAGCCATTTGTCACTCATCTCACTTTGAGAAGGCTTTAGGCAAGAAACACAGGTTCTGGAGTCAAATACAATGAGTGGGTTTCTTTTTTTACATCATTATATCATTATCATTTGTAGTTCTAGAAAAACTGCTTAGAACTTTGACTATAAAATGCAAATAATTCCTGTTGCTGTTTTGAGATACAGTCTTGATGCAGAACCTAGGCTCACCTTGAACTCATTGTGATCCTCCTGCCTCACTCAAGTGTAGGTGTGTTTGACCATTCCTGGTTCATTCTAATTAAATTTTTAAGTTAGCATGAAAAATAGTGGGTTTCATTTTGACATTTTCATGCTCATGTGTCATGTGTGTTTTGTTCTGAGTCATACCCCTTCCCCCATGGAAAATACAATCCTTATCTTTAAAGGTGGTTTTGAAGATTAGCTTAGATCAAATGCTTGGGCACTTAGGACCTCCTGGGTGCTCATTAAATGGTGGGTGCTGTAATTATCATTAGCTTCATTATTTTAATCTACTATCATGGGCACTTGTACAGAGGTGTCAGTACTGAGGAGGATTTATGAGCATGATATGTGGATGTGGACTTGGTACCAAGTCAGGATGAGGCATCTTTAGGGTAAGAGAGGCACCAATCTTGTCCTCTGAATCGAAATGCTAGGAATAATCTGGAAAGCTTCCCAGCACATTTCCCAGTGTCATCCCATGCATAAGGAAAAGGAAAGGGAATGATTGTCACTAATAAAGATGAGTTTGTCTTTCAAAGGATACCATGTTCTTCACCCAGCCTTCTGGAAAAGTTGCCATGTGAATTCACGTCACATTCCTTACAGCCCACACAAAGCACATGTGGGCTTACTGAAACATGGGTCTTGAAAATATGCCTGAATGTCAGGATTTTGGCTGTAACACAGGAACAAGGAAGGACTCCAGTTGTATCTTCCTGTGTTCTTCCTGATTTATGAGCCAGATTCCTGGTATTTTATACATATGTGGGGGGGGAATTTAATGCTTTCTCTCTTTTCTCTTTTTCTTCTTCCTTTTTTTTGTATTGTGATTTTTATGAAATCATGAACAAGTCCTTAGAATTAGAAAAAAATCTATTGGCTTTAATGATTTAAACAAACACAGTTTATGCAAAATCTGCCTTCATTATAACGTGAAATTGTAATAAGTAGGTACTCTAGAATTAGAAACCTAGAATATTCATATTAAATTGAAAATTCAATATATTAGTAGCAACAAACAGTTATTAGCATTGTCAATAATGGACACAAAACACTGTGTTGTTCTAATTTTTCTTTATTCAAACACCCAAATAAATTATTTACTCAGAATAGTAAATGATCAAGAGACTGAACAAGTTGTTGATTATAAAACTGACACACAAGTCAAACTATCATAATATAAAGACTGTGAGATTATAGCAATATATATAATTAATGCATATGGACATATGTATATCTTCACACATAATTAATTTTTGAAATAATTCCAAATCTATAGAATATTTAGAGCCAATAAAAAGAACTTCTTTATTTCCATATCAGATTAAACTAGATTTTCTCATTTGTTAACATTTTACTATATTTGCCCCTCATAATGCATGTTCATTATTATATTTTTAGATATATGGTGTTTCTTAATTTATAGTATTATATCCAGATAAATATAATGCAAATTAAAGTGTTATATGTGCATTCAGTGTGTTAAATACCAAGTATCATGGAGTTGCATGAATTTTCAAAGAGAATTTCTTATTTAAATAGTTGTTGATTATTGTTGATTAAATCCTATGAGTTTTAAACCTGGTTACAAGATTTAGAAAGGTGCTCTTTTTTGCTATACTGATCAATGAAAATAGGCACTTGTATGTTATTAGGAAGCATAAAATATTAAAATTTTTAAAACATAAAATAAAACAAGATGTCTTAGAAGGGATTAAGATGATCACCCTTTTTATTTCTCAGAAATATAGATTTATTAATAAAATAAAAATACATTTTGATAAATACTTGCTAAAAATATCTATAAAAATAATTGCTGAAACATTTTCAAACATTTATGAAGCATGTGTGTAAGATGTGTAGATACATTGAGGTTTCTAAGCTGTGACTTACAATTTGAATATAAGTAAACATCTTGAAAACATTTTGGAAAATTATTTTTAATGGAATATGGACTTTTTTCTAGAAAAAAACTATATCTACCATCTAGAAAGGATATCAATATTTCTCACTAGTGTCAAGATTTGATATATAAACAAGGCAACTCACTAAAACCTGTATGCAATTCCAGAAGAGCTGAAGGGCACAGGGTTAAGCCGTGGCTGTGTTTATCAGCATGCTTATAACCAATGAGTGGATCAAATAACATACAAAGGGGATGGGAATTAAATGTAATTAAAGTCACTGTCTCAGCAGATGGAACAGGTTATAACCTTTACTCTCTAACCAAACCCCCTTACCCTTATAATCCTAGAAGATTTATAAATAAAATAAGCTAAGGTTCTTTAAAGCTATTTTCTAAAAATGTTATATTTAGCTTGTTTTTAAAGTCTGAGCTAAAATTACATAGCAGAAGTGTGTAGAAGAATGATTTTTTTAAAAATAAAAATCAAGCTAAATTACTGAAAGTGTGCTAGTTTCTGGTGTTTTTATATTTTATTACACACATGTTTTTATTTTATTTTAAAGAATGTTAGGTAGGGCACAATTATTAGAAAAAAATACAGTCCCGAGGGGGGAAAACATTTCTTAACTTCTGACCATACATGCTCACCAGCACGTGTCTACTAGCCCCTTCTTCCCAAAATGTCTACACAGAACCATTTGTGGTTGTAATCTGAGGAAAAGTGGAAAAGGGGAAGAAATAAGGAAATTTTGTAAAGTGTAATTAAGTGATTTGCTAATCCCTGGGAGGCAATATTCTTCTTACTATGTCCTGTACAGTGGAGCTGACTGCTCTGGAATCTGAGACAAGCCTATATGGTGAGCATGGAGTGGAAACACATCCTGAGTCTCAGAAAAAAAAAAAATCACCTGTTCCATGGTTGAGAGGTGCCCATAGTTCTGTAAAAAGAGTCTATACAGAAGGGGAAGATCACTGCGCTGGTAGTTCAGGTAGGTGTATATATGTAATGTTCATTTTTTTCTGCTTAGATGTGAAATACTTTGTAGGAATATGGAAAATAGAGAATAGAAAATAATGTGTAAGTACACACTTGCCAATATTCCTATGACCTAAGTGATAATTACCTAAAATGTGGTATATTTTTACATCATTCTTTCCCCCCAAAGGACTGTTTGTATTAAGGCACTGGCTTTCAAAGTGTGTCCTAGGAAAGAACAGTATCTTGTATAAAATTGTTAGAAGTACAAATAAGGGGGTGGGATACTGAACCAAAAATTCTGTGGGCAAGACCCAGTACTTTGAAGTTTCTGATTGACAAGACTTTCACATAATTCTGATGGTATTGAAATTACGAAGGCCACAAATATTCTATAAATATTTTAAAGGGCCAACATGATGATTTTGTATCTAATAGTGCTTGCCACCAAAGCTGATGATTGTCACAGAACAGAAAGAGAGAACTCAATCCTGTGAGCTGTTCTCTGACCTCCAACACGTATGGGTGTGCATACATATGCACACCAACACACACACATACACACATTCAATAAATCAGTATAAAAAGTATCTTATAAACATACAAAAAACTAGGGGAAAGGGAGAAAAATAATAATGGGTTTAGAGTATACCTAGTTCCTCAAATCAAAGAGAAATCTGGCAGTAGAACACAGCTCAAAACTCCCTTGTGAAGACACCATTCCTTTATGGAGCCAACAAATAATATAAGTATATATGGAAGATCTTTTTATTTTCTAATATCTTCTTCAATGTCTTTCTTCAAAGACTTGAAGTTCTCATCAGACAGGTCTTTCACTAGTTTGGTTAGAGTTATCTGCTGTGGAATATTGCTCTTTTACAATGTAAAGATTTCTTGCTCATGTTGGTTTAATAAAGTGCTTATTGGCCAGTAGGAAGCACAGATAGGACTATCAGACTTTGAGAATTCTGGGAAGCAGAAGAGCAGAGCAGGGACACCAGACAGATGCAGAAGAAAGAAGTTGAGAATGTTGTAGTGAAGAAAAGGCACCAAGCCAAGTGGCTAAACATAAATATAATCTAGGTTAGTTTAAGACTAAGAGTTATAGCCAAACAGTTTGTAATTAATATAAACCTTTCTGTGATTATTTGGGACTAAATGCCTGAATGGCCAGGCAGGACAGAAAAATTTAAGACTACAGTTACCCCCAAAGTATTTTTTTATTATTATTATGATTTGTGACTATTGTAAAGGGTACTTTTTCTTTCTGGGCTAATTTATAATTTGTATATAGAAGGACTACTGATTTTTTTTAAAGAGTTAATCTTGTATCGTGACACATTACTGAAGATGTTTATCAGCTGTAAGAGTTCCCAGGTGGAATTTTGGGTATCACTTATATATACTATCATATAATCTGCAAATAGTAAAAGTTTGAATTCTTCTAATTTGTATCTCCTTAATCTCTCTTTGTTGCCTTATTTCTCTAGCTAGAACTTCAAATACTACATTGAATAGATATGGGGAGAGTGATCAGTCTTGTCTTGTTTCTGATTTTAGTGGAACTGCTTTGAGTTTCTCTCCATTTAATTTGATGTTGGTTGTTGGCTTGCTGTATACTGCCTTTATTAGTATGTTTCTTGTATCCCTGATCTCTCCAAGACCTTTATCATTAAGGGTGTTGAATTTTGTTGAAAGCTTTTCAACATCTAATGAGATAAATCATGTGGTTTTTTTTCTTCTTTTAGTTTGTTTATATGGAGGATGACATTGACAGATTTTCATATGTTGAATTATCCCTGCAGCTTTTAATGAAGCCTACTTGATCATGGTGGCTGATTTTTTTTTTTTTAATGTGTTCTTGGATTCAGTTTTCCAGTATTTTCTTGAGTATTTTTGCATCAATGATAATAAGGGAGATTGCTCTGTAATTTTCTTTCTTTATTGCATCTTTGTGTGATTTAGGTATCGGAGTAACTTTAGCCTCATAAAAAGAGTCTGACAATATTCCTTCTGTTCCTATTGTGTGGAACAATTTGAAGAATATTGGATACTAGATGTAAGGCAAAACAAAACAAAGCAAAAACAGCCAGACTACAACCTAAGAGTTCCAGAGAGGCTAGGTAACAAGCAGGACCCTAAGAAAGATGCATGAATCATTCTGGTAAGAGGAAATAGATGATATCTCCTAGGCAATCATCAGGGGAGGTAGAATGGAAGAAATGGGGGGGGGTGAGAATGTAAAGGAATGGGATGGTCAAGTTTGGGGAAGAACAGAGTGGGAGAACAATGAAAGAGATATCTTGATAGAGGAAGCCATTAAGAGGTTAGGGAAATTTTCAGGAATCCACAAGGAAGACCCCACTTTAGAACACTAGCAGTAGTGGAGAGGATATCTGACCTGGCCTTCTCCTGTAGTCATATTTGTGAATACCCTAACCGTCAACATAGAGCCTTCATCCAGTAAGTGATGGAAGCAGATGAAGAGATCCACAGCCAAGCACCAGGCCAAACTCCTGGAGTCAAAGAAAGGGAAGAGGAATTATATGTACAAGGTGTGGGGGGATGAGAGGTAATCAAGGTAATCCCGTGATGGGAAAATATACAGAAACAACTGAACAGAGCTCCTGAGAACTCACAAACTCTAGACTTACAGTTCTGGAGCCTGCATGGGATTGAACTAGGCCCTCTGCATGTGGGAGACAGTTGTTAGCTTGGTCTGTTTGACTAGAAGGGGACTAGAATTTATCCCTGGTATGTGAACTGGCTCTATGATGGGATGCCATGCTCAGCCTTGATGCAGAAGGGAATGGCTTGGTCCTACCTCAACTTCATGTACTAGGTTTCGCTGACTTCCCATGGGAAGTCTTACCCTTTTGGAGGATTAGATGGGGGATGGGTTGAGGGAAGGGGGCATGGATCAGGAAGAGGGGTGGGAGGGAGGACTGTGGTTGTTGTGTAAAATGAAAAAATTAATTTTAAAAAAGATGTCTAAATGAAGACAATTTTTAGAGCCTCATAGGCTACTTAGGGTTTAACCCATTTTTTAAAAAAGTGAGTAGAAAGTGGAAGATAATAAAACTTCAGAGTCTAATTATTTTCAGTTGTAACGAACTATAATTTAAAAAGATAGTCATAACTAATTTAAAATGGGTTTGCAAAAATATTTCTGTACTTCAAGCATTCTTTTGTTAGCATCTTGGACATGGAAGTATTCTTTAGAAAAATAATATACAAATATATTAGTCGTGTGTGTGTGTGTGTACATGTGTGCACATGTATATGAGGCCAGAGTAATTATCAAATGTTTTACTGTTACTCTGGGGTGGAGATGTGTGCTACCATGCCTAGCTTTTCACATGAGCACCAAGGATCCAAACTTAGGTTCCCAGGCTTATTCAGTAAGTGCTTTCCTGATAGAGCCATCTCCCTGGCCCCAGATTATTCACTTTTAACATCGGGAGTCAGTGGTGTAGTGACTATATATGTATCATCACACTCCCCAGACATTTATAGACATTTATCCTGTCTTCTTAAGTAAACAATGTTCATATTTTCTTGAAATGGAAATTAAATAGATCCAGTCTATTGGTGCACAGAGTCATAGTACGACATCACTTCCAATGTGGCTTAGACATCCAAAGCAGGTTGCTACAAGCCAATGGCTTTACTTATTGGCAGTGGGTCCATTTTCCTTGGGTGGGCTCATAATTCCCTAGAATTATCATGCACTTGAACTGAACATGAATGAGGGAAATTTTTAATAACAATAAGGAAAAGGCCTTTCAAAGAGGCCTTTCATGTTCTAAGCCATTTACGTATTTCTGGTTTAAGGTTTCCTTATCACAGCTAAGCCAAAGAGACATACTATTTACCCTTGTGATAAAGGTTTAACTGTTTTATTTTAGTCCCAGCCACAGCCACACATGTAGCACTTTTCATGGTCAAAGAAAACCCCTTGTAATTAGAAGGGCAAACACCCAGAGATATGTAATCTTTTTCTCACAGTGTGTTACAGTTCTGGCTAGTGTTTCTACGTGCACAACCCCATAGTGCTTCACTCTGCCAAACCCAAACAGAAAACCTCTGGTTTCCTCCTGGCTGTGGCTGAGGTCCTCTGTCTGATTTTTATTTACTTGTCTAAACTGGCTCTTACAAGTACCAAATAAGCCACAATAGCCAAGAGCAATTAAAATTAGCAAAACTAAAGGACTTCAATTAATGAATAAGAAATGACACAATTAGTAAGGGATGCTAACTTGCATCATTTTTGATGCATTGAGACTTATGAGAATTTTAAAAATGTTTAAAAAATTAACATATTTAAAATTATATTCATATACCAAAGTACATTTGTAGAAAAACCTATGATGATTGTATGTTGGAAAACATAAGGCATAAATGAAGACATAAGAACAGTGTACTTTCTTCATTATGAGAATGTCCATGATACATGCATGGACATGTGGTAGAATGTTTGGAATTACACAGAGGTAGAGATGAGTGTGCATAGCAGACATGTGAAGAAAGAGGAAGGCTCATTGAGTGGGAAAAATCCTTCATGTATCTCTGAACTCTTACCGTGGCCCAGGAAAAAGAGAGAAAAAAATCATACAGAGAACACTATACCTAAAATAAAGGAAAAAGAGCTATTTTCAAGAAAACTCCACTACTCCCCACCGGGAGTAGTGGAAAATGAATTGATGACAACAGTATAATCCCCATGGTAATGACACCTCTCATGTCAACTGGAACAATCACTGAGATGCAGCCAAATTCACTCTCTGGGCATTTCCCCAGTAACAACCCAGAGACACACATTTTAATCATAATGCCAGTAAAGGGCTGCTGAAGACATTAGAATAAAATATGGATTTTTTTTTTCATGAGCTATAGTTCAGCCAGCACACTTTGCCGATTTCAGCAGGGATATATAAATAAACCAGCTAACCTATGTCACAGAGAAAAAGGCACGCGGTAATGAACTAAGACTCTTCTATTGGTGCCAAGTAGACAGGAACAGCTATTTGATGTGGTGTCAAGAGTTCTCTCTCAAGCTTGAATGAGGAAACACTTGAAATTGTGCTTTGAAAGCAGGTTCAGTCACCAGCATTTTGAAGAGAGGATTGATATGAAGGCATGAGTTGTCCAAATGAATTCATTTGCCAGCTCAACTCTCTAGACTCAGTTTCCTCCTGGAGAGGGAGAGGAGAAAGAGGTCTGGAAGTCTGAGTAGCTCTAGTATTACAAGGCTTGCAGGATCCCCCTGCATGAACAAGGTAAGAGCTAACTCTTAGGCTCTTGTGAATGGGGCACGAAGGTGCTTGGTGACAAATGTGGCCCAAAGACAAAGATATTGACCTCTGGCGAAGGGAGCTGCACTTCGAGTCTTGCCTTCTATCAATGTGACTCTGAGGGAGCTTTACACACAGTCCAGCTGTGCTGACCCTTGATTTTATTATTTGTAGGAGACAAGAACTCTAATGATTTCTCTTTTAACTTTATGTCCAGAGAGAGAGAGAGAGAATCAGCCCAAGTATAATAAACTGAGGTGACAAATGGCCTCTAAGAAAATGTAAGTAAGTAAGTAAGTAAGTAAGTAAGTAAGTAAATAAATAAATAAATAAATAAATAAATAAATAAATAAATAAATAAAAATAATCAAACTTTAAGTTTTAGTTCAGGTTTTATTGTTTCATAGAGTATTAATTAGCCATTGCTAGAATATACAACAGGAGTTTTTACTAAAAGTAGGTCCACAGAGTTTTGTTGATTAATTGGAGTAATTCATCTCTATGAGTTGTCCAAATGAATTCCTTTGCCAGCTCAACATATACATAATATAGATTCTTTTCATGAATTTCTCATAGTTTACACACATAAATGCTGTTTCATTAAGGAGGGGATAACAAGCAAACCAGAAAAAAAGAATATTGAAATGTATGTACAAAGTTAGAAATGACCTTGAGGCCTGGTGGTGTGACTTAGTGGTGGAGTAAGTCTTATATATGTTAATGGCCCTGAGTTTGACTCCAAGAACCACAAACCCCAGCAACTTAAGGATAAAATAAGCTAATGGGTGCTTTTCTCTTACAACTTTGTAATATTAATGTAATTAACATATTGAATCACATGGAGAAAGTCAAATAAACTTTAACATACATACTATGACAAACATGATTTGTTGTCATTTAATTATTCACTTAGACTTGTATGCAAACTTAACAGAACAAGTCTAGAAGAAAGAGCACAGATGTGAACATACATGAGCATACTCTCAAAACCCATGCAACATCCAGACCGGCCTGCACATAGCTTTGTGTTACAAAGGGAGCCTGAGCACTTCTCAAATGTTATTCCTCTGAAAAGAAGCTGCACTCCTGCAACACAGAGAAATGAAACAGATGGAGATGTCTTTCCCTCTGGTCTAATTTTGAAATATTATAATAAATGGCTCTTCTTAGTCTCTAAAGAAAAGAGCAATGAAGTTTTCCAAGGTCAACAGTTTCTGAGGGCAACTGTGGTCATAGAAAATATTCAACAGTTTTATAATTAAAAAAAAAATCACAGTGTTCGAATGAACTCAATCCATCCTAGTAATTGCTTTCTGTGAAATCTAACCTTTGTTCCAAATAAATGAGTTACAGGTGTGAATAGAATGCTTTCCATTTTTCCTAGAATGTTTCTGTTGTTTGTTTTTTTTTTTCTGAGACACTTGGCCTCCAAAGGTATTATGGTTAATTTATCATAACGTACTATCAATGTTCAGTATTCATTAAAAGGGGAAAGGAGCCTTTGTATGAAACCAGGCATCTTTGCTTTACAGGGTGTTATCAGAAACTAGTCATTTTTTCTTACCTATACATATAAAATTCAACCATTACTACTTTCAGATGAGCTGCCAAGCCAATGTTCATAGATTTTTATTTTAAACTCTTGAAAACTTAGCACAGGACTAAATTTTCCTCTTGAACATGTTCTTATCATTCAAGTAGGAAGCCAGGTGACAAAGACTAATATTTGAAAACACTACAGAAGAGGACTGAAAATAAAAGCCCATGGATATGACAGAAATGATGGTGAATTTCAAAATTATACTCCATTGTCATGTCACACACTAAATATGCCCGTGGGATTAGTAATTATCATCAGTTATTTTCTTTTCTTGCTATGATTTAAAGCTGAACTATCCCCCACAATCTTTCATTAACACTTGTTTCCCCAACTGCTGATGCTGTTTTGGAAGGTGTGGATTTTTTTTTCCATCTAGAGCCTACCTGGTTAACAGTTTTATAACACTTCAGGATAGATCTCAAGATAAAACCCCTGCTTCTAAACCTGTATAGTTCCCTGTCAGTACTTGGAAAGAAACCATTGCAGCATGCTCCCATAGCCACGGACCAACTGTGATAGCTAATCTTGGTTGTTAACTTGACAGCATGTGGAATCAATTAAAACAGAAGTTGCTGAAGGCTTCTGGAAGGGATTTTCTTGATCAAATTATTTAAAGCTTGAAGGAAGACCCATCCTAAATATATGCAGGCAGCACTTTCTAGTGGGAGACAGATAATAAAGTAGGACATGAAAGTGAACAGGGTTGATTTTTGCCTGCTCATTCTCACTCTTGCTGGCAAGTTCATCTACCCCAATACTATCATATTTCTTCACCAACACTAGAACCATCTTCTTGGGACTCCAAGATATACTGAAGGCCAGCAGCTCTCCAGGAATCCTCAGGCCTTTGGCACCAGATTGGAACTTCTGAGTCAATCAGTATCATGGAATGAACAACTACTGGATTCTTGGCCTTCCCATTTGGATGACTTGGACTGCATCCTCTAAGCCAATCTAAGAAATCCCTTTAAAATACATATTCACTCTATCGGTTCTGTTCTTTAGAGACATGTGTTCCAGTCACCCTATCTTCCCCACCATGGTGGACTGTACTCTTAGAAACTGAGAGCCAAGCCAAACATCTCCAACAACAAGTTTCTTTGTCAAACATTCTATGATAGCAGCAACAAACCACAAGGAGTCTACAGAGTGATTGCTGCTAAATGCTTTTCACAGACAGACAGTCAGTTGAGGTCAAATACATCTTCCAAAACAAAAACAGTGACACAGGAGAAATAAGACCTGGAGTGGCAAAGATAGAGAATTTGCTGTCAAGTAAGCAGCTTCTCTAGGAAACTTGTGAGCAATCCTGCCAGGGCACCTGGTGAATATGAGCACCTCCAAGGTATGCCTCTGTCAGATTCTTTTCAGATGGTCATGTCTTGAGACTTCCAGAGCCTTATCATAAACTAACCATGTTAAGGAAGTTACCTTAACATAACATTGAGTAGGGACTGTTTGCAATAAGGTATGCCCAGATAAACTAGATAAGAGTACACTATCCTATCATTTAAACTGCATGGGAATCTTATGAGGAAACCCAGACAAACCTCATTTCATGAGGTGAGATTCAGGGAGGTTATATACCTTAACCAAGGTTATATATGATAACACCCAAGAAGACAAAATTAGAGATCTCAGAGAGTTTGGGTCCCAACCATGGCCCTATCATACAGTTACATGAACAAGAAATGAACAAGTATAAGATAACATGCAAGAAAGCTCAAGTATAACATTAGCATGACTGAAGTCCTCATTTTTCTCTAGTGGCCAAAGAAAGTAGTGTAAATATTGAGAAAAATGAATGTAAATTAATAGGCTGCCATGCAAACCTTGTCAAAGACAAATAAGCAGGAGTCATACAATCTGATGATTCTATAGATATTTTGAAAAATATTACCAGCTTTAGAAATCCTCCACATGGGAGTTCTGAGTGGGCCACAGCCCGCCGGTGACACATAAAACACATCAATGTGCGAAAAATTCAACAGCTTGTGTGTCATGCATAGAAAAAAATACATGGTTGCTTTCTGAATTGTTCAGTTACTGTTGTAAATTATGATATGATTTTTTAATCCAAGACTCTATAAAGCTCATCCCAATTTCCCCAATTCAAAAAAATGAGACATTAAATAGAAAATGTACAAGTCTAGAGAAATAAGTGATCTATTCAAAGTGAAGAACAATGTATGCAACATCTACACTATCTTGAAGAAATGTCACATCGCTGTCATATAAAATGAAATATTATGGCAAAATTACTTTCCACTGCAATTTTAGAAGATGTAAAATTGTTATAACCAGAACACTGAAAGTCACTACAGGTTAATAATTTCAGGTGAGGAGAGAAATTTCTGACAGGGGGTTCGCAACAATCATCTGAGCTTACACATAGAATGAAAGGAAAGCATTAACAGGAATATAAAATGGGGACAACCATCTGCTTTTAGAAACATTAATGGGCTGTCCTCCTCTGTTTGGGTATCTGTGTCCTTCCTTTATAGCTGCAGAGTAACCAGACAGTTTCTAGGGCTTTCACTCTTGTAGGATTAATCAAAATGGGAATGTGTTTATAAATTCACCATAATTTTGTGAATAAATAAAAGTTAGAACCTGATAATAAAAAGTGAGAAACTGCCTCAGCAGGAGTTCACAGGAACAATATCAACCCAGAAATCCAGCGTGGGACAGGGTTTGGTAAATTGCTGCTGGGCTGACTGTGCATGAAGCCTGCTGGAGCCCAGTCTAAAATGGTTACTGTAAGGACAGCAGAAATGAACCATGTGAGGATAGAGGACCTGGACATACAGTGATAGCGCTGGTTCATAGACACTTGTTGGTATAGAATTGTATGTGTCACTGATACCTGTTAGCATTATTCCAACATAGCCATATGATTCAGGACAGAGCTTTGGAGTCAAATAGTCCAAAATTTCTGATCTCTGTCCCACAATTTAACCCTTTCCTTCTCTTGTCACATGTTCTGTAAGCCCTCTGTTGGTTTCATTTTGATCACCAAGGATTTGTAAACCATGTTCTTGTTAAAGTGCAGCCCTACCTTCTGGCACCCCCACATTCCCATCTTTTAATCTCCTATTTGTATGAGTTTGGCCTAGGGTTCAGTTCGATGCATTCTATGAAGGTAAGTTCTGATAATTAAATTCTTTGGGAATGCAGAACCCCTTCCTTGAACTTTGGTCTCTTTGGCATTTCATTGTGTCTTCCCGTAAGAGGAAGGTTTTAAAGTCAATTTTCAGACCAGGAAAGTTCGTCTGCTGAGTGGCCATCCCCATCTCAGGGATTTATAGTACAGAAGTGGATGGTTCTGACTTAGAGATGCCTGCTTCATAGGAATTGCTCTGTAGTTCCCAAGCTGAAACAATCCTCTTGAAGCCTTCTTGGCCTCTTGTTCTATGAAGCATTATGAAAAAAAAAATCTCACTTCCACACTGTGTTCCACTGATGTGAGTGCCTACGTACATGCTGTCAACTCTGTGTATAACAGTGCCTTATCTTACCTACCCCTGTTTTTGTTTCACAGACCAAATGACATGACCTCACTTTTCTTTTCAGTCTTTCTCTTAAGAGTACCTTTCTCAGAACTATACTAAGAGTCATATTTCAGTGTGTAATATGGGATATCTGGGAGAATACATTTTTGAACAGTGAAATTCTGAACCTTCCCTTAAAAACATCCTGTCATTTGGTAGGGACATAGCATATACAGAATGATGAAAGGAACTGATCTCCATCGAGATTGTGTGAGCTCTGAGGAGCTTAGAGTTGTCTTCTGATGTGGGCAACTCTAATGCAGAAAGAAGCAGTTCCACTTGGATTGTGAAGCTGAAAGTAAAATTCTAATTACTGAGTGTTGAGAGTGGAACTCTTGCCTTCCAGTAGCTGAGGACCATTCATGATTATGCTGTAAATTCTTACTTTCATCATTATTTCTCAGCAGATGATATGAGTCAGGGATACAGTTATTCAAGATGCTACTCCATGTTAAGGATAAAGAAACAAATTCAAGAGACCAAGATGTCAACAATTGGCTGAAGGGGATGGGAAGTTAGAAATGACAACTATTTCACAGCTAAGTCAGGTCATGAATTTATCTGGAAAGGAATTTAAGGTCTTCTATACTTTAAACTCTCTGTAAAGGAAAGGGCTAACTCAGTTCACAGCTGTCAGCATGGGCAGTAAAGCCCTTCCCAATCTCAGTCATGAAAATATGCACAAAAACTCAGATTATTCAGAATGTGTTAAACCTAATCTTTATAAAGAAGTGGAAAAGCTTCCTCTTCTACTTCCTACCTCCATTCTGGATGTCTATATTAGATTTCTCTAAGAAGAAACATTTATGTTCACTTTAATATTTCAATCTGTAGTTATACTACAGAAATAAACTGTCTACGCATGCCCCACCTCAATCTAGAAATAAGACCTAAGGATACATATTCTGTAGGTCCAGCCACACACAGCCTAGGACTCAGTGAAAACCAAGCTTCCATATGTATTGGGGGTTACATGCTAAAACAGAGAGGGCTGTTACATGAGCTTTGCTTGGAGAGATATGAACAAGCCACTCATCAATTTCCTTTTAGATAGGGTCCCAGTAACAGATCAAGACAAAAAATAGACCCAAGTTTTTCGTGATGAAGCAGTGAGGTGAATTAAAATTATGCATAGAAGCATAGATGAGGGGTTACAAAAAGGAATGTGAGCAACCCCCCCCCCAAAAAAACCCTATCATGAAAACAGTGTTAACTTAGTGTAGATGAGGACATGTCCTAGCTGCATAGTTTCCCCCTTTCCTTAACTTCCTTCCACTGTTCATGTCTTTCACTTTCCAAGACTATGTGGAGCTAAAACAGGATTACATCTGGCTGGGAGACCAGGAGAGCATGCCTGGAATTTTGGTTAAATTAATGATTGTGTTCATCCTTCCATAAATCCAGATCTTGGGGGATTCTTGTAGGTGATCACAGCTCTTCTAATTAAGATGGTGATGGTGATGGTGATGATGATGATGATGATGATGATGATGATAGGACAATGTTTCACAAAGATATTGACCTAGGCTATGTTTCCCACCCAGATAGGCTGCACCTTCAGGGCGAACATTCATGGACTAGTATACTTTCAATACAGCTAGATGCTAACTTCTAGCACTGACCAGTACTATGCCCACGCCCCACCCCATTGCCTCTTGCTCTTTGTTAGCATTCCATCACTAAGAGAATTACAGTCCTGCCACAAACTTGGCTTGCTGGGCTTAGAATGCAGATCTCCTTCATAAATGAAGCAAACTGCTCTTTCAGGCCCGAATCTTGCCTACTCTCTCCACCAGGGCTGTGGTCATGGCTTAGCTACCATGAGTGTCTACTTGCCTAGTACAAATGAGACCCTATGTCCAATTCCCTGTAGCAATAGCCTCCCTCAAAAGACGCAAAAATTAGATCTTTCTAGTTGACCATGAATTTTCATAATATATTTAAGTAAATGAGCTTAAGAGTAATATGCATGGCATTGCTTCCTTGCTGATAAAAACTGAACTGAAAAACAAAAAAGCAGTGCTCTGAATGTCAGAGACATTATGTTGAGATGAGTCAATACAGAAAAAGCAAGGGGTTTTCTACACACCAGGCTGCTTGCTTCTGCTGCTTAAACATTTTCATACCTCTTTGTTTAATTTGATTTCTTACATTGAAAGTGACTTATAGAATGTTTCAATTTAATAAGGAGATTTACAATATATACAATGTAAGGTAGACTTATGATGGCACAGGGGCATTTCCCCATCCTACATTCTATAATGCACTACTCTATAACTGGACCGGTTTATCTGGTTTTTAATATAAATATTGGTATTTACATTTGAATTTGACTGTGAAGAATCAGTTGTGCTACTACAACAGAGAGAAAACATTCTGATATTGATGTATTTTTTCCCAATGATTATTTCCTCCCTGTGCTGCATCTAATGTCACACAAGCACTAGCCAACGTTTTTATCAACCTCACCCACCACCAGTATGCATTTGCAGTACATCTGTGGGGCTGTTGCAGCACATGTGTTTTTTCCATATCTGGGTAGAATGCATAGAAGTTTGTTAGATAAAGATGACCTCAGGTTTTATGAATTGAGGAAGTAAAGGTAGTATTTCCATTCAGAGAACAGAGCACCACCAGGGCAATATATTTAAACAGGGATGGTGGTTTGGGAGGAGCATGTGTCTGCTCTTTTTTTTTTCCCATTTATGAAAGACATTTCATCAGCCAAGTGTGTCATAAAATGAGAAATGGGTGGTGAAGATCAAGAGATCCATTTGGAACTAGTAACAAGGGATCTATTTGGAACTCAGTTGACCTTTTCTCTAGAATCTTGATGCCAACCTCAGCACTGAGACAAACTCTGAGACTGAGATGATGTTTTCTGCGAAGGCTACTTCCTATTCTCAGTGCAAGGAGACATTTTCACATATTTTACACGAGCATTACTCAGTATTTTCTCAGGAAGAAAAGCAGCATATTTCTTCCTGTATCATTATGCAAAGTGAATGAAAAATCTTTCATGAACGTACCTGAAGACATTTCTAGGCAGAATCATGGGAAATTTCTTTGTCCTCTGTGCTATAAAGGAAAACCCTCATCTGCTGTGACAGAAATTCAAACAGTGAAACAAGCTGGATAACTGAATCTGAAACCTGAATTCTGTGCTCCAGGAACCCAGAGATCAGGCAGCATGTTCTTCTCACACAAATACATTTTTTCCAAAGAATTCAGGAGAGGTCAAATAAAGCTTCCCAAATTATTAGCTGTTGGCAGCATAGCCAAAGCCCTCCATGGGGCTCCCCCAAACTTCACTAAGAAGGGAAATACTGATCATTGTATTAATAACACACAAAAGGCATATCAGCATGATAAGATCATTAATGGACAGTTTAACAAGAAGGTCAACAGCACATTCTCAAATGTGTAGAAACACCCCTTGTCTCCCATGGACACCTACATGTGTTTATGTGCATGAAGGTAGATGATGAGACACACAGTATGCACGAATGGGCTGCACCTTACAAATGGGATGTGAGGATAAAGGGTGGAAGGTGCTCCATGCCCTGTAGGCTGCTCTCAAGGAAAGTAACTCCATGCTGGTTCTCAATCGACAAAGTAATAATTGACATTTAACTTTTCTTGGAACTGTGGGTTACATTAGGAGCAAAGGCTTGATGATATAAAGGGTGGAAGTGAAGTGTATTACCAAACTGCTTCTACAGCATAGAAACAAAAATTCACTCTTATATTAGCTGAGGAAAGACCAGAGTTGGTTTTTCTCCCTCTGTGGGAAACAAAATTTCCACTGTTATCATTTTGGTGCATTCCATGCCTGGCATTTATAGACAGCTAATGATTCCTTGATAGCCAGGTAATACAACAGTACCATTGTGGATAACACAGTAGAATAATAGTGGCAGACTTGAATGCTAATGAAAGATTTGGGTAAATGTGAAAGCTGTTTGTTAGAGCAAACACTTGAGAAATAAGGTAGCTTCATCAATGTTAGATTTCCATCACAGATTTTATGACATACCATGGAACATAAGTGCTTTTATGAGTTTTAAAAATTGCTTCAATATTTGACACTCTGTGCTTCAAGGAATTCTGATTGGCAGCTGATTAGACATCAGCTCCACTCATTAGCTTCCTTAGTGAAATTAGTAGGCTAGAAAATTGCATTCTAATTCATCAAGGGGAAACTATACATTGCTAGAGATTTTAAGAGTGTGATGGTATATTTACTTAGTTTAAAATGGTTTTTCCAGAGACTTCTCATATATATATATATACCAAAGAATATGTGTCATCAATTCATCTGGAATCACAAGGATTCACTCCTGCACACTTGGTTTCTGTAAATGGGGAAGTTTTGTCTGCCTTGAATCTCCTGTGTTGTGGCATTCAAATAATTAAAGAAAACTGTTGTCTCCCCATTATTTCTGTCTCCATGTTCCATTTCAAAACATCTAGGATACCAAATATGCTTGAATGAATCCTTCAATGTAACCAATAGTAAAGGTATTTCTACTCTGATACAACATACATACAAATAATTTACTGTCAAAGTTTCTCCTACAAATCAATGTGCTACATCATGGCAATGCTGTAAAAATCATGAAAATAGAACGATAGTAGTTACAGGATGTCAAAGCTCTATATAGAATCGTCATAAAATAAAAATAATTGGCATTTGAGCATTTTTAAATCAAATTAATGCATTTTTAATTAGCAAGCTATCATTTTACATTAGTCCTATGCTGGCAATCATGTTCATAACATTTTATATTTACAAACTAGACATAGAAAATAATTTTATTATAATTTAGAGAATACAAAAAATGAGAGTGACAAAATGAAATATCAGAAGACAAAAAGAACGAGTGGAAGATATTATTCCTTCATTCATCTACAATGATAAATTCAGCAGTCTGGTATTAAATTCATATCTTATTTATACTTTGTAGGAATGGTTAATGCATTTAATTGCTCACTAAATTAAAAATGAAGTATATAGATAACAGGCTTTATTTTTTTAAATAGTTTTGCATTTGTATTTAATCTTGGAGTAACTGAACTTTAAAATAATTTTAAGAAGTTGGATATTGTTTTAAATGAAACCAGTTACACTAAGAAGTAACATAAAAACAAGCATTTGCCTCTGTGAGTGAGGATCTCATTTCAAATCCCCATGCTATAACAATAAAAATGAAACCCCCTGAATATAACTTTTTTAATCACCATATTGGGTGTTTTTCTTTAAGAAAAACCTTTCTATTATACTAATTTGTTTGGAGGGAGCACATGCATGCTTGAGTATGTGTATCTAGTGGAGGGCAACACGTAGGTGTATGTTCTCTTCATCCCATCAAGTGGAGATGGGATATTGAATCAGGTGATCAAGCTTGATGGTAAGTGCCTTTGCTGACTTAGCCATCTGCCCACCCGGGACCCTCTCAATGCCTCCATCTTTGGTTTTGTTTCTATTTGTTCTCATCTTCACCTCTTAGGACTCTTTGTTCCTCCAAACTGAGGACACGTTTATCCCTCACATCAAACTCTAAGGTCCTCTGGGCCAGGTAAGAAGATTTATATGTCTCTGAAATTCTTGAGATCCACATATTTTGATAGGGAACGTCCTTAATTACACTATGTCCTGAATCTTTTCACTTCCTTCATTTTTAAATGTGGGAGACAAAATGAAACGGCCTTAGGAAAACCTGTGACTTTGTCAAAGATAGAAATCACAATTTCCTATATGATTCTAAGTGTTATAGCAATCTCTGAATGTGGCTAATTCCCAGCACTACATGGAAATTACAGTAATTCTTGAAACTGCTATCAGATCACATTTAATATGCTGATCATTAATTCACAAATTTATGTTAAAGCCACCATAGGAATATTTTCATAAAATTGATTTAAGGCATTTTAAAAAACATTATTGCTTTTATTTAAAATATTCTGAATAGGAGTCCATAGGCAGCCATAAAGTAACAAAGAATTAAGAACAATTATACAAAACATTGAGAAATATGTGCTGTCATCTGAAAGTGACAGGAAAAGAGAGGGGAGGGGAGGAGAGGAAGGGAAGGGAGGGGGGAGAGAAAGGGAGGGGAGGGGAGGGGAGAGAAAGGGAGGGGAGGGGAGAGGAAGGGAGGGGAGGGGAGGGGGCAGAAAAAGGGAGGGGAGGGGAGGAAGGGAGGGGAGGGGAGGAAGGGAGGGGAGGGGAGGAGAGAGAAAGGGAGGGGAGGGGAGGAAGGGAGGAGAGGGGAGGGGAGAGGAAGGGAGGGGAGGGGGAGGAAGGGAGGGGAAGGGAGGAAGGGAGAAGAGGGGAGGGGAGAAGAAGGGAGGGGAGGGGAGGGGAGAGGAAGGGAGGGGAGGGGAGGGAAAGGGAGGAAGGGGGGAGGGGAGAGGAAGGGAGGGGAGGGGAGGAGAGAGGAAAAGGAAGGGAGGGTAGTGGAGGGGAGGAGAGAGGAAAAGGAAGGGAGGGTAGTGGAGGGGAGAGGAAGGGAGGGTAGTGGAGGGTAGTGGAGGGGAGGGGAGGGGAGAGAAAGGGAGGGGAGGGGAGGGGAGAGAAAGGGAGGGGAGGGGAGGGGAGAGAAAGGGAGGGGAGGGGAGGAGAGAGGAAAAGGAAGGGAGGGTAGTGGAGGGGAGGAGAGAGGAAAAGGAAGGGAGGGTAGTGGAGGGGAGAGGAAGGGAGGGTAGTGGAGGGTAGTGGAGGGGAGGGGAGGGGAGAGAAAGGGAGGGGAGGGAAGGGAAAAGGAAGGGAGGGTAGTGGAGGGGAGGGGAAAAGGAAAGGAAAGAAGGGATAATGAGAACAATTTATAATCCTACAATTGCTTAGCACACTGACAAGAAGCATCCCCCATCCCGAGACTATAGAAATTATGTCCACATTTGACCAACTTGAACCACCTATCTTTGTGCAATAGATAGATCTGGTTTTCACTCATCATTCCTAATTCTTAAGTGATCCTGAAACTGAAGAACATAAATCAAGGAGAAAATAGAGGGAGAGCTCAGTAAATCCTACTTTTGTTGGTGTAAGGTTGCAAATGGATAAAAGACACTGTGAGAAAATTAGACAAGACTTCAGACCTTTATTGTTGTTGTTGTTGTTATTATTATTATTTTGAGAGAGGGTTTCTCTGTGTCACAGACCTGGCTATCCTAGAACTAGCTTTATAGACCAACCTGGCCTTGAACTCACAAAGATGCGCCTGTGTCTGCTTCCTAAGTGCTGGATTAAAAAGCTCCTGGGAAGACTTTAGACTGTTAACAAATGGTACCACTTCTGCTACCAGCTTCTGAGAGAAGAAAAATGCTGACAAAATCCTCATGGATTTGGTCAAGGGTAACTTGGTTGCAAATGAACTGAAGCACAATTTTGCCTAGCTATAGCCATAGAAAAGTATGGATTAGAGGAACTTCCCTCACCATGGGAACTTAGTCCCATCAAAACGTTCTAGAGTAACTGGAAAAGTAATAAACATTTCGGAACATTTTCTGGGCCAACAATAAATACAGTAAATCATATCAAGGTTGAGGTGCATAGATCTTACTGGTGCATTTTTTAAGAGATAAACTCTATTAGGAATAAATTTTAACCTTATTCATGACAGGAAGCAAAAAAGGAAGGAGCCACCTAAGACTCTGCTATGATACAAATGCTTCATTTAGCAATTCAGGGTCCAAAACTATGAATGCCATAAAGGATAAGATGCTCAGGGTCCTTGTATTAAAAATGTGCAATTTGAAATAACTATGCCCACAAAGAATATATTACCTCTTCTGTGTTGCTTAATGAAGAATTTGAAATTTATTTACCTATTTGATTCTTACAAAAAAAAATCAAGGATAATGCAGTGGGTATTATGTTGTTTATTCTAGCCTCATTAGAAACTTTAAGTCTAGCTGAAGGAGAAGGGAAAAACCGGCTCAATAGAGCACATATGCGTGCGTGCTGTGTGTGTGTGTGTGTGTGTGTGTGTGTGTGTGTGTGTGTGTGTGTGTGTGTGTGTTCCTTTACTGCTCTCTGCCTTATTACTTTGAGACAGGGTCTCTCACCAAGCCAGATCAACTTCATTTCATCTTTCAGCAAGTGTGGCCAGCAATTTCTAAAGATCTGCTGGTTTCTTTCCACTGTGCTGAGGTTATGGGCACATGTAGCCATGCCTAGCTTTTATGAGGGTGCTAAGAATTCAAATCTCGGCCCTAAGGCTTAGAGAACAGGCACTATTATCCACTAGTCAATTTTCACCAAGATAATAATAGTTTTTAAATTTTCATCTCATTCTTGATTCTGAGAAAATCAGAAATTTCAAATTTAAGCTCTAGGTATTTTATTTATTTATTTATTTTTTAGTTTGCTTTCTGACAGCTTTAGAATAGAGGAGGGCAAGGCATGGTTACAAAGGTTTACAAGACAAAAAGCCATGCTCTCTTTAGTACTTTAACAATCACATGGACCCTTCAAACAATCCATGAAAAATTACTTAGGCACTGACTTCTGATGAGCTGAATTTAAAGTTCAATAGGAATTAAACTACCAGCTGCAATAAGCTCCATCAGATAATTCCACTGTAAGACACCTCCTACACCACACCAACACTAAGGATTAAATTGCTTTGAGCTCTCAGTTTGGATTGTAGAGAGCACAACACAACTTCTAGAGAGAAAAAACAACCATAATTTGGACTTTAAAAAAATTAAATAACAGAAATCACAACTGGAAAAAGTTGTTCCCTGATTTTTAAAATCCTGACAGGAGCTTGACAGGAAACATTTTTTTGGAAGTCAACCAACTAAAATGTTGCTTATTCATGATTTTGCCAGAGAATACTAAGAAGGAAATAAGATTGCCATCTCTCCCTGTCCAGCTGTCAAAGAAGACAGTAAATTTCTCTTTCTCCAAAGAGACGGAAGCAGAAAAGATTTTTTTTCACACTGTCAGAAAACTATACTTCAATTCAGTGGGGTTGAAGAACATCTAAAAATGGATGTAATGTGACAGCAACCACAGGGACATCAGAAATGACAAAGGTTATTTTTGTAGTTTAACGTGAGCAACAGAGAACTGGCCAATCATGATTAAGAAGTCTGTAAATGTAAAAACACATGGAAGGATAATTAGCCCTTCAGGGTGGTGAGGAAATAGAGGTATGAAGAAAAGGGAGACGTTACACCTCATAGACATTGTTCACTGAATTGTTTGACCTTCATGCCTGTGCAAATATCAATCAGGCATCTTAATGGCACTCAATCAGTGATCCAGTTATGAAAACCAGCTTGCTCCAGACTTACACATCTTGGTGGTCAACCAGAAAACTTAACAGCCTTTGAAGAGCATTCTAGAATGTGGTTAACCTCCATTATAATCAAAGGCTAGGGAAATCCAAGTTTGTCAGTAGATTTAGCTTAGACATATATGTCAAGATAAAATAATCATTCAAATCATGAAAAGGCACCTGTAAGTATATTTAATTCACACATTTCAGACCTTCCTACTCCCACCTTGATTCCACATCAGCCTTCCCTCTTCCAGGTCTCTCTTGCCTTTCCTTTGACCAATAGGTGCATTTGGATAACAAATCCCACCTAGTTTACAGACTATGGAGTGTCTGCTTGGCTCATTACTATGCATATTAGCTTTACGGGGTTCTTATAATAGCTTAATCTTCTTCTCTCATTTGTATTTCATTTTAGTACTTTGAAGATTCCATCCATATCAGTGTTTGCTTCCTCTGAGGGCCTTCAACCACACATGCCATTTTCCCTGTTTTTGAACATTTTCCAAAAAGAAAACTGCCTAATTTTTGTTAACTCTGACACAGAAGAGTCTCTTACATTTAATATACTTAAAAAATGTTATTGTATCTATAAAGTAAAACACTTTTAAATTCTACTCATGTATTCTATTACTGAGTCTGGCCCTTCTATTTTTTAGTTCTTTATCTTTTAAATTATAATATAATTACATAATTTCTACCTTCAGGCTCCTCCTTCCAAACCTTCCTATATACCCCTGCTTGCTCTTTTTCAAACCTATTGTCTCTTTTTCACTTTTTCATTAATTGCTTGTGTGTGTATGTGTGTGTTTGTGTGTGTACACCAAACATAAACTTCTGAGTCTGTATAATATAATTTGTATGTGTGTTTTAAAGGATAACCATTTGGTATTGGATAAATAACTGAGGTGTTCTTTCCTGGAGAATGCTACTTCTTCCAACTCTGCATATTCCTTAGCTGCTTGCAGTCCTTTGTGTAGAGTTGGGTCACGAGTGCTTTCCTCTGCCCATTTTGGCCTGTCTACTGGTATCATCCTTGTTCAGATCATATTTAGACAGCTATGTTGGTAAGTCTTTATGGGTGTAACTTCTGATATTAGGGGACACAGTCCCACAGCAAACTCCCTGATCTTCTGGCTCTTATGGCCTTCCCACCCTGTCTTCCTTGGTGTTTCCTGAGCTTTTAGGTATGGAAGTATGTTTTCTAACCCATTCACCGGGACTGGGTTAGAAAACTCTGCATTTTGATTGGTTGTGATTTTCTGTTATGGTCCCTGGCTGTTTCAAAGAGGTCTTTCTCTGATAAGAGGTAAGGATTACAGATATCTGTAGGTATAAGGACAAATATTTAGAATGTAGTTAAGGATTGTTGTGCCCTCAAAGACCTTTGATTTCACTAGGCTTGATTTGTTAGCTAGGTTTCTGGAATCAAGCATGAATTCCCTCTTGTCCAATGGCTCTTAATTCCAAAGAGAGAGCTGTTGGTTACCACCAAGGTATATGTGCCAATATTATATGCTAAGAATTATCATGCTTTTCTATTTGTTATTGTAGTTCACAGGGCTTTTTCCCTTGTAGAATATCTTTTGCACAGGTACAAATGCTATGAAGAGAAAGACGCGGGTATCCAATCTACATATTATTTCCTCTCTTGTTCTCTAATTAGCTTTCCATGATCATATTACATGTCTCAATAGTTTGGTGTGTCTCTTCCATCCCCTAAAAATGTTCCCCCACCCACTGCTGTGAGTATAAAGACTATAGAACTCTTCATTGAAGGGGGAGAGGAAAAGGAAATAATGTAAATGGAAATGAAATGAAGGAGAAAAACCAGAAAGGATGAGAATTGAAAGGAGAATAAGAGGCAGGCTGAGGAAGAAAACAACACAGACTTCCCTGTGGATTCCAGTGGAATAAAGAGTCTTTCCTATCCTTTCCATCTTTACTGCTTTTCTTCTCCCATTACTTTTCAACCATCCACTTAAGACAATATGACCCTAAGTACATTCTCACTTTATTTATACCGAAGGGCATATACTTGAGGATCATTAGGTTGCCCTTACATAGTAAGGCAAAGAAGGAATGAAGTAAAGAACACAATGTGGAGCTTCAGACAACTTAAAATGAACATACATTGTTGCTGGGCCATACTGCTGCATTGAACACTTGAGAAAAGATTTTGGACCCTGGTCAGAAAATTGAGTCTTATACCAAGATCAAACAAGACTTAAAATAACCTTATACTGAATTTCTACAGTGGCTTACCAAGGCTGTACATAGAACAGTATCAGATCCAGAAGTTAGGAAGGAGTTAACCTTCTCTGGCCTTTGACCATGATAATCCGGAATGTAAGAGAATGCTTATGCCTTTAAAGATCAGATCTGCACCAATAGAGGCATGGATTCAGTATGCAACCAGTGCTGAATCTCTCCATTGTGATGAAATTGTACACAAACTACTTCTAGAAATAATATCCATCTTAGGAATGATTCAAACAAAAGGCCATTGCCTTCTGGGTTATGCAGAAGGCATGGTAAAGGCTGACATTGAACCAATTAATGTAGATCTACCAGGGACAAAGAAGGCAACCCTCTATCATCTGGAAATGCCTCTTGGGGCTTCATCAGGGAAGCACCCAAAAATCAGATTTCAAAGCCAAGGAAGGTCTGATCATATCCAGTCACAGTAGAAAAGCAGCACTCTCAGGATGAGTAGGAAATCCAGTGCCTAATCTAGAAGACCATAAGGCATTGGATGGTCGAATAAATTCAAGAGAGAAATTAAAAGTTCCAAGAAAAACCACAAAACGAACATTTTGGCAGACTTCCATAAATGAGCAAAGACCAAAATTGAAAGTACAAGTAGTTAATATTTATATCCAGGGTTTAATTTACACAGGACCTGATGTTTTGATGATAACCCCACAATCATGGCATCCAAGATGGCCTTTACATGCAGTGGATATTCAATTTCTGAGTATTGGAACAATATCTCAAGTGAAACAGAATGTAAGATGGCTCGAATGCATAGGACCAGAATGTCAGAAAGGACATTTGAAGCCATAAATGGCTGACATACCAGTGAATCTATGGGGTTGTGACCTTCTACAGCAAAGGAATGCCTAGATTAAAATCCCTCCAGGTTCAGATATCAACCAGAGACTCAATTATGTCTCTAAAAGTGATGTTTTAAGGTGCTATGAAGAAAATTCACCAGCCTTTTAGGTTGTGCAAAAGAATTGCCTAAGAGCCACTGAACCTAAAAAGACACTCACTATGCTTCTCTGAGAAAAGGTATCGAGCTGCCACATGGCTGAACAGAATAAGAGTCATGGGTTAGATTAAGGGTAAAGAGTCAGAAAGTTATATATATGCCTGGGCCTTAGGCCGATTAGCCTAAAATTACAGTAAGCAACTGTGTGTCTCTGCGGGTCTGTGGGTCTGTGGGTCTAAACCTTGAGGCTAGGCCTGAAAGTCCAGGCCAGAAACCTCATACTATAGTCAAGGAGAAGTCTGGAAAGTGGAGGATGGTAATGGATCTGAGAGCAATTAATAAAGTGATTCAACCTATGGGCTCCTTACAATCTGCTTTTCCCCTGCCTTCCCTGCTACCTAAGTGTTGGCATATTATAGTTATTGATTTGAAGGACTATTGTTTTTGTTTGTTTTTTACCATACCTCTACAAGAACAGGATAAAGAAAAATTTGCTTTCACAGTGCCTACTCTTAATAATTCATGTCCAGTTAAGAGGTACCAATGGATGGTCATTCCACAAGAAATGTTGAATAGACCCACCTTATGCCAATATTTTATACAACAGCCACCAGAAGTGATACACAAATAACTCCTAAATACATCATTTTCCATTATATGGATGATTTCTTGTTGGTAGGCCCAAACCTAGATACATTAGAAACATTGTTTGAAGAACTAAAGAAAATATCACCTGACTGGGGTCTACAAATTACCCCATAGAAAATACAGAGGAAAATACAGAGAGGAGATTCTATCAATTATTTAGGATATAAAATAGGCTTAAAGAAAATTATACCCTAAAAGGTGAAATTGAATAGAGATAAATTGAGGACCCTTAATGATTTTCAAAAACTAGTAGGGGATATTACTCATCTATGGTGATTATTGGTATAAAAAACTATGAACTAGTTAATTTATTCAAGACTTTAGACAGTGAAAAGGACTTAAATAGTCCCAGAGAATTCTCCAATGAAGCTGAGAAATAATTAGCATTGGTGGAAAAGAAACTACAAGAAGCATATGTGGATCGTGTAGATCCGGACCTAGATTGCTTACTGGTTATTTTACCTCTAGACTATCTCCTACAGGAGTCTTAATGCAAAGAGAAAATATTATATTAGAATGGATATTTTTGCCTCATAGGCCAAGCAATAAGCTGAAAACATATATTGAAAAAAAAATTCTGATCTGAGTTTTAAAGGTAAATTTAGACTTTGTCAATTGACTGGAAAGGACCCTGCAGAAATTGTTGTACCTTTGACTAATGAAGAAATTGATTGATTATGGGCAGACAGTGAATCTTGGAAAAGGTTGTAGTAATTTTTTAGGAGAGATTAATAATAAATATCCTCAAAGTAAGAGAATTCAATTTATAAAGGATACTAATTGGATCTTCCCTCATGTGACATAGAATAAACCCATTTCAGGAGCTCCTACATTTTATACTGATACGAACAAATTAGGAAAGGCTGGTTACAAATTGGAAAACTTAATTAAGGTGGCTCAAAGACCTTCAGTTGAGAAGTCAGAACTATATGCAATTATTATGGTGTTGATGGATTTTACAGAGCTTCTTAACATAATAACTGACTCTCAGTATGCAGAAGGAGTTGATTTACATATTGAAACTGCTGTTCATTCCTGATGATACAGACTTAACCTTACTGTTCACAGAACCGCAGAATATCATCAGAAATAGAATACATTCCATGTACATAACACATATAAGGGCACACACAGGTCTCCTGAGCCCTCTAGTGCAAAGCAGTGATGAAACTGATCAGTTGTTAATAGGAGACATGCTGGAGGTCACAGAATTTCATGAGAAACATCATGTTAATAGTAAAGGACTAAAGAAGAATTTTCCCATCACTTGGCATCACGCAAAAGAAGTTCTATGGAATTGTAACACTTTTTCCTCCTTTAACCAACCATCTTTACTTGCTGGACATAATCCTAAGGGTACACAGAGAAATGAGATTTGGCAAGTGGATGTCTTTCACTTTCCAGAATTTGGAAAGATGAAATATGTACATCAATACCATTGACACTTACTCCAGAATGCAATGGGCAACTGCCCTGAGTTCTGAAAAAGCTGATGCTGTACTTACTCACCTTTTGGTATCCATGGCCATAATGGGAATTCCTGCTCAGATTAAGACTGACAATATTCCAGCTTATGTTTCCCATAAAATGAAGCTGATTTTTGAATATTATAATATAAAGCATATTACCAGATACCACACAATCCTACAGGACAGGCAGTTGTAGAGAGACCTCACTGCACTTTGAAAGAGATGCTTTATAAACAGAAAAGAGAAATGAGAAAACCCAGGGTGAGGTCGCATAGTGCCTTATTGACCTTGAATTTTCTTAATGCTGATAAAAAGGGAACATCAGCTGCTGAGAGACATTGGGTAATAGAGAAATCTTCTGAGATGAACCAACCCATCTACTCCAAGGCTGTGTTGAGTTCGGAATGGAAGGCAGGATATGTGCATCAGTGGGGTAGGGGTTTTGCTTTTGTTTCCACAGGAGAAGAAAAGATATGGGTACTGACAAAATTAATAAAGATCTGCTTTGAAAAGGAGTCCCTTCCTGAGGAGGAGAAGTAATTGCTCATCCCCGATATACCAATTGGATGCATGGTAAGGAAAACACATCTAACAAGACTGGGACAGGGTCTCAATTTTGTCTTTACAAAAGAATGGATACAACCATGTGAAAGATTGTGTTGTTTCATTGTAAATAATTTTCCCACCCACTGGTTTAATGAAAAGCGCTGATTGGCCAAAGGCAGGCAGGAAGTATGGGCGGGCCTAACAGACTAAGAAAACTCTGAGAACAGAGAAGAATGCCAGAGAGAAGTCAGAAGAAGCAGAGGACAAGCATGCTGCTATGAGAAAAGGTACCGAGCCCCATGGCTGAACAGGATGAGTCATATGTTAGATGAAGGGTAGAGAGCTAGCAAGTTGTATTCCTGTGCCTTAGGCCGATCAGCCTAAAACTATAGTAAGCCTCTGTGTGTCTCTGTGGGACTGTGGGACTGTGGGACTGTGGGACTACAGGTCTGTGGGTCCAAAACCTTGAGGTTAGGCCCAAAAGTCCGGGGCAGAAACCTCCTACTACACAACCGTCTTTAAGACATTGACTGAGTATTGAACAGTTAGTCACCTACAATGGAAGGGAGATCAATGATGAAGGAATATAAACAAAGGACTCTGATAACAACTGATACTAGTATGCACTACTGGGTAATTTCTCAATTCTCACTGTTTTACATCTCACATCTATACCTCTTCCAAAAAAAAAAAAAAAAATGTGGTCCTGCTTGGACTATAAGTAAAGCTGGATTTGAAGCTGGAGTATGTGGCTTTCTCCCTCTCTAAATCCAAGCATTTTGGTAAAGAAAATGTGAGAAATTCTGTCTCATATCAGAAAAGCCACATGGTGTGGGACAGAAGACAGAATATTTAGGGACCAATATTATCGTAACTTTATCTTTAATCTTATTTCTGTCTGTATCTACACCTCCCAACCACCCTCTCTGAATACAATCTTCTGAAGTCATAAGGGATGTAAATATCTTCACTGGGTATCAATAATGCTTAAGTTTTCCATTGTAGACAACATTTTCTGCTATCAGCTATCTATGAAGCATCTGGAACTAAGATAAGGGCCCCCACCACATTAATTTCTACTCGTGAAAAAAAAAAAGAAAGAGAAAAAGAGCAAGACAGACAGACAGACAGACAGGCAGGCAGGCAGGCAGGTAGGCAGGCAGGCAGACAGAGACAGAAATAGAGAAATCAAGAACCTGGTATTGCTTTTAAAAAATAGACTATTCAAAACGGTTTCAAGATAGCTCTCTATGATTATCCTTTATATCACATCTCTAATTAGATTCTAGATGGACTTACCCAGTACTCTGAGACTGGTTATAGATGTGTATAGTCAGTCCATTAGGATCTAACCATTGTTTTAGCTTTTACAGGATCCCAAAGAGATGCTATTGCCCTCAAGTCAGCAGGGAGTAAACCTATGAAAAACTATGCCGCCTCCCAATAAGTTTTGTCCTCTGAGGGTTATGGATGATTATTATTCTGATAGAATAGTTATAAGTTAAAATTGGGTTCAGGACAGAACAATAATATAGACTCAGGGATCTCTTTTAAAGAAGAGAAAGGGGAATAGATAGGATAGATAAAGGTAGATTGTTTTACCTACCTATAAACAATTATTAGCCAAATATACAGAATAAGCCAAAGACAATTTGTACTGGTATAGATATTTTTATATTGATACTAATGTGAAATCATTTTATATATTTGATTGAGATAATTTGTGTATTTGATACAAATTTAAATCAAAATTGTTTTGTATGTCCAAAGCAACTTGTACATTGATATAAAAATGAATCTGTAACTGCTATTCTTCTACCTCTGTTTAAAATATTTGCACATTATTGTCATTTCCACTATGCAATTTCTACCTCCATTTAACTATACTAGACATAATGTATAATTGTGCTAGTTATGATATGTGCTGAAGATGTTTTGTATACCTCTGTTGGATAATTTGTATACGATATATATGTATATACATGTATAGAATACTGTTAACATTTTGCATGGCATATATACCTCTGGCTAATGTTGGAGAGTCATACTAAAAGTCATTGTTCACAGATTGTATACCTCTTTATAGGTAAACTAATTTTACAATACAAGCTTCAATCTTTAGGATGATAAGAACTGCAGTCAACATTACTTAAGTTTGCGATGTCACAGTCATCCCAGATACAGGCTAGAATACCATAGATAGACAGGAGTCTTCAACCATTTCATTGACCCAGAGAATATGGCAATTAACATTTGTTATTCAGAATTTGGCGTGAGAGACGCAATGACTCCTGGTGTCACGGTTCCTTTTCAAGATGGTGTTGAACATCAAGGACACTCCTTTGGAGTTTGTCCTTTTGGCAGGGAATGGCCACATGATGTCCAATCTGAATGAACGGGATGACAGATGGAGACTGACAAAACCTGTCTGGACATGATAAGACAGCCCCTCCAAAAATGCCCTGCTTCTGAAAAGATCTGTCAGATACCATAGGCCTGTAGCCAAAATGATGGAGGCTCCAACAGCGCAGAAAACCATAGGTGATTGTCCAGGTAGCTAAATGTCGCTGTTCTCTATCAAATTTTGGAAGCTACTACTCTCATGCTTCCGTCTTTCAGTTAATATATTTTCCTTCTCAGGTCTTAATGAGGTTGAAAAATATGTAGTTAAGGTTACTATCCTATCATCCCTTAGCAAGGAACAGTCAGGTGTTGGATTTTCACTTCCCCAGATGAACAGTTTTGAAGTAATTCCATCATTATTTCATTTTCACCATCTACTAATATTCTAGAGATGCATGATGTACTTTATATGTGTTAGATTTTAGTTGTAGTTTGACCATGCTTATGCTTGGCCTTTTCCTTCCCCAGACATTGCCTTATAATAATTCCTATTGTATATATTCTTAGTTTAGAACCTTCTTAATTAAACAGAAGAGGGAGATGTGGTAGAATTCAAGTGTTAGGTGATAAGGTTGGAAAGTGTGTCTCTAGCATCCTGGGAGCCTAAACAAGGGGTGGCAAACCCCGTCGAAAAGGGGCTGCTGGGATCTTGGGCGCCCCGTTTTGTTCCTGCTTTCTTGGAGATTGGATCAGCATCCATTGTCTGGATTGTCCTATCTTCAGGAGTCATCCTAAAGTTTAACTTGTATCTGTGAGTATAAAAATACTAATAAATAATAATAAATATTAATCCTGTATTTGGTATCTTGCAAGTAAGATTTATTGCCAATACATGACTAAGATATTGCTTAAAATAAGTGATCCAGAGAGATAGACATGGAGTGTTACGTCTTTCTAAGTAATGAATCTGTCAAGTAGAAAGGAACTGCCATACTCTATTTGCAAATACTATTAGGTTATCGGCAAAATATTGATTTTTTTCTTAACACTTGCCTTTGGCTTCCATTGCAAAGGAAAACCATACATGTCTGGATGTTACTCTGATGCGCTAGTATTTCTTAGCATAGAGAATTTTATAGATGTGAGGTTAATCTTCCATGAACACAGTCAGGATTGTTACTGATCTTGAATAGTTAGAAAAAGGAACATGTTGCTGTTGTTCATGCACACGTGTGAGTGCACACTTGTGTGTGTGTGTGTATGTGTGTGTGTATACAATACGGGTGTGTGATTATTCATAGGCATGTGTGTCATGGCACATGTGTTAAGATCAGAGGACAACCTTTCGGTGTTGGTCCTTACCTCTCCACCTTACTTTAAAGCCGGTCTCATCACTGACAAGCTAGCTCGTGAACTTCTGAAGACTCCTGTCTCTACATCCCCTGGTCCTACCAGGGCATGCTGGGATTACAGACTACTAGACTCACTACTGTGTCACTTTTCCAATGGTCTGGTAATAAGAGCTCAAATCATCAGGCTTATATGCCGAGTATGTTACACATTGAGCCACCTCCCCAGCCCATTTTAGTGACTTTGGCAAGTATAAATCTGGTTTTATCTGCTTTTAACTTGTGAAGCAACGTGTTTCCTAAAGTGTGGCTAATTGGGGTGACAACCTTGAAGGAAAAAAAAAACAGGCAAAACTCTGACAGTCTGGAAAACTCAAGCTACTGGAGTACCCTTATAGGTGCCTCTGTTCATGAAGAAAACATAACTAACAACAGTCATGTATATGCACTTTTAAATACTTTCTTTAGGATTCTTTTCCTGACAAATATAAAGACACATCTTCTGCAAAAAATAGGCCACAGCATCTTCATTTCTGTATCTTTGATGCAGTTTGCATCCAATACATATTAATCGGGGGGGTTGTTGTTTAAACTCTCCACCCTACAGTACTGCTGGGGAAGAAAACTTAAGGAAAAGAGTTCCTTTCATATCATAAGAAATTAAAACAATTAAACTTGGTGGTTGACAAAAATCTGAATTTTTTTATTCTTTTCTTTGGAAGAATTAAGCCTCAAAGCCAGGACTTCTGGTCCATGGCTGTTAGCCTCAAGTGAACACACCATTTCAAACTAAAGGTAGGGGAGACGTCATGCCTAATTCCTGCCTATACTTGCTATGCCTAATATGGATATCTTCAAAGAAAAATCCCTTCAAGGCTGAATACCAGAACCCATACTTTAATTATGTCATTGCCTCATCTCTGAAGTCTATAGGCAAGCTATGTAAAATATGTCCCTAAAGCACTGATTTGCTCACATTTCTCAGTTGATTCTTCATGCAGAACTGTATAGGACAAGAAATATGAAACTCTATTTGTAAGTGTTAATTGCCGAAATTTGGGCCAAATGTTAGACAATAATAGTAGCCACAAGATCCCTGAACAATATATCATATGAGTAACACATGGAAAGGAAGAATATATCCATCAATATAATAAAATTAAAAAGTATTTATTAAATGCCAACTCTGTAATAAACAGCAACAAAAACAAATAAAAAAACAAGCAAGACATGATTCCTGTCCATCACATGTCCATCTTCCACAAAGATACCTTGCTCATTGATAAGATGTGGGAAAGAAGGTGGGAGACATTTAAGGTAGCAGTGTACAGATATAATTTAGGACTACGTAAGAAAAACTGTTTATTTCAGGGTATAGATTAGATCAGTTCATTAAAATATGTGTCAACTTTTGAAAAATAAGTTGATAACAAACAAATCAGAATATAGGAAAGTGGGCTAAGGCATAGGAATTAGGGAGAATGTCCGTAATGATGAAGGTTTAGGTGAAAGAAGGTATCAGAAATGAAGCTTATCTATCTATCTATCTATCTATCTATCTATCTATCTATCTATCTATCTATCTATCTATCTATATATATATATATGTATATAGTTGGGGGGGGAAGAGATGCAGGCTGGAGTAGGCTTCGAAATTCACATTTAAAGTTCTATGAAACAATGTGAAACAAGGAGCCCAATACCTCTATGCTGAAAAATTTAGTGTCAAGGTAGTGTTTTAAAAATAATTATGTTAGGTTAATACAGATGGAATAAGGAAAACTTGACATAGGGCAATCAATTAGGAAGTTGTTATATAATGATAATCCAGCTTTTCAGTTAAATAGGACTTCAGTTGCACTGTGATTTGTATCTGGAATGTTCCCTCAAAGGCTTGCTTTTGGAAAGTTATAGAACCTTTAAGAATGGGCCCAGGGAGGGTCTATAGGTCCACAGAGACTTACAGGCCACTAGGACAATGGCCATTAAAAAGATGTGGAACACTAATGTCTTTTCTCCTTTCATGCATTGTCCACAAGGTGAATATCTGAGCTCCAACAACCACACCTGACTTTGCTATAAATTCTAAAAGTCAGAGTTTCTCAAACTGGGAAACTATGATGGTTATGATTCTACTGAAGAAGGAAATCGATTTTCTGCCTAGGGGTTTCTTATATTGATTAATTTTATTACATATTTATTTACATATGAGGACAGGCTATTCAAGTAGAGAGATAGAGGAAATCTTTAAATGCAGCACAAGCTTGAGAAAGATGGATTTTAAATATGAACTTATAGTACTGTAGTGAAATAGCTGTAGTACTACCATGTTTCTGGCCCGGACTTTCAGGCCTAGCCTCAAGGTTTAGGCTCGCAGACCCCCAGACATGCAGAGACACAAAGATGTTTACAGTAGTTTTCGGCTGATCAGCCTTAGGCCCAGGCATACAATTTACTAACTCTTTACCCCTTAAACTAACTCATGACTCTTATCTTGTTCAGCCATGTGGCTCAGTACTTTTTCCTAGAGCAGCATAGTTGTCCTCTGCTTCTTCCGGCTTCTCTCTGGCATTCTGCTCGGTGCTTCCTGTTCTCAAAGTTTTCTTAGTCTGGTAGCCCCACCCACCCACACTTCCTGACTACCTTTGGCCAATCAGCACTTTTTTATTAAACCAGTGGATGGGACAATTATTTACAATGTAACAACATAATCTCCCACAAATAGCTTCAAATCTTCTTGAAGAAATGATAAATATAAACATCAATATATTGTAAGCTGAAGAATGGCCTCCAAAGAGTCCTCCTCCAAACTTGATATAATATGAAAAACGGTATTAGCTAGCATGATTCTGAATCTTGCAATGTGGAAATTTCTACTACATGATCACAAGTGTCTTCTGAAGAGTCACACAGGGAAGTATATGAAGGAAAATACCTTGTGGCTCTCGGTGTGAGGATGCAAGGAATGTAGCCATAAAACCAGCAATGTAGCAGCCATCAGAAAGTGAAAGAGGCAATCAAGATTTCTGGGAGGAAGAACATAGGACTCTCCTCACTTCCTGAGCTAGGCCTGGGGACCTCCAGAATAAAACAAGCAAACACATTTTTATTATTTAAGAAACAAGTCTATGATAATTTGTCACAGTCCTCCTAGGTAATTAGCACAATCAAATTACAATCCTCTCAAATATATATAAAACCTAAGTGATATGTCTAAATGGTAATGATCAGAATTATTACTTTCAAAAGTCAGAGGATTTCCTGCTTTGTTATACGCTAACGTTTTCTCTTAAGAAAACTTTCTTGTCATAATGTCCTCTTTGGAGGTCTGCAACCCAGCTTCCAGATAAATACATGGAGAGTTATTCTTACTTATTAATACCTGGCCTTAGCTTGGCTTGTTTCTAGCCAGCTTTTCTTACTTAAATCATCCTGTTTCCCTTTAACAACACTTTGCCTCTGAGATTTTTGCCTTTCTTTATTCTATATAACTATCTTTATTCTTACTCTGTGTCTGGCTGTGTGGCTGTAAGGAAGACCCCAGGGGTTCTCCTCTCCTTTTCTTACTCCTCTCTCTTTTTCTCTTAATTTCTCTTCCTATTTATGCTCTCTGTCTGGCAGCCCTGCCTACTCATCTCTGTCATCTTTATTGGCCATTCCGCTCTTTCTTAGACCAATCAAGAGTTTTAGACAAGCAAAGTAACACAGCTTCACAGTTAAACAAATACAATACAAAGAATGCAGCACATCTTTGCATCATTAAACAATGTTCCACAATGTAAACAAATGTACCATATCTTAAATTAATACTTCAAACAATAGATATAGAAAAGAAGATTATAGTGGAGACACCTAAGAAAATATGGTACAATACTTTCAGATGTCTTTTTCCCAAATGAATCACACATGCAATTGAAACTGTCCTACAGACTGTTGTCTGTCATGTTTTATACAAATGTCCCTATCCTATCGGACCCTATAACCTAAATTACATTAAGAAAACACTTCATATTACATTTTTTAATCTTTTCCTAGTTTTGAACTCTGAAAATAAAATTTACATTAGAACCCAACACCCTTATGAGAAAATAACTCACTGAGCTATGCTGCTTTCTCATCAAATTGGACTTTGAGTAGCATTCTTAAAGATGAGAGTAGCATCATTCAGTTCAATGTTTACCTCTCTCTGTGCTTCATTCAGCTAATAACTTCATCAGTATTCTTTCTGTACATTCACCTCAACTGTCAGGAAGAACAGTAACAGAGACTTCTAAATTTCAGGGGAAAGCCTCTTTGTACATGATGGCCATTCCAAAAAAATAAGTACTACATTTCAGGGATTTTAAGAATTGAAACTGTTGCTTCTAAATGTGGCCCCTGTGTGAGCTCCAGTGAGCAGCTTACTGTGCAGTGTATGTTCTGAGGTGTGAGCATTACAAAGATTATTTAGGGAAAGTCAATGAAGACTCCTGATGGAAGACAAAAATACAAAACATTTAGAGACCAAACTGGCAATTACCATATTAAAAACTCGAATTAGTTTCCCTAGATTGTAGAAAAGAATGAAGCACAAACAGGAAAAGGGATGAAGAAAATTAAAGGTCTTTGGAGGAAGAAGAAGGTGTGTGGAGTCATGTGGGGTCTTCAGTTCTATACCATTGATCAGTGTGACTGTTTTTATGCCAATACATGCTGTTTTTATTACTATAATTGTGGTGGTTTTGATGAGAATGGCCCCCATAAGCTCATATATATAAATGCTTGGTCATCTACTAGTGAAATTGTTTGGAAAGGATTAAAAGGTGTTTTTTTTTAGAGGAAATGTATTATTGAAAGTGGGTCTCTCTCTCTCTCTCTCTCTCTCTCTCTCTCTCTCTCTCTCTCTCTCTCTCTCTCTCTCTCCCTCTCTCTCTCTCTCTCTCCCCTCTCTCTGCCTACTGCCTGTGCATCAGGATGCAAAGTTCTCAGCTACTGTTCCAGTACCATGCCTATCTTCTTTCCACCATGACAATCATGGAGTAAACCTCTAAAATAGTAAGTAAACCCTCAGCTAAATGATTTCTTTTAAAAAAAATGTTAAATGTCGAATTTTAACATTCAGTTTTTGAAGAATTTAAATACAAACAGCTTTATTCTAGTTTAATCTAACTTGGCTGGGCCAAGAGAGGAATCTCAGTCCAAAACAGTGGTTTCTTAGAAATTTAATTTAATAAAAAGAAATTTTGTAATGAAATAAAATTATTGAAGAATATTGTCTTATTTTACTTTCTGTTGCTGTAGTAGAATATCGCTGAACCAATAAACTATAATGGGAATGTATTTGGATCCTGGTTCTGGAGGCCAGAAACCAAAGACCATGATGCTGGCACCTGGCATGGGTGGGCCTTCCTTCTCATCACAACATCATGGAGGAGCTGGTACAGGATAGGAGAGATGGAGAAACAAGAGGAATCTTCATCATCATCATCTTCTTCTTCTCCTTCTTCTTCTTCTTCTTCTTCTTCTTCTTCTTCTTCTTCTTCTTCTTCTTCTTCTTCTTCTTCTTCTTCTTCTTCTTCTTCTTCTTCCTCTTCTTCTTCTTCTTCTGTTGGAACCCATTCACTCTTAAAAAGCCTCATTTCAATTCCGATGGCGGAGTCCTAATGACCAAACCATCTCATAAAAGATTCAGCTATGAGTGCTGTAGCAACTACAGTTACATTTCAACGCTAGTTTTGGATAGGACATTCCAAGTGCAGAAACAAGCAGAAATATTCTGACAACTCCAAATGGGGTAGGAGTCGCAAACCACCTACAGCTGTGAGGACACTAGAAAATGCAATGTCTACAAATCTGATTCTCTAGATAATTATTCTCTTAATGTGAAAATGTTTCAATAATATACACACAAGAGGAAGTGTTTAAAAATGGTTAGAGTCAAAGAAATAAATTATATCCTTGAAAAAAATGTTCCAAATAGAGGCTTGAGGTTGTGCCCATGAATCCCCAGCACCCACATTACAATCATGGCAGTAGCAAAATTAAATTTATGAAGCAGCAACAAAATAATTTTATAGTTCAGAGTTACCACAACATGAGGAACTATATCAAAGGGCCGCAACAATAAAAAGGTTGAGAACCACTGTGGTAACCAAGCAATGTGGAGAAGGGAAAACTGACCAGAAGCTCACTGGTCAGTTACTCCAGATAAAATGAGAAACTCCCAATTCAGTGATAGGCTCTTTCTCAAGGCAGTAAAGCTGAGAATGACGGAGAAATCACTGGACAGTGTCCTCTGATCTCTGTATTTGTGTGTAAGTGCACACATTGGCATATTTGCATATATGTTCCAAAAATATAACCCACACACATACAAAACTAAATTAAAAAACTTCTAATAGTTAAAAAAAACTTAAATCCTATCTTCCTGAAATGCTTATAAATGGCTAAATAAATGTATTTTCTAGACAATGAGCATACTTCTATTCAAACACTAGGCATGCAAGCTGATGTGAATCAATTAAAATCTTATTGTATAAGAGTTCAGTGATCTAGCGGGAAAGGCATTATAATTAGAAATAATTTGCATATATAATTTATGTTGTTTGGAAGGCTTAAATCATTGCTAAGAGTTACATGAATTTTCAGAAAACAATTCCTAATTTTAATTCACTTCACTTGATTTTTTTAAAGTCTCCAGGGCCTGCGTCTTGAAGTCTCAAACAAGTTTAGATAGTTAAATTTATCTTCCTCTATTTCACAACAAATTTAAGCTGCTGAAAAAAAAAATCTCTCTTCCTATGCTCTTACAGTCTGAGTTACAAAAATCAATACAGATGCTCTTGGGCTCTTTTATCCTTGGCCACCTGTGAAGAATCTCTCTTCTGTATGTCTTTCATATATAGCCCAAATCCCCTACTTGAATTCTCCAGCACACCAAAGCTCACAGCCTCAAGAGCTGAACTGTAGAAACTGTGGTCCAGTCCTGTGACTGTCCTGCTGCTCTGCAGCAATGAGACATTTGCCACTCTCCCCTTACTGCTCTTTCTCCTCTGAGGAGGGCATGTTAATAATCAAATCAATTTAAGGCATAGTCATGAATCATAAAGCAGTGTGTCTCCACACAAAGCTTAGCATGTCAGAATGGTTGAACAGAGGCAGCTAATGCTCTGGCTGCTGAGCAGGGCTGTCACTTTCCAAGTGGGGACAAGTTTGTGCTTTACAGCTGACCATTTAAAAGATTAAAATTGACAACATGGATTAAGATTCTCTGAGATTAAAAGGAAAAGGAAGGCTTTGACAAAAAGAGAAAATTCCAAACTCTACAACTGCTTTCCAGTATGTGATGGTAGTGTGCCCCATCCCTCATCTCCACGTGAAAACATGGACAAGGACTCAGGGAGGGAGAGGAAGCCACTTCTCTTACAACTTCACAATCATCACATATGACTGACAGCACTTACTCATTTCATACTTAAAATAACTTTCCAGTAAATAATGAGATAGCAAAAACTGCCTTAGGTTTATAAGATGCTGGTCTTCTTTTAATCTTTAAATGAAGAGTCATGGTCAAAGAAAGAAGATGACAACCAATTCTCATAAATAGATAATCATATTTTATGTCATAGATATGAGTGAACTAATTTTTAAAATAAACCATAAATTTTGTTTTGGATCACACTTGATTAATTTGGTGAAGTAGCACATTCTTCAAAGAGTAAAAGGTAATTACATGTCTTTCTTTCTTTCTTTGAACTCCTAATTTTCCAGCTTTCACTACCTAAGTGCCAAGATTACAGGCATGAATCAGCACATCCAGATTCCTCTATTCCATAAAGTTCCTGGAGTGCAGAACAAATAATCCTAAACAAATGTCCTATCTATCCTGTTTATTTGCTAGTTGACAGCACTGAGTTCCTCGTTAGTCTGTTTCTATGTCCTCTGGTAAGGAGGCATGGACTTTGGGACACCTGATCCAGTAAGCTGCACATCACATAGCAACTCCTCTTTTCCTGGGTCGGTGAAACATGCATGACATAGTGAAGGCTCATCCAGCTGAGATGACATGATAACTGATGTATGTAACTCTGTTGTGGACAACTGGATAGAAACAGAGAGAGTCAAAAATTCCAGAGAAAGTTCCAACTAGAACAATGGGAAAAGATATGAGAAAAGATTAAGGAATTTGTGTGATTTGTCCCAGACACACCACACTAGATAGTATCCGTAATTCCGGGTTCCAATAGACAAAAGTACAGAACACAGGTAGATAGCTCTTGTCACTGACTTTGCAGCTGGAAATGCCTTTGTCTCTATCCTCTTCCCATTCTTCCTTTGCTACGGAAATAGGATCATCTCTAGCTTCTACCACACATTCAACTGCCTTTGGGTATTTCAAAAATTTTCCAGCAGAATCTCCTGTAAAGATGCAAACATGGTCTAGCGTGATTACTGTTCTCACTCCATATACTCCAGTAAACAGCATTCTATTTCCAGACCAAACTTATATAGATACCGAGATAGCTTTAACCTCTAAATTTCCACAACCAATTCAATAGCTTTCCAATCTCAAGAGGCCATTATCTTATTTTCTTCATGACTCCTGCCACTACATCAGTCAAGCCATCATTTCACAACTAGACAGCTGCATGGCACTCCTGATGGTACTCAGCTCAAATATAGTCTCTAGGCTCTGCTAGAGCAATAATTCCAAAATGATAATCTCACCATGTTGTTCACAAGTCTCAAGTTATTAAGTGGATATCAACAGTGGACACATCTCATACTACTCCCTACTTGGTCTTGATCAAAAAAGCAAAAACAAAAATACAACCCACCTTCTTCTGTTTCTTTCTCTCCCTCACACTATTACAACCTCCTGTAATTTTATTATTTACCTAAATAATTTTTGCTAATCCTGAAGCTCAAAACAAACATGTCTTTCATAACATCAAAAAGATTTGTGTTGTTTTGCACAATGATCTCAACTCCTATATTATGATCAACTAATTTTTCTATTAGTGCATTTAACTGTCCCTCTTTTAATCGGAGTTGAAGGCAAGACATCTAGTATTATGTGCCACTCAATCCAGAATGCCTGACACAGCAAATATTCTACCAGATTAAGAGGAATGAATATAAGACATGTGTGTTTGTGTGTAGTGAAGGGAATATATTTGCATGTATATGAATATATGTGTGTACATGCAAAACATATAGCTTATGTACCATAAGATGGAAAGAGAAGGTTTGAGATGTGCTAATAGTGAGAATTCAACAACTTCCCATCACTGTTTTTAATTAAATTGTTCTTTAATATTTACCTAGACGGCCTACATTCTGTTCCTCCCAAATAGACTTAGTTTATTGAGTCACATTTTTAAGAATGTTGCCTATAAGGAAGTGAGAGAAGCTGTGATGAACAAGAGAACCTGTGGTACAACACAATATCATCAGAGACCTTAGCTGCTCTATTTGTAATCTCTGAACCTAAAATGACCGTTCAGAATTGTTCTCTATCAAAACAATGGAGTTAGCCTTTTATACTCCTGCCTACAGGTCATGATCTAGGTGAGACAATGTTGTGCTTTGGATGAGAAATATCCCTGAAAGATCCATGTATTAAAGGCTTGATTTCCAAGGTGGTGCTATTAGGAAGTGGCAGAAACTTTGGGAGGTGGGGCCTATGCAAGGTTTTTATATCATCAGATACCTATCATGGTAAAGCATTGTGAGGCCCTAGTCTCTTGTTCATTTCTCTTTTTCTTTTGCTCTGGCCATGGAGTGAACAGTTTCCTTTGTGATATGTTCTCCTCTATTGCCAGCTGACAACCCCACAGAGGCTTGACAACAGGTTCACCACATCATGGACTGGCAGCTAAGAAACTATCTGTCCAAATGCATCTATTTTTTTCAGAGGTTAATTGTCTTGGGTATTTTGTAATAGTGATGGAAAGCTAATATAGACAGCCACTTTCAGAAGAGGTAAATTCCCCTTGAGGGAATTAGTTTTGAATCATCAGAAGCCAACACTCCTAACAGCTGAGGGGACAGATGTTTCATTCCTACAGGGAGTAGCTGAATGACACACACATATCCTGCATTTCAGATCATCTCTCTGACTGCTCAAATCCATTTACTTCAATAGTAAGTACTCATTGTCTGGAAACAGATAGATCATCCAGAATTTCAGTATCACCTATTTTCCTGGATAAATTTCCAAGAGTGATGTCTGTAAAACAAGTAATGGCCCCAGAAGCAGGTAGCAGTGATTCCTGTGGTCTTAGTTCTATGTCACCCCAGATATATCACTTCTATTTTATTGCTATGGAAGCTCCCAACCTTATGGCCTATTATATACACAGTTCATGTGGCCAAACACTGGTTCCTTACTTACTTGGTATTTTATGGTTAGATATTCTATAATTACATCACTCAGTAGAATAAACTAGACTGATTTTCCCAAAAGATGTATAATTATTACTTTCTAATGACACAGCTTTGCCTCCTTCATCCTGTGGGTCTCTTTAACAAATTTACTATTTGGAGTTGCCACAGATCTTCCAGATTGTATGACTTTGGTAATGGGAATGCCTTTACAGAAACTGAAACCGATATTCAGGTTCTTCCCATTCTAAGCACCACTGAGAGTGGCTTTGTGTTTTAAAGGGTTAGAACTAGACACTGGAGAGAAAGATGTATTAGCAGTTAAGAGCACTGGCTTTTCTACCAGAGGCCTAGAGTTTGCTTATTAGTACCAACGCGGTAGCTCACAATCATCTGTATCTTCAGGTAAAAGTGATCTAGTGATTTCTTCTGGCTTTTGCAGGAACTGGCAGAGATGTAGGCAAAACACCCATACATATATTATGTATCTGGAACTATGTTAAGAGTTTTATGTTCTACCTCAAGTACAGGAAGGATGCCAAGTTTCCTGCTTTATTCTTAGCTGTGGGACACGCATAGTGAAATAGTTTCCCTTTGAAGAAAACTCAGAACATGCTTCATACTCTTACAATCTTAAAATTGAAGACCTTAAAGTTTTGAAATGTGTATTTCCAATCTTTGGCATCACACAGGCCTTATCAAAGCTTGCCACTCATTGATGATAAGTCAGATAAACTTTCTGTGGCCAAGTAATAGAGCCATATGATATTAGCAGAACAGTCATATCGTCCATTTCCTTTAAGGGACCAAGGATAGCCTTACGGCAAGACTAAATTTGAACTGTTTGTTGTTTACTCCAGGGATAGGTAAAGTGCTCTATTCTTTCTCCCTGAGAAGCATGGAAAGAAAAGGACTTTCCAGATCAGTGGCTATAAACTACGCTCTTGAAGCTGGTATGAGGTTACAGTAGTTCTCAGTCATCCCCTAAAAGGTTGGTTTGTGTGTGTGTGTGTGTGTGTGTGTGTGTGTGTGTGTGTGTGTGTGTGTGTGTGTGTGTGTATGTGTGTATGTAGAGGTCAAAGTAATCCCCATTATGGTGCTTTGGCTAAAGAATTTAGTTCTACAACTCAGTCTTTTTAGCCTAGCTGTCTGTGGCCAGCAGAGAACAGCTACTACCACCTGGTTTTTCAGAAATAGTGGTGATCTGTGATCTGTTCACTAACATTTTAGTCATTGGCTCTCAGTCTTCCTGTAGAACATGGCCATCTGGTTGGTCTTCCAGTCTTTTGTGTACCAAGATAACATCTCTGAAGCTTTTAATTCCTTAATCTACATCTTGCATGGCAATTTTGCCATGTCTATTTTTATAGTGTTGGCAGTAACTTTTTTCCAAGCTTCCAAGAACCATTCTAACAATATGTTAACATTGTTTGCCAAAGCCTTTGCCAGAGTGTTAAATTTCAAATCACAAGTGATTTCTCCTAAGTTGATGAACTCTCCCTTATTTCCCTTTATGTTCTGGACACTTGATCCAGATCCACGTATGTTCTCCCAGTTCCTAAAGAACCTTCAAGGTAGTAGACATAACACTGTTTTGATCATGGTGGCAGTAGACTGACTTTACATATTGCTCTTATGGTTTGTTTGAAAAAAATAAATTATTCTGTAATTCTGTTGTAATACAGAATTTATTTCAGTCTTATGAAATAACTTGGTGATAGACTATTCCAGATGAGTTGTTCCACCTTAAAATCAGGGCAGTAGCATTCACTACTGTGGAATTATATTCCTGCATTTTGTAAATATTTGTCCTTTCTACTGGTTTAATAAAATGCTGATTGTCCAGAAGGCAGACAGGAAGTATGGGTGGGACTACCAGACTAAGAAAACTCTGGGAAGAGGAAGAACAGAGAAAAATTCAAGGCATACACAGAGGAAAGAAGACAAAATTGCTCTGAGAAAAGGTACTAATCCAGTTGGCTAATCATGGATAAGTTTAAGAGTAAAAGTTAGCAAGTAATATGCTTGAGCTATAGGCCAAGCAGCATGTAATTAATATAAGACTTTGTGTGATTCTTTGGGACTAGTGTCCTGGACACCAGGCCTAGGCTGAGTCAGAAACTTCTTACTATAATTCACTTTTAATATTGGCCAGTTACTAGATGCAGAAGGCAGGTATGACCCTGTTGAAGGTATGCATACCTGAACAGTAGCCAAGTCTAGTCAATAGGCTGAATCGTGAGCAGAGAGGATTCCCAGTAGGGAGAACAGATCATCAAGTCTGAAAGGAGTACCTGGGTGCCACATCAAAGTACCAATCATAGAAATTATGCCACTCAGACCAATACCAAAGTGAACTTCACAAACTCTTCCATTGCCCTGTTCTTGGGCACTATGTAATAGTGGTTAGCATTCAGTGAAGTAAAGACTTTATGGAGAATAGATAAATGGGTTATGGATATTTTTTCTTGCAGATATCTAGAATATCACAATAAAATCACATCTTAGGAAGAAAAGAGTAGCACCTCATGGATAATTCTCATCATATTAGTCCTGTGATCCTAGATTATTCTCTGAAAGCTTCTGCTCTCTCTCAGCTATTTCTGGAAGTGTTCAGGCCATGATATAGCACAATAACATCAAATCTTAGAAACACCTTTGTGACTTAGACTCCAAAAAGGTTCTTTGGGTTATTTTGGTATGTATAAAAAGCAAAATTTGACTGTGTGCACAATCATAGTGATTTTTAAAACATTATTGGTATACATGTGTGCATACAGATTTTTTAATTTAAAGAATATAGAATACTAACAAAGAAAAAGGACAAAGATACACAAATCTGTAATATCCTTTAGGTTCTTTACTTTCTCAGAAAGTGTCTATTAACTTCCTTCTCTTCATGTTGTAGGATTCACTATAGGGAGGATTCTAATAAGACTAATATGAAGGTAAACTTCCACAGTGACTCTGCTACTTCTCTTTTCTTTGGCTCCTGTAGGTGGTAAACAGTTGCTGTGGTGGCTGTCACTTCATGATATAAACACCTCGGTGAGAGTAAATCAGGATTTGAAATTTGACCCTCTTTTATGTACTTATTGTGGGGAGCAAAGGAATCTCTGAATGAAACTATAAAGAGTGAATTAAGTCCTTAGTGAATGTGCACTGTTGAGTCAAGGACCAATGCCTCATATCCACAGGAATTTGATAAAAACCTTTCTCTCCCATGATGAGGCCCAGTGGAATGTCAAATCCTTTCTCTAACCAAGGGCAAATGCTGTCAATGAGTGTAAATAGCAATGTTTACAAACAATTGACCTGTTTGTACAAAATCTAACAAGTGCAGCTTCCTCCTCCTGGATGTTTATTTCCTGAAGTACTCAAGGACAGAGACTTCCTATCAGGACTAGACAAACTCTCTCCTGTGCTGTAAATAGTAAATAATAAAAACATTGAGTTACCTGATTGTTACAGTAGTAGGTAACACTGCACCTACTACAGTAACAAACCACCTGACTACAGATTTCCAGTATGCATCTGTCTTCTTTATTCTCTCACCACTCCAGTCAGGTTTTCCAAGGCCAACCGTGCAATTTACATCATAAAAGGTAGCATATGAAGGAGAACTTAATGATACCTCCCCAGTCAGCCTCAATAGGTTAGTCCCCTCTGCCTAGTAACTCAGAAGTTAATGACTACAATACAGGGGATATAAGATATTGGATGAACTATGGGACAATTTAAAGGAATTATTTAAGTTTATAATATCTATATTTCTAATGAAAATATACTTAAGGGCTCGTTAACTCATAATCAAAGTTCAAATAGCTTAGAATGCCAAAAAGTACATTTCAACTTAAATAGCTTACTGTAATTGTGAAATATTTTCAACAGGTTTGTTTTCTTTCATACTTTCTAGAGGTCTACCGGGTAAACAGAAATTATTTTTCATATGCACTTCAGTCAAGTTTTAAGTTATTTTGTCAACACACACACACAGCTAATGAGAAATCTCCCAAGGCTACACTGATGATTTTCCTTCGAAGACAGTATTGTCTAGCTACACCACGTAGTCATCTATAAACATGGTGAACACTTGACCTTCAAAGGAATGCCTTATTTTTATGTACACAGAAGGACATTTCCCAACTGAGAAGCCATAAAATATATGAAAATTAATTTGTGCTAGAGTTTTCTCATTTTCAAAATGCAAATCACAGACAAAGATAAGAATTTTTCTTCTCTGGAGGACACCACTTTGTATCATCCTTGAAACAAACACTGTGGGAAAATTGCAAAGAGCTGTTTCAGCTGATTTCAAGTTATCATAGCAAAAATATGGCCTGTGCTGTAGTGATGCAGGAAATGTTTCATGTTTCTAAGTATGCACTGTTAGATATTACTAAAACACAAGGCTTAAAAAAGAAAAAAAAACATGCATTGGTAATTTAAAGTTAGAGCTATTTCCACTTTTATAACAAGCAGAAAATGTTCTATCTTTTCTTTTAATTCGTGGAGAGATATCACAATGATGATTATCATAGCTACCAAGTACTGTTTTTCTAGGCAAATAAGGACTCAAACAGCACATCTATAAAGTTATCTCAAAGCCACAGTCCACGTGGAGGTTGCCTTCAAAGCAGAAAGAACCCTAATAAAAATTAAACACAACACACTAATAACACTCCTTAATAATAGTACCTTACAATTATACAACACTTTGCACTTTCAAAGCACTTTACAATCATTAATTAGTTTATCCACACAGCACCCCTATGACTTAGGCCAGTGTTATTATCCTCATTTTTGAGATGAGGAAACTGAGATGCAAAGTGATTAAGTACCTTGCCTAAGGTCACATGGCCAATCAGTAGCAGGATCGACATGTGAGTTCATTACTCAGTCTCAATGGCAGTATCAACAGAGATTCTGTGTGGAAATCCTTGAAGTCTACCATCTTCTGCTTCCATGATACAAATCTGCTCTTTCCTTCACTTGCTAATTTATCTTCTGTTCTTCATTGACTTCTACAGTAGAAAGATAAAAGATTAAGAATCTGTCTTTTAAAGTACACTGTGAATTCATCTAAACTATAGACAAAGAAAAGAGCATATTTCTTAGGTTTTCCTATTGCTGTGAAAAGACAACATGAGCACAGCAACTCGTCTAAGGAAAATATTTAGTTGGAGTGGCTTAAGTTTCACAGATTTGGTCCATTACCATAGTGAGGAAGGGGGGGCATGGAGGTGTGTATAGGCAGATGTGCTAGAGCTGAGAGTGCTAAATCTTGAGCAGAAGTTTCAGGAAGTTGAGTGAATGACTGGTGCTCAGAGAAGCTTGAGTAAAAGAGACTTCAAAGCCTGTCCTCACAGTGATACACCTCCTCCAACAGGGCCATGCCTCATAGTGCTGCTCCCTTTGGGGCCATTTTCCTTCAAACCACCACTGTCTCCAATAGCCTGTCATTAAAACAGATGAATTTGTGATGGATCGAGAGATGATGTTCTGCTTTTAGGGAAAAAAAAGGAAGGAAGGAAGGAAGAGAGAGAGAGAGAGGGAGAGAGAGAGTCCAACTCCAGCCTATAGCTATATTTAACACAGGCTACTTCCTTCTTGTTTTCAAACATTGCTCATATAGCAGCAGTGCAACAACCCTCAGTCAAACGGACCAATCAGAGGGTCAAGATGGCTTTTGTTCCTATGATAACACAGTAAGTTCTTTGCTTCTTCAAGTTTGAGAAACTCTAAAAGTAGGTAAATAATAGAAAACTATTTTTTAACTTTTGCAAATTAATTCTGATGCATTTCTTCTCAGAATACAGTAGAGTATGCTTATGTATGTAACAGACAGATTTCCAAACTTAAGAACATAATGCAAATCTATTGTTTCTTGTTAATGCTATATGTGCATCTTAGGTCAATGGACCTCTGTTTGATTTTATCTTCACCCAGATTTACAGACAAGGCATTGAGCATCTGGATCCCTCCAAAAACAAACAAACAAAAAAAACCAAAAAAACAAACAAACAAAAAACAAACAAACAAACAAACAAAAAAACAAAGGGGCAAATTTCATACTGGATTTTGAAGGTCCAGCAAGGAAGTGATATATTATCTTTATGCACTTTGATAGTCAATGAAAATTATATGATTATTACTTATTAAAATGAGCAGAGAATTGCAATCCTGCCATGTCACTAGAGAAAGAGACACACTCAAATTTTTGTTCACCAAATATTAGGCATATTCGCTTACTGCTTGCTTCAAAGTAACTAATGTCAGAAACAAGTGTTATGGCCAAAGAAGTATATTAACACAGACTGAACCCAATTTTAATGTTTTCTTCCCCTCCCGTGGCTCCTAGCAACATTCAAATGATGAGGGCCCTGTTGACTGCTACCCGAGTATATACAAGCTAAGACAAAGGTTTTCCCTTCCTTTTATCTTCCTTCTCTCCTTCCTTCTTTCTTGACTTCCTTTTTTCCTTGCTATACTTGTTTTTGTTTTGTTTTGTTTTGGGGGTTTTTTGTTTGTTTGTTTTTGTTTTTTATACAGAGAGACTCTGTAGAAACAGCATAATATATGTTAGACATTGGAATCAGAGATGTCTCTGAAATCACACTATCATTTTAACAAGGTGTTCAGGGACAAGCTACCAGAAATTTCAAGAACAAAGATACTGTTCCTGACACCAGATACTTTCATGATACTGGTTATCTAGAAACCGCATTGTTACTTTCTGAAGATGCTAGCAAATGAAACAGTAGAGTCTTTACCTAGTAAAGTTCTATTTCACCCTAATCCCTTAGACCCAAGGTTTTTACCACCATAGTCACTGTTTCAAAATTTATTATTTATCATGCCCTTCTCGTGTACCTCGTACATTTTATGTATATGCCCTGAAATTCAATGCAAAAAGTATTTTATTATATTTACAAATGAGAAAGGCAACACCATGACACATTATAATAAATATCAAAAATTTATATTTATTTCTCAGATGCTCAGCTCTATAGTACATGAGTACAGAACACTGGTTGGGAGATTTCAACATGGCTTTGGATGAAATTTGGGGCCTGGCTTCCAAACTCCAAGATTCCCCATTATTTAAGGAATAGTCATTAAACTCAGACTAACTTCCATGGGAGAGACCCTCAGGGTTGCAGCATACCAACATCACCTATCTTCCCAGTGGAACAGTTTATTTACCAGAGTGTCAGCTATGTGCTAAATATCACAGGTCTGTAAATTTGACTCACTGAACCTTTACAGTAACCGAGAAGAAGTGTCTATTATTCTATTGCAGGAAAACCAAAGCACTGTAAGGAAAGCATGATGAAGAGACACGTCAGGAATTTCAACAGGGGTAGCAGTTTCCTGGCACTAACAAAAATTGGTGAGGTCATGATAGGTGGAGAAAGAACATTGCCTTGAGAGGAAGGCACCTGCTGCTCTGCTTTCCTTCCTTACCTCTGCTTACTCATCACTCAGTCACATATTCGCATAATGGTAATTTAACCAGCAGGGCCCTCTATCTATCAGGCATGGTCCTTGATACTAGGAATACACTGATTAACAAAAATAACCCTCCATGGGTTGTGAATATGGACTACTAGCCTATTCAAGTAGCTTCCAATGATTTAATTACTGTTTTCTTCCTCACCTAAAATGAGAGAGACTGAATAAACGTTCTATTTGCAGCTAGTCTGAAGACTCTGAAGTCCAGTTCTATATTTAAGATCTTTGTGTACGCAAATCTGAATATCAAACGTGGGGGGCCTTTACACACTAGATAAGCACTCTGTCACTGAGCTGTAACCACAGTCCCATTGTGAGGCTTTGGCTGATGGGCTCTGGCTTTTGGTGATAGACACAATTTAAATTTAGCTAATTCTCACAGTATATGGCTTTATTACTAAATAAATAAGTTAGATATGAGTCTATATTACAAGAATCCTCCCCCCGAAAAAAAGAAGTTGGGTATCACTTGAATAAGGTAAGTCTCCACAGGGAAGAATCCACTTTCTCAATTTAAATTCTAATGCAGATATTCAGAAGTATCTTTGATACAACTTACATAAGACTTGGTTGTTTTCTCTGAGTTATAGATTTCAAAAACTACTAAAGAAAATGAAAGAGTGGGCCTCATAGCTTTGCTAATAAAGAGAGAATGGCTTGTATTTCTAAACCAAAAGCAGCCACAGATCATAAGTAGGATCCAAAGGGCAGGATTTGTTTTCAAAGAAACAGAAGGATATAAACTGTTAGGCACAGTGATATAGACTGGTTAACCTAGCATCTGAGAGGCTAAGGCAGGAAAGGAATAGCAAATTAGAGGCTAGCCTGGGATATATATCAAGATCCTGTCTTAAAACATGAAGATGGAGAAAACTAAATTTCAAGTGGATTTAGTCAAGAGTGATTTGGTGAGTAGTAAATTGTTATAACCAGTCACTGCTCCAAGAGTTTTCTTTAGACCTCTAACCAAGGAAGAAGGAATTACAAAAAGGAACTGCTTAGAGAGACATACTCATGAGTTAGGATGAAATATAAATCACTTCAAAAAAAAACTGCATTGGATTTAAAAGAAGAAAGAGAGAGGAAAGAGGCCAATCTAGCCATTTGAGATCTAATCATAGTGAGGTGAGTGCTGTGATTGGTAATGTCAAGCAAGGTAGTTGAGGTAATGGATGATATATGAGTAGAACCTCCCAACAAGATTGATTTATCTTCCTTTAAGAAACATTGGGAGACTACAACCAGATAAACTCAAAATTGAAATTTCATTGCAAAGCAATAAAATTGAGACTTGCAAGTGTCTGCGTTTCAATTACTCCTTCCAAGGTTTTGGACTGAGAAGAGATGGTGTGCAGTTCTGAAACTCTGCAGAGTGATTGGCTGGAAAGTAATAATGTTACATCACAGCTCATTTTGAAATTGGTGTCATTTAAACTGTTTTTAAATGAAAGACTTTAGATAATAAGATCAAGTAGGAAACTTCTTTCATAATGACAAATTACAGGGTGATCAGTTCACCCATTTCATATTCGTGAAAGAGGAGAAAAAGAAATTATGACATCCAACACCCAACAGCTGAGTCCCAGGGAAGGCAGTGTTTATATCATTCCAGGACCTCCCTTCAAGGTTAAGAAGCTCCAAGTATGACTTAATTTTCCATTTTGTTCAAATCATAAAAAGGTTCACTCTCAAAATTGAATCACTGGGGGTGACCTTACACTTAACATCATCTTCAGGTTCTCAAAAATCCCTCTTGCTCACAAGAATACTAGTCACCAAAATTCACTCAAAGAGAATTAAAGTTCAATCATGCAGCTATGGAGCTATAGATTCTTTAAGACTGGATGGCATATAATTTAGGAAACAACACTATGCTATAGATGACTGTTTTTGTCAGGGAAGAGAAGAAAAAAATAAGTTCTCTAGAGACTTGAAAGGGATGAGTCTCATGTGAGAATACTGATGATTGGCTTTTCTGAATAAACATCAATTATATAGCTTGTCTGGTACTATCCAGGACACTGCTCCAATGTGACTGTTCGGATTTTGCATGTATTTCTCTTGAAGGCCAGACCTGACAGTATCCAGAAAACTCCATAATATAAGGCTATGGAGACCCAAATTAACATGAACAATCTACTTTTGCATTTCTCTCAAGGCTCTGTGCACACCTTTGGTCCCCTTTGTTCTCCCCTTTAATAATAGATCAAGGACGTGACTGGTTGTGGACTCTCTTGTCCTTCCCAAAACTCTCTTATCTACTAATCACATAGGTCACATTATACAAACGGAAATCTCCAGTTCACTGTCAGATCTAGTATCAATGGTGTCTCCCATCTGCCTCTTTACTTTGAAGAGCTCTACCTTTCTTCTTTTTTTAGGCATGCCTCCTGATGTTGTTGGTCAGTATCACTGGCTTGCTCCTTAATCTGCCAACTACTAAGACTTGCCTTGGCCTATTTCTCCATATCAGCATTGCACTAACCTTTCTAAGTCAGAGCCAAACATTTTTTATCTGTTCTTAGAAGATATTCATATTAAGCCTGAGCTTCCTGGACAGACCTACTAGACTTAGACATATACAACTAATCCATACTTCATATTTTCCTATTGTTAACTAGACTCTACCCCTGTCTCAGGAACCTCATGATGTCTTACTTAGAAACAAACATCAAATTGTAATGAAATGCCTTTGAGAGAGTGAACCCTAATTCACACTCATCTTTCCCTTAAGTAAGTGTGAGTTTTTCTTCTTTGGTCCAGGACATTTTTTCTTCTTTCTTTTATTACTATTGTTGTTGTTATTGCGCGTGATTAAGTTGTGATACTCTACCCATATTCTACCTTAGAAATACAGGACAACCCCCCCAACATACACACACACACACACACACACACACACACACACACACACACACACAGGCTCAGCTGCAAATTTTATGTTTTATTTGGGGATCGCTCTAGCTAAAGAACCATGGCTCGCTGAAATCATGCCTTCCAGCAGCAGCTGCATCCAAATACTTGCTAATATATAAAGGAATACTGTGTCAACCTCAGTCTCATTTAGGAGATCTCTAAAGAGCCATCCCAGCCTTAGAGCTTCTTGTGGGGTTTGCTGAAAGCATCATTGTGGATACTGAACTCTCTCCCTGATCTGTCACACCTTTCTAACACCCTTCCTGTTCCCACCCACACAAAAATGTCCTTCCACATGGATTTCCTAACAAATGGACTACATGCTCACCTTAGGCTGCTTCCTGGGGAACACAGATTGCAACAAAGCCCTGGAGCAAGGGCAATTTCCCCTCTTTTACATTTATACGTGCATCCATTTATGCTCTTTATCATGTATTGAACTGTAAAGTCATCAGAATAAGGTCTGCATTTTGCAATCATATATACCTTTAGCGTTTAACTTCAAGACTCTAGTGTGTAACATGTATAAATAAATAAATGAGGGAATGAATAATTAGTGTTGAAAATTAGCACCTCTGAGATACTGCAAGGTCTTTACACAGTTGAAAAATCATCAACATGTTTTCTTTAATTGATAGTGTTTAATGAGAATTAGCTACAAATAAGACATTGAGCTCATTGCACTGGAGAGGAGGCTATAAAGACACCATATGGTAATTGTCACCTATTCACAGGATAGATGCAGTACAGAGCCACAGCATATCAAACCCTTCCTCCTGTACATACATACCTGTGGTAGCATTCAATTGTATAATCATTAGAGTAAAACATTAAGAGTAATAAAATCAATAACAGAACATAATAAACACAGGGTGGGTAGTGTGTGTGTAATATATATATATATGTGTGTGTATAATGTAGGCAGGACAAATGCAAAGGGAAAGAAATTTCATCTTGCTATTCAACATAACAGTGCCAAATTTAGGAATTGTTAATTTGCGGAATTTCCTACTAATAAATCCCAGCCTTGGTTAACTTCAAGTAACTGAGCTACAGGAACGCAGCGCCTTAAAAAGTGGGTCTGGGATCAATTCCCTCCCCTCAGGAAGTTTATAATTTTGTCAGACGGATAATTACCCCCAATTTTGATAGCAGTGGCTCCCGACTTTAGCTGCTCCTCACAACCAAGAAGCCCCATTGCAGGAGGTCCCCACCTCCAAAGACTCTGATTTCACTGTGAGGTGTGCAGCAGGTGAGCCTCAGCTCCCCAGGTGTTTCTCCTGTGTCACCAAGGTTAAAAAAAAAAAAAAAAAAAAAGCACTGAATTGTGATGAGCTTGTGTGTTCTAAATACTGTTCTAGGGCTTAGGCTAATGAACAATTCTTTTAACAGCGTGAAAGGGAAATTACCATAACTTTATACACTAAGATAAATGTCCCAATAGCACAGCCCTTTAGATATGGAGCTGCAACAGAAACCACAACTCAGGCTCTAAGACTGGGCGCTCAGCTACAATATGTCCGCGCCTCATCTGCAGAGTTAGCAGTAGACTAATTTACAAGCATAGTTTATGTAACTATGGGCAGCCTCTGTGGTCAAAATAATAAGAGCAACAAAAATGCCCTTTGACCTTAAGTAGGAAATGCGACTTGCTATTTTTCAGGTAGCCTAAGAATAGCGTGAGTTTACATTCGTGGATGGGGTGAAAACCCATGTAAAATCAACTCGCTGTTTGTTTAGGACTTTACATCTTAGGGCTGAATGTAGACTCTTATTTAAATATCATGCAGTACAAATAGAATATATTTTTATAGTTCCTTAAGATGCATGTTCTACTGAGCTCATCGATAGTGCTGAAATAACATTAGGGCTCCAGCTCTTAACATTCAGAACCAAGTAACAGCAAGCAGGAAGGAAGAAGAAAGCTGCTGGAAGACAAGTGAGCCCTGGGAAGGTCAGGGGAGGGACTTCACTTTCTTCCTCTCTGCCTTCTTCTCTCTGTTCTTGGAAGCACTGTATCTTCATAGTTAACGAACTGCTAACAAGTTCCACAGATACTTAGGCCTTTCCAGTTCATTCTCTCTCTCTCTCTCCCCATCTCATGTTGCTGGCTTCTTCCTTTTTCCTAATAATTCCCTCTTACAGCCCCCCCACACACACACCGGATAAGAAGTTCCTCTGCCCACTAGCCTAGGGAAAGAAAGAAGCAAGAATATGTGCACACCAATCTCCAGCTAACTCAGAGCACTGCTCCAGGGAAAGCATATAGACCATAACAGGTTCTCTGGGTTCTATGCGGATTTCTCATGTGCAGAACCTATCACAAACTTTAGATAAGAGAGGGAAGTGTAACAACTTAAAGCATTTATGTTGTCAGAATTAAGACGAAAACATATTCCTGGTGCTTAATTCCCACCATGTAACCTCTTTCACTGTTTTATTAAGATTTAACAGCAACATTAAAATTTTAGAACAAATCTATAGGGCTCCAGTAAAAATATTTAGTCTTTTAAACTTTTCAGGAAGATTTAGGAACTTGGACCCTTTATAATATGGTTTAGTACATTTAAAACCACCCTATACATGCATATAATACACAAGGAACAAAATAAAAATATAGTAGGATATATATGTATGTATATATATATATATATATATATATATTAAGGCATTTAAGGACTATCTGATTTTTTTCTCTCCATTTATTTTACAAATCCAAACTTTCTATAATTAAATGTTACTCTTTAAAGATTTTTAAATTTATTTTTTATTTATAAAAAGTCTTTTTTATCCATGTATCCCCCTGCTTCTCCTCCCTTCCTTCCTCCTAATCCCTCCCAGTCTGCCCTCAGGCTTCCCCTCTCCATCCTCCCCCCATACCCTCCCCCCAAAGGGCAAGGAGTCCCAAATGTTTAAAAAGAACACTTTGAAATTTACCTCAGCTAAGAGTATAAAGAGATCTCTGTAGTTCCCAACATGATTATTTCAGGAGCCCCCACTGCATAGTACCTCAAACATTAAAATATGCCTACATTCCATTTTCTCCCAGTGTTATAGATGGCCATTGGAAAGTTTAACTAAAGAAAAATTAGGCAAGTGAAGTAATTCAGCATTATGCAAGTATATTTCTACATGAGTCTGCCCTATTCTTGCTATTGGGTATTTTCAAAGGCACAAAATCATTTGGTTTAATTTATCTGGGGTGTAAATTATAGCATCATATCTGTTACATGTCTGAACATGAAACATAAAAGACAATGGGAATCAATAGTCAAAATTTGAATTACCTAGAATAGTCAGCAAACTTTGGAAAGTTAATTAGTTTCATTTTTTTGTTGTATCTTTAATTTTTTGTTACCAAATTGTCATACATAAGTAAAATACATATATGCACAGAACCATATGTGGGATCAAACACTTGATTTTTGTGTGCTGTTGATAAGAATTAAGTGCTAGATAAGTGGAGACCATGTTAACTGCATTTAACTTGTTTCTTCTTGGTGTTTAAACATCTGGCAAGGTAATTTGCACCTAAAAGTCTCTATAAACAACATGCAACTTTTAACAAACAAGCCCAGCATGTTGAAATGCCAATGTGATTAAAACTGCAAAGTTTAAGGCAGACAAGAACAAAAAGAACACATTTCAACTTCCTTCCACATATAATAACCTCCTACCTCTTGTCTTCTAAGAGCATTGCCGTTGTTTACATTTTAAACATTAGCTGTGCCTGAATAATCCAGTGTGTAATTTGAAATCATACATTTTAAAAGGTTGCTAGGAATAGGGAAGATATCACACAGATAAAGGAAGTAAAGTATGCATTCCTGAAAAGCTTACTATTTCACCATAATGCTATTGTTTCAATGTTTCTGGGTCTCTTCAGGTGAAAGGCTAAGTTTCAGAGGAGAGCCCCACACAGATTTACTAAGAATGCACAAGAATGGTGGTTCTTAATATCATGCACAAGAAGTCCAGCTCCACTGAGTACCTAAGAGTCATCTCTGAACCTGGTCCTGGTGACAGCTTAAACTCCAGCTATTTTTCTGTTTTTCTCTCTCAGCAGCCAAATACTTGTGTTTTACTTATATATTTTGAAGTTTCTATTTAATGAGATATAATTAGACAAATTACAACCTCTCTTTCTCCCAAAGCTACTCAGAACATGGCTGACCTTTGCACGTAATGTGATCCCGAGAAGGGTGCTAATGGATTGCAACTTCTCAGTTGCAGTGGAACACACCTGCAATACTTGAACTCCAAAAGTAGAGGAACATGGATAAGAAGGCTGAAGCCAGCCTGGGCCATATGGTTGTTGTTTTATTAATTTGTGTTTTGTGTTGTTTTGTTTTTTCTTTTGCCATGTGTGACACTGTGTTATTGTTTTACTTATGTTATTACACGTAGTTGGCAAAGATAAGGACTATTATTACTGACATTTTATAGGCAAAAGAAGAGACATAAGATGGTCCTGTGGTTTGCCTATGCTTTTACAGATAGTAAGTAGCTCGAATGAAATTTAGTTTCAGAAAGCCAGCACCACAGACCACATTTATACCTATAGATTATACTTTCTTTTGTGGAAAAAAAAACCTGAAGACATAAATTTCAGGTGTGTAAAGAAATCTAGAAGCAACACCACTCTATCCAGATTTTTAATTTAATGTTCAAAATACTTGTTAATATGAAAAACCTACTCAGAATTCACTACATTGTTATTATTTATGTATAGATTTCAAACCAAGCCAATAGCTATATGTAGTAAACCTTCACAATCACAAATAACACTTAAATTTGCCTACTTTTACTATTTTTAAAACACTGGATTCAACTCAATTTTTATTATTATAATTATCATAAATATATGTTTTCATACATACAAGCTTGTAAACAGGAAAAAAATCCTCAAACAATGGAAGGTGTTAGTGATTTAAAATATGTCATTCTCTAGTTTCTGAATAATTTTTAAAAAATAATAGAGAAAATAAAATGTGTATTTTGACCCAAATACAATACCCGCAATGAATAAACACTGTAATACCTCACAAATAAGAGATATTTTCTTTCCAGCATTCAAAGAATAACTATTGAGAGTTTATTCTAACACAATTGCTGTCCTGAGAAATAAAATCATCTGCTAGTGAAGAAGCAGCCCCAGGTAGAAATGGAAAATTACCAGCAGCATTCACAGTATAACAAATAGTAACTTAGCAGTGAAGGCTATTCTATTTGTTAAAGAAAATGAAATCGAGGGGTATGTTGGATTTACTTGGAAAATAAAATAAAAATCACCACCCTACTCTATGCATTAACTTTGACATTTAGAGCCAAAAGAGTAGAGACAGAAGATGAGATGGGAGTCTCTTTAAAAACAAAAACTATCCTATTATATTTTAAATTTTCAGTGTCCACCTTTGTCTGACATTTTGGAGGTTAAATGCGTGTCCATGCTCTGGCCCCAACTCAGCTTTCCTTTCTGAGGTTAGAGCTCACACAAGAGCTTGAGGAAAACAAAAACTGTCAAGACCACTCTCCAACAAAAACTGCCGACCTCACAGTGATGATGACACTCAACAAAAATGACCCAGATGAAGGTTCAGACACTCAATTCGAATGAACAATTATCAGCATGTTCAAGTAACTCAAGACGATGTGAGGATTCCAAGAGAAGAAGAACAAAGAACTGGACAAAATAAGGAAGCCAGTGCTTGTTATGAAAATAGAATTCAACAAAGTTAGAAATACTGAAGAAAAACAAAACTGGAATGATGAACTGAAAATACAATAGATCAAATAATAAGATCAGTCAAAAGGCCTCACCAACAGGATAGACGGATCATATGGAGGACAGAATTTTAATGTTTGAAGGCAACACCGAGGAACTGTCATGACTAATTATAAACTTTAAAAATGTATAGAAGGAACATGCAAGATCTTGAGGACACCATGAAAAGGCAAAATTTTCTCTATATGGGTAGATAAGAAGGAAAATTTTACATCAAAAGAACAGAGAATGTTTTGAACAAAATCAATAAAGAATACTTTCCAAATCTAGAGAAAGTGATGGTCTTATAGACATGAGGGACTCACAAGAGCACCAAATAAACAACATCAGAACAAAGAACTTCCTCCTGTCATATCTGCCACATCATAGTTAAAACATATTAAGTATACAGAACAAGTAACATGTACGGATAGCTGCCAGAGAGGGGGACCAAGTTCTGTTAGGCAGGCCTATCAAGATACCTATCGATTTCTCAATGGAAAGCTTCGAAGCTCACCAACTTTGGCAGAATTATTTTAAATGATCAAAGATCACAAATGCCACTGATGAATTCAGCCAAACAATCTACCATAATTAAAAAACAAAGAAAAACTCCCCATGACAAAAGCAGGTTCAAGAATTAATAACAACCACCCAAGGCAGCCCTACTGATGCTGGAAAGAATTTCTTGCTCAGATGAACAAGATAAAGAGACTCAAGAAGACACACAAAGACAACAAACGGCACTAAGATAATTGTTGGACAAAAGACAACTGTAAAAAAAAAACACCCAGAAAACCAAATTACAGGAATCAATACTCACTTTTCAGAAATAACACCAGATATTGATGAACACTGTTTTTGTATTTAAAAATAAAAAACCAGGTGAGCAGGGTGTATTAGAAATCAGGATCCTTCCTTTTGCTGCCTCCAAGAAATGCATGTTGCTATCTTAGGGTAAAATGATGAGAAAAAATCCTCTATGTGAACAGGATAACAAACCAACCAAACAACAAGCAGGCATTTCAGAATTTCAGTAACTCTAATTTACATTGCAGCTTACTTTTTATAGTAATCAAACATGACAAAGCTGTCTTTTTTATTTTTTTATTTTTTTGCCAAAGAAAGCACTTATGCATTTGAACATTACACAAATGACCTGTCTCAGAAATTCATGTGTTCATAGTTGTGAGTCCAGAGAGACTGAAGAATTTATGTAGAAATGGACATCCTGGTCACACATATCCCAGCCTGTGATCGCAATGCAGATAACATGATTGCATGTAGGTTATCAGTCTAAATGAAGCTTCTTTTGTTTATGGATTCTGCCCCAAATCAGTGTTTTGTCACATGGAAACAACCCATAAAAGTCCTTGAGAATTTAAGCCCTTCCAGTGAATGGTAAGGTATGTACTTCCTACAGAGTAATCCTAAACACTGTAGTTTTATACCATGTCTTCACATTTCAAACACCATTACACAGAATTTTTGTATAAGTAGATTCGAAAGTTATACCTTCAACTTCAAATTGAGAGAGTCTAATTTGGAAAATAAACAACAGAAAAACAAACATTAAGAAAATAGGCCATTTATTTTGCAAAGGGATTTCTTGTGAGTCGTCATTAAGTAACAATTACTATAAAAAATGTTTTTCCAAATGTGTATAGACAGTTTCATACATTTATATGATAAATTTTAGTCATTTTTACTCCTCTATTCCTCCTCTTCATCTTTCATTAGTTCCCTTCTTTTCAACAAGCCCTGATCCTACTTTCTTGTCCTCTTTGTGTGTGTGACGCAGGCAGTGGCTTTAATTAGTTACTTGCCTGAATGGAGGTGGAGCAAAAGCAATTTGTCTGAGGCTATACTACTGAAGAAAATAATATCCCAAACCAACAAGTGTTAACTAACCATAGTTACTCTGGTTGAGGGGTCAATGAACTCTTCCTTCAAAGCAATGATGGGCCAAATCTTGTGGAAATTTTGTCTGTTGATAGACAATCACAGCTGCACTGAGCTCATAACAACTTCCTTGCCATGCTCAAAGGATTTCATTTCATCGAACATCACAACATCAGCTCTTACATTCTTTCTGCCTTTCCTCCATAGGTAAGACCTGCACAGAATGTGGGGCATGTAGTTTTATTTATGGCCCCGGGTTACCTAATTTAGTACAGCATTTTCCAGGTTTATCCATTTTCCTTCAAATTTCATATTTTCTTTTTGTTCTTTCCTGCTGAATAACATTGTGCCATGCATGTGAAATGCATCTTTATTAGCTATTCATGGGTACCTGGGCTAGTTCTTCTCCCTCCCTATTGTTGATAGAGCTGTAATGAATCTGGGAGTGCAGGTATGTCTGTTAGCAGTTGAGGAGTGCTTTGGGAACATACCCATACCCGGGAGCACTGGAGCTGGGGCACATGGCACTTCTGCATTAGCTTTGTAAGAATGCACCACACTATTTCCTGCTGGGGCTGCCCCAGTTTACAGTTTACATAAGGGTCCATCCCCACATCTTTGACAGCATTTATATTCTTGTTTTCTTCACAATAGCCATTCTGACTGGCATCAGATGACATCATAAAGTAGTTTTTACAGGCATTTCACAGATAGCCAAGGATGTTGACCTTTTTACTAAAGCATTTATTTATTATCTATTTATTTTCTTCTTCTAAGAAGTCTATTCAGTTTCCCAAACTTCATCTTTTAAAAACAAAATTTTTATTTATGTTCTCAGTGTTTAGTTTATGAAACTCTTTGTATATTCTAGACACTAATCTTCATTTGGATGTATAGCTGGCCAAGACTTTCTCCCGTTCTGTGGGCTGCCTAGTCCCTTTACTGATTTTGTTGTCATTGAACAGAAGCTTTGTAATTTCAGGAGTTCCCACTTGTCAATCGGCAATTTCATTTGCTCATTGATTGGAGACATCTTCACAAAGGCCTTCCATGTCTTCAACTGTGTCTATATCACAAAGTGCACACTAGCAGTTTCAGGTCTAACCTTGATGTCTTTGGTACATTTGGGATCTTTCCTTTGTAAGGAATGATTATAAGGTCAGGAGATTGTGTGTGTGTGTGTGTGTGTGTGTGTGTGTGTGTGTGTGTGTATGTGTGTGTGTACATATATATGTACATATGTGAGTACATATATGTATGTTATACATATAGTACCATTTGTATAAGAAGCTATCTGTTCTCAAATGTGTCTTTTTGTTTTTGTCAAAAGTCAGGTAGCTACAATTACACAGATGTATGTCTGGTTTCTCTGTTCTATTTCATGATCCTAGGTGTTTATTAGTATGCTCATACTATACATTTTTTCTTTTCTTTTTTTTATGACTGTAAAGTATGACTTGAAGTTCACTATTGTGATACCTCCAGCAGTATTTTTATTGCTCAGGATTGCCTTTGGTCTTTTTCAAACCCATAAGCATGAAAGATAGTCTCATCTTCTGGTGGTTTCTTTTTCAATTTCTTTCTTCAGTGTTTTATTTTTTCTTTGTAAAGATTTTCTTTTCTTTTCTTTCTTCCTTTCTTTCTTTCTTTCTTTCTTTCTTTCTTTCTTTCTTTTTTTTTTTTTTATACCAGAACTGAATTGTTTTTCTTGATCTCCTGTAGTATTAAATTTCTAGCCTGGACTTCCAAGCCTACCCTGGAGATTTAGACCTATTCACAGCCCCACTGCTGCTTAGCACCAAATAATCACACAAAGGCTTATATTAATTTTATGCTGATTGACTTAGCACCCAGGCATAGAACTTGCTAACTCTTAATTCTTAATCTAGCCCATGATTCTTATTCTGTTTAGCCATGCGACTCGGTACCTTTTCTCAGAGCAGCATATTTGTCCTCTGCATCTTCTGGCTTCTCTGGAGTCTCTGTGGCATCTCTCTGGCTTCTCTGCTCTGTTCTTCCTCTTCCCAGAGTTTTCCCAGTCTTGTAGCTCTTCCAACACTTCCTGTCTGCCTTCAGCCAATCAGCATTTTTATTAAACTAGTAGGCAGGACAGTTATTTACAATGTAATAACATAATCCCACTACAATTTCTTTCTTGATATATTTGGCAATGGCATTGGTCAAAGGCTACTGATTTGTGCATATTGATTTTGTAACCCAGCTGTGAGTTTTCTCATTTAGTCTCTAGGGTCTCCTGTGTATAGAATCAAGTCACCTACAGATGGGGATTCTTCGACTTGTTCTTTCTCCATTCATCTCTTTTCTGTCTCCTTCTCGTCTTTTTATGGTCGTGTTTCATACTTAAGCAATAAGTTGTACAGAAGAGAGGAGAGTAGGCGTCCTTGTCTGTTTCCTGATTGGACTGGAAATGCTTCAAGTTTTGCGTTTTTCTTTTGTTTTGTTTTTTCTTTCTGGTATGATGTTGGCTATAGGTTTGTAATACATGGGTTGTATTCAGATAAATATGCCCCCTTCTCTCATCCATAGTCTCTCTGGGGATTTTATCATAAGAGGATACTGGATTTTGTCAGAGGCCTTTTCTTTATTAAGATAATCATGTAATTTTTGTTGTTGAGACCCTTTGTGTTAGATTATATGTATCAATTCACACACGTTGAACCATTCCTGAATCCCCGAAATAAAGCCATCTTGATTATTCTGAGGACTTCTGTTGGTTAATTCCATGTCACAAAAACACTGATTTGAGGGAGAATCTCTCCAACTGTAGACAAACCTTCACCTGTTTGATAACCTACACACGTCATGTCAGGTAGATCATGTTTCCACATGAATTTTTCAAACTTTGAACTCACAACTATGAACACTCTATTTTATGAGACAAGTCAGTCCCATCATGTTTATTATAGAAAGTAGGACGCAATATAAATCAGGGTCACTGAAATTCAGTATCAGAGTCTCATGAAATATCATCTAAGAAAAGGAAACACATTCTGACACGGTAAGTATAGAGCAATAGGAACACAGATACCCCTATTTCCACTCAATTGCCCATATATCAAACCAGCTAGTTATTCCACAGAAGAATTTCTTCATCAGTAAATAACAACATAAACTTCCTAATTGTTCAGCCCTAAACTTAAGAGTCACCCTTGGTTTATCTCTTTCACCAACTGACAGCAATGGCTATTGTCTTGATTTCTGTGATTCAAGCCCTGCAATTTCTCTTTATTTCTAAAGATACAACTCTAGTGTAGGTCACCAACGTCTCAGACTGCTTCAAATGTTGTTTAATATAATTCCCTGATTCTCTTTTTCTCTTTAAGACATTGTTATGAAACCTCAAAGGAGAATCTTTTACTTTCTATGTTTAGAAGATTCTGATGTCTGACAAAATGAAAAAAAAAAAAAAAACAAGAACAAACTACTTTCTGTGGTACCCAGATTTCACATAACCTAGAAGCCTTAAAAGGTACTCCAGTGCTCCATGTCCTAAAACCCTTTCTTCATATCGTATAGGCCTTTTTATGACAGACAATGAACTGATCCATGGCTGAGGGTTGTCACATTTTCCATCTCCCTTTCCAGCAACATGTCTGCTTTAGATGGACCCTTTCTCAGTTTTAACTTTACTAATCTCGCCTTAGCATTCTGTCTGAATCAGAACCCACTGATACTCCATTTTCCTTTAGTTCCTTCCACTGTTATTCCCCATGTCCACTGAGTGTGGACATTTTCACTCACTCTTCTCTTATGCCTTAAAAAGGCATGCTCTGTGAGAATAAAGACCTTGCTGTCTTAGTTGCTACTGTTCCAGAAACCTATGGGTCTGCTACATCCTTAGTGACAATAAATATTAATCAAACAAATGAGTGAATGAAATGCAGAGTACAATACAGAAAAAAAGATATTAGTCTCATCTATTTTCACAGCAACAAAGTTGTCCCAAAGGGGACAGAGGCTCTACCTGGTAGAAAGTCATAAGACTTACCTCTTCCATATTAGAAGGAGTGATTTTGCTTCCAAACTGAAAATGCCTTATTTCATTAAGAGAAACATTTTGCTAAGGATACTTCTGATGGAGACAAGGAATGGAGCTACATGTAGCAATGAGGTTTCTTGGTCCTGGGCAGCCAGAGGTCCAGACCCACAGACCTGCAGCCCCAGACCCCTTAGTTACCTGCCGCTGATTAGGCCCCCAAAATGATTCAGATGCTTGTATTAAATTCATGCTGTTTGGCCTATGGCTCAGGCACATTGCTAGCTAGCTCTTACATCTTAACTCAACCCATTTCCATTAGTCTGTCTGCCACGTGGCCCGTGGCTCACCTGTGTTCCTTACAGCTTCTTCTTGGGTGGCTGGCTCAGTCTGTCTGACTCTACCCTGCTTCTCCTACCTATGCTGTGATTTCCCTTCCTACTTTTTCTATGGTGCCTGTCATGGGCCAAAACAGCTCCTTTATTTAAAGATTGATATTCACAGCACACAGAAAGGCATTCCCACATCAGCTACCTTTCCATAGCATGTAAGTACTTGGACCAAAAATGTTAATAGTCCTGAGATGAGGAAGAACTATGAGAGCATTGGCCCTTGAATCCGAGTTTTTATGCTTGATATTGTAGGGCCATCTTGGAAGAAGAATCACATTCTTTCTCTTTCTCTTTCTCTCTCTCTCTGCATGTGTGTGTACATGTGTATACATGTGTGTATAAGTGCTCACATATACACAAGTACACAGGGCTGCATACAAGTGTGGAGAGATAACACATACGGTTTCTTTCCAGTCTGGAGCTCACCTGCTAGGCAAGGCTGAGCCCAGAGATCCACCTGTCTCAGCATTCCCAGTGCTGAGATTACAAGCATGCACTACCACCATCCTAGATTTTTAAAAAAAACTTGGGTTAGTGCTTATCAGGCACACATTTTACTTACTAATCTGTCCCCTTAGCCTCTTTTATCAAAGTTTCTTTGGCTCAGTAAATAGTGAAGTGATGTTCATGTGAAATTTACAGAGGCTAATGGGGAAATAAAAGTGGAATCTGCACAGGATAAGAACATTTTATACAATGAGTAAATATTTTATAGCTTACTTTAACAATAAAATTAAAAATAATTCAACTTGCTGTCCACTATGGAAGGAGAAAGCTCCATGTCTTCCTTTTTTTCTCAATTTCTGCTCTTCTTCATTCCCTAACTTTCTCCTCTGAGATTTCTCTCAACTCAAAAGCAAGCACGAATTCATAAATTCCCTATTCCCACGAATTGGTGCCGTTCCAAGGTGGCCAGGAAAGGACCATTTCAGAATGATTATTGTGTGTCGTAATCACAAAGGAAACCTATAGTATATGAGGAAAGAAATATGGGAATAGACTACCTCTCTTCCTGAAACCTTTAATTTTAAAGATTAATTTCATTATTTTTTACATGCATATTTATTTGTGTGTGGATGAAAAAAAAAAAAGAAAAGGAAAGGAGAGAACACATCTGCTCCTAGGTGGGAGAGAAAATTCACTGTAGGTAGAAGAGAAAGCATAGCCAGAGGCAGACACATCTAGGAGTGTCCAGAGTAGTCATGACCCTGAGCCATGTGAGGAGGGAGAGGGGAAAGAAGGAAGGGAGAGGAGGAACCATGTGCAGCATCCAGGAGGCCCAAGGAAGACTGGTAACCAAAGTGGTTGAATTATATAAGGAAAGGCAACTAAGAGAAGGACAGGCCAGCCTCTGAGCTGGAGCAGTTTAGGGTAGGGGCAATGTATGCCACGCAGGAGGGCCCTGTAAAGGGCATGGAATGGGAGATGCAAGGAGAACCAAGCAGTCAGCATCTACTTTGCTATGCTAAGACCATTTGTCCCAAGTCTGAGACTGTATAGTATGTGCATGGCTGTGTACATAAGGCATAGATAGCTGAGAAGGTCAAAAGACACATCAAATACACTGGAGCTTGAGTTACAGGCTGTAGTGAATGTGCTAAGAACCTAACTCTGGCCCTTTGCAAGTATTAAACTACAAGCCGTCTCATCAGAGCTAAAATCTCTATTTTTTAAGAAAACATAAATCATTAAGTCAAGAAATTTGAGAAACATACTAGCAAGAGAAAATGAAAAGAGTAAGAGTATGAGGTGGTCTCCAGAGGCATCAAGCAATGTGGGTCTAAACAAAGTTAGAGTTTGTAAAATAACAAAGTGGTTGAGGTGGAAACTGCTCCCCTACAGCATTTCCCCTTTTCACATTTGTGCTTGGTTCTCTTCTTATGCTAACATGGGCAATCAACTCCTATTCAAGAAACTCAGAGCATCAGAGTTTTAAAATGCAGGTTTTTCCCATTTTGGAAAAATGAACCAGTGCATAGGTCAGAAACTACCTATGGAGTCTAGAGATGTGTCTCCTAATCAATCATATTCATATTTTATTTTTGTCAGACATTCAAATATCCACATGAAATATGAAAACACTATCAATAAAGAGCTCCATATTAGCTGTGAAGATATTTTACTTTTAGAGCCTTTTTTATTCTAAATCCAAATTTCGGAATTCCAGCTCTTCATCTTAAGCCTTGAATAGTATTGAATGAGGGGAAACTTGCCAGTGAAATGAAGCATCATCTTTGCTTTGGACTGGAGATTAGACAAAGTTGGAGAGAATGATAGTAAGCAAAGGGCACATTCCTGAATGATGAACTTAGGTTACCATGTCCAGGTGAGATGTTAGAAACTTTTCTAGATGGTTCCTAGCTTGTCCTTTTCCAGTTGGAAATAGTACATGATAGAATAAATTTCAGAGCTTTTAAAAAATTCATGCTAGTTCAGCATCATATTGGGTGCCTCTCTAGATGAAATGGATGTTGGGAAATAGACATAGTGTCTTTATTTTATTGACTGTCCTTGCTGCCTGGATTTTCTTCTCAATGTATCATGGAAAGGAAAGTGCTAACCAGGTACAAACAAATATCAACTTAGATGAAATTCAAATTGTTAGAATAAAGTATAAAAGCCAGCAGTATAAAATCTAATAATAATAGAGAAATAGCCACTGGTCTGGGGAAGGAAACTCACATACAATTCCTTGTTGAGGATGAGGCTGTTTGGGGAGGGGGCTTCAAGGCACTGTGGGACCTTAGATTGTGAGGGAGAGCAAAGGGATCAGGATCACCAGGAGACCCATGGAGAAGGCTGACCCAAGCTCTTGGGAGTTCACTGACTCTGAAATAACAACTGAGGAACCTTAATTGAAGGGAACTAAACCCTCAAAATGTAGCTAACATTCAAACAGCATCATGGGCAGTTTGTGGAGCCTCTTGCAGTCAGATCAGCAGATCAGAGTTTATTCCTGGTGGTTAAACTGACATCTCAGAGCCCATTCCCTACAGAGGAACACCTAACTCAGCCTTGATACTGTTAGGAGAACATAACTCAAGAGGATATGCCAGAGCTTGGGAGGCCTTGCCCTCCTCAGGAATGGATGGGGAGGATGGGGTGGGGGAGGGCTGGATGAGGACTGGGAGGAGGGGAGAGGGGGAACAGTGGTGGGTATGGGAAAAATTTTAAATAAAAAAAGGGGAGAGATTGAGAATAGATATTAAGAATATTATTAGGATGGGAGACATGCTGCAGGACTTTAGAGGGAAGGAAGGGCTTCCAGTTAGAAGCTTAGGAGCAAGGAGAGAGAGAGGGGGGGGGAGGGGGAGGGGGAGGGGGAGGGAGAGGGAGAGAGGGAGAGGGAGAGGGGGAGGGAGAGGGAGAGAGGGAGAGGGAGAGGGAGAGGGAGAGAGGGAGAGGGAGAGGGAGAGGGAGAGGAAGAGGGAGAGAGCACAAGCCAGAGTACCAGGAGAGTCCTGTGGAAAGATGCAAAGTGGGGGATATGGAGAACCCTTTCCAAGGACCAGGCTGAGGAGTTCTCTGAGAAGTCCCTAAAGTCACCTATCAGGCAGTCTCTTGAACAATTCCCACAACAAAGGTGGATATTAGACTTCCATAAGTTTTTAGGGAGGAACAGAATTTTTCACCACATGATTTAGTTCAGTGTAGCAAATATGATAAACCACACTGAAAAGCCGGGTTGAAGCAGAACTTCATAACTTTGGGTCTACAGCACAGATTTTTTTTTAACTATCTACCCCCAGGGAGGTAGTTACAGGGGTGTGTGGCCTGACATCTTTAGGTTTGGGATACGTGCCAATAAGAGCATCCACATTTTTTAAGGGGTAGGCACCATTCTAAAAAGATGGTGCTAAGGTATGCCACTTCAACAGGCAAACACTGATTTTGTGAGGGGGTTAAGCCTCTGAGAAATGAGAATTCTGTGTTTAAGAATGCTTATCTACTTATTTCAATATGTGTATATGTTATTTGTGCAAAAGAAGACTTTTAAAGTTAGTTCAAATAATATTGTGAAAATAAATGGGCATGGCATTCTGAAATGAAGCTACTCTGATCAAATAATTTAAAAAAAAAAAAAAGATTTGGGAAATAAAACCACAGAAAAGAGTCCATAATGCTAAAGGGGCAAGTAGTAACAGTCCAAATGACAAAAATACATATTTTATTAACATAATATTTTTATTGCTTCGTTGGGAATTTCACACCATCACCAAATTCCACTTACTTCTCAGTCTATGTCTACCCTCATCCTTGTGGCCTACTCCACCCCCATATAAAAAAAAGGAAAAAAAATCGAGTCTAATTTTTGTTGTTTGGGATCAAACTCTCTGTGACCTGCTCCTTAAATAAGACGGGTCTCTCTTTCTTGTCCCGGAGCCTTCAATCTTGAGATGTTATACTTCATCATTCTTATCACAGATTTTAAGTTCTCTACAATGGCTTTCTGTTTACACTGCTACTTATGGGGGGTGACATTGGGAAGCAGGGGTTGTCATAGAAACATTTCACATCCTTCTTTTTCAATTGTATGACTGTAGCCATCAATATCACTACAAAAGTAGCTGCCTTGCTTATTATAGTCAGTAGAACCATAGATCATGAATTTTCTCAAGATTTCTGCTGATAGCACACAGCAGGAACTTGGCACCAGCTGCAGTAGGACCATAGACCCAGACAAAGCCCTCGGAGGTGGCCAGACCATGGACATTAACATGGCCTCAGGAGGCAATGCAGGTCACATATATCAATTTGTCTCCTGGTGGCCACACAGATCTCATACACAAACATGACTTCAGTCTGCAGCACAGAACTTGACATCTGCATGGCATTTTGTGACAACACAGACCACAGACATAGACACAAACTCAGTTATAGTAGGACCATGGACCCAGACATCAACAAGGTCTAAAGTGGCAACACAGGCCACTTATATCAATATGGTTCTGTCAGCAGCCTGGCCTATAAACCTCAGCATGTCTTCAGTCAACGGCACAGACCAAGAATGTCCTCATGGATCTTGACCTTCATAGCAACCTGGGATAGCAGCATGGACCATAGACAAGCAACATGGCTTCCAATGGCATCACAGACCACAGTGGTCCTTCAGTGTGGTCCAATCCAGAAAGTGAACCAACCCTACTGGGCAAAGATATGCTCTGCTGTCGACCTAAGTCCTCTATCATGCCTGTTGCCCCACAGAATCTTCATTTTGACCTCTGTCCACAGTGCACATATACATTTTTAATCTAAGTCTTTTGCTATATGTTATAATCCTATCAAAATTATTATTTATTCAGAATGAATCATAATACTGGACACATTAGACCCATAATCTCTAACATATGATGATTATAATTTACTACTACCTATATTCTTAATTGCTGTCAGCACAAAATCATAGCAAGCCCTGCTCTTTAGGCTTGGAGTTTTAATTTAATGAGTATAAAAATAGTAGTTACAACTTTAATGGAACTAATTAATTTAATTGGCAGTGACAATACAGTTGATGTTTATGATCTGCTCACCAACTGCCTGGGAATGATTGATCTAAGCGTTCTGTATGCATTTTTCTTAAAATTTCCCAAAGTCCTTTGATAAATATAGCATCCCTTTCTCAGCATTACACATGAGAAAACTGGTGCTCAGCTTACTGGGCCCTTAACTAATGTCACAAAGAAATGATAGAGTTGAGACATATCACACATATTTTTCTTACTCCAAGGTCAAATTACTGAAGCATTTTTATTAATTAAATATTGCAGAGATAGTAGAAGTTAGGTTCATTTGTTTAATCTTAAGAAATAGCACAATATTATTTTAAACCATGCTAATCTGTTTTACAACTCCACAATTTTTACACATGGTTTATCTTTCTGAGCTTAAAAGTTACTTACAGACACAAGGGCAGCAATGCAACAGTGAATATATTTTTCATTATAGTATCCATGGGTATTCTGACTAAAGAAAAATGTGTGTGTGTGTGTGTGTGTGTGTGTGTGTGTGTGTGTGTGTGTAATTATAACTAGGAATACTCCATTCTCTTATAAATATGTGTTGTGTGATATTTTATTTGTGTTCTGACAAATAAAACTTGCCTAGACATCAGAGGGCAGAACTAGCCACTAGTAAAACATAGAAGTCAGGCAGTGGTGGTACACACCTTTAATCACTAGGGAGGTAGAAACAAAAATATAAGATGAGTATAGACAAGATCTTGGCCTCATTCATTCTGAGGAATCATAGAGACATGAATCCCACCATTCAGTCTTAGACTTTGCATAGGTAAGACGTCTCTGATGGCTGGATGCTCTGTTTCTCTCTGACCTTTCATATCTGACTTTACCCTCAATATCTGACTCCAGAATTTTATTGAACATATGTGTTTTTTCTGTTTACTGTTCTTCAAAAACATAACAATATTTAAGTGGAAAAATGTATTTCAAGAAGTACCGTAAGTAATTCTTAAAAACTAATTATAATAAGGCAATGGGTCAAGATTTAGGTTAATATTTTAAAAAAATCTTTTAAAAATCCTGTGATAATAATAATTAAGCATATTCCTAAGAAACTATTGCATTTCAAGAGATATCAGAATATAATCCTAATCTTGCAGTACTCAGTATCAGGAAGTCTAAATTACAATGAGGGTTTTCACCCTGTTATGGGCTGAAATTTGTTGTTAATAAAATATTAAATAGAACCTCAATTGGAAGTGGGGTCTCTGCAGATGATCAAGCTAAGAGAATTTTAGCAGGCCTTAATGCACTATGACAAATGTCTTCACCAGGAGAAATTTAGAGCTGGAAACATGGCTGAGCAATCCAAAGAGCTTGTTGCTCTTGCAGAGAACCCAGGCTCAGTTCTCAGCACTTACATGATGAATTACAACTATCTGCTACTCCACTTCCAGAGTTTCTTACTCTGTGAGCATAGTGCACACATATGGTGCATATACACACATTCAGGTAAAACATTGGTACACATAATAAAAAACAACTTAAGCTTAAAAATAAGACATTTAGATGCACAGGCATGCATGCAGAAGCAAAAGCCATAAGAAGAAAACCACTAGAAACCAAAAGAAAATTCTTAAGCTATGTACAGCTAGGACACCAGATGGAAACAAAGTTCCCTTTATGCCTTTTGGAAGAAGTCAACTCTGCCAAGTTGATGTCAGTAGACTTTTTCAGAACTGTGAGAAAATAAATTGTCATTGGTCGAGTTATCTCATTTGTGGTATGTTAATACAGAAGACCCAAGAAGCTAATATATCCCTTTAACCACTGTACCCAACAAAAACAGAATTATAAGCTTCCATCTTCCATGAGACAGACTGATAAATGTCATAGCTATACAATGCATCTTGTAAGAAGTGTAATTTCAAGATGTATATGTATTCTTCAAATGTAAGTGTAACAAAGACCTTTTCACATAGTCAAGTATACGTTCAAAGAGACAGTATGATAAAATGATACCTGCCTTTCCACATAAAGAAGCAAAGGCACCAATCTTTCTGGCATTTTGAAGATATCCAAGTCATGTAAATTTAAAGTATGAGATCAACTTTCTCTACAAATGAAAAAGTAAGGATGCTTAGAACATGACTTTAGAAACCTAAGATTTGCTAAGATCCCTTATCCCACTGAATGAATCTAGCTGTGATCATGGCACCCAACACAATGACTCTCTATAAGCTGACAGGACACCCATGAGATGACCACTAGTGAAATAATTAAAAGAAGACAAATGTTACCAATATTGTGAATTGTACAAGATAAATCTACCATAGCCACACTGAGTGACACACAGGAAGACAGAGAATCAATAGCCCAACTCAGGTTCCTTCTCTTCAGATAGCTAAAAAGTTCAAACACCTTCATTTGACTTGGGAAGTGCCTCTAGATGTTTAAGAAATCAAATCTTTTAGGAAGGAGAAACAGCATTCCCTGCTGTACTGTTATAAAATAGCTCAAATTGATAATTTTACATTTTAGAGATGCAAACATTTTCAGACCAAGCTCAAAGTGTGGGAAGAGCTACATATAATATCCAAGGGATTCTGTAACAAAGACAAAGGTCCAAGCAACCATTGAAAGGGATTTAGGTATCTGAGGGCCCAAGAGCCTGGAAAATGTCAGCAAAGATTATGCCTTATTAACTTTCAGCTACTAAAGAGGTCTACCTGTGCTTGGCTCCGATAGAATGAAAGAGCTTAGAGGAAGCAAAGAAGACAGAAATAGTTAGAAATTCTAGATTTGCCCCTAATACTGCTGAGATCTTGTCAAAGTCATACAGGTCTGCAAAACTCAACCTTCATCTGTAAATACCGGTGACAGCAATACTGTCCTTGAGGAGTTGTGAGCATCAGAGAAAAAAAAAAACAAAAACAACAACAAAAATAAGACCTATGATAGCTTGGAAAAATATCCAGCCTACAGGAGATACCATCATTGTTATTACTAAAATGAAGTCATCTTGCAAAACTTCCCATCCAGGGAATAATTATCCACTTTCTTTATCAACCACTCTTCCTTTATAATTAAAAATTCAAACCATTCCAGAAGAACCTAGTTAATAAACATGAGATTCTAAATAGTAGACTATGCCAAGATTCTAAACTGTCATTCTCTCTGAGCATACAATGATTCTCCACAGCTAAAACAGATCACTTTCTTTTCCAAGGACATATTGAAGTAACCTGTACTAGGAACCAATATAATACTAAATAATGCCTGAATCCCACTACAAGTCATCTTTCCTATGGGTTACACTTCATAACCCAATTTATGAAAGAAAGTCCTCCCTCCCCTGTCAAGTTCTTTGATGTAACTGGTGCCATCATCTCCATTGCCCAGACCCTTGACAACTTTGACTACTTAAGAAAGCAGTAGGGTCTCGGTTTTCTACATACCTGTAGCTAGTATGGCATAAAACTCCTCAAGGATGAGAAAGTTATAAACCAGAAAATGGGAGATAAAAAAAATGAAAAAAGTGCCACTTTACAAACTAAAACACAATTACACAGCACAAGCTAATCAGCAGCAAATGCTCTAATAATTTATTATTGTTCTGCTCTATCCATCCAGCTAGATGCCTGAACCCGAGGGATGTTCTAAATTGTCTCTTATATGTAACTAAGCAATGCTTGTCTCTCTTTGGTTAGGGAGAATTAAAGACTAATTTCCAATCCTCACATGCCATTCCCAGTGGGTTGGTGAGTCATTGGATCATTTATTATATATGGATGCATACACAAAGAAATCAAAAGACCTTGACTATTTTTACAGACCCTTTAATTCGATTATTTTAGAAAGGAGGCAAGAAGCCTTGACAAACTAATTTCATTTAAATTTTTGATTTTTAAGGAATAATTATGTTGGTAGAGAAGAGTGTATGGAAAACCCATAAAGAGGTAAATGTGTAGGATAGATGACAAGTTTTAATTTCATATCTTTAGAGTTTTGTGGTGAAATCTTAGCTATAAGGCATACTTATAAATATTAATTAACTTATAACTAGCAATATAATGTCAGTTTTGGCAATTTAATTCACCCATTTTTAATGAATGGCTCTGCATTGTCATGTGTTTTACTAATTATCAAGGATAAGGCAGTGTCTAAGGTCATGTTCTTAGGAAGCTTTGATAGTCAAGCAGGGGACACAGATGTGTACATAAATAGTTTAAGTATGGTGGGAGGTACTTAATCACCTGTTACAGAAGAGGAAGTGATCATTTGGGAAGGGGTGCTGGGAATATTCCCTTGGATGAATGAGTATAAATGTCTGTTTTAATTCTATTATAATTGGCCTAAGCTAGAAATTAGCTGGCTAATGAATCAATCATCAGAATTTATGAGGAAAGTCTTATGGCTCACACACTAAAAACAATGTGAGGGATCTGAGAAAAGAGTGATTCCCAGGCATGCGATGACTCTCATAGGCCTGAGATACGTTCACATCTTCAGGTTCCTTTTTTTCCAATTTGAAAAAAAAAAACAATGAAAACAAAAGACCTTGAAAATCATATTTTACAACTCTAGGGTCTAAAAGTGTAGATGCTAATGCAACACGCAACATACTTCATTTAATTTAAAAGCTCTCTTTGTCTTGGTGCTGAAGTCAATTCTCCCTTAGACTAACATTTTATGGCCTTTAACAGTACAGTGGGGTTTTTACACAACACCTTCTGTTCCTAACAGGTAAATGAGTCTTAGTGACAGACTTTAAGTAACTGTAGACAGTTTATATATTTGCCATTTTCTCTGCTATAACTCAGCGTTCATAGATGAGAAAAGGATTGTGTAGGAGCAAGAAACTAGCCCAAGCTCTCATAGTCTGCAAAACAAAAAGATAAGTCTAAAGCAAGCACCTGGACTAAATCTAAAACTAGCTTTCCTCCATGCTCTGTTATTTACTGTACAGTCACTTGAGTGAAGTCATGGCTATGTGTAGAAGCAATGCCATCTGAACCTTAGAAATGGACATGTAAACAACCTGAAGACCACATTCACACAAATGAAATGTCTCAACCAAGCCTTGTTGAAAACAAAGTTTTGCAGATTTTTTTCAGTACAGGGCAACATGGACTGATGGTTAACCTCACAAATGGTTTAGCATAGGGAGTTGAGGAAACTCTGAATCAAAACCTGAGTGAATGTGCTCTGATGATATGGACATGGCCATATCAAGGACCCCAAACTTCAGATCCATGGGAAAATGGCAAAGCCTTTTTCTGGCTAGGGTTAGATAAATGGTAAAGCCTTCTTTTCTGGTACAGGTACGAATGGTTAATAGTGTGTGTAGAAAATATCTACCATAGATACCCTCTTTACAGCTTGATGACTGACCCCCTACAGAGACTGTTCCTATTGGGATAACCAAATGTGTTTTTGTCCCATCAGTGTCCCATAACCCTGACTCCTGCTCCACTGTATTCAATAACAGTAACTCCACTTTTCACCACATATAATATACATACTAACCTTTGGGGTGCTACAGTTTCTTCATCAAAGATCCCAATCAACCCAGACCCAGTTTTCTGTCTATCTGTCTGTCATTTTGTCACTCCCTTCCCAACCCAATCAAGTCAAATCTCTGGAACCATGCAAAGACTTGACAATGTCTCATGTCTCTGAGTCTTGGTTTCTACTATCTGTGAAATAGAAATAATTCAATTTCATGGTGTTAGCTGAAGGAATAAATCACTTAATAGTTTAAATAGTTGTGCCTGACACAGTGTAGAAAGAAAGTGAAAGTTATGTACATTAACAACAACTTCCAGTAACAAATGCATATCCCTTGTAGAATCCTTTCAATGTAACAACAATAAACACAAACATGTGAGTAGATTCATATTATATGTTTTGCCTAAAGAAGATCCTTTAATGCAAATCTTGGAAACAAACACAAAACTTGAATGGCATTTTATATTTATAGCTGAGAAAAACTGAAGTATTAAAAGTGTCAATAATTTAATTGAGACACAGGTGTCACACTGGGAGTTTTAAAGATATTCTATGAATGATGATGATAGCTTTGTCACATTTGAAACTTTTTGATTCTTATTTTATGAAAATATCAATTTTCTATCATGTCATCCTTGTTTAAAAGTGAGATATACTCAGTAGTGGAATTCTATTTGTTAACCTCCTAATTCCTACTGACTGGTGAAATGCCAACTTTAATGTCTTTTCAACACCTTAAATAAGACCACAGCCATGTTTATATTGCAATGATGGCTATCTAGTCACCACCCTCTTCTCATTGCCTAGGCTCAAAGCCTCAAATCATCTGGAGACCTTGCGCTGTGTTCTCTCCCCACCCCCCATGAGTGTAACACATGAAATCTTGTAATTTCCTCATCCACAGTGCCTCTTGCATCTGTTCCCACCTTCCTATTATTGCTGTCACCGTATGCTCCACTCATAGATTTATTAAACCTGCACCTTGTCAGAATTCAGTCACTACCTCCTGACACATAGCATGTGGCTCTGCTTCCCCTCTATCTCCTAAGAATCCCATTACAAAGGGCTGCTCAAAGAATATTCCCACAGATGGATTTAGGCAGCTCAGCTTTACACTCTGTGCTCCCTCCACTGTGCTAGCAACTTATTTTCCAGCCTTGTCCCTTCTTCTACACTATTTGCCAAAAAAGAGATAGTGAAGAAAATGCTCATCACATCCCCACATGTGCACCTTTGCTCCTGCTAATTGGATCTATGTAGACTTTACTGCATTTACATTCTAATTCTACCATAGTCCAGGATTCTCAGCATACGTACCATTCCTTTTATTTATTGATTATTTATCATTGAAAAAAATCATAAATATATTCTGGTTATGGTTTCCCTTTCCCAACTCTTTCCAGATCCTCCCTACCTCCCCAACAACCCAACTCCATGACCTTTCTTTCTCCCTAGACAAGGAACAGGCAAACAAAACCAATAAATTATAATTTTTTACAAAAGGAAACACACATACTCATACTCCCTTGAGAAATTTTCTCTGACAACATACCAGTTTTAAATAATTTAATGTACATACCACCAATTTCATAGATTTTTTATATTATTATTATTATTTATTTTAACAGGGTTCAAGACAATGGGTTTAATGTTAATTGGCTGATTATATATGTCTCAACACATCTAGGTATATACATTTCACAACTAATTTGCTGTTTTATCATAAAGAGAAATTAAATTGCATCAAATGCTTGCTGTATTTTCTATGATCATAAGGTAATGCAGCACACTTATTTATTTGCACATCAACCTCTTTGCCTGAAGTGGGATAAACCTCATTTGGTTGTGAGTACTCTTTTATAAGTCTGGCCTCATAGTAGACAATTGGAAGGATCATGGTTCTACAGTTGTTTGGACTGCCCTAAGGAAAATTTACATGATTTCTTCAATAAATATATGGGAGAAGTAACTTTAAATTCATCCAGTATTCTCGTTCTCCCTGTTGAAGGACATTTTATTCTTCATGTATATAAATCAATAATTCTCCATCATCAAAGTCGGGGCTAATTTTGCATCATTTGCTAAAGTTTTATGGAAAACATACTTAGTGTGAGATTACAAGACTTTATAGGAAGCCTTAAGTCCTCCATAAATTTCTTTTCCAAACCACAAACTGTTTCTTCTGTGTATTTCAATGCATGCACATAGGCTGCAAGGAGGGTTTTGAAACATATTATTTTAGCATCTTCACAGTAAATGTTCCTAGTAAACATTCTTAAGGAACATAGAAATCAAATAATATACTTAGATTCAATGGAGAAAGTTTAGTTGAGCCAATGTAGAGAATTAAAAATTAAAAATATAAATAAAAATAATTAGTGGCTATAAAAACTATACTGTTACAATGAAATTATATTCTATATTATCACTACAAATTTTGAGATTATAGAAAATCAGACTTACTTAAGAATTCTCACTCTAATAATCATATAAACAAGTTCAATTTTAATATTGAAAGTCAGCTTGAAAATCTAATAATAAAATACTTAGAAAAATTGGTAAAATATACTTCTGGAAAAAAATGTGAATGTAAAAACATAAGAAGTAGAAAATCAGATTTTAAAATTTTACATCTCAAATTAGAAATATGTTCTTGAAGCAAAGGAAAGAATTGATGTGCTTATGAGGTTTGAGTGAATCTGCTGATGAACATGTTGCTTATGAAATGCTTCTGGGAATCTCCATATGTTTGCGTATAATGTTGTAGACTTGAATTAAAATAAACTTCCACCCCAAGTCTGTACTTGGGGCTGAAAGCAAGAAAATAAAGATAGGAAACTTTGGATAATAAAAGTACATTTTTAATCATTCATAGTTAAAAACAAAACTAGAGTACAATAAAATGACTTAATAAAAATATTTAAATGTAATACTTTAAATGTAACAAGTTTTCAAATGTTTAAGACATAACATTTTAAACAGAAAGAATAAATGTAAAATGTAATAAAGTATTAAATGTACACATTTTCTAGATCCAGATAGTGGGATTATGTTAGTAACGGTAAATACCATCTAGATGATGCTATGAGTAATTTCCATGTTTCCTACTGTCATTTCAGAAACCAAAGTTTATAAGTAAAGAATGATGTGAAACACTCTTAATAAAACAAAACAGTAAAAAGTGGACAGAAAGAAAAATCACAGGAAAGCAAAAAACAAAGGTAAAACAACTGAGATAAAAAGCAACAAGTGGGCTAATTACACCTCCCCCCAAAAAAGCTCTGCCTGGGGCTGGTGAATAGGAGATGGATTGCATTTCATCCTCGAGGCCTCTCCTGTTTTCCTTGAAACAGGATAGCTTGGTAAGCCAGTTAGTCACTCTTAGGAGCTTTATTTTCAAAGCAGATCTTCCAAAATGATTCCAGATTTAAGGATGAGAAAATTTCTTGATATTTTGCACATGTTTTTGAAGATTAAATAAACATTTCCACGTCAATTCCTTCTTTGAGCACTCTTCCTTCCATAGTTCTCCAAAAATCTATTATATTTAGAAACTTAAAAGATTAGGAGACGCTTTTATGACAAGATGGGAAGCCAAGAACAACATGCAGCTTTCATCCCCACATAGGAGTTACTTAGATCAGCCCAAATGTTTACACAGCTATTTATTTATATAGTAATAAGAACATATACACTGAATGTAACCAATAATGTCTTTCATCAATAATTCATCACTTGAGAAGAAATAAAAATATCAACTTATTTCTCAAATTTAAGACCTATATTCTTTCATGCATGAAAGATAGCATGAAGCACCAAATTCCAAATCATCATAATTTACACAGAAAAAAGTAATTCTGAAAGTAAAGTGCTCAACTAGTGACAGCCTGAACTCACATGGACCCCCTCAGACACTAATTAACTTGTTTGATTTTCAAAATGATCCACTCAGGTCAGAGTCACTAACTCCACCACAGAGGACATACCAAATCTTCAAGAAGTTGGGACACCATCTTGTCTAAAGATCAAGGAATCTAAATAGGCCTACCAATTCTAGCTTGTTTGTTTGTTTATTTCTAATTCTGCTGCTTCAGGAGTATAAGTGTAGCACTCAATGTAAACACATAGCCATAGTAATTTTTGAGGTTTAACTGAGTTAAATGGAATAGGTAGATTAAAATGCTGAAGGAAAATAAAAATTTCTTTTGTATAACATAATCACAAATTTCATAAGGTAACTAATTGATAATAAAAATTCATTCAAGGAAATAAATTCTTGGTTATAGCTTTAATGAATCTGTGTTTGTTCCATTGTGTAAGACTTTTGCCACTTTGTTTAACTAGTATTATTTTAGGCCATCTACAGCACAGGAAGAAAGATGTCACTTTAATGTGTGAAGAGTCAAGTTGTGCAGTTTGTGATAGGATTTCCCTTAGGAGATCCTTAGGTCTTAATTTTAAAATTTCTCTGTGACCTTTTTTTCTCTACTCACACTTATCCTGTAAGAATTGAAAGCTCTGACTATGTGCTACAGAACCCCAGCCGTCAGGAAGAAAGGGAATGGAGGATGGGGGTGAAGGAACATGGGAAGGGTAAAGTCAATGGATCAATCATCTTAATAAGGTCAAAAAGGGAGAAGATATAGTGAGAAAGAAAGGGAGATGTCAAGGTGATGCTGTTTTTAGTGCAACAAGTATTAGAGAGTTAACATGGACAGATCTAAGGTTGCAGAGAAAATAGTAGACTTTAGAAAATAGGACAAGAATGGAGATGCCTGGTACTCTCAGTCAGAATCAAATGGACATCTGTGTGGACACTAAGACCACTTAGGCTTACATTAGGAGCAGAAAAGTGAAAGTCGTTCAAGAGTTTGATTCTATAGCAAAGCAAGTATCCAGAACAAGAGTTTGAAACAGCAGTCAAAAGAGAACAGTGACTTATTTTACAGTCAAACAAGCAACTGGAGACCATGATCAAATTTTAGTCCTTTCTTATGATCAGAAATGTATGCGAACCACAGAAGAGTGAGACAGATGAATGAATTGTGTCATTAAAGAAAGGAAATTCCCTTTCAATCCAATCTTTTCCACTTTCAAAGACAGAAGGCAAGATGGAAACAATACTGTGTTTAATATATCACTTCTCACTTGACACATGGATAGAACAAATCAGCTCCTGCCGATTTCATACAAGCTAAAGCTTTTTCTTTTTTTTCATTTTACCTTGAGAGCCAGAGAGTTTTGCTGCTATTGTTAGAAATCCACAAATATTCATTCATGGAATTTGCATTTTAATGAGGAAAAACTACTTTACATAATAAGAATAGAAACACTTCCCTAAAGGATAAAAACATTACTGGAATTACTTAACTTAAAAAATAAAATAGTTATCTATATTCTAGAGAATTTAACTATATAATTTGATTCCACATAAAACAGAAATATTGCTTATATATCATATACGTATGTCTCTTAAACTGAGCAGTGTTAGGCTGGAAATGTGGTTAAATAGTCATTTTCAGGTAACTTACAACATCCTGTAACTCTAGTTCCACAGGGTCTTGGCCCTCTTCTAGCTTTCATGGGCACTGCACACACATGGTGTACATACATATGCTGAGGTACACATACACATAAAATAAAACCTATTTTTTAAAAAAAGTGATTAGTGTATTTGCTAATAATACATATAGGTAAAATCCAAAGAGAGAATAAAGGACAATTTGACAATGTGCAGCAGGAACTTGAAAAGTGTGTAGCATTTGACATAGAAGCTCCACATACACAAGCAAAAATCATCCAGAGAAGAAAATTAAACATGTAATAAATGTACAGATATGGACATTACTAATGTGATTTTGCTTAATGGCTACTATTTCAACTAATAATGAATGTTTATTAACAATATATAAAAATGTTGAAGTTAGTCATCTTCTGACGGAAATATTTTATTGACTCTGATTTTCTTCTATCAAATGAAATTAGTTCTTCACAAAGAGGATGCCAGGATCATAGTTATTCTTAGCTTCCCCAAAGCACATTTGTTTTGCCACCACAAAGCTGTTAATTAAAGCAGCTATAGTCCAAAACTACTGAGGCTGTTAATTGTGTTTCTTATTCCTTCTTCCCTCCCTCACCTCAACTTGATCTATTCTTAATTCACACTGCATATAAACAGCAATTAAAGTACAGATCAGAATGATACTTGTACATATGCACTTCATTATTATACATGATCCACACCCTTAGGACATATTCATTTTAAAAGAAATTTAACCAACATTTCTTCTGGTCAAAAATAAAACTAATAAAATATGTGTAGATTATAATAAAAATATACTTAATGAGAGAATTTAAAGTAACCTGAGAATTTCACTCCTGAAACTGTTCATTGATATATTTGGCATCTGGCCTGGTAGAAAATGAAGTTTTTGAACCATAAAAATACATCCACTATTAATATGATTTGCACAATATAAAGCATTAACTGTAAAATAAAAATGTGTGCAAGATTTTTGGTAAAATTAGAGCACTCAGTATTCTGTACAGTAACTATAACACTTATATCTTAATGCTATTCTTATAGTATGTTGAAATTAGGTTTTTCTCTGACTAATTAAAAAATAGAAAATACAAAAAATATACTTTCAAATTCTTATTACAGGAAAATAACATTAAATTGACTCTTCTGTATCTATATATCCTATGTGAATATAATAATATTTACATACTTCAAAAATAAAATAATCATTCCACAGGTGGGAAATTAACATTCCACAGTAATTTGGTAATATACATTTTCTCTATAATGGAACTTTCCTTCCATTTATCAGGCTTAACTAAAAACATTACAAAGTTTATAAAGTATAACAATTGCATAATCAGTTACTATCCTTGACCTTGGGGGCACTTATAATAATCCAGTGTGGCCATAAATAGGCACATTTAGTTTTCTAAAACAGAGCATTTCACCTTCTTATTCAAAGCTCCTTCATGGCTATATCCTATTTGTTACATGTGTACATACTTTTGGAGGGTGTAATTACAGGGTCTATCCAGTGTTTTACAAAGTCTAAAGTTAAATGATCTTTCACTGCCCAATTCTCACTGTGGTTCTCAGCAAACAAAATGCATGTCCAGCCACACACTTCTGCTCTGCTGTTTGCCTGGTCCTTACCTCCATCTAGTTTGCCTTCTTTTGTCCCATGGGTCTTGTCACCTTCAACTTCCATATAAATAATTGACAAACTACAATGCATTTCTTTCTCTGTAATCAAATGTACAATTGTTCATTATGCAATTATGGGACATGAACATTTTATTTTTGCATTTCTCCAGAACTCCCAGTATACTGTCTGATACATGGTTGGCATTTGATAAAGGTTTGTTTGAAAACTGCTGCAGCAATGTACAGTAAAATGGTATATAACCTGACATGATAGTGTTGCTCCTTTCTGAAGAACCTTTCCCATGAAGATGTTACACCTATATTTCACAAACATAGAAAAGGTCACTTCACACTTTACAAGGCTGTATATTTTCTCCTAGACATCTCAGCACACTAATTCACTTTTCTCTTTCAGCAGACATAAGATAGTAATGCACAGTTAGTCATAGGCATTTGGTATTTAAAATATTTCTCTGGACATAGAAATGGCCAGAGTTAAGTGCAGTTGTAGATAAAATGGCTTTTAAACAAGTATCTCTGAAAGTATTTTAACTATCTTGTACTGTGCAAGATAATTGCAGGAGGCTGATCTAACTATACTATTCAGTCTACAAAAAGAAAAGTACAAACATGAGAGAAAGAACATAGAAGAGTGATAAATGACAACTAGAGTGAATTGTATTACATTTTTTTACTAAAGAAGTTTGTTAAGAATCTTACGCTTTTTAAGGGAAAAAGGCAATGAAGGAGAAAATGGATTAAATGCATTAAAATTGCCAAACATAATGAAAAACGTTCAATGATATCAAGCTATTAAAAATAAAATAAGGTTCAGGCAACACAAAACTGAGAAAGCAGGACTGGACAAAGTGGCATAATTATTATAATAAACAGCTAAGAGTAATAGTACTTTAATGTATACTATATTAGCCAATTGCCACATGCTATCCATGTCAATTGACAGTCTAGCTTTAGAAACAGGGATGGTCCCTGACTTCAAGCCAAGGATGTTTATGTCAATGTCTCCCAAGTTCCCTGTCCTGAATACCTGGTACCTCTTTTCTGTAACAGGAAGAAAGAAAATTAACAAGCACCTAAGAATATTGAAAGCACCATATACTTGAAAGCAGCTAAAAAATAAGACTTTTCAGAAGATGTTACTATTGTTTATCTATGATATAAAAATATTTGCAGTAGGAACAGAAAGATGAACGTTCAGCCATGGGATTCTTATCCACAGAGAGGAAAAGATGAGCTTGGATTCTAGCTAACTGCTTCATGTTCCCCAGTTAGTTTGAACTGGCTGTTCACAAGCTCCAAAATGTTGTGGAATATTCCTATACACTGTGAGAAGATTTTTTCACTGTGATTGTTTTAATAAAAAGCCAAATGGCCAATAGCTTAACAAGATTTTCAGGGTAGAGAGAATGCTGAGAAGAATAAAGTTGGAGTAAGGAGGAGATGCCATGAGGCATAAAGTAAATTAATAGAAATGAGTTAAATTATAAGAGTTAGTTATAAACAAGCCTAAGCTATTGGCCAATTTTTATAATTAATAAGACATCTCTATGTGGTTATTTGGGAGCTGTCTGACAAAACAGAAAAATCTGCCTACAAATGATACCCCATGTCTGGCTATGTATATCCAAATATGACCTGAAAAAGATTTAGAAATTGTTGTAAACACACAAAAATGAAGCCAAATGTGGCTTCTTACTCTCATATCTCTCATGTTGGCTGTGGTACAGAGACATGTTTTCCAGCAGCTGTCTGTATGCTCGAGCTGCCAGTCTGTTATGAGCTAAACCAAGTAGCAAATTTAAGGTTTTACTCATGCAGTCAGAAAAGGTTATAGATATGCACTAAAGTAGATTCAGATGGGGGAAAAATCCTCTAAACAGTTTACAGCAGTGTGTTCAACAATGTGCATAGGCTTAAAAAATGGGTTATAATCATAGATAAAAAATAGTTTAAAAATAATAGTAAGGTATTTAAAGAAAGAATAAGATTTTTTAAAACATAACAAACCACATAGAGATGGGAAATAAATAGGGGCTCTGGATCTTGTATGTTATTGTGCTGTATTTAAAGTTTTTTATTTTTAATAAAAAAATAATAGCTGCTGAAAAATATTAGATTATGTAGACTTCTACATCAAACCAACCTATATATTTTAAAAATGTCAACTTCACAAGAGAAGTCAGAAAATACGTTGTAGAAGAGGTTATGCTATTGTCTCCAAAGAAAACAAAAGGCTATGAATTCATTCAAGGTTGATAGAGATCACATTTGATTATGTTTTACAATCCTGGTTATAAACATAAAGAAATATACATTAAAAAAAACCTGTAAGATAGGTGACAAATATTTCACCTGCTCAATTATAAAATTAAAAATCATCTTTGCCTGGCTTGTGTACAATACACTATCTACATTTTTATTAATGCAGATATGTATTTCATTATGTGTTTTCAGAGAATGGGACCAGACACCTATGAAAATGAGTGGCCCAGATGATCAAGCCTCTTGGGATGCCTCTGTTGCAACTTTACTCAGAGTTCCGTATCCAAAGTAACTTCAAGGCTGCTAGTGGAGAGATCCAGCCACAGATTCATCTAGTTAGAACTTGACCATTATTCTAATTTTCTCAGGGTCCCCCAAAGACAAAAGTAATCCAGGGCAACAGAAAGCAGTCTGGAGAACACAGCATTCACATTCTCAAGAGATGGAGCAGGTAGAGTTTGGTCATTCAGTGGGTTATGGATTTTGTCATCACTTTGTGGGGCTAATTACAAGTTGTTATTGCTCATTTCAAGGGGGAAAAAGCTAAACAAAGAAATTATATTCAAGGATCTTCTTCTGAAGGGATATAGTCTAGAAATGGTATGATAAAAGGGTAGATTGTTGAGTCTACTTTAAAACAACCACTACTCTCAGTTATTTTACATTAGTATGAATTTTTGCTTATTGATAAAAATTTAAGGTTATTCTTGTTATATTGTTTATATAAATATTTCTATCCTTCTTTGAGGTACTATACCTATGTAGCCCAATTAAAAAGGTTATAAAAGGTTTCAGTCTTTAAAACCCATTTAGGATATTTAAAATATATAGGTTAGTAGTTAGTCATCTATAACAATTAAACTTATAGTCAAGTATGTTTTCAAGGTCATACAGAAATATATTTTAGATAGATGGTCTTCAAATATTTCAAAGACATACAGAATATAGCATTTAAAATATTTTAATAGCATAAGGCTTTTCTTGACAGTGCCATATATCAGCTCATGACAGCACCAATTTACTTCAAAAAAATAAATGATGGACATCAAAGATCCTCCATATGGAGTTTACTTTCTTTGTAGCAAAAGCTAGCCATTTAGGCAAGAATCTGCTCTTAACTCAATTACTGACACTATGCTGTCCAAACTGGACAAGCAGGACCCAAAGGAATATGACTCCTGAACTTTGCCAAGACAAAGTGAGACAGTCCTTCAAAAATCCTACTGCAGAGAAAAGTCTGTCAGAGATTATAGGCCTGTATGCTAAATATGGATGCCCTAATATTGGAGAGAAACTTTTGGTGACTATCCAGGCAGCCAGATGTCTCTGTTGTTTTTGAAGTGGCTTACACAGTACTTTCTTTTACTCAGGTAACATTGTACTTTCTGGGGTCCTTGATGGAGTTGAAGATTATAGTTTTCCTTAGTTATGCTAAAAGGTAAATTAGGCACAGAACTTTGGACTCACCGAGATAAAATAAATAATATTTTTTGCAAAACTGCAAAATAAAAATAGACTGGAAAGTGGGATTCAAGCACCTCACTGACCTAAGAGGATGGCCTCTAGGCCAGTACAGTTTGGTCATTCACCTATGACCTTCGAAACTGTAGCCTTTGGGCATGGCCAGGAATAGCAAAAAGATCAGGGTCATAACCACAGTGTTATCTGCTTTTACACAGTCTGGAAAGAAGATTCATTCCCTCCAGATGAATGGATCATCCAGAATTCTCCCCATTAATTGTCAAAGTTGCTTTGAATAAATATTAATATATCAATTCATTTCCCTGTGATTGTTATCCAGCTACATTTGGTATTTACTGTGTTAGAGTTAAACCCTTTCCTTTTTCTTAGACAAGAAGGGGCAGATATTGTGGAATAATCTTTTTGTACATTGTGAAGATGTAGCTTTGTCAAGGCATCTTCTTATTGGTTTAATAAACAGATAAATGGCCATTAGCCAGGCACAGGATGCTGGGAAGAAGAAAGGCAGAGTTGCCAGGATACAAAGAGGGACTAAAACATGCTGGAGGCCAGATCAAGTCATGAACCACATGGCAATACATAAATTAATAAAAATATTTAATTTAAGTTGTAAGAGCTAGTTAGTAACAAGACTATAACCAATCTTTTATAATTAATAAGTCTCCTTGTCATTACTGCAAAGCTGGTGGTCCCAACAAAAACATCCAACTGCACCTCAGTTTCACGCTATCTTTCATTGGCTTTCTCAAGCAGGCTGCCTCAGTCCATCCCCTCAGGTCAATGAGGTGCACTGGACATTTTAAGTGACCAGTATCATGCTTACTACCTATCTCCAGTATGCTACTCATCCTTTTGCTTTTGCTTGCTGTATATTTATTTACTAAACTCATTTAAAATTGTAGGTAATTTTTTGAGCTGTAAGACACAAATACTACGATCACAATGCATCAAAGAGGTCAGGATGAACAAAAAAAAATCAGACAATATGTAGAAATATCCTTTTCAGGAAGAATGTGCTTGCATACCTGTCATCCTTACAGTTAGTCATATTTGTGGCTCAGGGGAAGAGGCTGAATGTGTCTTGTTTTATCCATGTTATATTAACATAATTTCTTTGCTCCTTTAAATTTTACTGACCCATAAACCCTTAACCTAAGCATAAATGTCCTAACATCTTTTCTAGTAATTTTTTTTTATAGAATTAAGGTTTTTGAAAAAGAAGTTCATTTATATAACATGTGCAATTTCCTTCTCTAATTATTGGATCTGGATGATTCCTCATCCATTTTGTTCCAAAGGGCCCCAGTTCATAACTATTTTCCTACTGCTCAAAGGTATCCCAGTTTGGATAACACATTTATGATAACCCAAATGGAATAGAAATGAAAAGTTTTAGATTAACCAATATGAAAACTACAATTCAATATTGCTCCAGAGAGAAAAAAAATTGCTAATGCCCATGATTTTAAATCCTAGCACAAAAATCTGTCATCTAAATGTATGCCAAGGCTCCGTATAAGCCTTCACCAGCACATCAAAAGCACCTCAAAGCACATGCTTCGCAGATGCAAGGGTCAGTAAGGTCACCTTTATATATCAGGACAACATATTTTTATAGTGTGCTATATATTTCATGATATATAGCAGTAGGTGGCATTTAGAGAACTACATACTGATGTGTCACTTCCCACCTAGTCATTGTTAGAAATTTTCTCAATGAATATAAAATACACGTTCTTTAGTTTACAAGTTAACCTACCATTACTCTTGCTCCATATAAATATAATGAGAAGAAACAAAGAATATCAAAATTATAATGCCACAATAATAAACACTTAAGTCACTACAATGAATGTGAATGTTTTAAATTCTGTTAACAAAACATTAATTCTCAGCTTTTATAAGGTTGAAATGATACCTAAATGATAGAGAAAGATTACGCTAATATGGCTGAATTATGCTCTTTTTTCTTCAGGTCCTTTACAAATAAAGTTTAATAAAAAGATAAGACAAAATAAAATAACAGGCAATAGATAAGAAAAAAATCATGCATAAAAGGTAGCACCATTGGTACTAAGGTACATTGAAAAAATAATAACAGAAACAAGAAAATGCCAGCCATATAATAAGACTAATAGAAAAATTAAGTACAAGTCTAAGAAATTAGCATTCAGTTATATAAAAATGATCAACTAAAGGTTCATTCATCACTTATTATTAGCTCAATCTAATCACTTTATATGCACAAAATCATGTGGATAGAATAAGCAAAACCTAAATAACAAAATACATTCTGATCTACGCAGGGTGCTACATGCCTAGAATTCCAGCAAAGAAGAGATATAATGAAATTACACATTCTAGAGCATCCTGAGAAAGATACTATAACCTTGTCTAAAGATATATGTGTGTGTGTGTGCCCATTTTTATCTATAGATATATGGATAGATAGATGATAGATAGATGATAGATAGATAGATAGATAGATAGATAGATAGATAGATAGATACATACATACATACATACATACATACATACATACATATATACATAATTTCCAAAGAATAAAGAGGTGGCTCAGTGGGTACTGCTGCTTTTGTAGAAGTCTATGTTCACAACCCAGCACCCTTATATTGGCTCAAAATCATCTGTAATCTCCAGTTTCAAAGTACCAGTGCCCTGTTCTGCCATGGTATGGCATGCATCTGATAAACAAATATCAGTGAAGACAAAATACCCACACACATAATATAAAAATAAATAAATCTTTTTACATCTGCAGATTATAGCAAAAGTGAATCATTTAATGTTAAAATTAATCTTTAAAACATCATATAAGAATAAAGCAATATACCAAAATATTGCTAAGTGGAGTTTATTTCAGTAAATAAATGATCTAACTGTTAAAGGTCTCAATTAATATATTTAATATAATTTGTATATATAAACACACAAATTATAAACTCAAGTCACACAAATTTTTATTGAATGTTCCCACTTCTGATTTGAAAGATAATCTATATACTATAGGATTATTCAGTTAAATATTACATGTTTTAATGATAAAATATTAAAAATATTTTAATTGTGTGAGAAACAGAAAAGAATGCCTGCCACTATTAGTGACATTTTTGTTAACCATTGTTACATTTATAACAAAGGAAATAGCTTTGATTAATTGCAGACCATATGAAAATTAAGGATCTTAAGATACACTATTTGAAAAAGTTAAAAGCAATAGTGAATCCAAGCAAGGCACATATGAGAACACTGATATGCAACATTTAATAATTTCTCATGTACTAATCTAAGAGCTAAATGAAAGAATCATTCTAATCCCAACACCAAGGAAAACCAGTTAACATTAGGAAATGGATGCTCAATCAACGTTTAAAACTCTTCCAAATCTGTAGAGAAAACACAGTGAACAGGGTCTGTGCCTTTAGAGACTAAAACTCAATGTTACAGAAGCACCTGACCTATCCAAATTAAGTAGAAGACCTAGCCATATTTTAGAAGGTGAAATTTTTTTCCCATTATTTTATCAAATAGAGAAATAACATGTCAAAATCTAAAAAACATTTGAAGAATGGGGATGGGGATTAAACCTCTCTAAATATCAAGTTAGAGCATTTAAAAAGATTTGAGAATCCAAGTTGTTATAGAACACAGATCACAATAAAGTTCTAAAACAAACTCCAATATATAAGAAATTCTTCATAGGAAAATGCCAAATACCAAACACTGGCGGAAACATAGACCATTCATTCATGAATATTTGTTGTGCATAGAAAAGTTATGTAAATTCAGTAAAACTGTGATGATTATGCACATTTTTGGATACTGGAATGTTGACTTTTGGTCAGACCAGCACCTGCAATCCAATCAGTTAACCACAAAAGTCACCTGCATTCGCACAAGATTCCAGTAAGCATTTCCCCTGGTCTTTTGGTATGAAAAGGAGGACTTCTGTTTGTCTCCCTTATCTCAAAGCTCTGGCTCCTAAGGGGCATCTGCCTGAGAGCAGCTTTGCTTCTGTGTTCTTCCAGGTGGCACCCTAGAATTAGGAGTTGATGAAAGATTTTGCTGACTGAGTCAGCTCATCTTTAAGATTCTAAGGACAAAAATAAAGGATGCATTTACTCAAATATAATATGTAAGCACCCATTACTAGAGTTAATAGCTTAATAATGTAATAGGTCTTCTAGATGTGTTGACACTAACAGTTCAAGTACACACACCCTTAATCACATCTCATGGCCAGCCCTTCAGCACAAGTCTGAGAGCAGTTGGAGCAAGATGAAAATACATGTTCAGGCTAGTTTTTCCTATCTTCTCAAATCCACATTCCCTTTTATAATTGACTTACAACATTATTCTCTCTCTCTCTTTTTAAACATGTAATAAAATAAAGCCACCCAAATAAATACAAAAATATCTTCACATTAATCCATCACAAGTCTACCCAGTCATTGCTCTACTCACCCCTGCAATACATATTAGTCATACAAAGGCATATCACTTTTCATGTGTTGCTTAGTAGGTAGTGTTTAATAGGTGGCCTCACAAGGACTTAATCATACTTGCTTTAGTTAAGCTATGTGAGGAGCTTATCTTAAATATATATAACACTCATCAATTTCTTTTAAAAGATTTTAGCACTAACATAAACACTTTAATCTAATAAAATCCTCCAATGGAAGAGGGGACCTGTCTGATGAGTATTTTCCTGTGTGATGCTATGTGACATTAACTGGTGTCCTCACTGGGTTAAAACACCTTGTTTAAATCCTTCCTATAAGCATCATTAGGTCAAGAACCACCTGTGATATTTTGTGTGATTAGAGGTCATCAACTAAGCAAATGTATGCAATAAATATTTTGTGACAGAAGGCTAAATTTAAAGGATGTAATATATAACGATACTCATATACAATTATACAATATCTAATTGTATGCCAAATGCCAGCTAGATAATTATACCTAGATCCAAAACAAGTGTTATCATTAAATCACTTGCATTAGGTCCCATGTGACCCTCATTTTGAAAACCGTCCCTTCTACTTTAGACATGACTCTAAAAGGCCTCATTTCAACTCTGTGTTTTTACATTATGCCAGTGGCATGGTGTAAAGGGTGATGTGGGTTGTTTTTAGCCTTTCATAATTTTCACAAACCTTAACACTTCCCCACAAAAAGCCAAGCAAAAGGCAGCATGTGTCTATCTGTCTGTCTATTTTGGTGTGTGTACTCTGTTAATAAATAAATAGATAGATAGATAGATAGATAGATAGATAGATAGATAGATAGATAGATAGATAAGTAAGTAAGTAAATAAGTAAATAAATAAGTAAGTAAATAAATAAATAAATAAAAAGTAAGTAAGTAAGTAAATAAATAATCTGCTAAGACTCCCTTCTACTTATTTGGCTGTTCCCATATAAATTCTAGGGTTGAGAATGTACCTTTATTGGGAGTGCTTGCCTAACATGCACAAAATCTAGGATTCAACTCCCATCACTATACCAGCTAGGTGAAAACTGACCAGCTGTAATCTCAGCAGCTGAGAGGTTGAAGTACAAAGAGCAGGAATTTGAGGTCATGCTTAGATACACAGTGAATTCAAGGGCAGCCTGAGTTACAAAGTAAGATGGCTCAGTGAGTAAGAGCACTCGCTGACAAGCAAGATGGCCCCAAGTTAAGTCCCCAGAACATACATGTAGGAGAGAAAAGACTTCTGCCAATAGTCCTCTGACGTCCACATATATACTCACATACATATGGATGCATGCACATGCATGGACCACACACACATAAACATAATATAGAAATGCAAACCATAAAATAAAACAATCAGTTCAGACCCAAGTGTGAACTCAGGATCCCAATTCTATCCCGATCAAGGCTAGACTGCTTTAGCAAGACCAAATTAAAAATAAATAAACAATTAAATAATAAAACTCAAATATGACCCTTAGCTATGAGACCAACCCAGGATTGTGAGGAACAAAACCTCAGGGAAGAAATGACACATGTCACACAGTAACTTATTCACTAGAGTAACTAAGACACTAATACAGGGCTTCTTGTTCAGACTTTTCTCTTACTCAGGTACACTTTACTCTAAGTAATCATGAACAATGTTTAAATGAGTATTTTATTTTTTTGTTTGTTTGTAAGCAAGATCTGTTGTAATCCCTGGGGCCCTTCAATGCCCTGCATAACCAAGCATAGCCTTGAACTCTTGATCCCTTCTTCCACCTCTCAGGTGAAGGAATGACCGTTGTGTAGTTTATACCCAGTGTGAGTAGTGATTGGCGTTAAACCCAAGATTTTGTGCATGCTACAAAGAGTTTTTTTAAGTCACTAAATTGGCATCAGATCTGTTCTTTCTTACAATAGACTGAATATTTATGTCCCTCCAAACCATATACGTTGATGTGCGAAGACTTCATCTAGAGGTAAATCTCTTGGGAAACAATTATGGCAGTAAAATAAAGCTCCCATGAAGGATAAGTGGTTTTAGAAAGAAAAAGAGCAGGTAGAGAGTAGAGGAGAGATGGGGGAGAAGGGAGGACAGGGGAGGGGAGAGGAAGAAGAGGAGCAAGAGGGGGAGAAGAATGGCCATCTTTCTTTTTTTTTTCTCCCATGCAGAATGCAACAGGAAGGTGGTCTTCTGAAAACCATAGCAAGTCCTCACAACTGATGGCTCTTCATTCTGATCTTATTTCTTATCCCTCCATTCTGCAGTACTTTTTATAGCAGCATTAAGCTCACCAACATATGTGAGCTCAAATAGGTCAGCTATAATATTCCTATGTATAAAATGACCATAACTTAAAGAGTCAGTTTGTATGGCACGCTTTTTATATGAAAAGATAATTTATGTAATTTTTTAAGTGTTAGGTAAATGAGGCACTCATGGGAAATTTGGCCTTACTTGAGCTTTCTAGACAGAAAAACCCTCAACAGATATGGAAAATGTCATTAGGTGGGATAGAATATGATAGGAATAGTTTGAAACTATCAAAATGTAACTGAGCCCCCAGTTCCTAGATGCACTTGCCGGGGGGAGAGAGAGAGGGAGGGGGAAGAGAGAGAGAGAGAGAGAGAGAGAGAGAGAGAGAGAGAGAGAGAGAGAGAGAGAGGTAGGGAGGGAGGGAGGGAGGGAGGGAGGGGGAGAGAGAGAGAGAGAGAGAGAGAGAGAGAGAGAGAGAGAGAGAGAGAGAGAGAGAGAGAGAGAGAGAGAGAGAGAGAAGCTGGAATAGAAGGATGGCCTGTGAGGCCGCGCAAGGACAGTGACTGAAGGAAGGCCTGCAGTGCCTTTGGGACTGTTCTCCTCCAGACAGCATGCTAGAATAAGGCACTCGTTACTTCTTCAAGTGAGTCATACAATATGGATAGGAATAAGAGTTTTATGAACAATACATCAATCTCTACATAGATTCTAACACTCCTATTTCATGAGAAAGTACTGACTTAGAGTTTCTAAGATTTATTTAATGTGTCTTTGTGATTCTACTGCAATCAGAATCTGATACAAACACTTTCATGTAGGTGGTTCAACTGGGAGATCATCTTAGGAAGCAGACAGAGTGTAAGAAGAATGCATAGAAGGGAACTGAGGCTGCTGCTCAGGACAACCAGAATATGAGTCCACTGGACCTGGGAAAAGTTCAAATCTCTCAGGACTTCCCACCTGTGTGATGGCAGGATGATGAATGTGCCCCTGGATTCTGACTCCATTGGTTGCTGGTTGTACTTGGAGCTTTAACACACTCATATGCCTGATCCCTCTTGATATTTACTCAACAAACTCCAGCAACATAGGCAGAATATGAAGATAGAAAACCAAAAGGCATGTTCATGCTTGAGATAGAGTGTTGTTTGTCTGAGTTTGTACAGACCCTCTGCTACAGCAGCTTCTGAGGTCAAGTAGAAGCAAGGGAATATGACCTAGACAGAAGAATTATTGGCTGCAGTCACACAAGACTGGTTCCTAAATGTGGAAAATGGAATTGCTTGCTTCAGCTATGCATGTAGCCACCATGCATTCAATGGCTTGCACTCAACCCAGAAATACAGATGTATCAGGTGAATCTGACAAAATTTCACTTGACACCTCTGCCCAGCATGAATGTGGTTCTGGGAGCTGCAAGTTTGCCTGAATGCTTATTTCACAGTTTTTACAGCAGAATAGAATTACTGTGTTCAGGACTATATATTTCCGAAACATCTGGTACTCAGTTGAAGAAATGGAGACCTGGTCTAACGCTAGGTGGACAAAAGAGCACCATGCCCATGGGATACTTAACTGATTGTTTTTCCTGGTCAAACTTATCACAGGTAGACTGGGCTTTGCTTGTTTGTTCATATTCACAATGGACTTTCTGGTATCCAGAGGATCCATATATTTTTTAGATGGGTTCTTGAAGAGAAAATATTCAAGAGGAGATACTATGTACCAAGACCTTAACTGTAAAGTGCTTGTGATTTTCTCTACACAAATCACATCACTCTACATCACCATCATTTTCCTTTGTGCAAAGTATCCTGTTTCTTTAATATTATGCACACACTCCTGTGTTATCATATAGATTAATACTGTAAATGGTTTGCTACACATTGTAGAGGCAAAGTGTGAGGCTGGCACCGAGAAGAGGATTAGAAATGACTAAGTCATCAAAAATGATAAGAGCAGAAGATACAAGGGTGGCCCACAAACAGACTGACTTGGGGATAAGCAAGGCATTTATTATTTTGGAGTTAAGTGTCTCTGTCACCTTATCAAGTTAATGTGCTAAGCAGTGTTCTAATTAGGATTTCTAATGCTGTGATAAATCACCATGACCACAAATAACCTATAGAGGAAAAAGATTTATTTAGGCTTACAACTTCGCAGGTCATATGCCATTGCTGGCAGAAATCAGGGCAGGACTCTGGAGGCAGGAGCTGACACAGAGGCTATAGAATCATGATGCTTACTGGCTTGCTGCCCATGGTCGGCTGTTTTCTTATACACACCAGGACTACAAGCTTGCGGGTGGTACCACACACAGTGGACTTGGCTCTCCCATGCCAATCATCAGGCAAGAAAATGCACAACAGACTTGCCAACAGGCTGGTCTTGTGAGAGCTTTCTCTCAATTCAGGTTCCCTTTTCCAAAATAATTCAAACTTGTGTCAAGCTGACATAAATCCTATCTAACACAAGAAGTAAAGAGTATGATTTTTAAAACCACAACAAGAAATGCAGCACATAACACAATAGGTCCACTATGAATTTTCTCTCTCATACTGACTCAGCATGGGGCGTGGGGAGATCAAAAGGCAGGCTTCCACTAGAGTATCATGTTTGGGTTTCCCAAAAACAAAATCAGAAACACAACAAAAACAAACAAACAAAAACCAAAATATAGGCTAGGATAGGAAAGATTTTTAAAAAATGTGTAAAACTGGAAGAGGTGAAGTCTGCCTGACAGAGCATGATAGAGCCAGCTACATGTGTGAGCAATCAGGGTTGAATGTTACTGGAGTCACTTTCAGAAACATGTAGCATATATGTTAGGACTGAATATTTGAAACAAAATGAGGAGCATTTTATCACTGCTCCCATTGCATATTGATCAGAGATTGAGGCAGGCACCCAGCCTTCATCAAATAAGCCTCCCACTGCTGTGTATGGTGGCAGTTCATCCAGAAACCTGGAAACGCCCAAAGTGTTAACATGAAGTGTTGTTATAGTCTGTAGCCTATTCCTGAAGGTTCAGAGAACACCTCATAAGAACAAGGGGTAGAGGATGTAATAGCCAGAAAATGGAAAGATGTGACAGAAAATACAACTTCTGGTGACTATTGGTAGTTAACATTTTCTTAGAGAGGAGTGTCAGTACTGGTCCTAGCCTTCTGCATATTGGAACCATGGGGTTTTAACAAAAACATAGGTGTTCAAGCTTTACACTCAGAAATTCTGATCTGATCCATCTGGAAAGTGACCAGGGCACAAGTACTTCAAAAAAAAAAATGGTTTGCAGGCAATTCTAATGTGTAGTCTACATTGAGGAACACTCCGTTAAAGCAAAAGTTCATAGCAAGAATGTTTTAATATTAGTAGGGGTTGGGATCAAAACGCCACGTCTCTAATTTGAGCACATGGATTATACACTGCCACAAGAAATCCTTTGGTGGGTGTTGCTTAGGACTTTCAAAGAAAGTCCCAGTATGACATTCCCAGCCTCAGTCTTTGCAGAAGCCTTTCAGGTATGACAGTGGCTCTTCATTTTGCATTCACAATACCAGATGGCCAGAGGGCTATTGCAACATTTTAGGAGCATTCTCTGATGATGAAACTCTGCCAAGACCGAATAAACCAAATTGATAACAGTGGGTGAGGCAGTTTGCTACTGGATGTTTGCCCCACATGTATATTATGAAGTAAGTCTGGAGTCATTAGAAGGTTGAAGCAGTAAGGAACCCCGACCTGAGAGCATGGCTACTAAGTGCTTGCCAGGATTTGGGAAATAGCTTCAAGCTTCCTTTCTTAGGTAGAAAAGAGGGTATTAAAGTCCTGACCTCCTAGTTTTCATGGTCTGCTGTAAGGCCGCCATCAGCACTTTAACCTGACTGTTCCTCTTAAGGAGAACCATGGCTTTTGGTCAGAATGTTTACTATGCACAGTCAGAGGCATGCCAGCCTTCTCTTATCGCCAGAAGTGTCTAGAAATAGAAAATGCAGATATAAGCAATGTCATCCAATTTTTACTTGACAGTTGCAAATAACATTTTATAATGAAAATGATAATACTTGCTTTGGGTGGTGTTTATTTTTTTTTTTCAGGCAAAGAAAAAGAAAATCCTATTTATCAAGATCAATTGAAAAATGCAGTAACCAAGATAATGGAATAATCCATTTCATGTCAGTGCATGTTAACTCTGCATGGATTTCCACTCTTGAAAATGTTAAGAGCATACTGTGATACTCTTAAATGCTAAAACTATTCAGGACATCACTGAGCAATTATGTACATCGTGTAGACATCTGCCACAATATACACCACCACCATCAACTCTCCTCTTACTCATCTCCATCTATGTAGCTGAGGTAGCTCTCTCAACTAGATTATCAGGACTCAGATGTTTAATGTTTTTAAAGGAAGGCCTCTAATCAACTTACTTTGAAAAATTCTACTAAGCTGCAAGGCATTTAATTATCTTGCTAACCTTTTGTTCAGACGCTTTGCAAATAATGACATGAAACATTCCATCTTTTCACTCCAAGCTTTTCTTCCTTCTGATTAGATTCTGCTTAAATAGCATCGTGTTCCTTCAAGTTCCTCCAAGATGAGGGATTTTCTTTAATCACCTGAAACTTGCTGGTCTGTCTTCTTAACATTCTGGGATATCTCATTGAACAAGCTTAAGTCAATAGTACAACTACTCTCTTTTAACAGGTTGAGAACATTAATTGTCATCTCTTTATTGAGCTTTTTCATGAATCCAAGTACAAGAAGATATGCAGGGTGACTTTTAAAATACAAGATGATTGCAATGTACGACGACAAGGAGCCTTTCTCCTCATGTACGTTACATGAAAAGAAAATGGTAATATGATCAAATTACATATTCACATAAAAACAAACCTCTATTAAAAATAAAATGTGACAACTCACAAAAATGTATTAATCAGATATTGTACTGTTTTTTTTCCCCTGAAAAGCACAAAAAAGCAAGTCTTAAGCATGTGTTTTCCATCTGATTATAAAATGTCACTAATACCTGCCAAAGAAATACTATGTTTCAAGAATTATATTCAGTTGCTTCACAGAAAATAAAAGCAGAACTCACTGCATGCTTTTCTAACACCACCAGGCAGTTGAATTAAAAGAATATGAAACAGTGAAAAGTAGACCTTAATGTTGTTAGTTTCCAAGGCTTAAAGTAATGACAAAGCTCTTGAAACCCACAATGAGGTCCATGAGAAGAGCATCCCCTTAAAGAAGGTTTAGGAGAGAAAAGGTATGTCTAGAGGCAACACCAAAACCTCACCCAAAGCTGAGGCCAGCCACACTGCTCTCCGTAACTATGCATGGCTGTCTAATAGTAGCAGCCCCCCTGTCTGGCTTAGCTTTCAGGGGCTTTACCTTCCACTGACATCAACTTGGTGTTCTACTCAAGAACAACAGTTGTACACTTGAAAAATAAACTGCCTGTAATTAAATTCATCTGACACGTGGTTATAATATTTTAGGTTTTTGACTGAGGAGAGAGAGAGCCTCATGAAATTAGATGCAGCATTCTCAAAATTATTCATATTATGATTTAAAAGTGTACAAGATTTCATGAATTACTTATTTATTGATTGATTGATTTGCTAAAACTAAGCCAATAAAAAATTCAATAGGTATTTTGGTAAAAGATATACTCTGAGAGAGAGTCATCTGAATAAAATTCACAGGACTATCAATCCCTCCCTATATTAAATAGAATACTAAACATCCCTAGCTCCACCTTATAAAATGATACAAGCACACAAAACCATGAGTTACTTTTGTCTGAACACATATAACTCCCATATCAATCTACCTTGTAACTGACTATTTAAGTTGTAATTCTTTTTAGCCCTAGTATCAGACTATTAGAAGTTTATGTGCTATGTAAAGTTAAATTGTGGATCAGTGTTCAGAGGGTAGCAAGTCAAAGAACAGAAGGGAATCTCAGGGAAAACCTCAGGAGCGCTGTGCTCTGGACTTCCTCTGTACCTGGATGCTCGGTTAGTATGGTGGAAGTGGAGTCAGAGCGGCCACTCTCACAAAGTGTTATCTTACAACAGAAGAGCCAGTACTCCTTTGTCACCCCCTAGTTATATGATTCTAAGGGATGTTTAGTTAAAACTCTAACATCAAGCTACTCCTTGGATAGTTCTAAAAAGCTAACGCTATAATCCTGAAGCTTGTATTTAAGAAAAATTAACCTTTTAGTCACTTTTGATTGTTAAGAAACTGTCTTTGGGGTACACATCATATGTTTTCAAGCTTCAGGAATGTGCTTCCTTTTGTTTTATGTCATTTTAGCTTTTGAGACCATCTCTTCTGGCACCTAAGGTTAGCCTAGGACTCCCTATGTATCCCAGCCCTACCTACCTTAAACTCTTGGAGACAGTCGTGCCTCAGTCTCCCTGGAATTACAAGCATAACCACCAACCACAACAGAAAATATTTTCTATTAGAAGGTAATTTCATTAACTGATGCTTGTATATCTCAGGATAAATTTCCTTTTGTATTTTTCAGTTTTGTTAGTAGGATACCTGACTATAGCATCTTAGAATTTAGAACTGTCTTTGTTACTCTTCACATCTTCAGTGATAGGGTTATGTGTGCCCATAGGTGTGAAGATATTATCTTTAAAAGGTCTCATTAATGATAAAGAATTATCCCTCTCTTGAGGGATAGAACAGAAACTCTCACTGCGAACCACACTCAAAAACATCTTCAAAGTTGAATTGTAGTTGTTTTTAAATCTCCAAATGAGTTGAGAACATGTACAGCCGAAAAATACTGACTGACTCAGAAGAATGTGGTACTGACCACACAGTCCCTCTTTGAGTAACCCAGCATATTCTGAGAGTTTGAATAATACTTCTTATTTAAAGACATGTTTACGTTATACTTAGAATACCTTACCTTGTGAACACTTCATGCTGGTGTTTGGTGCTTATAGACCCTTGCAACATTTCAGCTAGCCAAATCACAGCCACTGCTTTTCATTTTATAACATACAGCAAGTTTTGTAAAGTGGGGCAGCCATGTGCTTTATTGACCTATTAGAGCTGTTACGGAGCAGTGTTTGCAAACACAAAGCGCAGAGTCACAAGAAAGTATCACATTTAGCTTAGTTATGTCCAAATGAGGCAAAAATCCGGCCACATGGTCTGGAGTCCAAACCTCCGTGTTTTGTATTGTCCAAATTAATCTCTAAGGCCCAAAATTAAGGCATACTGAAAGTGGCATTTACATTTTCAGTCTAGTAGAAGAAATGAGAGAGAGAGAGAGAGAGAGAGAGAGAGAGAGAGAGAGAGAGAGAGAGAGAGAGAGAGAGAGAGGGATAAAAGGCCTCATAAGGGCTGTCTTGATTATGAAGGGGAAAGAACGCTGTCAGGCAGGCAGGGCGATGTGGCCCTGACAACCCATCCCCTTGCCTTTAATCACCCATTGAGAATGGCAGCTCTATTGTAATTGGCTATCAAGTCACATCAAAACCTAGGCCAACATCTGCACACTTAGCCTCTGATCAAGTGGGACAAGTCTCTGGGTGTCATTCTGAGGAAGAAATCATGACATACTTTTTTTCTCTTATGAAACCAATCATGAGGTTGGACAAACTGAATTGGGAATTGAAGTGCTGGTCCTGCTTCCCAAAGCACTTCCTGAAAACAGTTGTCTGTGTGCCTGACTGTTTACTGTTTTACAGTGTGATAGTGAAGATTACTTTTTATTTGTCTACAATTTATGTAGGTATTTTCTATTAACAGTCCAATTCCCTTCAAACAACTTCTACATATTTATATAATTCTAACATCATAAAAAATAAATGTAGGTCAAGATAACATTATTTCATTGAATTGAGACATTAAAATTTCTTTCTTAAAAAATCCATCCACCTGTGTAGAACACTAAATTTTTAAATTTTTGTTTGTGTAGAACTTTTATGTGTCAATTTTTAAAATGAGACAAATAAATAAATCTATGCATTTAAAGTTACATGTGCACTAAGTTAACCCAAATAAACTATGGTGATACGGAATAGCAGACTTCGTCTGTGGTCATGATTAGCACTAAAACTGCATGTGTAAAAGAAAATAGACCAAACGCTGCAAATTACTTTCTTCTTTGAGACAGGATTAACAGGGTCTGTGACTAAACAATTTCCTTTGATCAAATCTGATGTGACAAAGTTTAAATAAAATAGTAACTGATGCTGTCAAATCTGTGCTGCATTTGGATTTTTTTTACCAGGGACTCTTTGAGGTCAAACTATTTTAATAATGACACTATTTTATTTGATATTTTCCATCTCTTTTCTCCATATGGTACAGTGGAATTATTGAGAAACTTTATGTATAAGTCCATTTTTTATTACTAGTAAGAAATTCCTGAAACTAGGCAACTTTACAATGAAAGAGCTTGACTCATTCATAGTATTAGCGACAGAAAGAGTCAGGATGAGACCTGAGAGCAGATGGTACCATGTGAGAGCATGTGAGGAGATCATATTACAGACTAGAAGACTAGACAGATGGACGAGTCAGATCCAGACTGGAAACTCAACATGCTTTCCAGATGACTAACACCTTCATCACTTCTAGGTGACCTGCCCTCTCCGTCTAGAATCCACCTTCTCTGTTGTGGTGCTGGAGAACAAATCTAGGCTGCCACACACCTGCCATCCCCAGTCCTTTAGATACCTTCTCTAAAAACCCTCTTATGGAGAACCAAGTCTCCAACTCATGAAATCTAGAGAGAAAAATCACACTGAAATCACAGTCGCTGAAGCAGAAATGCAAGAATTAGCTGCCTTCTACTATCTAGATTTTTAAAGGGGCTTGCAAAAGTGTGAATTCTTACTTTTCTAACTAATTTTTTTTCGTCTGATAAGTAAACAATCTTCTCCAAAAATGGGCTCCGTGATAGATTGTTCAACCAAAAGCAATCAGCCCTCAAAATACATATAAATAATAGAAAATCTAAAAAATACTCAGCAAGGTATTTTTAATGTGTCTGTGCACACACACACACACACACACACACACACAGACACGCGTACGCACACACGCACAGAGAGAGAGAGAGAGAGATTAAATTAAGAAGAGGCTGTGAATTTGTGGATAAACAAAAGGGTTGAGAAAGGGAGGGATAAAGAATAAACTATACTCAACAAAATCAAGATTTTTGTCGTCATATATAGATAGTACTTTTTCATTTTCAACAAATAATTTTTTAAACTGAAGTAACTTCAGAAAATATTAAGCAATGAATAAAGCAATTAGGAGTCATGTATACTGAGAGTTAATTAAAACTAGAAGTAAATAGATATCAAACAAATGTTTCCAAATGGAATGTCAACCTTTCACCAGAGTGATGTGAAACTTTTCTTGTTCCCATGTGTCTACCCATTCTCATAATACTAAATTGCCTTAAAACTATGACAGACATTACTTCATGCATACAGACAATGTTGTTAGGCAAGCAAAATCTTAGTAAAAAGAATTCATAATTACAATTTGCAAAGATTGGTGAATCCCCATGAGAAGCTAATGCCATCTCTGACTTTTCCTCTGTCTTCTGATTTTAATAAAATGTCCATCAAAGATTGTGAGCAGTCAATCACCTGTCTACACTTAATACTGATAACTAGAACATCAATACTGCATACAACTGTGTGCCATGTAGTATACGAATCTTTTCTGTCCCTGTTTCCATATAAAGCCCACCATATAAGAGGGCCTAAATGACGCTAGAAAAGCCAAGGACACAATATAGAATATGTTAATGTTTAATGACCAGTAGAACAAATAGCTTTTAAAACAAAGATAAATATAAAAATAGGTAAATTTGATGTTTTACAGATTAATTTCTACTTATGATTATAATAAAATAGCTAAAAATAACTTGAGCCATTTGGACTTTGGGACTTCCTGAATCATATTAGGTAAGTAGTACAGTCATTCAAAGACGCTGTGGGAATGAAACAGTGTCTTCCTCCTTTGACTTGAGTTCCTATTAGTGACTTAATATCTAAAGCAAAATAATCACTGTGGTAATAAACTCAAATATCTATTTGGCTAGTTTCATACTTTTCTCTGAGCCTGAGTTGCTCTAGGCCTGTGTCTACAGCCAGTTGCTTTAAAATCTAGACACCTGTATCGCTCAAGAAAAAAAGTGTTTATGGCTGGATGGGATCATTTCTCAAATATAACAAATGAAGTCCTTCATCTAAGACCAAGAAAACTACATTTTAACAAGCACTCAAAGCCATGTTTGAGAAATAATTTTTTAAGTTAGAGTTGTGATTACATGAGTATCTTAGGGTAGATAAGTGAGAAATAAGAATCTGCCAGGCTACATCATTCTTGACTACTATATTTTAAAAAAATGGAATCCATAATTCTTTTCTTTCTTCTGTTTGGCTAACCATTGGGATTATCCGATATGTGTTATAAAAATAACAATTCTAGGAGGTGGCAGTGCACGCCTTTAATCTCAGCACCCAGGAGGCAGAGGCAGGCAGATCTCTTTGATTTCTAAGCCTGCCTGGTCTACAGAGTGAGTTCCAGGACACCCAGATATACATGTGGAGCCCCTATTTCAAAAAAGCAAAATACATAGATACATTAAAAATAACAATTCCTAGATCCATAAGGAGTAGATAAGTAGATAATTTAACCATCTTAAACTTTGAATGAGTTTTATAGACTTTAATAATAAAATTTTTCTTGATCTCTTTACTGACTGAAAAGGAAGTGCCATGCTCTGATGCACCAATCCTCTTCACTTCTCTCTATTGACAATTATTGCTGTCCAGCATCTTCTCTTCCTAATCAAGCAGAAATGGCACTACTCTCTAGGAGTTGATGGTGTCCAGGTGTTCCAAGACGTGGAAGACTACTGGCTGGTGTGCTGAACAGCTAATATCTTTTTCCTCCTAAGGAAAATGTATTATAATTCAAAGTAAGGGCTTTCATTGGTCTATTTGCTTAATTCTTCTTTTTTCATAATTATTACTTCAGTATTTTGAAGCATTTCTATTAAAGTAAATATACATGCGGAAAATTGCTCAAATTGAAAATGAAGAGACACAAACATCTGTATCAATAGTACAAAACAGAACATTATGGGGACCCCAAAGGGCCCTTTTGGGCCCCTTCTTCTCACTGGAATCCTCCTTCAGCAGTAAGGTTCACCACCATCCTCACATGGAACATGCTAGGATTATCTGCTTGGGAAACGGATTGTTATCAGAAGTATCCAGTTTTCCTCGGTCGACATGGAACTTGCCAAGTTCAGCCATGTTGTTTGTACTTATAATTGACCATGCTTGTGCCCTACTATTCTTTCCTCAAAGTACAGAGCATTCTCTTTTCCATTTTACTTTTGATGGCTTCTGCTTTGCAGAAATTACAAAAACTGCTGCTATGAACATTCTACATGTCTTTTGTTTGTCTTTTGACATACTCTCACCTCTATATTTCAGACAGGTTTCAAACTCTACATCATCCTACCTCAACATCCCAAGTACTGGAATTAACAGCATGCATCACCACACTCAGCTCTTATGTGTATCATTACAACATACTTACGTACTCATTCTGTTGCTTGTGGGTCTAGAAATGGAATTGCTGTTCCAGGGACACATATGTATCTTTAGTTTAAGATTCATCAGCAAAGTGCAGGTTTTATTGTATATTCTATGACTTGTGTCTAAGTTGTGTCTTAAAATGATGTTTCGGATCTACAATTCTTTTTGTAGTTCTACCCTTCCCAGTATATACTATTCATATCTATCCTCTGCACCTAAGGTTGGAATCCATAGGTAAATTTAGTAAAATGGGTATAATTCTATCCTAATAAACTCCATTATTTTGATTAGGTCAGTACAAACAGAAATAGTCAGTATTCAGCTCTTATACACAGTTTGAACTCCCTCCATACCTATATAAAATAAATGCATAAAAGTAAAATGATGTAAATGTTGGCCCCAAGTAACCCATGTCCACCAGAATCACCAGAAGGAACGAACAGCATGCCACTAACTGTACTGAGGAAGACTGTACAAGCATGGAGCTTCAGAGTCTCAACTAACAGAGCTTTGTTTTCAGGAAGAGATCAATATTTATACCATATTAGTATGGTATATTTATAGCTATGTAGCTGTAAAAGCCACATGAGGTGACATAGAAATTTTAGTGGTATTTTTTTTAAGAAATGTAATTAACTCAGGGAACGTGCACTAGCAATATTACTCAAGACTCTAGTGTTATTTTTCATACTCTCTGTGCTGTTTTGTCTTCAAAAATTTAGGCAGATATCTAACTCCCAAAACGATTATGCCAAGAATACCACCCACTAATGAGATATCTCAAAAGCACTGAGTTACACAAAGGACAATGAATGATTGCTTCTTTTAAAGGCATTAAATTTAAATGAAAATTTCATTTTTTATAGCAAAAACAAATCTCATATTAACATGCTGACAGAAGATTTCTTTTTGCTACATCAAAGGTAGAATGAGTTGGAAAGAGAACATTTTGTATATTTTCTAGTGGCTTGGAAGCCTTAAAGCAGGCTGAAGCTGGTCTAGCTTTGGGGAGGGGGTGAATTTCAGGATGGGAAATGATACAGCTAACCCATTCCCTCCAGCATTAGTTGGAATAGCTGTTTAGGAAGAGATTTAAGAGTATAAAATGCTTTCACATTAAAAACCTACTACTACTCAGGAAAAAGATAATTTTTTTTAAGCCAGCATGTTTCAGTGCCCCATTCCCAAATAACTAAACCAATGTTATTTAAAGATTAACTAAATTAGAAAGTTCACTAAGGCTTATATACCACAAAACCTTATAATTGTTTTTTCCAATTATAAAGATTTCATGTCTGAGCAAACACTTTTCTTCTAGGCTGCTGAACATATTTAGGGTAAATTCAACTCGCTGAGTAAGAAAACAATCGCAACAGATTAGACAACAGCCTCTCTTGCTCTTTAAACCACAAAGTCTTCCAGAAGGCTTTGCAATGACCCCAAAACAGAACAATGAGAAGGATGCTAAAAGGTACTGTCAAAGGAACCAAAGCTAAATGATGCAAGCTTTGTCAGAATCCTCCCACACAAAGGCAACAAATTGCTATGTCATGCACCAAGGAGCCCTACTTGGAAAGAAGTAGTGATGAGAACCTTTGCCCTTCTACAGTGTCAGATCCGATCAAATACAAATGAACAAGCTGACTTGATACCCTTACTTCTTAAACACGTGTATTTCTTCATAAAGTTTATCAGTATACTCCTTCCTCCCACTGTTACATTTTCTTGAAATAACATAAAACGCATAGAAGTAACATAGGAGTGTGTATATTTTCCAATGAGCTCAAAGCCCTTCAAAGATGTCACTTGTCTTAGTACATTGCTAATAAGCTTTTCAATGGCATTGCCAAAGTTTGAGGCTATGACACATCTGAATCTATGATTTAGGACCTCAAAAGCCTATGCTTTTGAGTAACCATTATTTTCTTATATGAATGAGAGAAAAGCCCATGGAGAACTTACATTTTTGGGAGTGCTGATTATAATTCTAACTTGTTGCTATTTGTTATACAAATATAACAGAGTAGAATGGATACTTTCTTTTCCATCCAACATTCTGGCATAAACTGAATGCCAATGCAGTGTATTGACTTCTTGTTGTTTCTATACAAACAGACTTTCAAAAATGATCAGTCAACTGACAATATGCTTTATGGCAAAAATAGAAATCAAAATAATTAGTAACCATGGTAGCACAGTCACTCACTAATAAGAATACCCAAACAATCAAAATGATCATCACTAGAAGTAACAAGTAGAGTCATGCTACCGTACTCTGCATGAAACACAAACTCTATAAAACATGTTCTTTTCTGATATCTGATGCTCTTCACTGATATTGCTGACTCATACATGCCCACATATCTGCACATATCAATATCTGGCTTTCCTTTTTATTTTTAGGTAGAATTATATTAGTGAATTTATACCTTCTATATGCCACTCAATATAGACCTAGGTCATTATTTTTAATATAATTGTAATATATCTACATAAACCCATCATTTTTCTCTTGATAAGTTTTTCACCTGTATATAGATACTAAAGCTAGTTCTATTTATGTCAACAAGCAAAATTATATTACACATCATTTATAGACATCCTTTTTAAAAGTGAATGTTTTAATGTTTTCAACTCTAAAAAGGTATAGTTTGAAATTGAGGATTATTAAATTTAAAGACATGTTTTATTTTTTAAGAGATTATCTGGGGATTAATTTTCAAAATAGATTACAGTAATTCACACTATTAGAGTCCCTGTGTTCCTCCAGGCTCATACAACCTGAGTGTTCCTGCTAGGTTGTGAGCTGAGTTTCTTGGAAAATAACCCTTCAGAGTTCTCCAGCCAGAGGCAAGAGGACCAAACTTTCATTTCTGATCCTAGAAGTCACTGCTTGCAGGCAATCCACAATGAAATGCTATAACCTTGAGCAGAGCGGCTTTCTCTAAGAAAATTCTTGGATGGGGAAATAAACTCAGAATTGTTTCCCCCCCCCCCAAAAAAAGCTGTCAGCAACATGGAAATTATTCAGTCCTAAAAGAGAATCTGGTCCCATAGGAAAACATGTACCTCCTTGTTTTAATTCGCATGTATCTAAGCACCCACACAGAAGCATATTCTCATATGTTTATGAGTCAGTTGAAGTTTCTCTTCAATGACAAGTTGATTATTATGCCTTTAGCCAATTTTTATTTTGGCCAGTGTTCTCTTAGCAATTTTTTATGAGAACTTTTTTTTAATATTAGGTAAGTAAACTCTTGTTTATCACAAGTTATAACCATCGATGCCAAGACATCATTCATTACCCGTTTAATTGATCATATTTAAACAAACAAATTGGCATCATGGTCCTGTCAGGAAGTAGGTGATGTACTTCAAAGATTTGACAGAAAGAATTCAAATAGTTGGGCTCTTTCCAGAGATATAGACAGAGTTAAGTATCTAATGAAGATTCTAACAATAAAAGAGAGTGTCCCCATCACTGGGGTTTAGAGAGAAGCATAAACAATACATTTCTTTCTATTTTTTCTTTCTTCCTTTATTTTCTTCATCTCTTGTTCTTTCTTTCTTTCTTTCTTCCTTTCTTTCTTTCTTTCTTTCTCTCTCTCTCTCTCTCTCTCTCTCTTTCTTTCTTTCTTTCTTTCTTTCTTTCTTTCTTTCTTTCTTTCTTTCTTTTTTAGAATTTACCCATCAAAATTATTTGGGTACAGCTGTCAAAAAGAGAAGTACCTCTTTTGTATATGTTATCAGTAGACACCAACCAGGGATCAAAAATCTCACTCCCTTTTCCCCAAAGCCAACAAGGATTCCCAGGCTCTGATATGAGCTATGGCTGAACAAGGTATTCTGACTGATGTTTCTATTAGGCAGTAACTCTAAAAATGTCAGAAACAAACCTGGGCTTTCTCTCTCTAGGCTAAAGTCAAAAGAATCCAGCTAAAACAACAGGTAAATAATATCTCAAGCCTCATAACAATATAAAAATGTCCAGGCTTCAAAAAAATCCCTCATAATATCTAGAATAAGAAATATATCAAACTAAATGAAAGGAACAATCAATAAATTATTGAGGTTAGCACACAACTCAAAAATAGCAAAGATATTAAAATTTTCAGTAAAATGTTTTCAAATAGACACATCAAATATGCTTTAATGTGCATTTATAAACACATTGAAAACTAAAGAAAAATAGAAAGCGCCAGAGAAGAAATTAAATAATTATAAAACAATAGAGAAAAGTTAGATTTGCAATACAGAATATCAAAAAACTCAAAACTTAGTGATTATATTCAGTAGTACAATGAAAGGTCTGAGGAAGAATCAGTGAGTTTGGAGACCAAAAAGTAGAAATTGGCCAAGCTGAAGATCAAAAGAACATGAACTGCAGAAAGTCTGTACAGTCATAATGAATGGCCTGTCCCTGACATCTGAACCCTGAAGGCATAGAGGAAGAAGCTCAGGCATAAAGAACAGTGAAAGAATGAAGGCTGGAAAATTTCCCAATGTGAAGACTCAGATTTATAGGTTCACAAGGTGCAACAACCCTAAGCAGGAAAAAACAAGGATAACTATGTCAAACATGTGAGAATTAAATCTGTAAAAATTAATGAAAATCCTCTGTCATCAAAGGCCAAGATCTACAGCAAATGAAGACCATTACACAAAACCACAACCGAACATAATGCAAGTATAAGATGTGCCCAGCCCCAGTGGATACATCTGCAGCAAAGCTCAGGGAACATCCTAGAGGAAGGGGTGGAAAACTTGTAAATACCAGAATACCAAGAAATCTACTATGAGATTGCATATTTCAGAAACAAAGGGTTACATAAACAAGACCTGAACAATGATAGTATCAGTAGACATGTGACATGGAAGGAGGAGTTCTCATGGGATCCCACTCTAGACAAAGAACTACAGGCAGCTAATGACTCTAGAGAGTGGGAAAATTAGCCTATTAGCCCTTCACAGTACTAAGTCCCTAATTGGTAATCCAATGCAAAGTTGTCAGCCCTGAAACCATATGTACGCAAAATAAATAAATAAGTAAGTAAGTAAGTAAGTAAGTAAGTAAGTAAGTAAGTAACCATCCATTTGACAGAGGGAGGCTCATGGGAGGTCATGGAGAGAGAGGAAGGACATGAGAGGGGCCGGAAGGAGGAAGGGGAAGGATAATGGGTGTATAATTATATTTTAATTTAAAATGTAAAATAAGTAATTAATTAAACACACCATCGCAAAAATGATTCATGGTTTATCTATAGAGGAAAACTATTCAAATCACCTTGTGTTATCTCTTTTGACCATGGATGCTAGAAGTGACCCAATATGTCTCAGTGCAGAAAGAATTGTCACCCTGAAATGATAAAATTAGTGAAAAAAGTCTTTGGGGATTAAGAAAACATTAAGACATCTTCAAATTTGCAAAAACTAACAAACTTGTCACCACAAGGGTGACTGAAGGAAGCTCTCTAACAGCAGATCAAAAACAGAAGGGAACAGACCACAACAGGAGACAGCAACGCTGTAGCCATCTCTCTCCTCTGGAGACTGCTAAATGACCTGTTCCAAAATTGTAACCCTACCTAATGTGAGTATGAAGGTATAGATGGCAAATATTTAAAATAAGTATATGTAAATTACAGAGGACACAGAGATGCAAGAAAAAAAGTGTTCTCTGTCCATACTGACAGAATGATAATATTTGTAGGCTAGTAGAAAGTATAACTGTATTTTATAATGTGGTTTATCCATGCCACTGGTTTATCCATGTCACTGGCAATATGGAGAGCAATAATTATATGCACACACTATATGTACACACACATATCTTAAATAAGACTGTGGTTTTAATAGAAAGATGAATATATAATCTCAATAATGCCACACTATATGCACACACACACACACACACACACACACACACATCTTAAATAAGATTATGGTTGTGATACAGAGATGAATATATAATCTCAATAAAACAAGAAGAGTGGGGAATGCAGAAATAAACCCACAAAAATATATCAAAGCAGACTGTAAAACAGCCAAAGAAATAAATCAAGAGAAGTTGAGCTTCTCAAACAATAGGCCTGGGAGGTTTGGACTTCTGTGTGCAGTAAATGAGCCTCAGTCTGAGCTTTACATCCTGTGCAAAAGTTAACTCAAAATGTACTATAGACATAAAAGTAAAATTCTGGAAAACAAAACAAAACAAAACTGTAGACACCTGGGAATGAACAGTATTAGATGAGAAAGAAAAAGGGGACTTATCAAAGCTTATGATACTATTATGTCAAACAGACAGTTGAAAGGATGAAAATAAAACCTATCAAACATGAGAAAACATTTTTAAAGTGTGTACCAACAAGGGACTAATAGTTGAAATTCTCAAAATTACACAGCAAAAAGAAAAAAAAGTCAGTCTAATTACAAAATGGCAAAAGGTGAGGAGAAACGCCTCACAGAGGACAGACTGACAGCAGCTCTTTAAATCAGTAGCCACTGGGAAACTCAGACTAAAATAAGGCTCTCTGCTCATATCTAATGCTGCTGAGGAAGCAGAGACCCTCCACTCAGACACTGCCATGCACTGCTGACTAGAATATGAAATGTCATAGTTACACTGATAAATGTCCCTTCCATCTCTGAAAAAGTAATTAGGCAACCATCACACTCCCTTCCTGCAGCTGTTCTCCTGAGTACCTAACTCAGAGAAACACCTATGTTAAGACATCTGTACAAGGATATGTAGAGAATATTCATTAACAGGAGTCCCAAACGAGAAAGATCCCAGAGGCCCTTTAATGGATGAAAGCTGAAACAGGTCCTACCCCATCATAGAATATTGCTCAGCCATGTAATGCCACCAGTTATTGATACACAAAGCAAACAGAATCTCCAGAGCACTGGTCTGAGGGACAGTCAATCACAGTGGTAAATTGTGTATTATTTCATTTCTGCAACATGTTCAAGACAACAAGAACTTTAAGGATGAAATGAGGTGAAGGAAAACAAGGATTGTGACTGTAAAAAAGAAACATGAAGGATAATTTTAGAAACGTGGTTTTTTTTCCTTCCTCAATGTCAGCGTTGAAACCCTAGCAGACATACTGTACTTGAGCTTATTACTGTTATTTATTTTGGTTTCATGTGTGTGTTTCAGGCTTGCTATGTAGCTCAGGCTTGTCTCAAGTCTGTGATCCCCAGTATCTGACTCTTCCAAGTACTGAGGTTGCTAGTGGGAGCCCACAACTGTTACACTAGAGTTTGGGGAACAAAATGAAAACATCTTTGCAAGTAAAGAAAAGGTCTAAGGAGAAATCAAATCACTCATATTGTGCTAGCTATAAGTAAGTAGCTCTGCAAAATATTGCTATTGTTGGAAATGAAGTGAGATGTAACAGAAACTAGACATTACAATTTATACCTCCATATCAACCTAGAGTCACCTTGGGAGAAAAGTTTAATTTTAAAAAAAAACCCTGCCAGCCAAACTTCTTTAACAAACATTCCAATTTTGAAAAAAAGCTCCGAATTCTCCACATTCTTTATTAAATTCATTTATTTATTACTTACTGAGAGAGAGGGGAAGGGAAGGAGGGAGGGAGGGAGGGAGGGAGGGAGGGAGGGAGGGAGGGAGGGAGGGAGGGAGGGAGGGAGGGAGGGAGGGAGGGAGGGAGGGAGGGAGGGAGCACTTATACATGTATGCTCATGCCACAATGTGTCTATGGAAATCAAAGGACAATTTGCAAGAATTGATTCTTCGTTCTTTCCTTTTATCACCTGAGAACTGTGGGATGATTTCAGGTCTTCAGACTTGGCAGCAAGTGACTTCCATGGCTAAGCCACTCACGGGCCACCTCTGTGCACTCTTATTAGCATTTGGTGCTATCAGTGGATTTCAGTGTTAGCTGTTCTAGTATGTTTGCACTGGCCCCTGCTGTTTTAACCTCATTGAAACATGAATTTATTCTAGATCGAACAGAGAATCCCTTTGGAGGACCGCTCTCCATGGAAATTGTTACGTTTGCTTTAAGTGTGTTTGCTTTCAAGAAGCTTGTATGTTATTTATTCTATTGAAAGTACTCGTGTGTCCCAGTTTCATGGCATGATCCTGTTGTTCAAACAGAGGAGGGGGGGACAACCTAGGGAACCGACTACTAGAAAACAGGTATGGAACACTGAGTAGTAAGAACAGAATGGAACAGAATTCTGTCCTTTCCATGCCAGGTAAAGGCCCACCATTCAATTTGACTCAATCTAAGCCATCACTGGCATCCAAGGGTCCTCTGCGCCAGGAAAAATGAGGCAGGCTCAGGACTCACTACACACAGAGACAGTCAGAACAGTGCAGACTGTACCAAATTTTTCAAAGTTTCACTCAAATCTAGGGGAAAAAACACAAAAACAAAATCCAGCTAATCCCTGTGAGGGGGCCTGCGGAACTGTGATAAGCAGCTTCATCCAGAGAAAGAATATTTTCAGGTCTGTGGAAGATGAATGAGAGAGGGCAGAAATGATCCAAGAATCCAGGACACCCACATTGGAGAACAGAATCCCAACTTGGAATCTAGGGTAGGGTTTAATGAAATTCTAACTTCTCTTTAAACCCAGGAGGGGCATGTACCCAAAAGTAAGACAATCAGATTTCAAACAGAAACATGGTGTGCCCCACAGTTCACTCCCCTTACCTTCCTGTGCTGCCTAGGAAATGCTACTGTTTTGTTTTGCGTTGGTTTAGTTTTCCTTTGTATTCCTTCCTAGGAGGTGAGTATACAGGTAAATAAAAACAGAGCTCCATGCATAGTGTAATGGGCCTCAGTAAAGATACTGTTCTGTTTACATAGTCTGACAAAATGAAAAAAAAAAATGTTATCACTCCACCAAAGTGATGCTTGAGGATATCCCATTTCCTAATCTTGTTCCATGTAGGGGAGATCATGAAAAGAGCAGATGTTTCCAAATCACGACATCGGTTTTACATCCAAAATCCCTAGATACTAAAAACGGGGGGTTTCTGCCAAAACCTCTATCTAATCATTGTGCTTTCTCTCATCAGAGGCAGAGGTTGCTTTTCAGCATGTCCAGATGGCAGCAATGTAACACACTTCCTGTTAAATCAGTAAATTGCCGATTACAGTCAAGGACTATTGGAGTCAAAATTTTTTAAAACATCTAGCCGCTCTTCCTGGTTTATTTACTTATTTCACTGAGAATGGCAATTCTCATCAGAATATTTACTCAATATGTGTCTTACATGGTTTTAGCTTTCTGTAGATATCTTTAGAACATGAAGAATACAGTTGAAACTATGGCATAGAAGGGCATGAGAACTATCTTTCTCAAAGTATACTTCTCTTTATTGAACGGTACTTTTTAATGTGCCTTTTACAAGTAGCCCACGTGAAGTGTTTCATGTGCTGAACATGCTACAGTATATCACAATCACGATATCTACAGCTAAAGCTTGTAGTGCAATAGACTGGAATGATAGTGACATCAACATTCAAGCTATTTCCCCCTCACTAGGAAAGTAAGTGAGAGATCTATGCAACACTGAAACACTCTGGAAAAACCTATAGTACAGTAGTATAGTTTCTATGCTGAGACATGAAATCTAACATAATGTTCAATATTTCTGCTTAAAAACTAATAATTCCATGATAATAAAATGCATTAAGTATGTTCATAGATTCTAAAATATTTACCAATGCTTTCAAGTTTCTGGTACATAATCATAAGGAATTATATGAGAAAATTAATCTTTCTCAAAGGTCAAGACATTTGAAAAAATGTGAAATGACAGTTTCTAAACAGGTCACTAATATCAAGTCAACTCACAAAATGATTTTAAACAATTCATTGCTTTAAGCATGTGATTCATTATATATGAGTCAAATAGGAGTTAGAGCAAAAGACAGAGATGTCTCATGCTGTATGCTGCTACACACTCATCCTGCATGTCTAAGTGCTACATTACACGATGCTCAGAGTATAGGCATCATTCAGCCTTACTCTTGTCTTCATTACTGGCATTACCATAAAACAATGACCCTTCATTTGAATCTGATAGCTCATCTGTCATTATTCCATCACTGCTATTACACTAAATGGGCAAAAGTATATTATACTTTGCTCTTTGAAAATAATTTCTGATGTTCATCATAGGTTAATAAGGTTAAATTTTAAATAAAGTTTATTTATACAAAGAGAATTAGAGGTAAAGCAAATTAAATTTTGATATATTTATTAGTCTGCTCACTGTTATATGAGCCTTTGAAATCAATGACTGTGGAATTAGTAGTAAGTGTTGACATTCACTATAAATCAATTAACATTTCCTAGAGTGGGCAATAGCATAAGATGGGACAATGAGCAATTCTGAGACACTTGGGTTTGGCTACTGCAGGAAAATAGCATTGCAGAAGAGTGTTCTCAAGAAAGCCACTTCAGAAGGGTGCTGTTTGTAGTATCTAAACATAGAGTAGCTGGTGCTTAAAATAATAACACTGTTACAATCACTGTAAAATATGTTGTGACATTTGTGTTTTTTCCTGTTTCCCTCCCTCTGGATCATTAGGAGAAGCTGTTCTCCCTGTGGGAGGCTCTTTAGAGACCAAGGAACAGAGGCTGTGAGTGAATATTCTAGAAGTCCGGGTTTATCCTACTTTACAACATCCCTTACCTCTCTTTGTGTGGACCTTAGTATTAGTCATTCCCATGAAATCTAGTGTTTAAGAAACACTGCTTCCCTCCAGCAGCTTCCACAAAGTAACTGTGCTTTCAATCCATTTAAACTTAACAAAAACCCTAACAACATATTTTGTAAGAGCGTCTATAGAGAAACAAGGGTCTCATATCTCTTGCTCAAGAAATGTTTTGCTAGTCCAAATGCATAAGTAAAATATTAAGTATTAAGTACTAGAGCTGCAATGCTCAAATAATAGATGTAAATATTGTGACATTCAGATTATTTTACATTTAGAAGATTATCCCTCACCTCGCCCCAACCCCCCAAAATAACCTGTGAATAAAGACAGAAAAATTTCAAACTTCAGCTTTGAGTGATTCTCTGAGCATTTCCAAACTCTCAGATTCATATCCTTAGAATTTACATCATTTAACTAATTTTTTTAAAAAAGATTCTATCATAAAAATTTCAGACGTCATTCATAAAATATTTTCTTTTTAAAGAAAAATTGTGTGGGAATTATGGTTATAACACATACAAAAACATCAGTTAATCACAAAGGAGCACATAGGTAGAAAGTATAAAGAGAATGATGTTTTCATCATGCAGGCAAAGGGATGAAGCGATCCTTGAAATGGACAAGTTATATCCCAGGGAGTTGAGTGTATGATGTGTAAGAAGATTTTTCAGCAAAGTCACTATTACATGGCAAAGAAAGCAAAGAAGTAGAAGGATCCTGTGTGTACATGGGTTTTCTCCTCTTCCACTATAAACATCTTCCATGGCTGAGTCTTGAAACAGCCAGAATTACAATGAGCAGTGTATGACAGTTAGTGCCTGCTAGCTGAGATTAATTATATAAAGTAAAATATTTGACCAAATGAACTCTGTATATGGTTTGATTCATCTAGGGAATAAAAGCTGATAAGCAGATCATTGCATCAATGTTCTTTAGGGCAAATATATCTGTTATCAATAGAATGCAATTGATTCTTCATTTGTGAATCTCTGCACATCATAAAAGAAGGAGGCTTGAAAAGTATCACTTTTAAGTTCTATGATTACAGAATCATAAACTGTTGCTATGATATAAACACGTGCACAATTCAATAGCTCATATAGTCATGTGTTTTAAAGGTAAAAAGACAGTGGTAGCTCTTTCATAGATTAGAGTTAATATAGACAAACATGTTTCCGTTTATGATGTAATCAAGAGCAGTTATAGATACAAACATCTAAATACTAAAATTGGGATGTATACTATTTCATTTTGCTTCTTTGTACTTTGAAGTGCTATTGTCCATAAGGTACACCCTATTTACATTGATGCCTTCCTGATGAGCTGATCTTCAAACCACTCTACAGTACACTGTTTTATTAATTTTACTTTGAATAAATTTCATCATATCAACACAACAACCTTTTCAAAATCAATGTTTGCAACATACAACCTTCTCCATATTTATGTTTCCAGACTACTTGTGCTATACCTGACAGGAATCTCATATAGTCAGCAAACCATCAGAGCTATTTTTACCCAGTATGTCAGAATTTTTTAATTGGGATATTTAGACAATTTATATTTTAGTTGCTTTACTGATTCACACGCCATAAAATTGGCCCATTTAAAGTACACAATTCAGTGGGTTTTATAAATTCACAACTTGTTCAGCCTCACCACAATCAATGTTTAAACATATTCATCTTTCCCTAGAAAGACGTATCTGTTAGTATTCACTCACCATTTCTCTTCCTCAGCACCTTGTCAGCTCTAGGCAACCAGTAATTTGCTTACTGACTCTATATTTATCTATTATAGATATTTCACATAAATAGAATCACATAATATGAATTATTTTATGACTAGTTTTTTTTTTTAAAAAAAAAAAAACAGCCCAAGATTTTCAACATTGATTCCTATGGCAGCAGTGAGTCATTCGCTTTTACAGATGGGTAATTTTCCATTTTATGATTATATTTGTTCATCTGTCAATGTACAATTTATTGTTTCATTTGAATGTAGATGGGAATGATGCTGATATTCATGTACAAACATAAGGTTTATGTGAATGCGTGTTTTTACACCTCCCATTTATATATGGGAATATAATTACTGGGTTCAGATGATAGTTCTATGACTAACAATGTGAGAACTGCTACAAAACGTTCTTAGGTGAGTATAGCATTTTGTGTTCTTCCTAATCATGTATGAAGGTTGTATTTTCTTATTTCATAGATATCAGATGATATGACCTGTCATTTTGATAAAAGATGCCCTGTCTGGAGAAAGTGACATATCACTGTGGTTTCGCTTTACATTTGTCTGATGAATTTTTCTCAGTACCTGCCAGTCCTTCTTAGCCATCTGAGTAGCTTGGTTGAAGAAATATCCACTCAGATGTTTGCATATTTCAACACCAAGTTATTGTCTTTTAGTTGTGACCCCAAAGAACACGTTATTGCTCTTCTCCCTTATCAGATGTGTGATTTTAAAACATTTTCCCAACTCTGTTACTTATCTTTTACGTTTTTTAAGATGTGATTTAAAACTCTTTTACTTTCAATTTTAACCATGTCCAGTTTTTTGCTTTTGTTTTGGTATAATATCTAAAGAACTCATAAGATCATAAGTCTTTTCTTAGGTTAATATCTTATAATTGTAATTATAATTCTTTGAGTTAGGTATATGATACATCTGGAATGAACTTTATGTAGAGTTTTTAAGTTAGAAAATACTGGAATTCCAATTTTGTAAGTGGATCACTCCAGAATATTCTGAAGCCATTGCATTTCTATAGGCCATTTATACATGTAGTAATTTGATGATATATATCAGCCAAAGGCTATTATTTTATAACCCACTCTCTTTCTATTTGGTTATTTAAAAATATTTTTAGTTTATTCCCTAACTGACAGCATTGTGAAGCCCAGTGTTTTGTACAATGTTTCTAAAATTTGCTCTACTAATAGTACATATGAGTTAACGTTTTTTTCTGTCCAATAGTATCACCATCTAAGGTCAAGTGATCAAGTGTCGTTAACATCCTGTGGTCGTGAGGCAGGATGTCATAATTATCCAGTGATGCTTAGAAGATATTGTCAAACATTTGCTGTTGTTAGACCTCATTTCTTCATGAGCCAGGCTACAAGGATCTCTTAGAGTGTTTGTTCTTGTGTGCCTTTTGCAACTCTGGGTGAGACCCTGCTGCAGTACCACACTTTGAATACATTTAGGATAATGAGAAAATTAATGGGATTCACTGCTGTGCAGCTCTCCATCTGTCTAGAATCCTATGCAGCTCTCATCCTCCTTCCAGTTTTCAGAGACTTCCTCGGTTTGGAGTGGTATATGGAGATTTTTATTTAGAAGGAGAAAGGCCTGGGAGAAATGCTACTGCCTATTCTGTTGCAACTGAAAGTACTGTTTTATTGTAGCATTGAAAATGACCATTTGTTCCCCTTGAATCCCACTAATATATTTTGTTTGCACCCAGTAATAATTTAGAAAGGTTCAACTATTTTGGCAATGGTACTAAATTACTCCTTTTGTGTTTTGTATGCAGGCAAACAACCATTTATATTTATCTAAAATAATTGTAAACATTTGAAAATAATTACATGGTTAAGTCACTCCAATTAGTTAAAAGAGTTGGATGAGAACACAACAGAATATTCAAACAACAGCTGAGTAGAAGATTTTAATCTCAATACCACTGATGTCAGCATTCTACCTGAGGCAAAACTAATTGCTGCAACTTCCACCCACAGTCCCAACTCATTGCATACTCACACTGGATATTCATAGAGGAGAAAATGCCCTAATAAAGGAAGGCAGAGCACACAGAGATTTTATTGGGCCTTTGTATCATGGAGGAAGCTAGAGAACAATACATCTGCAGTTCTGTATACAAGAGAAAAGATCTATGCATTTGTAAGTCATCTCTGGTAACCAAGAGCAATGAGGAACATTGTCTCGGAGTTGTCTCCAAGTGCCTCTGTGGATACATGAGAAATATGGTTCCCAGTATGGAGACTTTAATTTAGAATCTCAGTTGCACTTCAGAAAAGTTACCAAGTACCCTGGAAACTGTTTTGTTATTTATGACATAAAGACCCCTGACTCTCCTGAAGAACTGAATGAAAGTATGCAGGGTATCTCTTATAGCATCTCAGAAAAGGCAAATAACTACTCACAACACTGACAAAGCAGTGTAGCTGGAGCTCAGAACCTCGGAACATCAGGGTTGGTTTGTACTAGGGTTCTCCCAATGCTAACTTCAAAGGTAGAATACCAACTCACATTTTCTAGGGAAGCATCTCTTCTAAAAGTATTAAGGAAAACTTAATAAGCAACCTATGGCCTCAAAAGACTGACATGCACTTAATTTGAATAAATAGAAAAATTCTAACCAGTGTGATAAATCATTATCAGATCTCAAGTATACTTTTCTTTTTAACTAAAATTAAAATACAGAACAAATCTTAAGAATTTCTGCTTTAATCTAGCATCTTTCTCTAAAAAGTATTTTAAAGCTACATGCTCAGAAAGGAAAGACTGACTGACTAACTCACATTCTGTCTCCTACAAAAAGGAGTAGAATCCCAACAACAGTTACAATTTTCATTTTCCCTCTATCCAGTGCTTTCCAGTAACTGTGGTGTTTGGAGTTAAATAGACTTTATAACCAAACTTCTGAAATAAGTTCCCTGTTTTGGATTTTTGGGCCATTACAGCACACAGCAATATAAGTTTATTTTATACAATGTCCAGTGCAATAAGTATTGATTCATTTCAGTGCTGGCTCACTGGAGTGAGTTCCACAGTCCTGGATGATTATTTAGTGGCCTGTAGTTCAGAGTCCCAGTTAAGGAGGTAATACACCAACACTACACTGCACATTTGAAAAGCATTTCTCAGGTAACCTGGCCACACCCTTGCCTGACTTCATTTAAGGACAATCAAAAAAAAAAAAAAAAGGTCTAAGAATAAGTAGAGCTACAAAATAGTGAATGATTCATGGGCAAGTTGTTAAGCAAGAGAAACACTGGCTTTGAGAGATGAAGAAAAAAAAAACTGGTAAAACAGAACGATCTGGGAAAGTCAGAATCCCAAAATAATAGCTAGCAGATATTAAGCGGAAAAGGGTGGGATGAAGAAAGGGAAGCACTGTTGTCATATCCTGGGATATGACACATTTGTGAATAGAGTTACACAGGTAGCCGACTCATACTGATAGCAAGGACCAGGAATTTCCACACTCGATCATCAGTTGTCCTCTATGATAGGCAGGAAACTAAGGTCAGAGGAAAATGTCCTGATGACTTGCTTTAGATTGGGATAGATCATGATCTCATGATGCTACTTCAGATAAACAGTACCATGCTTAGGACCCCAAACTCTGGTTCAACAGCTACTCTTGATTCTGGAACACAGCAAGATCTGGAATCCTAAGACTACACCAATGGCATCTTCCCCATTACACATTCCACAATCCTGTGGCTAAATCTATCTGCAGAATAAAGTTTTTACCTCTTTCCTAAGGAAGAATTACCTTTCTTTAAAACTTTACTCATTCCCACTTACATTCAGAGGATATGAATATTTTATACTTCATTTTATTTATAAGGTTTTTTAAAAACAAGTTGGACAGCATATAAATAGGAGAATCCAAGCATCCAAGGAAATGTAAATGAATGAGAAATGAACTACTTTTTGAGAAAATAACCTAGGGAGAAAAAAGAAAGATTACATGTTGTCCTATTGTGTTAGGGTGTCAGTCATATTGTCTGATATCCCTGGGAAAAGCCATTATTTATTTTAAAAGATAAGATGAAAAGTATATGCATTTATTAGTGACAAGGACTGGAGAAGTTCATTTTCATTAGACTTATAGATTAGGTATCTATTCAATGTTGTCCTGAAATAAATTGAATGGTTCATTCAGAAAACATGTGGAAGTGAACTTTTACCATACCCTCAATTCAAAGTGTACCAATGCATATACAGTCATCAAAACAATGCTGTGAAAATTGCAGCCAACTTTATAACAGAAATTGGGCAACAGCTCAGGAAAAAACTTCATTCAAAATAGAAGATAATTAAAATTTAAACAACAGACTATCCAACTGCTTTTTAAATATTTCATAATCTGAATAAATTTACAATTTCATTATCACATATTCTTTCACAAAATATTTTAAGTTCACACTACGTCTCAATGGTAACTCACTACAAAATTTGCACAAGAAAGCTATCTTTCCATGTAAGGTATTTTTGTAGGGGTAATAATAATGATTCAGAAACTGATTATCTGTAATCAATCAGTGCCCTGGGCCATCTGACATAGTTATAAACACAAATACACTATCAGCTTAATGTCTCTGTTATTTTGAAAACTGTGGTTTAAGAAATTATGAGGTAAAGAGAACCCTTCCCTCACCTAGGCTTATGTCTAATGCACTTACAAGGAAAGGCAACTGATTTCACATCCCTGCATCACAGTGGAAGCAACACTTACTGCTATAACTGTAATAATTCAGTATCATTATTTAAATAAATATTGAAAAATTACTAACAGAATTATTTATTAAAATACTAACTTAATTTATACTACACAATTCTGTACTGCATTAAAGAACCAAATCTATGACATCATTCTACCAGTAGCGAGATAATCAAATTTTAATTTTCATGTTTTCTATAATTATTTACAGTGAAATTGAACAAACAGATTGACAAAGCATTCGAGACTTCTGTGGATACCACAGTATCACAAAATTATTCATTCAAAAGTATTAATAGTTGGAATGGTGTAAAAAATATTTCCATCTAACTTGAGTATCTCCTTTATCAAAGTATGAAATACAGTACATAAGAGCCTTCGAAAAAGCCGTATAATGAGTCGGTTCTCGTGATTAGGCTGTTCTACAGAAAGGCCTCACCACGTAGGCAGTCTCTACTACTACTACTACTACTACTACTACTACTACTACTACTACTACTACTACACACACACACACACACACACACACACACACACAGAGACAGAGAGGGAGAGTCACTTCCCTTCTCTACCATATTGTGACAGAGCCACAAGTGCTGAATAGATGCTTTAGATGCTTGTAACGTGCTCCAAAACTCCCCCAAGTGATTTGCTAAGAAACTGTGTCCTTTAAAGTACTCAGCCTCAGGTATTTTATCATCTCATCACAAAGTGAACTAGAAAGGAAAAGGAATGGCAAGGTATAGGTGAGGCTAAGCTAACTAAATTCTCAGGGTTAAAATAGCAATTAATATGAAAAAGAGCATGTGTGAGACATTTACACTACCTATCACTAGGGTTATAAAGTAATGAAATGTCACACAGTTGCATCAAAATGATTTTCAGATTGGAATGTCCCAAGAGTGATAACATTATTTCTTTATTGTATTCTTTACTACCCAACACAGTGACTGACATGAGACAAGCGTGTTCAGTGAATGAACAACAGTATCTTACATCATTATCAAGGACTATGGAGAAGGTTACAATTTAATTCAAACATGCCTTGAGCTCTCTCTGCCTTCTGCTTGAGGCTTGACATGGAGTTCTAGGCTGTTCCTGCTGCCATGCCTTTAGTCTACCACCATGTAGACTAAACTTTAACAACCAAACAGCAGGACAGGAGCACCCTTTAGGAGAGAGAAGTTATCCAGAAAGACCAGGTTGTACCACAGAGCTGGAACCATTATGTCCTGAGAACCAGTCTGCCCCCTCAAGCAACAGGACAGTTTTGGACCATCCTGTAAGATCCGAATTGAGACAACAGCCAGGGGACGTCCTCGCCAAGACTGTCGAATCATGCAGAACTCTTTTCCTCTGCTTTCCTCCCTTTCTATTTAATGTAAAGCTCAGTTAGTACCAATGACAGACCTGGACCTATCAGGCACCTCTATTTGCTTCCTCAATGAGGCCTCATTGATTAAATCATCTCTCCTTGACCTTTAAAGAACAAACTGCCTTGACAATACCTCTTAATCAGTTAAAAATATTCTTTGTGCAATAATTCCAGCCAAAAATTATATACAGAATTACTAAAAGAATCATGTTAATAAATTTTAAAGGAAGTTCTATGTATAAAAATATCACTTATGTATAATAAATGATGAAAAAATTTACAAAGTATTATGATGATTTTAATATTAAAAAATATAGAGAGATTATGCATTGAAAATAAATACCGCTTAACAATTTTGTCAAGACTATAAAAAATTAAAACGGCATCAAAGAGCACATGAAAAACTATGGCAAGGTATTTTTCTACTATCTCAAAACATGACTGTAGCTCATTCTCTGAGTGACTGCATGGAGAAATAAGTGTGTCATTTCCTCTTCTTCACAGTCACCAGAAGGGAAGGGATTAGAGCAGCTGGGGCCAGGTCTTCCACAGTACAGAAACTCACTAGTGCCGAATCCATTCCTTGCGTCTTTGCTTCAGGGCTTCTCTGGCCACTAATATCAGCTTCATCTATGAAACGCCACGATGGAGGGAAAATTCAAGTCCTTGAGCTCCCTCACCTCTCAGGTAGAAGAAATCTAAGTCACTAGTTTACTCTGTTGCCTGGAGTTGGCCAACTGAAATGATCTCTAGTTATTCATGAAAACATTCTTTGTGGCACTATTCACGCCCTGAAGGAGAAGAAAGGGCAGGAAAGGAAGATGCAAATTGTTACCTCTTTTTCAGCCCACAGTCTTAAACCTACTCCACAAACGCCCAATGTACAGTCATGTCTCTTTCCTTGAACCAGTTGAGGTACTATTGATGCAGAGTAGGACAGTATTACCCACCTTCTAGTTAATATTGGAAAAGAGATTTGCAAGATAATTTGCCTCTTATCCAACTCCAAATTCATCTGTCTAGCTAAGATACCCATGAGTTGGCAGTGTGCTTCTTTCTATAGTAGCACATACTTGCTAAGACAGCTGCCCTTAACAACCAGTGCTATCAATGTAAAAAAAAAAAAGTAACATTTATTTCATATTGCCATCTACAATAGCCTTTTCACATCTTTAAATAAACCCTAATTTTTATAGTATAGACAAAAATCACCTCATGTTTTGAATAGTAATAAAAATATCTCCTTTACTGGCCTTAATTATATATAGTGTTAGTATCCTAATAAGTAGTATCTTCTAATATTAGTTTCATAATATTATAGTTCTAATAATTTCTGAGTCTTCAAAATTAAAATTACAAGGCAAATTTCTGAATTTTTAAAGAATGGTGGAGTTTGCCTTTTGCTCTTGATGTTGGGGGCAACAAGTGAGTGTGTGTGTCTAAATTGTGACTAAAATGAGACATATGTACACGGACACAGACATCGCTGTGTCCACATATGTAAATGATGGCTGCAGCTGTGAAGTTTCTAACACGTCCTAAGATGCTTTCAGTGTTTCCCAGAGATAACAGTTATCTGAATATATATAATTCTAGAACAAGAATAACCTTATCTCTTTCATACACACCTTCAAATTAATAATATTTTCTAGCAGCTACCATTTTTCAAAAGTGAACTTTAACAACAAAACATTTAGAAGTTATGTAATGTAGCATCTTAAGCTTCATAAAATTATTACTAATGACCTGCACAGTTGCTTAATTACTATGATTTAATTATAAACAAAACAAAATACAGAAAGCAGATCTAGACAGATGTGTGTCAAGAAACCACATCCCATAATTAAATTGAAAGATGGTAGGATACCTCCTCTGGCCATGCCAGGGTGTGGTGAGACTGTTTATTCCTCTCATTGGAAGTTGGGTAAGTATTAAGGGAACCTCAGATTGCAATGGCTACATCACCTCAGACATAGTTTCTTGCTGACATGTATATAATACTTTAGGAGGTAAGTACAGGGTGACAAGTCCTGACTTCCCAGAGCTCATAAACAAACCAACAGTATGCAAACTACTCCATTTGTTGCATTAAAAATTAAATTAAATAATGTAACTGGCCGCAATAACTTCAAGTATGTTGTATAAATTTTGGGTATAGATAGTATGCAGTGCCTGTTATGCAAGACATTTCTCCTGAAGTCACTTTTATTTCACTGATTCACTCTTAAACAAAACAAAATACTGAACACTATCATTCAAAAGACAGAAGCTTACATTAAAGTGTGAGGAAACAGTGACCTCATCTTGATCAAGTGCACTCTTCCCACAGTCACATCAACAGATATGAATGGGTACTCAGCTCTGCCACTTTCAGGACTTCTGGCTTACTTCCAGCTGTGATCATCTGCATCTCTTTGCCAGAAATCCTCTATCTGTGCAAGGCCACTCTACCTATATACATGTGAAACTGTAAATTAAAACGATTCAGTATCTCTGACAGCACCCCTCAGATAATGAGTGACAGTTGATGGGTAACACTCAAATCCTCTACCCTAAGGCGAGGATAACCTTGAAGGGAATTTTCCACAGTCCTTTACAGCTCCCCACAGCATCAAGCTGCAGCTGGTTGTCTCTTTGCTTGTTTTCTTTATCTAATGTAGAGAATTCGTATCTTGAATTTAGGTCTTAAAGACTCCACAGAGAAGTCACCAGAAATGTGTGAAAAGGCGTTAGCAACATTCACTACTTGTTGGAGTCCTCTCATAAGAAATTGAGGCTTTCACATGCTGCCTATTACAATTTTAACTGTCACACATACATATATTACTTTACCTTATATCTAGAGAAAGAGGCAAATGGGAGATTTAAGAAAGTTGCAGAGACCTAGATCACTAGGTATTTAAATAATGACTGCAAGTGAGAACATTTAAAATTAAAACACACCTTGTTCATTCTTTTATAATATTCCACCACCATAAAACTAAAAATAAATGGCTCAAATGCAAAATACTGATTGTGAATGTTTTTTTTTTCTTTTTTAAATAAAAATATTCTAGGACAATAAATTAAGTTTAGATACTTAGTAGTATTTAGCTGGTACATTTATAAGCCTCATAATATCATCAAGAGTTATCAGAAGTTAGTGCTTATTTATTTCACCTCAAACATCCCTCCACTTAAATGTCTGCTGTTTTCATTTGAGACAGAATTTTACAGGAGCAGGGAGCTTCTTTGAGAGTGGGGAACATGTCTAGTCTGTGTCTCCATTCCCAATTTTAAGAAATAGAAATGTTTGTAGTGGAGTGGATTAATTTCAGTAAGAGTCAGCATGGTTGAAAAGATACATATTCTTTCATAAATAAGAGAAATCCTATCAAATGATAAGAAACAGAGTCCATAATTTTTTTTAATAGCTACCATACACAGAAAGTGGCTTGTGCTTCAAGGGTATGTTATACTACACTGCAAATAGCCTTTAATATAATAATAGAATATCTTTAAATGGTTAAATTGAGCTCAGAGTGACTGGAGAAGAAAATTCTGGCCTTCTGAGATCTGGGGATCTCACCATTTCCTCAGCAACTCTGGAGATGATCCATCAGAAATGGTGAGTCTGGCAGAAACCAGTGTGGGTCAATTTCTTTTCCAAAGTACAGCTACCAGTTTTTTGTTTTTTGTTTTTTTTTTTCCTTGAAGACTTCATAGCCAGGCTGTGTTCATTAACATGCCTAAGTTTTCATCAAAGACACACATCCTGTAATGAAAAGGTCAACAGCTTGGAGATGGAAGGGTAGAGTGCTTCCTGGGAGCCCATGGCATAGGCATTTCCAACAGCCATTTAATATGGGAAGGCAGAGACAGGTGGATCTCTGTGAATTAATGGTTAGCCTCGTCTATAAAGGGAGTTCCAGGATGGCCAAGGCTACAAAGAGAAAAAAAAAAAACTTATTTATGAGTCCTACAACCTATTTATCACCTCAAACCAACGGTTTCTAACATTTGGAAGAGACCATAAGAGAAGAATACATATTTGAATTTTCCCAAATGTCAATTTTTACAATTAATTATAAATTAGGCATTGAATCCTAAACAGCTTCACCTCATAACATGAAATTATATCAGATAAAATCAATTTATTCTCTACCTACAACAGGAAAGAATATGGAACCTAATGGAGTGAGAGAGAGAAAGAGTTATCTGAGATATATCGGTCATGTGAAAATAAGTGTAGAAAAAAATGAGGTACAAAAAGGACAATTTTTTACAGAAGAGTGAAAATATCCCATAATTACATTTCCAAATTATGCTTGGTTATTTTAATATAGAAGACTCTCTTAAAATTCATCTTGGAAATGTAGACTATAAGATTTGTGGCAATTTCCTGTTTCATTAGTTCATTATTTAAAAACTGACATTTAATTTGAAAAATTTCAAAGAGCAGAAACAATATGAAAATCACTCATGGTAACTATAGATTATTTTCCCTAATGTTGAATTATGAACAATAATAATTTATACAGTAACACTGAAAGTCACAGCACAGAACTCTATGAACTCTCCCCTGGATTCCACCACTGCCATTTTCCTTGTTCTTTTTTTTCTTGTCTTTTTTATTATCTGCTGATGATTTCCCACTAGTTTTGATGACAAAGTAATTTTCAAACATTGAAAAGTCTCTCATAAATATTTCCTCATACATGTAGTTTCAGTGTTTACTTCCATTTTGGGCGGGGTGGGGGATCATAAATATTAAGTGTTAATTTGCCAAGTTTTGATAAATATATATTCTTGTAAATAGCTATACTTTTCTTCATTTGTAAATCAGTGAATTAAATGGAATTGTGAGAAAAAGAATAAGAACTTCAATAAGCTACGTTTTCTGCTTTCAGTCCAAAATACACAGAGAAATAAAAGAAAATGGTTACAGAAATTTTTGTGATTTTTTTGGTTTGTTTTAAGATTTATTTTATGTCTATGAATGCTCTACTGACTTTTATGCTAGAAGAGGGCATCAGATTCCAGTATAGATGTTTGTGAGCCGTATGTGGTTGCTGAGAACTGAACTCAGGACCTGTGGAAGAGCAACCAGTGCTCTTAAACACACAGACATCTCTTCAACCCCCAGAATTATTTTGACAACACAACAGTTTTCTCCAAGTCTGCCTTAGTAAGGTAAGGAAGGGCTGCATATTATGACACCTGAAGGCTATCCTCTGCACAGCTGGCATGTGTCAGTGGTGGCCTGTACAAGCACACAGGAAGGAGGTAAGCCAGAGGCAGCCAAAGACAGGAGGTGCTGAATGGAGATTGAGGCACACACAAACCTTTAGCTCTACTCAGAGTCTACAACATCTGTCTGGTGTCTCCATGAGACTATGAGCTACCAGAAGGAATTCCTCTTCACAACCTACCCTCATTCACCAGGAACTCTTGGTGCAGAGCCAGGATTTCCCTAGATCTCAATGGAAAATCTCTTCAGCCTTTCCTTCTGGCCCACCTCTAGTCCTTTGTCTACCTACAAAATAGGCAACAACCAGGGACTCTATATTCACCACATTTGACTAGGACCCAAATTTGTTGTAGGAAGCACCAACAAAAAGAATATGCACCCAACAGAGATACAACAGGCTATCTGCACTAGGCAATACCCCAAACATCAAAACTCTCATAAGTCACATGTAAAAGCAGGCCTGCTAAAATAACAATGGACTTTTCAAAGAAAATGCTAAAAGTAAAAGAGAGCTGGACCTCTGCTCTGCAAATTCTAAGAGATCACAGATGAGTACAACTATCAATCACAATTAATTAAAAGAAGATTTTTCATTATTACAACAAATTTAAGGAATATCTGTAGACCCAATAAAGCTCTCCAGAAGTTGCTAGAAGGAAAACTTCAGTCTAAAAAGAAGTTTAACTACACTCACGAGAAGACAACGAATACATAATCTCAGAACAGTTAGTCAAAAGAGGGGAACAGAAACTATACTACCACAACCACAAAATCAAAATAACAGAAATTTATAAACACTGCTCATTAAGAACTCTAAATATTAATGGTCTCAGTTACTCAAAAAGGTATAGAATAACAGATCAAATTAGATAACAAGGTATATCTGTTTTCTATATCTAAGAAACACACCTCAATGTCAGTCATAACCTTCAGTTAAAAGGGGTGGGTGACTCCCAAGCAAATGTAACCAAGAAGCAAGTAGTTACAACTATTTTAATAGCTGATAAAGCAGACCTCACACAAAAACTAATCTAAAGAGATAAGGAAGGTTTCTTTATACTCATTTAAAGATCCATCAACATGATATTACAATTCTAATATTATATACCAAACATACGGGTACCAAATTCATAAGAGAAACACTACTACAGCTAAAAAATCACATATTGACTTTCATACAATGATAGTGGGTGACTTCAATACCTAACATTCACCAACAGACAGGTCATTCAGATAAAAAATTAAGTAGAGAAACACTAGAGTTAAATAATGCCATAAATCAAATGGACATAACAGACGTCCACAGAACATTCTACCCAAACACTAATAAACTTGCTTCCCAGCATCTCACAGAACTTTCTACAAAATTGATTACATATTAGGACACAAAGCAAGGATAAACAGATATGAGAAAATTGAAATAACACCTGCATTCTATCTGACCAACATAGACTAGAGCTGGATATTATCAACAATATAAATGGTAGAGTATATAAAATCATGGAAGCTGAATAACGTATACTGAAGAAAAAATTGATCAAGACAGAAATCAAGAAGCAAATTTAAAATGTTTTAAAACTGAACAAAAATAAAAACACAACATAGTCAAAGTTGTGGGATACAATGAAAGCAATTCTAAGAGATCTTTTCATAGCATACGTGCCTACATAAAAACAAAAATGGAGAGATCCATGTTAATAACTTAACTCTAGAAAAGCAAGAGGAAATTAACATTCAGAATGAGTATATGGGAAGAAATAATCCAACTCAGCAAAAATTAAAAAAAACAATAGAAATGCACAAAAGCAAAATACAAAGAATCAATGAAATAAACAGTTGATTCTTTGAGAAAAACAAGATTAAAATTCTTTAGCCAAATTAAACAATAAAATGAAGAAAAAACAAAGTAGTAAAATTAGAGATGAGAAAGAGGACACACAATATACACTGGGGAAACTTAAAGCATCATAAAGTACACTTAAAACCTCCACTTTCTAACAAACCAGAAATCCTAAAATAAATGGATAAATTTTTTTGATATATAACACACATACACACAAAGAAAAAAATATCTAAAACAATTCTAAATAATAAAAGAACTGTTAAAGCTATTACCATTCAAGATTTCAAGTTGAATTACAGGACTATAGTAATAAAAGCAGCATCTTATTAGCATAAAATAAACACATTAAAGAATAAAATATAGTAAAAAATCATACATAATTTCACATATCTACAGATACCTTATTTTTGACAAAGAAACAAAAACTATACACTGGAGAAAAGACAGTGTATTCGACACATGGTTCCAGTCATACTGGCTGTTGAAGAGTGAAAACACACCCCTGGATATCTACTACCTAACACTTTAACTCTTGGATCAAGGACCTCAACACAAGACCAGATACTCTGATTCTTATAGAAGAGAAGGTAGGGAATAGGCTTGGATTCATTGGGGGCAGGAAAGGACTTTCTGAACAGGACACTGATAGCAAAGGCGGTAAGATAATAAATAAGTAAGACCTCATAAAACTAAATAGTTTAGCAAACATTATTACTCAAGCAGAAAAACAAATGGGAAAAAAATCTTTATAAATTATATTACTGATAGGCTGTTAGTATCCAGACTATATAAGGTACATAAATAAATAAATAAATAAATAAATAAACAAACAAACAAACAAACAAACAAACCCAAATGAATAAGAAACACTTAATAATGTTCATCATCCTTGGGTATCAGGTAACTGCAAATGAAAACAAGTGAGATTTTTATCTTACACCAATCAAAAAATCAACAACAAGACAAATGACAGCACATGATGGTGAGAATATGGGGAACGATAGACCATACGCATGGCTGGTGGGATGGCAAACTGGTACAGCTCCTGTGAAAATCAGCTCCTCAAAAATCTGAAAACAAACTTATCATAAGATACAGATATTCCACTTTGGGGCGTATATCAGGAGGAATCTATATCTTACTATAGAAACACTCATACCCATGTTCATTGGTGCACCATTCACAATAGCAGAATTTGGAAACACCCTACATGTCCATCAACTGATGAATGAATAATGAAAACGTGGTGTGTTTATACAATGGAATATTATTCAGCTGCTGAGAAAAATAAATTATTAAATTTGTAGGAAAATTTATGCATCTAGAAATAATCATCACGAGTGAGCCAAGCCAGACTCAAAATAGAGAAAAATTATGTTTTTACTTACATGTAGATGTTATTTTTTAAGTTTTGTTTATGTGTGTTTCAATCCAGATAGCTACAGAGGTTGAGTAGCTAGTAAGGAATCAGCAAGGTGGAGGGAAATCTTCTAAGGAAGGGGAAATAGAATAGAGTGCTCTGAAAAGATAAATGGAATTCTAGGATAAGAGAATTAAATGGGAAGGGACATAGGAAGGATAAATAAAGGAGAGAATATGGGGAAGGAAAACGAATAGTAAAGACCTTTGGAAAGTCATATGGAAACCTACTATAGAAACTTTCTAATAGTGTGTGTGTGTGTGTGTGTGTGTGTGTGTGAGAGAGAGAGAGAGAGAGAGAGAGAGAGAGAGAGAGAGAGAGAGAGAGAGAGAAATTTAAGTGGAATTGCCACGTAATGGAGAATAACCCAACTAGACATCTTATGCCACCAAGTAAAGCATTTAATGCCATGAATGGGTTCTATCTTGTTGAGCTGTTGGCCAAAGGGTTTCCATAGAATACCCTCCCTCAGCATAACAGGCTATTACTAACTATTAGCACCCCCCCCCCCCCGTCTTCACGGGCTATTGGTTACTGTCCATACCTAATGGTAATACTCTATTACTGAAGATACATGTTGCCTCTGTCATCGAATATAAAAAAAAAATTAAGCTTGTATGCCCCTGATAAATGATGATCTTAGCACTTGATACTAGAGAAGAAAAGTAATCATGAAGTCTACAAGAACCACCCGTCTGCAATATATTGTATGCAATCGTGGTGCAAATATTATGGGAGAAACCAACCTCTTTTGTATTTCAGGAATACTATTATTCTGCTAAATGAACATGGAAGTAAAATTCTTTTAATGACATATTGCTACTCATAGAGTATAGCTTTGTTAAACTCCCCTTAGAGATGTTTCTCCTTACAATAGATGGTAATTAACAAAGAGATACACAACTAGAGAATGTAGAGAGCATAGATATTTTGAACTACTCAGTCCCAAATGGATTATCTTTATCAAACCTCCCCTCAAGGCTCAGAGAGCTATTTGGTGGAGAAGCAGAAAGGTAGTATGAGCCAGCGGTGGCGCATGAAATCTAAGAAAACCGAATTTTTCAGACACAGCAGGACTGAATACACATGTACTCAGAGACTATAAGAACATGTACTTTTCAAACCAGACAAAATCTCAGCACTGAGAAAAGGAGGCAGACACAGTGTCATTCCCTAACTAACGAGCTATTTACAATCGATGCTTACTGATGGAGGGAATACCAGTTTTCTCCAGTGGAGTGTCACGTGTCACTGGGTCTATTCACCAGAATCCAGAGCAGGCCCAGAGTCGTATTTTGCTATCAGACAAAGCTCTGAGTAAACAGGTAAGATGTAAGTCTCAAAACCATATGATTTAAAGGTCCTGTTCATAAATTTTTTTTCCAAAACATTTGACACTTGAGCAATTTGATGGAGCATGTCCTATTATGCCTTCCTACAATAAATTTAATAAAGGAAAAAAATCAAAGTAGATAATAGTACCCCTCATGAACTTGCCTTTTTGTTCATGTACTTATGACATACAGACATACACTATATTTTGTTCAAGGTACTCATCTGCAGAGGTAACCATAAGCAAATTTCAATTCCTGGTCAATAAAATGGAGTACAAGAAAGATAGTCAGTACTTAATAATCCTGGAGATTGTAAGTGGTAATAGGAAAATAATTGAGATGGAGTGGACTGTACAAAGAGGTTGAATAAGATGTCCCTGACAAGGTGGTGCATAACCTGAGGTAAAAGCATGTGTGACAAAGAAGGTTCAAGGAATATTCTGGAGAAGAGAGATTCCTACCAAAAAAGCTTACTGGCATGGGAAAATATTAAATGTAATGTTCTAGCATTAGGTCAACTTGACACAAGCCAGGGTCATCTGAAAGGAGGGAACCTCAGTTTAAAAGAAATGCCTTTGGTATTTTTTTCAACTTCATAGGCCTCTCTGATGGTGCAACAATTCAAATTAGAACAAATCAGACCAAATTAGAAAAAGTCCAGGTTTAATAGGTACAGAGCAAAGCAATCCTGAATGACCCCTGGAAGGGCAGAGGGGTCACTGTTTTTCTTTAAAAGGGCACTGTCTAGGGAGAGAGGTTGGGATTCTACTCAGTAAACCTTTATAAAAATTGGCTGCAAGCATTCTTATAGGACATTATCTTCATCAGTGATGGGTCTGGAAGGGCTGAGCCAATGGTAGGTGAGGCCATCCCTGGGCTGGTAGTTCTGAGTTCTATATAAAGGCAGGCTGAGAAAACCAGGAGAAGCCCTCCTCTATGGCCTCTGTGTCAGCTCCTGACTCCAGGTTTCTGCCCTGTTTGAGTTTCTGACCCAACTTTCTTCATTGATAAACAGTGATGTAGATGTGTAAGCCAAATAAACCCTTTACTTCCCAAGTTGCTTTGGTCATGGTGTTTTATCACAGCAATACTAACACTAACTAAGACACTTTTAAAAACAGGTCAGCATTGCAAAATAATATTTCTGTGCTTTCCTTGAAAGACATATAGTCTTGTGTCTGAGAAGATGAATCCGTATTTAAAGTGTTTGCTACACAACAATGTGCCTTGGGAAATCTCACAGCCCACATCAATGCCTATTGGGCATGGATGCTTGCCTGTGACTCCAGCCAGAAACAGCAGAGCGTGTGTGTGTCCCCAGAGCAAGTTGGCTAGGAAGACTAGCCAAAGCAGCAAGTGTCTAGTTTGAGAGAACCAGCTGAAAAAAAGAAAGAAAGAGAGAGAGAAAGAAAGAAAGAAAGAGAGAGAGAGGAAGGGAGGGAGGAAGGGAGGGAGGAAAGGAGGGAGGAAGGGAGGAAGGAAGGAAAGAGAAAGAAGGAAGAAAAGAAGAAAGGAGAGGAAAGAGGGAAGGAAGGAAGGAGGGAAGGAAGGAAATAAGGAAGAAAGGAAGTGAAAAAGGATGAAGATTGATCAAGATTTCTGACTTGAACCTCAGGCCTACACGCACACATGTATGATCATACACATGTGAACCTACATAATACACACATGCGTACCATAATATACACATGGAAAATAGAAATAAGTTCTATTCTTACGTAGAATGCATACAAATACAAACTGAATAAAATAATACCTTATTTAGGACTTAGTGATACAAAAATCTAGCAAGGATTTACCTCAGGCTTATTATTTTAATGTTGACTCTATAATTAAGCTGTAGTATGACTTTCAATTTTCAAAGGTCATGTTCTGTGGAATACATTTACCACATGAAAGAAGGCATCCCTGCCCACATATATTTATTGGCTGAATAATATGGGATTAATTATAAATAGTCAGTAGGCCATTTCATACAGGAAATTACAAGGAAAGAATGCACAGATGAATCTATCGCCTGTTCTTCAGACATTATCCCAATTGTCTATCCCAAGCCTCCAGAATGGAGAGTGTGATTATAACTTAAAAGAACTGAACGGTGCAGGGCCCTTTAAGTTCCCAGATAGGTAATGTTAATATACCTTGACACAGAATTTTCTCACACAGGAGCTCAAAATAAGTAAAAAGGCATTGTAGCCACAACTTCACCTGACCCAGCAACATCCACTGCCTTTTGTCACCCACTATGCTGGTTCTAGAAGAGCCAGCGAAACATTTCTATCAGAGCTTGGCAGAATTTGCCTTTTTACACCTGTCAAGCACGAAAGTAATTGTGCTCCCAAGCCATTCTACTTGAAGGAAATGTATGGAAATTAGAAATATACTACATCTTCAAAGAAACTGCCCATTTCTGAGTACCTAGCTGAATTTCCTTCTATTTAATATAAAAATAGAAAGGAAGGACAGCTAAGGGTTACGTTAGAAGTACACAGTGAAATGTGTGTGCTGCCTGCAAAGTCACCTCAATGAAGCTTCTGCTGGCTCTTGCCTTGACATAAACACTTCATGGTCTCCAATTAGATTAATTGCTCATGTGGTAAAAATCCATCTGGGGTAATAAACATAACTGAGTTCAAAGACATGACAAATTTGAGAATATCTTGAATGCAAACAAAGGCAGGATACAGGTGTGGTCTCACCCCTTTTAATTTAGAATTTTATTCTTAGTAATTTGGGATTCTTAAAATACACAATGGTCTCGGGAAAATAACAGAATATGGCTGTGCTACTAACTGATTGCCATAATGTCTTCTAAGATGACTGAATATTCAAACAATATTACAGATAACTGGAGTAAACTCTAATTCTCTGTAGTATGTGAAAGATCAACAAGAAACTGCAAACTACCCCTCACCAGATCTTTCCATGTGCAGCAGATTTGATTCTGGCCAGAAACTGGCCACAGCTGTGAATATACCCAAAGGTATCTCCAAGGACAGCCTCTCCCTCCCGCTAACCAGCCTGGAAAACAATGAAACTCATATCTTTATGACAACTTGTTGTGTCTTGTACAAAAATAAAACTTGCATTCCTAAATTCTCTAAAAGAAAAATAATGTTTTAGTTTTCAAGGTTTCCTATCTAAAATAGAGATTTTTATGAGAAAAGTGCTCAATATATCGTGGTAATTTCAAAGCATAGATTCAGTAGAATTGAAGAGACTAGCTTTTTCTTGACTTGAACATTTTATAATGTTCAAGTGGTGTAAGTGCTCATGTATTTGCCTGTTCTTAAGTGAGTTTCTGTGAGTGTCCATTGCTAGTTCTATAATCCTTTGACCCCCTTCCTTGATGCCAGGGTCAAACACTTCATAAAGGTGCTGGCATCACTATTCTAACATTCTTTCATCTTCTAGCACCAGCTCTGCATTCTCCTTCTCCAGTCCCTACAAGGAGGGATCGGGTGGGTAGAGTGGATAAGAGGGTATTCCTAAGGCCCTGTGTCTTAGTACCTAAAGTCAGACAGCTAAGAGACGGAAACGTATGAACACACAGACACACACTTTTCTCTGAAAACAACTCTTTTCCTCCCCCTCAGTAAAAAGAAAAATGTAAGATTTATTTAAAAGGAAGGTATTTTGGGCTAAAAATATTATATCCAATGAATCTGCAATTAGATTGAATAATCACACAAATTCCTTAATTTACATATTATAAATTTTGTCTAAGTTAAGAAAAGGTTATTTAATTTCTAATCACCTTTTTAATCACTCAGGCATTCCTATATTTGTCCTTTAACCCATAACTATTTACTAGTGGTTGTTTATGCCAGGGCCTTCCAAACCCTTGGGTGTCAGCAATGAAACGAGCTTGAAGTCAGAATATTTGTATCTCTTGTAGTCAGAGAGTAGTTGAACAGACAAGTACACATGTGATCTCAGCAGTAAAGGAGACAAGGCCTCATGCTGTTACCCAGGGTATGAAGAAAACAGAAGATGGTAGGTTGTGAAGAGTGAGGTGACAAAAGGCAGGGCTGCAGGCTTTAGTGAGGAGAAACTGGGACTGAATCTGCAAGATAACAAGGAACTAGTAAGGTAAGGATGTGAGGAGAAAGGTGGGAAGCTGCCAGATCCAGGTCGGGAGGTAAGTTAACAGCTGGGGGTGCTCCTGAAACAGGACAGACAAGCATTTGGAAGTTAAAGTTGTGGGTGGAGAGGTAAGAGCAGGCAAAAGTGTACATTCCACAGCTGAGTAAACCCAAGCACACATTTTGCACAAAGAGGGAGACCGTTAGAGGGTTTTAGGGAGGGGTGGCATTGTAGCCTGAGTTGTGCATTTAGGATATAATTTTGGATATGGCATGGAGAGCCTTCATCCAGCAACTGATGGAAACAGATGCAGACACACAGCCAAACATTAGGCTGAATTTGGGGAGTCCTGCAGAAGAAGGGGAAAAAAGATTGTAGGAGTCAGACAGGTCAAAAATGCCACCAAAAAATTGACAGAATCTAATAACTTGGGCTTATAAGGGCCTCACAGAGACTGAATGGACAACCAGGGAGTTTGCATGGGATTGACATAGGCAATATATATATATATTTGTTGGCTGTGTGTGTGTGTGTGTGTGTGTGTGTGTGTGTGTGTGTGTGTGCGTGCGCGCGCTACAGTTGTGTAGCTTGGTCCTCTCTTGGGACTCCCAATAGTGGGAACAGGGACTGTCTCTGATTCTTTTATTAACTTCCGTGACCCTGCGCTCCATACTGGGTCTCCTTGCCTAGTCTTAATACATGGGGAGGTACTTAGTCTTACTGCAGTTTGATATGCCATGTTTTGTTGATAGTCATCAGAGATCTTTCTAAACAGAAACAGAGGAGAAGTGGATTGGGGGATGGGAACAGAGGGGCTGGGAGGAGAAGGTGGAGGTAAAACTGTAGCAGGATGTAAAATAAACAAATAAATAAACTCATTAGAAGAAAAAGAAGGAGAGGAAGGAAGGAAGGAAGAAAAAAAGAGAGGAAGGGCAAAGGAAAGCAGATAGGGAAAGGACAAGATTGCTCCAGAGTGTCAGGGACTGTGCATCTCACACAAGCTGTGTTTGAGACCTCAGACAAGCAACTACTCTTAGTTTCTTGATGTACTTGTAATACATGATAATCATAATATGCTCTTTACATAGTTATTATGGCATTTATATGAGATAGTGATTTTAAAGGTGTAAGAAATGTGGTAATATTCAATAAAATATTAGGACTCCTAATAGGGCCATTACATGAACTTGATCAGGTAATACTTTCAGAGCCAGGTTGACTACTTGCAAAATCTTCCCTAAGAATAAAAATAAATAAATAATCTGACAACAGAGACCTGCTTAGCATTCCAATCATATTTCTGAAAGGATCATATTTCCAGCTGTCAACATTGTGAGAAAGATTGTTCAAACTGAGCTAATTTTGAAAATTGTCTACCATCACACTATGCTACAAAATTAGTAGGGTGAGGCATTGCTGACATTTCCAACTTTTCCTTTTCATCTGACAGAAGTACATATGCCAGAGAACACAGGAGACACAATACAGTAAATGAGCCCCAAGTGCCTCTTCAATAGATGTCAGGGGAGTGGCCCTTGGTAGTGGCTTGCTCTGCTTTCCTTGCCCCACCTGAGTTCACCTGTAGGAATCAAGAAGATATGTGTGATGCAGCAACACTTGAGCTACCCATCTACATACCCATGCTTCTCTAACTGCCCAGCACACTTGCAAGGAAGGATGAAAAGGCAAGAGGTTTTTTATTGTTTGTCTGTTTCCACACTCCCAGAGGCAGGCAGCAACCATGAAAACTGGCATCTATGAATAAGGACCCAGACTCACTGACCTAAATGTGGGCAGCTCAGGAGTCATTCTACATAAGATCTCTACTAGGACTTGATTTTCCATTTCAGTTACCCTTGTCCTTAATCTGCTCTTGAGAACACCTCTTTCACATGGGCCAGTTAGATGTCTTAGCAGATAAAGGCACTTGCCGCTAAGCCTCATGGTCTGTAGTCTGTCACGGAATTCCCACATGGTAGAAAGAAAGAACCCATTCCTAAAAGGTGTCCACTGACTCCCAGACATATGCTTTGGCATACACATGTCTCCCCAAATAAATAAATAAACTACAAAATATCTTTTTGATGAGAAGGGGTACATCTCAACCAAATTTCCTCCTTTCATTTTACTGAAATTAGTGATCAAATAAACTGCCCAAACTAGATTGTCATGGAAGTTTGCACGCCACACAAGGCCATGTAAGTAATGCTCACAGAGGCTCCCTTGCAGAGTACAGCCTGTAATGATGTATCACCAACCTATGATATTCTTGAGAACCACATGGCCCTTAACAATGATAGTCACACAATTAACACTTTCCACAAGTATATAAAAGTATATAAAATGCCTGTGACATTGTTATCTGACTTAAATTTTTGACAGAATTCAGCTAAAAATTGAACATGTTGAGCCAGGCACTTGCACAAAACACCGACCTAGTCAGATGTACATCTTGATTTACTGCAGATGGGCACTGAGTCATTTGCCAATTCAAATGTTCCCAATGAGATTTTACAAAATATATCTGTTCTCCAACAATATCTGCCTTCAGTCAAAAGTGGAACAACACAGAAGATGAGACAAATCATTCATGAGCACATATGCACACTAACGCACACACATCAAGGTTAATAGTGGCATCTTAGTCCCACTAAATAACATTTTGTTCAGTGTCCAAACTATTATTTTTCTGCTCAGGATGCATGCATTTAACCATTTAAGTACTCATTTGTAAATATGAGCTTTCTCTAAAGGAAAATACATGGCAGTGATTTAAAGTTACTTTAGATTTTCAATGCTCACTCAATACTTTATTTCTCTTCTAGTATCAAATTAAGCCCAGTTCCTTTCTATTCATGTGATGAAATTACCTTCATCTTTTCTTATCTACTAAAATCCACTTGAGACAGGAATGCTTAAAAGCACTGATTGGCCAAACTCTGCTGTTGTTAATGTTGAGCATACTTTATAAAATAATGTAAGTGTCAGAGAATTGTTTTTTATAGAGCAGCAATCACCAAGGGACGTGTTCCATATGCACGTGTTGCTGGGTGCCACGGGGGAAGTTCTTTGTGACTCCTCTTTGAACTCATAGGGGATTTCTACTCATGACAAATGTTCAAAAGATTTTACTTCTAAGTGTTGCCAGGTCCTTGTTTTTATTTTGTCAAGGATGGTGTGTTTCCCTTCAATAATCAGGACCTTCTTCCACCAGATCCTAGACACTGATAAGTAAACACCATAAGAGGAACATACAAACACTTGTATTGTATAAAGACATAACTGAAGAAGTCATGAATACCCACTAATTTCACTCTAGAGTATCCTGCTGGGGTCTAATTTAATAAGCTTTCTTCTTTGTATACAGCCTTACCAGTATGAAAGATTTATCTACCTGGCCTTGGCCAATGCAGGGAAAGTTTGGGCTCTGGACAAATCCCAGCAGCATTAAGGACCCATAATAAACCAGGGTGATTAACTCTGCCTTCCTACTACTGATCCTTCACTACTGAACTAGTCACTATTCATGGGTACTTATCAATATGCAGCTTCACAGCCAAGGAATCCACTGAAAGCAATGCACAAGTCCTTGGCAGACCTTCTAGGATAAGAAAGCATCCCTCACTCACATGGATGCCTAATGGAAGCAAGAACGTAATATTCTCACCTTTCATCCTTAGGGGTTCCTTCAACTGCAAAACAATGCATCAATTCACTTAGAAAAGACATCCACTTTGCTCATACACTAAATAAGAAGCACTCACTAACTCCTAGGAGACTTCTTTCTCCATCTTTCTAATGATTCTTTCTAGGTTCTAGCTCAGGGGCTTATTTGTAATATTTTCAGGTCAGTGATAACTTTTTAATAGAAATAAAATCTCCATTTGGAATTTCACCCTTTCCAGTATTTTTTGACTTGGTAGTTGAGTTATAAACTTTCACAGGAGTGATGTTGCCTGCCTTTATCACGTTCTTCCATTTCTGTGTTGCAGTTTTTGTATCCTTTGGTTAGGGTATCAATTCTGGATTTGGGGCTGGGGAAACTTCTTATTGAATATCCCGCTCTGGAAGCTCAACCCACAGTACCGCTCAGCGAGAAGAAAACCAAACTCTGTAGCGGAACCGACATTAAAGTCTATGAGATTAGAGAAGTGTACCTAAAATGAAAAACTAATAAATCACCAATGACCGCGGGACTGAAAGACAACACCAACAATAGAAATAATGTAGCATGTGCTAGGAAGTTAAATTGTTTAGGGCTTAAGTTAAGAATGTTTGTAAATAGTAAATGAATGAGATACAGGAAGAAGACAGGGAAGGGAGAAGTGGAAGAGGAACAGGGTTAAATAATTGAAAAGAAAGGAGTGAGGGAAGAAAGTGAGGGAGAAAGAAAAAAACAACAGATTTAAATTAGAAATAAAAAGGGAATAGATTTCTTGAAAAGAACAAGCTCCAGAGCAAAATTAGATAAATGTAATGAAGAGAATTCAAAAAATACAAAATTAGATAAATAAAGAAAAACATCCCAACAAGGTAACGTCAAAACACAAGCGTCGGTAGAGAGCCACGGAGACATGGATGGCACTAAGGAACGCTGCAGCTAAAAAAAAGACCCAAATGGTACAAAAGTGGAGTCTGTAGAGAAGACTGGATCAATACATGAGGAACAACAGATGAAAACGTTTTAAAAGCTGAAAATATCATAAAGTAAAAATTCTACTAAACATGTAAGGGAAACGACACAGGAGATGAGAAAAATGAATAATGAGGCCTTGTGACCTCAGAATTTGCACTCTGCCTGGAATATGTATGGAACGCATGGACAGTGAGTTGAACTTGTTCACTCTTGTCTGCCCTGAAGTTTAAGCCTTTGCAGTGTGTGTACTGCAGAAGTGTGTGTGGCATCTGTCAGGTCTTCTGCTTTAGTAGCTTCCTTTCTTTGGAGAGCAGGAGGGTCTGCTGGCTGCATTTTGCTTTCTGTGGGCTTGGCAGGCCCTCTCAATCTCCTGAGACTCCCCAGACTACATCCCCTGGAATGGTGGCTTTAGTTAGACCACAGTGCTGAGATGGCTACAGGAAGAACTTAGTACCCTCTTTACTCTTTCGTGACCTCCAAATTGGTGAGTGATCACTTGGTGGAGTTAGAGTTATCATTTATATTCCTAGACTGCCATAGTTCTCAGGATCTACAGCAATGAATACAAACACGTGGTCTAAAATGTTATCTACTGGCTAGCCTCAGGATCAAAGCTATCTAAAGCCATGTTTCTTCTCAGTGGGCATGATCTGTTCCAGATCACTGACCAGGGTCTATCTCTCTTTATTCAGTCCCCAGTCTGGGTCATGCACACTCTTCAGCTTGTCCGTGTTCAGCCCTCCACTGCCTCCTTACACTAGTGCTGTGGCAGGCTTACTGAGGCGAGGCTACCAACGTGTAGATGATCCTTGAGCATCAAAGCATCAGGACAGCTTAGCTTATGGTACATTCTATCCCCCATGGTTCCTACTACTGCCAACATGGGATTTCTGTCTGTTGCTGACCAGTGAAATCAAGAACCAACTGGATTTGAGGCTGCTTAGAGCTGCGGGTTTGTGCTAAGGGTAAACTGCCCCTTTTGTCAGGATTCCCTTTTGGAAGAAGCTTGTTTACCTGGCAGTGCTGCCTTGTGTGGCTTACTTCTAACCTGTATTCTAATCATGGCTGGCCCTTTTCACAACTTCACACCCATTATCTCCCTCTCTCCCTCTCTCTCTCAGAGGAAAAACAAGCAAACAAAAAACAAGCTAGAATTTTTTAAGAAAGAAAACAACAACAAAAAACCCACAGAAAACACACACAGAGAGACACGCACACACCCCAAACCCACAAAAACACAACATTGGAAACTATGCCATACAAGCAAAAGACCAGTAAGACCAAAAAAAAAAAAAAAATCTTTAGGCAAATCAATGTGGGACAAGTATACAAAAGTACTATTGAGTTCATTTTGTGTTGGCCATCTGCTACTGGGTATGGAAACTACCCTTATGTGTGGCTTATACATCTAATGAGATTTCATGGGGTAACTAGCTTTTTCTTTGCAAGCAGTTGTTAATTTCAGATATCTTCTTTGAGATACACACACACACACACACACACACACACACACACACACACACACACACACATATATATATCAAACAAGGTTTCATATAGCCCAGGCTGACTTTGAACTCTTGATTATTTCCTCGTTCAACAAAAAATACTTATTGAATTCCCAGTTAAACAAGTTATCAAGTGCTAAGAGAAAATTATTTTATAGCAATTAGTAGAAAAGGAGAAAGGATTAAAATTTATCTCATGAAAAATTAAATAAAAAGTGAAAACATATTATGTATTTAAATTTGATTATCTGAATCTCTACCATTAATAAAGTTTCCTGTACCTGAAAGAAACTTAATCCAAAGACAAATTTTAGTACACAAGATCTAGAAGGCTACCCTAGTCTTTCATCTGGTCTCTCCAACTAGATCCCCGGCAACATCATTTCAAAAAGCTGGGGTCACTCTTTACTAACATGGTACATTAACCTCAAAGCGCTGCTGCTACAGAATTTTGGAGGGTTTTTTAGATGGATCTCCTGCATAACAGCAATAATAAATGGTACTCAACACTTCACAACTCATATCCTTAAACTTTACACAAAAGAAAATTAGTAATAACAGGATTGTTATGTGCACAAAGTGTCAAAGCTATGCTTCTCAAGAAACTCTCTAAATGTCATTATACTAGTACTGTCCTTTAGAATACTAATTCTTATAATAGTTTCTAAGTCTGTGGTCCTCACCTGTGAGTCACAGTGCCTTTTGGGATTGCATATCAGATATTTACATTTTAATTCGCAACAGCAGACAAATACAGTTACGAGGTAGCAAAAAAAAAGGGTCATCACAATATGAGAAACTGTATTGAGGGGTCATGTCATTAGAAAATCACTATTCTAAGTGAAGGTTTATTGCATAAATAGATTAATGAATGTACAGATATACAGTGAGTACACACAGAGACATATACACATAGACACACATACACACACACACACACACACACACACACACACACACACACACACACACACACACACACCTAAATATTCACACCATTCATGCTATATCTTATCTGTGAATGAGAAACCTGAACCAAGGCTTTCATAAAAGCAGATTTACAGAAAGAAACATGAATTGGGAAAATAACTTCCTCAGAGGCTTGAGGCATCTCCCTCTCTTTCCCTCACAAGAGTGGCCTGCCTCCTTGTACCTCTGTGACCATGGTCCTGGGCCCCTAATGGCCACAATCAGGACATATCTTTCAACAGCTAGGAGTCATTCTGCCCAGCATTTGGCTCTGATAATCTGTACAGACAGGGCATTTGATGAGTTATGCAACTGCAGGCAATAAAGTCATTACCTCCCTTGTCTTTACACTAACCAATAAAAATAGGTGCTGTATTGATTTTCAGTGCTTTCTATAACCAATTATCACAAGTTGGGTGACTTAAAGCAACATAGTTTTGGTCCCACCGCAGAGAACCAGCAGGTCTCTATCCACAGAAGGCAACAGAGAGGATTCCTTTCTACTCTTCCAGCTTCCAGGCACCCAGGCATTTTTTTGACTCAGGGAAACGTGGCCCAGGTCTGTTCCTATTTCCACATGTTCTTCTCTTTTATGTCCCTATGTTTCAAATATCCTCTTCATCTCTCCTGTGTCTCTGAGTTATAAGTTTGCCTCATACTTAGGCTCATGAAGAAATCTAGAACTATCTTATCTTGCCAATTTAACTATACTTGCAAAGATCCTTTCTTCAAGCATGGCCACCTTCATAGGCACGCACCAAGCTTTTTCATTGTTGGGGCCCCATCCAAATGCTACCACATTCTCTTCATTCATCCTGTTCTGACTCTCTTACACTGCCACAAACGGAACATAAATTGTTCCCAGAGCCTTTTCATAGAGCTTGAGCAATTTATTTATATTCTTGAAACAATAACAGAAATCTAGTGGCAAAAATATGTGCACTCAGAGGGAGAACATGGTGACTCTTCTATTCTTCAGAGCCACCTTTTCCTATATTCCAAGTTTGGTCCTATGGAATTTGATTCTTACAGAAGTTGAATGGTATTCAGCCTGCTGATTTTGAACATGACTCTTACATTTAATAATTGATTTGCTGTTTTGTTATACAAGATATAACTGAACGATAAACACTCACATAAGGTAAAGACAAAATATATTGTAATGTCTTGGAAGGTAGAAGAAGGGTATAGTTAGACCATCTCCATAATGTCAAAACATACCCTACCAACAATCAGTGCTAATGTTTTAAATGCAGGGCTTTAACATTTAAGCTATTCTAAGTCAGAATCAAAACAAATCCTGTAAATAAGAACGTCTATTTTTAGAGATAGTAAGTCAATCTTCTTTTGTCAAAATATCTGAATATAAGCCATGCTCAGTGAAATACCTTGCTGGGATACATACACAAATTACACATTTTCAGTCTCAAGTCACTTAATTTGAAATTTAAAAAATACATGAAAGTACTCTCCCCTCTAGGGGGCAAAATTTTATCATGACCTGAGACATTTCTGCACTTTATACTATTTTCTGGATGAAGAACACAGCACTCCTCTACTTTAGCCACATCAGTTCATTGGTACTTCTAATTCCCCACATCTATTTCTCTACATCCTCCATACCTGTCACACCACAAGGACCCATCTTTACTAAATCTCTTAATAGAGGCCTTGTGAGGTTGGGATTCCATACTTCAGCTGCCTTGCTTTAGCTGGAGGGATAACTGAGAAAATTTTATACCACTTCCAAGAGTACCCTCATAACATTAATCTCTATCGCTAACCAAAAATTGCCTTCCTTCTTTCTAGATATCCTGCTTTTTGTTCCCTCCTCCTCTAACTGCTGAAGGAACAAATTAAAATTTTTCCATAGAATGTGTTTCTTAAGCAACATACTCTAACTTAAAAGAAGAAAAAACATCACTACAGTAGTCTATCTGTGTCATATCCGACTTCCAGGCTTAACCAAGGTCACACATTCTATGCACTGTCTGGTGCGGTATAAACCCTAGTTTCCCTTAATCATACCGAACTTCCAGGTCTTTTCCAGGCCACATATTTGCATTTCATACCAGCCAGCCCAACTGGGTGATTTCCCACATCATCCCCATATTGAATCCTGGCTTTGAACAGAAAGCCTACATTCCAGCCTAGCCTGGCGAGTACCAAGGCCCCAGCCCATCTGCACTATCCTCACACTTCAATGCACATCTTGGATAATAGAGTTTGCATATCATCCCAAGCAAATCCAGCCACATATGCCTTTTTCAACTATCCCATTCTCCAAACCAAATCAGCACTGAATGTCTTAAGTAGTGATCTATCAGCTCTTCATACCCAATCTGAAATCAACAAGTTTAGGCAACAATGACAGCAAAAGTAAATTTCTTTTTAATAGAAGCAGCCTAGAATCTCACATCAGACATTCAAACAATGTCCCAAATTCCTAGGTTTCATCACAAAACACAAACAATATGAAAAGCCAAGACACCAGTCCTACAGAAATATTCTCCAACAAAAATTAACTAGACAAAAATCCAGGACATAAAAATGTAAAGTAACTATGATAAACTTCATCAAAGAAATCAAACTTAAAGATGACATGGACAAACAGCTTAGTGAACTTAAAGAGAATACCAAAGATGTTCAAGTGAAGGGCAAAGTACATATGTATCAACCTCTAATGCTCACTCACAATTTTATTTAAAAAACCAAATAATGAACCTTCTCCATCTTTCATGATATGTTCCCACCTTCCTTGCTTCCCATTATGGCACCAATTTACTCAGGAGGTCCTCTCTATTTCCCCTTCCCAGGGAGATTCCTGGATGTCTCTCTTAAGTTCCTCCTGTTATCTAGCTGTTTGGGGTTGTGGTTTGCAGCCTGAATATTTTTTGCTTTATGTCTAAAATATACTTACGATCCAGTACATATCATGTCTATCTTTGGGGGCCTTTGTTACCTCATTCAAAATGATACTCTCTAAATCCATCTATTTGCCTGCAAATTTTAGGATGTCATTTTTAAAAATTATTATTACTTTATTATTATTATTATTATTATTATTATTATTATTATTATTATTACTGCTGAGTAGTATTCCATTGTGTAAATGTACCACATTTTTAAAAATCCATTCTTCATTTGAGGAGCATCTATGTTGTTTCCAGCTGTTATGAATAATGCTGCTACGAACATAGTTGAGCTAATGCCCTTAGGGTAAGAATGTACATCCTTGGGTATATGCCCAATAGTGGTATTGTTGCAAAGGGATCAGGATCATGAGGAGACCCATTGAGATGGCTGACTGGAACTATTGGGAGCTCATTGACTCTGAAATAATTGCGGAGGAACCTTCATGGAAAAGAACTAAACCCTGCAAAGGTAGACAACTATAAAACAGAGTGGGCAGTATGTGTAGCCTCTTGCAGTAGGATCAGACTATGTTCCTGTGCATGAACTGATATCTCGGAGCCCATTCCCTACAGAAGAACACCTAAGCCAGCCTTAACACTGGGTTGAGGAACTTGGACCTACATCAACTGTATACCCCAAACTGAACTGATCCCCTTTGGGACTCCTTGTCCTCATTGGGGAACGAATAGGGGTACACGGGGTGGAGGAGGCTGAGGGAGGACTGGAAATAGGGAAGGGAGGAAGAGCAGTGGTATATATGGGAAAAAAATAAATAAATGAGAAAAAGTCTAAAATAGACTTCTCAAAGGAATAAATAAAAATGTCTAAGGTATATCTTTCAAGTACTCAATACCCTTAGCATTAAGAACATGCAAATTTAAAATATTTTAAGAGTTAATTTTACTCCAGACAGAATAGCTAATATCAACAGAATAATTGACAACAAATGCTGGTAAGGATGTGGGGTTGTTTGGTGAGACTGTGAAGAAAGTAAAAGGCAACCTAGGGTACCCTGGGGTAGGAATGGAAGGAGCAACAATCTAATTTAATTAAGACACTCAATGCCTGATCCTATAAACTGAGCCAATTACCCATGGCTAGTAAGGTTATGGACCCTAGAAAAGAACCTACTACTACCACTTTCTTTAAAACAGTGAAATTGATAACTTCATTATAAATACCTATCCTTATATCAATAGGCCACTTTTGTCCGTCATCAAAGAACCTTTTTTTGGTAGTAGTAGTAGTAGTAGCAGCAGTAATAGATGGAGATGATCATGAAAATGCACAACTGGTCAAAATCTAAGAATAAGCAACCCACCTGAAGGTGTCCAACCCTAATTTGATACATCTACAACACAACCCTTATACCTAAAATTCAGGGAGCATCACAGAATAGACAATGAAAAGATTATAAAAGCCAGTGGACAAGAACATCTTCAGTGAGATAGTGTCTTCTGTGTATGACAAAAATAGTCACCTAAACAGGACCTGTACAATGACATCATGAGTTGACATTCCAATTTCTACAGAGGCAATTTCATAAGGCTAACATCTAGAAGAAGGGTTGCACTTGGAATGAACATATGATCAGAGAGGAAAAGTCCATGTTCTTCAGGGATCCGTGCCCTAATAGGTCATCAAATACAAGATGACAACCACACACACACACAGTAAAAACTAAAACTGAGCAGTGTGTGAGAGAGAAGCAGAGAGACAGAGAGAAACAGAGAGACAGGGAGACAGAATAATAAAGAAAATGATATTGAATTTGAGAAGGAATGGGGGGCATGTGAGGAGTTGCAGGGGGAGAGAATAAAATGGAAATTATATAAATACAGTACTCATATATGATATTATCAATATAAACTTAACAAGAAGAAACATTATGACTTTCCAAAATTTCATACATTTCCTTGTATGAAATCTATCTGAAAAACCAATTTTTCTAAAGCTATTACCCTGTATTGTGTACTGTCCAAAAATTAAAAATGAGAACCCACATTTCCGTACCAGTAAGGTAGGTACTAGAGTTTAAATAAAATGCACATGCTACCCTCTTCTTTCTTTAATCCTATTTACATTCAAGCATTGAATGGCTCCATGCCTAAGGGAAATTCCATAGACCCAAGAAACAAACCTTGATTAGTATTAGTGACTGTGCATTGAATTTTCAGTTTTCCTAACTGTTTGAAAAGGGCCAAAAGATACATTACAGTTTATGTCTATATTAAGGTTTTCATGAAAAACTTCTAACCAATTTTTGTCTTTGAAAAGGACAGAAAACTAAGCCATTTTTAACTGTATATTTTATTAACATGGTAGTAGAATTTATAACATGTGCTTACACACTCACACACTTAGGATGCCCTGCTTGGGGGAGAAAATGATAAATGCCTAAGGGGAAAATGAAAAATAAAATCCTTCAGGCTTTCATTACTGTAGGCAATTATGTCAACACCACTTCCAAAACTATCGCCGAATCTGTTCAAAGTTTGAAAGAAGGAGGAAAAATTTGGGGGAAAACTCAACAGTGGTGTAGCAGAATTCTCATTATGAAAAAGCTGATAATAATGTTGACTTTTGCCGAGAATTTTCTTTGCAACATATGGAGACAGATTTATTGATGGGCAGAAAATAAGAGAAGGTGGTGTAACGCAGGCAGGCAAGAAGCTGTTCTGGTGCCTAACAGCTCTGCAATGAGATGGTCTTGAAGTTGTGGTCACCACATTTGGAACATGAAATGACAAATGTGGAGACAAAGCCCACACACTGAGAAAGGCAGAGAAAAGCGTGAGAATTGATCAGTCTTGTCTCTGAATTCTTTATTAGTGAGATAATACATCCTTAAATTTTTCTATCTACTACTTATAGTCTGAAATTATCAGAAATAATTTTCAGTGTACAAAGGCTCTTACATAGTATTTCTCTGGGTAACTAGTCCCTTTTTGTAACCTCTAGTCCACAACCACACCTCAAATCTTTTAATAAGAAGATGCCAAAATGGAAGTTGAATGAATATAATTAGGTAAAATCTCATCAATGCATGGGCCCTGTACAGATCAGCACCCACTGGGGTCCCAGTTCGAAGAGGGAAAGTGGATACAAGCCCACATCCATAACTCACAAGCTATCTTCAATGATAACTGTTTGTTGGTTTTCTCCAATAGAGTGTCACTGGGTATACAAATCACTCTTAAGTGCAGGTTCCATGCCCATGGTAGATGACAACATAAAATCAATTCAGAGATATTTTTGATAGTTCTTTGTCTCATAGTGATTTTCCAGGGATTTTTTTCCTTATAATTCCTTTGCATTTATATTATAGTTTCCAGTTTCGTGTTTTTATGGGATATCTTTGTGTGCGATTGTGTTTCTACATTGATGTGTTTCCTGATCATTTCCTTGGCTCTTTCTCTTCTGTTTATTTTATCCTATCTCATTTGTATGTTTTCATTTTATTATCTTTTAGATGCCAGTTTGTTTTATAATGAGAAAGAAAGGGTGTGGGTTTGATAAGTGGGGAGGTGGGGAGGGCCTGGGAGGAGGGGAAACCAGAATCAGAATCTATTTTCAAATAAATGAAAATGTGCCTTAAAAAGAGTCAGCCTGACAACAGTGAGGGCTGAACACACTCACACTGGATGGAATGAGTGAGCAAAGAAGCTGAAGTAGCAGGTAAGGGCTACAGGACACATCCTCTAGGCCAGCTTCGAAAATACAATATCACTCTGTAAGGGCAGTGGGGTTTATTAAAGATTGGGTTTTAGATTTTTAGTTTGTGTAATGTGAGATCTAGGGGTGGCAATATTTCTCTCTAGTCCCAGTACTACAGACACGGAGACAGAATTGTGAACTTAAAGCCAGCCTAGGCTATAGAATGAGCATAGCTTCTAGATTCCTCAGAAGACTCATTCTGAAATTGTATATTTAATCAGTCCCCCTTCTCTAGGCCATGACGGTCGAAGTAATTGTCCCTTTAAAGGTCGTGAAAAGCAAAAGTAGATTTAAATGAACTCTCTTAATTCAGAACACTCAAATCTCACAGAGGCTCGACTGGGCTACAATGTGAAACCGTTAGATATTTTGGAATGGTATATCTACTGGATAAAAAGTGACTCTTTTCTAAACATGTTCTCTATCTTTGCTATCACAATATAAATATAGAAAATAAAACTACTGAAGCTCATGATCCCACAATGTACACTGTAAACCACTGACCCTTGGGTGCTAAAGTGTGTTAGCAGAATCCCACAAGGCTTTAATACACGGTAGTGTGTTAATTAGCGGTAGTTTTCGTATTCCCTGCACCAATCTCCTCCCCATTCCCAGTGTCCCTCTTCCTTTTCTTTCACATTTTCTATCATAAAGAAACAATATCAAATATAAATGGATACAGTGTAAATTATTCTAAAGGTCAACTTTGGGTTTTCTTATAGTCAAGAAGCCACCTGACGGAGCAGATCATTTTACTATGTGAGATTAGCTGGGGAATTTAAGAAGGAAAATGTGGAAGGAAGTAGGCTGTAGAGAGAGTATAAAACGGACTTTTCTATGTTGTTTTAGTTCCTCCGGTGTAATCTTGGCTAGAGAAGGTGGAGAGGACCGGTGCTAGAGCCATCTAGTGACTTTCACTTCTCTTGCGTTGCACTCAGGTGACTGAACCCTAAGACGTACCTTTATTTGATCGCTGATATCATGGCAGAGGGCTTCTCATTGTTTTTATCATCATCTTGACATCAGCCTTACTGAATTTCCTGTCCTTAGAAATAAATTTTGAGGCAAATATTCTTCTTGCCAACCCCTCTAACGCCAAAGAGCTTGCTCAGATGAGGAGTACATGAAGGTGGGCTCTGGATCTAAAGAAAGATACCTATATATGGAAAAATGAATTTATTTACAGGTTCCCTCCAAGACTAGGAGGGGAAAAAAATCAAAATCTGTGGCCATATTGCCCATAACAATGTTAGGATTCATAGAAAGATAAAAGAAAAGCCAGACAATATGCATATGTAGATTTAGCTGAGTGCCCTAGTTACGTGCATTGAGGAATTATCTTGCTTCTGGGAGATAATTTGGTACCAGAACTCTTGGGGGGAGGGGGAACATCATTTCCTTCCCAGCATGGAATTTTCTGTTGGGATCCTAATTCCCAGAGTATGTACATGGTTATTAACATGGATCCAGTGTCTCTGGGTTCTCAGTAAACAGAAACAAGCCCAGCAGGAAAGGGAGGAGAACACGGCAGAGACTTCAACTTGATGTCAATACATGATGTATTTGACATCTTCATTTACCTCTGTTTGGAAATGCAAATGATTTTCAAATTTATTTTCAGTACTTTAGCATCCAACTGTCCTAATTAACATACTTCTGTGCCATTAAAGATGCAGAACAGGGTTTAGCACTTCTCTGAATACTATAACCAAAAATAGACACACTGATATGATAACACACAGTTGCTGGTCACAGGCAGATATATGTTATGTGGATGAACATATAATAGGTTATGATGACGAAAACTTCAAAGTAGACAACAAGTATGGCCACAGATCTTAGTTTTGCCGTACAATCACTGTATAACTTTATGCATCACACTGTTCTGCTCAGTGCCTCATTTGTCTATCTGTAGTATGCAAATAACTTTTGTGTTACAGTGAGAAATGGACAATAATAATAGTAAGATTCTATGACTGCTCTTTAAATGAATGCTTAATAAACAATACTGATCCACATTATTAACACTGAGAACTTTTCTTTTTCTTAGAACTAAATTATAACCAGCAAAACAGTGTAAACATTACATTTCAAAATTCCACCTTTAAATTCTTGGTTAACTAAGCTAGTGTGTGTGTGTGTGTGTGTGTGTGTGTGTGTGTGTGAGAGAGAGAGAGAGAGAGAGAGAGAGAGAGAGAGAGAGAGAGAGAGAGAGAGAGAGAGAGAGAGAGACCCTGCTCTTGGAGTGGAGAATGCAGTTACAAATCTATATGAGGAAGGACATATGTCACACCAGCATAGGGCAGAAAGTTGATGTTTTCTTTTTCTGAATCTACAGGTGACATCATTAGTAACAAGAAAAAAAAACTATACAGAATAAGATTGAAATCCCTGTGTAGAACAGAGTAGAGAGTCAACAATGAGCATGCTTACAGAGCTGTACAGAACATCTGCCCTCAGATCAACTTCACTTGGTGTAACTTGGTATTTAGGGAGGGAGTCATTCCATATTCATCCCCTCAATTAAAGTTCAGGTTGGCTGTGGTCTTCCAGGGCCTCTCTGCCTAGTGAGGATAGTTGGAAAAATAAAGCCATCTGTTGTGGAGTCCTGAAAGTGTTCCTTAAGGGAGAGAAGAGTATAAAGGGGTGAAGCTACACTTATCCTTCCTTGTTCTTTAGCAAGTAAATACCGGCTTCTTAAAACCAAAAAAATAAATAAATAAAAGAACATCTGTGCAACCAGGAAAGGAGAAGATAATCTTCCACAGCCCCAATGAAAGCAAAGAAATCTTTTAACACAATTAATAAAGAAAAGCACAGCTAGATGAGCCAAAGCAACATTTGATCAGTGTGTGTGTGAAGGACCTTCTCTGAATGAAGCAGAGGCATTTTCTTCATTCATTCAAAAAGACATTTGCTGAGTGCCAGCTACCAAAATATAGCTCTGGAAAGTAGTGATGCACCTATCATCAAAGGCACTGTCAGAAACACCTGCTCTCAGTGACCTTGTATTCTAGAGTTGTGAGTCTACATTTTAATGCCTGCTGCTGAGACCAGATCCATGAGGATGTAATTTATTATATACTTTATCCACAGAATGGACCGTAAACCTCAAATCCATATAAAGAAAGCAATCATTAACCATCAGGGCCAAATGGTACAGAAAGGAGGTAAAGAAGAAGGGGGAAATCCAAGTTTTAAGATTTAAAAGATAAAAAATCTTGCTAGATAGAAAATGAAACAAGGATCTCACAAAAGCCATCTCCTGCATGGCACAAACCAAAGGTCTATAGCCATCCTGAGGATCAGAAGGGGCAGCCCTACAAAGGAGGGGAACATAGTTCAAAATGTTCTCTGTAAAGACTGTGTCAAGCTTCTCAAGCAACAGCAAAGAACCCTCTAGAAACACCTAGAGGATTCACCACTTGAGGCACTGTCTCCAAACTTCTGCACTGGACTTTTGCCTTCTCTGTTTTGTGTTTGAGGGTGAGATATTTTTGTTTAAGTGGATTGTATTTGTTTTCTACATTGCATTATCCTGCCTCAGATATCTAATATGAAAAGCATATTATCAAGTTATTAAAGGCTATATTGCTATTTCAGAAACAACAGCAAGAACATGAACCAAGGGTTTTCCTATGCAGAATTTTCCAAATATATTATATTCAATAGCATTTCACTCAATAGCTGGATATGTTATAGAAAAAGAAAAACAGAGCAGCCTTAGTCGGCCTGGAACAGAATCAGGAATTTCCTACCATCCAATCATGATGACCTTAGAAGTCACAATAAAGCCCCTAGAAGTGTACTTGAATAGATAGAACCCCTGGTGTGCCTATATTGGCAGTACATGATTGCCTAGACACAAAATCTGACTGGTGGTGAGATGTGTTCAAATGTACAAGCCATTTCAATATTAAACAATAGAAACCACATAAAAGGATTCTCAGGGAATAATTAGCTAATAGAATACAAGAACAGAAAATATCCATGAACAGTAGACTACAGCTTCTACTGACCACGGCATAAATTAACAGATAGGAACCATGGTGAGGAAAAAACAAAAAAGAAATATGGAAAAAAAAATCCTGCTAAGGAGACAAAACCCCTGGTGAAGAGACAGATGAACACAGTGAAGCTTTCACATCAACAGCCAGCAATTGTATTATGACCTTACTCTTGTATTCTTTGTTCATCCAGGAAGCATTTATGAAGCGCTTGTCCATTGTGTACTAGCATGTTGCCAAGTGTTGAGAACACAGAAAACAAACAGAGTTATACAGACATGTTCACGGTCTCTAGAAGACAAGCCTAGCTATAAGGATATACAGAAAATCCTATTCAAAGTGTTTCCATCAAGTCCTTAACAGTTACCTGGGACATATGTAGACTACAAGTGTCAGCCATTGTGAACAATTGGGTCTTATGTTCAAGTTCACTGGGCCTCATGAAAAGAGATGGATCATTATTTTTTTTCTTTAGAAAATTGACACTATCTTAAGCAGCCTGTGGTCAAGAGAAAGAACCAAATAATCAGGCTTTTCCATTTGTAAGTAATTCATGCAAGGTGATACTGACAACTAAGTTGTTTGAGGTAATGAAAGATACATTTTATATAAAAAAAAAAAATATGAAAGACGGCCAGTGAGATGGCTCAGCAGGTAATGGTGCCTGCCACCAAGACTATTTAACTAAGTTTCATCTCTGAGACTTAGAAGGATACAATGGACTCTGGCAAGCTGTCCTCTGAACTCTACACCCTCCCTGTAGTATGAGCACACACACATACAAACACACACACCTACATACACACAAACACACACACACACACACACACACACACACACTTCTATCCAGCAAGATTTTTTATCTTTTAAATATAAATATGCTTTGAGTGAAAATGGATGTTGTTGGATTATGCTTTTATACACTGTAAATATTTGTTACTCCTATGGTTTAATAAAGTGCTGATTGGCCAGAAGACAGACAGTATGAGTGGTGCTAGCAGACTAAGAAAATTCTGGGAAGAAAAAAAGGGCAGACTACAGAAAGATGCAGAGGACACAGGATGAGAATGCTGCTCTGAGAAAAGGTGCCAAGCCATTTAGTTAAACAAGATAAGAATTATGGGTTAGTTTAAGAGTTAACAAGTAATATGCCTGAGCTACAAGCCTAACAGTTTGTACTTAATATAAGCCTCTGTGTGACTATTTGGGACTGCTGGTCCAGACCTCAGGCTAGGGTGGACCAAAAATTTCTGAGTACAAATGGAGGAGGTATCTGATCCACTTACAAAGCATGGTATTAATGCTCTTTTATGGGAAGTTTTCAGCAACACCTGTGTATGTATGCTCGTGTGTGTGTGTGTGTGTGTGTGTGTGTGTGTGTGTGTGTGTGTGTGTGTGTGCATGTTTGTCTCTTTGTGTGCATACATATGTACTAATACTTTGTTGAAGAAAAAAAGATTCTAAAGAAGTATGTATAGAGGAAGCATGATCACGGGGGTCCATAACCGAAACAAAGTAAAAATGTACCAAATGTAGAAGATAAAAGAAAGGTAAAGCTGCATTAGGAGTTCAAATAGAGAATAGTCAGCTCTCCAGTCGAAGACACAGAAAGGGAAGACAGAGCTGGTTGCAATTGAACTAGACATAAAGAATGAATAATTCACCAGAAGACTGGGGAAAGAAGCAAAATATTAGGGTGCTGGCAACTGTATGGACTATAACATGTCAATTTCAATAATAAAAGTGGATCTACTAATGTGGGGAAGCTAGAGAAAAAACAAGGGAGACCTCAAAGACATATTGAGTTCGTAAGAAGAAACCACTTAAATATATTCAGGCATGCTTAAAAAATCAAACAATTCAGGAACTGACAAGCATTTCTTTGTTGAGGAATTATTTTTTACAAATCTAGCAAGAACTGGTTATTATTTCTATAGCAACATGATCTGTCATTAATTAGCCCCTAGTGTGGGCATTTATGTGGTGTCAAGATTCTAACAAATCATCTAAAATTTCCAACCTTGTTCCCTTCCACGTTGGCACCCACAGTTTCACAGGTTGCAGGCAGCAGCCATGAGGGTTCATTTCCCTGGGTGAATTCCCAGAGATAAATGACTCTTGGTTCTGAGAAAGGTCTCCTCATCCGTACTTTCAAGAACCAAAAAAAAAAAAAAAAAAAAAAAAAAAAAAGAATAAGAGGAAGTTTCTAAAACCTCAAAGACAGTCATCACTTGGGTAAAATCCCAGTGACTAACCACTAACTTACGTTGTTACTTAGTCATTTTTGGATTTTTTTGGTTTTGGATTTGGTTTTTTTTTTTTTTTTTTTTTTGTCTACTCCAAGTAAAGAAGAACAAATTTTCTTCTGCATTGTTTTGTAACATCACTTCATTTTCATTTCCAACAAAAAGCTGAATAATTTGAATGCACTTTTCAGTACTTCCTCTCTCCTCTGCCTCTGTGGTCTCATGAATTAACTTGTGCTATCTTGCCCCACTGTTAGGGACTATGATTCTCCAAGCAGCTTTTCCTGTGATTCCAGATCGCATATCTATGCTTCCTCTCTTAAGTGTATAATTCCATGTGAATTATATGCTGCAGCACTGACAAAATGTTTTAGTCTTATCTGTTTCACTTGCCAAAATTTCACAAGGGCAGCTGCGAGGTCTTATAATTTTAAACCTGACATTCCTTTTCTTGCTCAGATTCTGGAATACCGTACTTCCTTTAATAAAAGAAACAATATCAACAAATATCTCAAAAGTCTAATAACATTCCACGACCATCTTTTAAGAAAGTTTTACTAGAGACAGAGATAAGAGGATTCATCCGAAAGACTATTACTCAAACTCCAATAATATACACTATGTACAGTAAAAACACTGAAGCTATTCTCATTCCAATAAAGGAGAACCAGAAAGGACTGGTTTACCATTATTATTGCATTATTGCCTATGCAATTCTAGCTAAAAATCAGGAAGATTGGTTAAAACTTTGGTAGAAGAGAGACTTTGTTTCAAATTTAGAAAACAACTTAATAAATGAATTCAGTATGGAAGCTGAATTCAAATATATTTTTAAAAAGTCAACAGGATGCTGCTATAGAAATATGAATCAGTTTTTTAACCAAATCTGAAAATATAATTTCTAGACATGAAAACAATATCAACTATGAAATATGTATGATCAGAAATTTCATAATATAGGTATATCTTCTTAAACAAAACCATAAAATAATATTTAAGACAAAGAAATAATTAAAATAAATTAATACAGTCAACGTTTTGTGGTTAATATTGCAAAATAGCAAATAACTTTGAAATGCACACAATGAATAGAAAGCCAATTGTATGCAAAAACATACTGAGAGAGTATTTTCCCCATCAGATATTGTAAGTGTAAGTGAAAAATATCGCCATCAAAAACCATGATACAGACCTTGAGACAGGAAATAAATACCAGGAAAGTATGTCATATATCAAAACTATTGCATTACAAATTGATGAAAAAGAAAGCCTCAGTAAATCACCCTGATAGATACTGTTCATATGGAAAAAATTAAGTTTAACTTTTATTTCATACTACCCCAATTAAAATTACATTTAAAATTAAGTATCAAAAGATAAAATTAGGGCTAGAGCTACAGCTCAGTATTTAACAGTGTTTATTGCTCTTTATTGCTCTTTCAGAGAACCTCACTTCACTGCCCAGCACCAACATCAGGTGGCTCATGACCACCTCTAACCCCAGGTCCAGAAATCAGATACCTTTTTCTGGCACCCATGGTACCTGAACGCAGTGGTACACATAAATTCACACACACACACACACACACACACACACACACACACACAGTAAAATAAATTAAATTTATAATATAAAATAACCATATTAAAATAGGAAATGTTAGGAACTCTGATATAAGCAGTATTTTTTAAGCATAAACAGATGGGATTGGAGAGATGACTCATTGTACAAAGCATTTGTTGTGCAACATGAATCTTGGGCTCAGATTCCTATGATCTAAGTAAATGGCAGGTAACATGGCCTAGTCAAGGTATCACTGTAGCAAGATGGCAAACCAGACTAGCTCAGCTGGCAAGCTCTGTGTCACCTGTATGCTCAGTGAACAGTGTGACTCTGATGGTAGCACAGTATCAACCTTGTTCCCTTGAGATGGGATGCATGATCAGTGTCCTGAGCTGCCCAAAGGTAAGGGAGCTTCAGGGCTCATCCTGTGGATATTTCTCTGTCCTGTTTTCTTAACCTTCAATGTCTTGGCTTTGACTAGACTCCAGGCGTGAGGAATTTCCGTCCCTTTCAATGTCATCTTGCTAAAAATGGGTCCTCTTTAGCAATTTTGAAATAAATAATAATATATAATAATTTATAATATTTTATTACTATCTATGGTCACCATGGCATACAATAGCTCCCTAAAAGAGATTTCACTCATATAACTCGAACTTTATTAATTGATCCTATTCCTTAACACTTTCAAATATGTACACACACACATATTTATGTATGTACATTCTCATCATTCTCCAAAACTTGTTATGTCCTTCCCACTCCTATGAGCCTCCTACAAAGTCTATTCCTAGCTTTGTATCTATTTTATCTATTTGTGACCCACTGAGTCTACCTTGGGTCCTCTGAACAACCAACAGTTTGGAATTACTATTTGATGTCCCTGGAAGCCCTTCACTATCCACACCAGATCATTATTGTGAAGACCTCGTGTAAGCACCTGGTTTAAATAGCTGTATCTTGCCCAGAAGATGGCATTTATCAGTCCTTCTTTCTAACTTCTGGCTCTTTTATTATTTCTATGTCCCTTTCTATGATGATCCTAAGGAAAGAGGGGGAGTACTGTAAACTCTGTCTGCTGGATAGGACATACCATTACAGTCAAGAACTCAAATAGCCATGGTTACCTGCAAAAGACCTGCACAAAGTGGAGTCTGCCAGTAGTCCATCATGCATGCAGGTGATATTGAGGCCTGTTTGCCCATGGAAAACTACTGGCAGCTAATGGTTATGGGGAGAGGGAAGTCCTTTTGTTCAGTGGTATACCCACTGTTAAGGTGTCCATATTCTAGTAGGTAACACTTGTGTGAACAGCTCCAGTAGACTCAGTGGGTTTCAAAAACAAAATAAACAAAATACATGAAAGTTGAAGGGGGACTTTGGGAGAAGAAATGAAGGGTTTCTAGGGCAGTATGAGGAGTAAAAAAAGATAACTGAGGTGTAAGGGTAAAAGGACTTTTACATATATATGTATGAAACTGTCAAATTTAAAATGGCAGGGCAGCAAGCAACCTGGTAAATGCCTGCTGTGCCAGAATGAGGCCTGAGTTCAGATCTCCAAAACCCATTTTTAAAGAGCCCAGGCACAGTGGCAGCTGTTCAGCACACAGCTGGGTTCCTGAGCTTACTAGCCAGCCAGTCAAACAGAATCAATGACTTCAGGTTCATTGAAAAATTGTGTCTCTAAGTAAATATATGAATGTGGAATCAGTGGAGGAAAGACACACAAAGTCAGTTTCTGGGCCCCAGGCATGCACAAATATGTACACAAACCCACATGAACAAATAATTACACTACTTATAAAACACACACACACACACACACACACACACACACACACACACACACACACATACTAATAATTTAAAAATTGAAAATAAGGGGGAGAGAAAAAATTTCAAAGCAAATTGTATCTGGAGTAGAACATATATATTGATTGTGAAGGAACATTAAAGGAGAAAGGGATAACTTAAGACTCACTAAGATGTTTAGTTTTTATAATACTTCATTCAGAATGAAACAATTTAAGAATAAATACCAAATCAAATAAGCTCCAGTCTTTGATGTGCTTTTTAAAGTATTCCTCCTCTTTTGTTTTGGAAACAACGATTTATCTACAATTTTTTTACATTCTATGGGAATTTCATTTTAAAGGAGCTATAGGGAGGCGGCTGGGCACAAGTCAGTAAATACTTGCTGAGAACAAAGTGTAGATCCCTAGCACTCATATAAAAGCTTGCCTGTAATCCAAGCTCTAGTGAGGCAGATAGATACCACAAACAGCTGGCTAGCAAGACCAACTAAATTCAACAATGGTTACTTCAAGAGACCTTACATCAGAAATATAGTAATGAACAAGCGTATGTGCATCCATATTTCACACACTTGCAAACATATACACATGAAAATATATATGCATGCAAACATATACACATGCAAGCATTTACACGTACACTACACATGCAAAAGGAAAGAAACCATCTGGTTAAACAAGCCCCATCTCCAACTGAGACACAGAAGCTTATTTTTCCCCCTCAATGGGGAATCAAATACTTGAGAAATTTAGCAATTTCCCCAACTTCATCCATGAATTTTAAGCCTTAAAGAAAAATTTAAGGAAGATTAAAGAAGAAAAATGCAAGAGATGCTTTAAGGTTTTTTTTTCCATTAATGTAACTATTTAATTACTACATACAGTGTTTAAACTCCACCAATTAGAACCTGTTTAAACTACTGCCATGTGTCTTTAAAGTTCTCTGTCAAAACAGGCATTTGCTGAGAGAATTTACAGCTTCATATGTTAACTGAGAATTCTCTAAGATAGCTTTAAACGAACAGAAAAAGGGAATACCCTTGCAAAGGAATGATGCTTCTCATTCATGTCCAATGATGAAAAGCTCACAGTCAACAAATAGGAGACCTCACAAGGACTCCACACAGCCTTTATCACAGCCTCACTCACCAGCCTCAGATCCACTTCAAAACCTTCAACTAAAAGAAACCCAGCATGGGAAGCTTGCCAACCCTCTTTTTTGCCAAGTTGGCAAAGCCCTGAAGGCTTGAATGGGCTTCTCGGTGTATAAGATAAAAGCAGGCATTCGGAGCCTGTGAAGCCTTCCTGGGCACGCACAGACCTTAGGTGAAATTCCATCATCTGCTTTTATTTGTGTCATGTTATGTATGCACATGGCACAACTCGGCCCTCTAGTTGCAGGCATAGTTTTGCTAGGAAACCAGGATAGAAAAAAATCTTAACCATGAATTAGGAAAGGCGGTTCCCCTTCAAAGTTGCCCTTTTCCAGCTTTGATCTTTGCCTCTAACAACTATATAAACGCAAGACAGAAGACAAACTTGATTTCTGACAAGCCTTTCCTCTGGAGCAGAATGTATATGTACTTGCGACAAGGTGAAGAGCAGACTGGACAGCAAGCGATATGGGTTCTGAGCTGAGCTATGTTCTAGCTTCTAGGCAGCAACACTTTACCCGTAAGTCTCCCTTCATTTCCGAGTAAGCAATTAGGAGTCTTCTTTAGTGACTTTACTCCCCCTCCCCTGCCTTCAGTACATTTTTTGCTTAACTGGAATGTTTTTCCATTGTGTGGCCTAATATGGCCCCATGCTTCCTACAGTCTCAGATCCTTCGCATCTCCCACTTTTATGTACCTATTAATAGCCCTACACTGTATCTTCTCATTCCCTGACGGTGGTAACTCCCTACTCTAAGACACCCATGCTTTCTCACTTCAGACGGCAGTCACATCAACTGGAAAGCTAAGACAACTTGCTTGCTACAAGTTCCTGAAAATTACTCTTAAAGGTCTCACTATACGCAATTTTCTGTAGATACTTCCTATTTATAGAAAAGAAAAATAGTCCTATTCAGTCTAGTTAATGTTGCAGATGGTGGCCATTCACAGGTATGTTCAGTCTACCTATACATTTTACCTTCATCTCTGCCTCAAAGAATCCCCTACCCTGAGCCTTCCTAGGGATTCATGCCAACTGCAGTAGATTTTCTGTACCTGCACATGTTCTCACTCACGCTCCATCTCATTTTTAATACAGCTAGAATCCTCCTTCCCCCCCACCGAAATTATAATGTGTCTTAAATAATTAAAGTGATTCAAAGAAATAATTTTCTACTGCACTGGATAGCCCAATACTATGGAACAAGTTCAGTAAGTGCCCCAAAAGGCACTACACAGAACGGAATATACTGCACTTGCTAACAGTGAGACCATTCTGTCCCCAGAATGGCTAGATCACACACAAAGTAGCATATATAATTGTTTTGATGTAAAAAAAAGTTAATGACATATATAATTTGTTTGGAGTTATTTATAGTTTAATTAAAAAAATAATCGGTTGCAATAATTTAACTTGTCTTTTTTCATAAACTAAAATCAATAGCATTTAAGCATTATATGCATAGCTTGAAGTTTAAGAATGAATTTAATGATGAAGTTATTCACTGAACCAGAGAAATATTTCAAATTATCTATGATGGTTTCCAAAGACATTTTTAGATTAAAAATTTTAAAAAAGATCATAAACACTTTTTTCAGATGGCAGGTAGTTAATTTCCAAAAAGAATATATGCATACCCATTTTATCAAACTTGTTTCAAACATTCAACCTCATTCCTGTCTGCCCTCATCTTGGTGACCATTGTAACAGACTTCCCAGATAAACAGACATGCCAATGGCTCCAATAAAAAGTACTTTTGTAACAATTAAATTCTAGAGTTCTCCTGTTCTGTGTGGCCAAAACATCCCAAAAGATTGTGTAACTTAAATTATCTTCAGACAGACAAAAGACAGCCTCCTCCAACTGCAACTCTGAACTTGATCCCAACACCTTTGTACTTCTTCTACTCCCTTTGTCCATCTTTCCTGGGTTTTATGGTATTTATTTTATAACATTAGAGTATAAAAGGCAAACTCTATACCTTCAGAACTTCTCCATGAGATTTATATGAAAATAAATATTAATCAGAAAAGGGTTGATTTAGGTTCCATTTCATGACTTCCAGGGAAATCTATTAAATAGCAAATCAGATAGATGGTCTTTGTTCTCTCTTGAAAAAAAAAAAAAAGTAACACAGACTGGAGAGTCAGAGAATGGTTAAGGGGGAACTCCATTCCAATGTTTCTTCATCGTGTGCCTATCATCAACACAATCCAATTATAAGTTCTCCTGAGACAGGACACAACTTGCTCCAAATCATTACACCATTCCATCATTCCCATCACAATCTTGTAACTGGTCCAAATCATTCCCATTTGATGGCATTAAAATATTCAGAGAGGAGGATTTAAAAACTGGCAACAATTCTCTCTCAGATTCCTTAAGGGGTGAGAAAAAGACATAAAAATAAGAATGTTTCCTTCTCAGTCATATGGCTTGTGAGGATAAACACTTAAGTTTACATATTTCTTTATCAATCACAAAACATTTATATCCACATTTAGCAAAGAATTCCACAGTGTCCTCTGAGTACTTGAATAACCACTAACATTTTTCCTTTCTATATAGTTTTCTACCATACACATGCCTTGACCAAAGGTAATCTCTGAGTGAATTCAAGCAGCTAACAGAAATCTTCACAATTGACGTGCTGCAGAAAAAAAATACTGGAAAACAGAATTTCCCAAGGAAATTAATCTGCTTCTGAAATAACCTGGATTTTCATGACAGATAGTGATTCTTTCTCATGTTTCTAAAGCACTAAGACATTTTTCAAAAAAATATGGGGTTGAAGTTTTAACTTTCAGTTTTTCCGTCTGTTCATATTTGAATACTTTGCTTTACTATATTGATGTATACAGACTGAAAAAGAGATTGTTAGAACCTCCAAACTAGAATTGAGCCTGACAGAATTCTAGAATGGTCATTATTAATATGAATCAATAATAAAAGACAGCAATTGTTCATTATTAACGATGAGTGGAGGATTATTTAGCTATTTAACTTATTTAGCTTGTACATGAACTTGAGAAATAAGAAACACAACACATAATACACACAGCCTAATCATCAGTGGGGACATATTCTCGAACATAGTGTATAACTTAATAAGTAGTTAACTACATTTTATTCATCTTTATAGAGATACTATAAAATATCAAATAGAATCATTTAGCACAACGCATTACAATGTGCCCCTGCTCAAGTAAATAGTTTTGGGTACATGTTGTAAATAAATAATGTCAAAAATGAGAGTGATATTTTTTCAATTCTGAGTATATGTCTAAACTGTGAAAACAGAGGTGCGAAAGAGTCAGAAATATTTATTTTACACAAGTTGACCAGTTTTTTGGGCACAAGTTGCTCCTAATATTTCATTTTGATTTAAAAAAATACTGAGGTTCCATATGCCTATTGTCTTTTTTGTCGTTAACATTCTTAGTTTGTGACATCCTTTCTCTGTTTTCTTGCTTAGTCAATCATATGACTCACTTTAGAAATATTCTATGTGTGTCTAAGAATAAAGCCTACTTTGCAGTTACTGTCTGAACCATTTTATACTTGAAAGGATGGATGAGTTGTTTAATCATATAGTTTCAGGGTTTGTTTTATTTATTTATTTATTTATTTATTTATTTATTTGTTTATTTATTTATTTATTTATTTATTTATTTTTACATCTTGCTGATGCTATGTCTACATTAAATTGTGTATTTAGTGATTAAACCATTAAGAAAAGAATCCACTTTCTTGTATACTATTAAATCATCACATACAGAAGCCTGCAAGTGTTGCTATTGAATAATCTGGTTCTCCTGTAAATTCAATTATTTCGGTTTTGTGAATTTAAGCTCTCTGGATGTTCTTGTGTATGTTATTTCACACACCCCCTTTTGTTGTTGTTGTTGTCTTTTGGTTTGGGGGAAGGTGTGGCATGGTTTCTCTGTGTAACAGCCTTGTCTGCCTCTACCTCCCAAGTGCTGGGATTAAAAGCATGCACCACCACTTCCTGGTCCGCTCTTTATTTCTTGTAATATATGTTGACCGAAAGATTGTCTCATTTACTTAGCCAAACTACATATCTTATAGTTAATGCTTGTAGACATAATTTTATCCTCTTATGTTGGAACTTTTAGATCTAATTTATTTTTTTACATTAGTATGTTTTTACATAGGAAATTTATTGGATTTTTTTCAATCTTTGCACAATCAAATTATATATATTATAAAGGTTTGAGCCTCTCATATGCTGGGAAAGAGTTCTACTACTGAGCTACATTCTCAACTATCTTTTCACTTTTTATATGAAATAGGGGCTTACTGAAGTTCCTCAACTGGCCTTGAAGCTGTGACTTGCCCATCTCCCAAAGCTTGGGAATTACAGGCCTCTGCCAGCAGGCTGGGTTTGTTCTTTGGGAGTTTTACAGTACTCACAGAGTAGTTACTGTAACTAATCCCTTCAAGTCTTTAAAGAGGTTCCATTTAATGAATTCAATTTATTATATTATTGATAAAATATTGTGAATTTCTTCATCAGTTTAATCTAGTAACAATATCTTGAATTACTCAGTGACAAATTTTGTCTGACATTTTTATTGTTATATACCTCAGGATATGGATTGCATATGATCATAAACTTTATAATTTTGAACAAGCATACAGATCAGCTTGTTAAATGTATTCCTTCCTACTACTATGCAGTGTGATAACTACCCATCTCCTGAGCATTTTCATCTTTCCAAGCTGAAACTTTGAATCCACATGATTTAAAGCTGGCACCTTATCTTTTTCTCCCTCTGATAATCACCTTTCTGTTTTAATGTCTTATTTTCCCCAGGAGTATTGTTGTGAAGTTAGTTGTGGCTGGAGCTTGGAAGTTGCTTGTTTGGAAACTTGCTTGAGACAAAATACATAACAGTTAGCAACACACGTATGCATCTAATGAGCTAGCTAGGTCTTCTAGTTTTTTGTTTTTTGTTTTTTCTTTTAATCCCAGATTCCTAGGTGGTATTAAAATGTCACTCCATCTTCACCTGTCAATTACCAAACAGCTGGTCATTCTGCATAAGAACTTTGAGCGCATTAGGCTTCCATTGTCTCCTTAAAAATTCTGTTAGTAGGAAACTGAATTTACAGTACAATGGTTACAACCATGATGGAGAGTAGGAAGCCTCTAATCAAATATTGGGTTTAATTGACGATTATTGACTGTTTTATTCATCCTAACCTTACTGATCTTTGGATTGTTTCACTGTACAAAGTGAATGTTAACGCTGACTATTTTATAAAAACTAGTAGGGTGGAACTAGATAATTCCTATCTCAACCTTAACACAGTCCCTGGCACAGTGCCAGACATAATAAATAATAAATGATAATTATTATTACTACTCCTTGACCCAGTCAGCTATAGGTTAGGTGATAAATGCCTAATATGTATCATACATTGTGTAGTATCCTGAGAAAGCAGGAGGAACCCAAATCAGACACAGTCCATGCAGCTGTGTAATCCACAATCCGACTTTCACAGAGAAACAACAGGAAGGATTATATTTCTAATATATCAAAAAGGCATAGAGAGTTGTCAGCTGCAAGACTGCCTATTGAAAAATAACTAATTGTGGACATGTGTTTGGTGTTAAAGGATGCAGAGTTAAGATTCTAAAATTAATAAGACTGATAAATTATGTTGTTTCTATCTATAAGAAAATTGAAACCTGGAATTTTATTAAAAAAAAATCTCTTGGTCTATATCCTGATAATTGACCTATTGGTGTGGGTTATCATACCACATTTGTCCATAGAAAGTGTTACATGTGTGCTCAGCCTTGAGAAAGTTGGTGAGTTAGTAGGTATTTAACCTAATGAGGGTTTTGTGTTCATTGTGACTGATTTGGAGTTTTTTAAAGCAGCTATTTTTATTTATTTTGGGTCATATATATACCTGAAGCAAAATAAAATAAACTTCTATACACTGACTCCTAATATATCTGTTTTGATCATCTTCTAGAAAATGCACAATAGTGACTATTTCCTAGAGAATTCCAGTACTGACCATTTCACAGAGAATGTCCAATTCTGGCTACATCCTATAAAATGTCCAATAATGCCCATTTCCTAGAGAATGCCCATTACTAAACCATTTTCTAGAGAATGCCTGATATGACTATTTCCCAAACATTTTTCCCAATTGTACATCTCAGACTCAATGATCTTATCCATTCATGAGTTTGGAGGCTCAGGCATGACTACTACTTGATTCCACTAAATGGAAACAGTGCCAATCTGCCCTCTAAATTCATACCTTTATACTCAGAGATGCACTGAGACTTCATCAGAGAAGTTTCTTTGTGCAGTGGACAATAGTTAACACAGAAACTCAAAATGGTCAAACTACAGAGAACAAGTGCCAAAGGAGGACTCAGCCATAAACAGGACTTTCATATATCTCTTCCACAAGGCTTAGGAACCATTCATTCCAGAAGAGGGGTTGGAAATATTGTAATAACCAGAGATCAAGGAGAGATGTAGTGAAACACTATGTCTTCTGGACATGGCAGGACCACTGTACTCGTGGATTCACAATAGCTGTTTGTCAGCTGTACACGATCAAGCTAGTCAACAGTTTATCAAGGAGTGACATCATACACCCACCCACACACACACACACACACACACACACACACACACACACACAGGGGGGGGGGAGGAGAGAGAGGAGAGACTGAGGAACTATGGAGAGTTGATGGTTTTTGAGTAAGAGGCAGTGTGTTTTTATTAAGGGTGTGGCTCCTTGTAAGTCAGCTACACTCCAGTGAATGTCTACACACACATGAATATATGAGCAGCACAATTAATAAGTATGCTATTTTAAAAAGAGTTCATGAAGTGGAGAGATGGAAAGGAGGTTTGAGTAGACCTGGGAAGAGTTAGGGCAGTGGTTTTCAACCTGTGGGTCAAGACCCTATGGAAGGCCATATATCAGATATTCATATTAGATATTCATGTTATGATTCATACCACTGTCAAAATTACAATTGTGAACTATTAATGAAATAAATTTATGGTTGGGAATCACTACAATATGAGGAACTGTATTAAAGGGTCATGGCATTAGGAAGGTTGAAAACCACTGAGTTGGAACAATGGAGTAAGAGGTGTATGTCATCAAAATACATTTTAAGAAATTCTTAAAGTTAATGAAAATATTTTTTGTAAGAAAAAATACACCAAAGGTATTCAAGAATCTTCAACTCTTTGAATTTGGCTCCGAGAGAGATCACACTCTCAGAGTTTCTGGGCACTAACTTAGTAGCCTGCAGACTGCTTAGGTCTCCTTTGCTGCCATCTGTACAGTCAATCAGGCAGTATGTGTGAAGATACCACCTCTTTGCTGCATCCTTCAAGGCTGACTATACCATCCTTCCTACATAGTAGACTATACACTATAGTCCTTTTAGATGTCTCCTTCTCTCTTGGTTCTCCAGGCCTCACTGCATGCTAAATACAAATCATTTCTGTTGGATCCCTTATTCCTCCCTGGTGTCAAGTATGTGCTGGGACATGAAATGATGCTATTTTGTTGCTCCTCTCCATGTACCTTAACTGATAGGCTCAGTGCAATCTTGCCCTAAGGCTATGTTTAGGTTTCCCTCTCCTAGCCTAGCAAATGTTACATAGAAGTGGAATGCCCTTTCTCAAGTACATAATTAGTTTATTCTCTGAGAATTTACATATTTGAAATAAAGGTTACTACCTACTGCATAGATGAGCTGTTGTTGGAATGATATTCTGTTCAGATTCATACGTATAATGTATATAAAATCCCAGGGCTTATTTGTGGGCAATTTAAAAAATCTGTATTATCATTCTATTAAAAAAAAATTCTCTTCTACCACATTTGCGTTTTGTGAGCTTTGTTACCCCACAATTCCGGTTATTCCCCTTTATTTGAATACAGCATCACCATATCATGCAATTATCTGGCACCTTTCATCTTTCATGCTTACACCATAATGATGATAATAATGACAACTGCAGTAATAACCATTTATCTAACACTTTGTATTTAAAAAACACTTTACAATGAGCAATTAGTTATTCCACCCCAGTGAAGTAGTTTGGTATCATTATAATCATCTTTCCAAAGGTGGAAACCAGTATGCAAAATAATAAATTTGTCTTAACTCATGAAAAAAATTAACATCTTTGAGCCAAAAACAGATCTGCAACCGTACAGAAACTCATGATGGGGCTCTCCACGAGTATATGAGAGCCCAGGATTCTCACTGATTTGCTTTCACTGAGAATTGCCCAGATTAATCTATCTGGATAGTCTATTGGAGAGCTATGATTTGGGGAGTAAATGAAGGAATGTCAAATAATGGAATAATATTCTTAACGGTGCCAAAGGCAGGAAGGTTTTGCTCGTTGCTCCCAAGGCAATTTCCACACTTAGTGTCGCCAGCCGGAAAGCTACGCCAAATACAGTAAGCTGCAGAATGTTGGCATCTAGTTGTCCCAGAACACAATGTGCTTTAAGCAGAAGTAATTTATCCTAGCTTAGTTTCTTACTGTGTGCATAAAGTTCATCTTTAGACATTTATGGGAAAAAATGAGAGATATTCAAAATGGGAATTCAATAGATATCCCTTTTATAGTTTTGAAAAGATTATACTTTACCACAGATATTCAAATATGTGATCAGGACTCCTGTGTGTGTGTGTGTGTTTGTACCAGTTATAGTACTTTATAATCGTAAATCATTTGCTTTGTAAGGTTAACTTCTAGGAAGTTAGTTCCCATCTAGTTAGCCAAACACAGTAGGAGTATATAAAAGTCCAGTCCAGGATTTTACTCAGGAATTCCTATGTCTGAAGAGATAGCTTTTGTTGTTTTTGATAGGTTCAATATTTTTGATATTTACATTCCTATCTTAAAGCATCATTTAATAATTTAAGCACTTTCTGGAAGAATTGATTAACTGTATATTCTAAAAGTTAATTATCTAAAATATACAAAAACAACAAAAAATATTTTCCACTTATAAAATTAATTTAAAATTCAAGTGCAAAAACAAAAATGGAAATTAATTTAAAAAGAAAATCCAGCTGAAACAAATATATAAGGTTTTTATAAAACTGGTAATATTTGAGAGGATATAACCTGCATATGTTAATAATAATATGTCAATAACAGGCTACTTAGATTTAAGAGGGTAAAAAACAACTTAACCATAAAGTCAAGCTATCAAAAAAGGAAGCTGTGAAGCAGACACTTGCCATTCGGTGAACCATGCCTGAAGCACGCCTTTCTATGTGATCTGTAGAATTTAAACACCCTGTATCTAATTCCTCTGCCTGTACAAACATACATTGTTCTGTTTCTCTCATGTTAAAAAAAAAATGTACTGTGAAAAGTTAAATCAGTCTGTCTTTGAAAGTTCTTTCAAACATAAAAGATAATGCAATGATTAAAAATAATTACTATGAAAATACATACAGCACCCTCAGGTTGGCTGCTTAAGTATTTTTTTAAGGTTTAGGGTTTTGTTCACCAGATAATTACTCAGTGTGATTGAATTTCTAAAGCAAAATAGACAAAACCAAAATATCTAAGTATGTTGATAATCCAGGATAAAAATAGTGGTATTTTCTCAGCATTGGCTATATTGTAGAAGCTGCCAGGACCAGTAAGACGAAAAAGAAACAACACACTGCTCTCAGGAAGTTTAGCAGGTTGGGGGAAACATTGACCCAGGGCTACAGTTAGGGCTATCTAATGTTCAAGGGCACCTCTCTCATCAGGGCTGATAGATGGGGAGTTTCCCTGAGAAGAGAATTGGGCACATGCAAAAATAATAACCTAACACACTACAGTCTGTTCCCAGTGGGATCATAGTGACCAGAGTTAAAGATGGACAGCTGTGTCATGAGAGGCATTCAAGGCATACATGTGACTTGATTCGGACTCCTCTTGCCATCTTCCTTCACTAGTGAGACCATCTGCAAGGCCTGAACAAATGACAGGCATGAGAAGGACATTCTGGTTAAGGAGACCTCCAACTGACACTAAATAAGCTAATGCACAATGAGGAGAAGCTGGGTTGGAAGCGGTAAATAGATGATAGACATTGTTGTGCACGTGTGGTGAGCATGTGTGGACAGTCTGTGGATGACAGCCACCAGAGCACACGGGTGGTTCTAGTGGTAGCTCTATGCCAACACCACCAGCACTAAAGCTCTTGACTTCAGTCTGAACACCATCACTTCACCTGGAGTATCCTTTCTGGACTGTTGAAGGGAACGGCTTTATCAAGGTCTAAACAGAAGAACAGTGGAGAAGCTAGCCAAAGAAAAGCAAGACAGAGTGTCATATAGTAGAAAGCACATCCAAGTGAACCATCCTTCTCTGTTTCAATAAAAAAAAAAAAAAAAAAAAACAACTGGCTCTTACAGCATAACTCTTCTGAGAAGATTTCCTTGACCACTCCAAAATTTTGACTTCTATTCCTTCTTCATTTGTCCTGTATGACAAATACTTTTCCTTCCTCAAATGATTTCTATGTAAATATACAGACTCTGACTCCTTACTATCAATACTATTTACTTTAATATCAAGACAAGAGAGGTAATGAGTAATTAGAAGGGAGGAAGGGAGGAAAAGAGGAAAATTAAAAATAGGTTGAGATCGATGTGTAGGTGAATGTTCTGGAACTTGTCCTGGCTCCTGAGCTCTGTATCCTTCCCTTTCCTCCAGCACATCTGGACCCTGTCATCTACTCAAGCCAGCTTCACTACCTGCAGTGCCTAGGATCTATGCCACCAGAGAAAGTCTAAATTTAAACTGAAATTTGTACGGCTTAACGGCTCTGCCCTTCCTACAGTTCTGCTAAACAAAATGCAACACCCTCTTGATTTTCCTGCCTTGCTGCTCTCCCAGGCTGGTGAGAATGTCACTATTTCCCCAGGCCCATGGCTAGCACATTTTACCTGCTGAGTGCAGACCAGCTGGTGAACTCACTACCAGCCGTGGTTCACTTACCCCTAATAGACAAACATCAATACCATATCTGGCACCCTACAAACTGGCCTTGGGTCCTGGCTCTTGGCCATTATCCTAGATTGCTCCCAGCATGCCTGAGGCCTGGATAGATGTGGAGGGTGACTGGTATAGAAAATAAGAAATTAATGTAGGGATGTATGATGTATAATGTAACAGAGAAACAAGGTAGAGATTTTGAGCAATTTGACTGTATAGCATAACACATTCTATGTGAAGAAGGAGAGTAAAAGAACACTCCATTCTCTTGTAAATCATTAACAAGTAATCCATTGGCTGACAAAATGACTGAACAGATAAGGGCATTCACTGTGCAGTCCTGTCAATATGAGCTCCAGTCCCAGAACTCATGGTTAGTAGAAGGAGAGCATATATACTGATGTGTATGTACCTACATTCACACACACACACACACACACACACACACACACACACACACACACACAGGCACGCACGCACGCATGCACATGCACACACACATGCACAATAATAATAATAATGACCACAATAGTAGTAGTAAGCAATACATACTTTAGTTAATTAGTTCATGAAAGTTCATTCAACCATACTAACATACACTTAAAGGCTGTTGCTCTTCAGATTGTAACTCTAGGTAGCAACCCAAATGCTGTGTGAGAGAGTACTTCTCAAGTAAACTACCCTGTCTTTTAGAGAAAGCATCAAATTTACATCAGGCTAATATCAAGGCATCATTTTAATTCCAAGGGTCCATATCAGAAGAGCCCTTGGAACACTGGGGGAGATGTGAGAAATTATAATTACGCTGCTAACTCTACCACACAAAATGTCAACATTAACTGGCTAATCAATAATCAATAATGCATATACAATAGTTATGCAACAATTATTAGTTGTGAAAATGGATGATGAACATTTGTATATATGAGTGTCTACATGTAGAAATAAATGTTGTGGGGGTATAAATTCACAGGCAGTATGTGACAGAAAATAATTATGATTTTACTGCTCTCAAGCATGGACTTATATTTATTTAATATGAACTGTCTTGACACACAAAATGTTCATTAGAAGCTGTAAATGCAGGCAGTTTTCTGTTCTGACTGCCTGGTCCCAAATAAATATATAAAAGCTTATATTAATTATAAAATGCTCAGCTGATGGTTCAGGCTTATTGCTAACTGAGCTCTTACATTTAAATTAACCCATTTCTATTTGTTGATGTATTGCCATGTGGCCATGGCTTTACCAGTCTTCTGGTATCAAGCTTCTCAGGAGGAGTACTCATGTTTCTCTCAACTCTGCCCCTCTTCATCCAATTCCTCAGTTTTATTGCTCTGCCTAACCTTATCCTTTCTTGCCATTGTCCAAACATCTTTATTATAAGCCAATGAGAGCAATACATATTCTCAGAGTACTAATCAACCTACAGCAAGCAGCAAACCAGAATTAGGAATTTTCTAAGGGTAGAACTATTGCATAACCTCAAAACAGATGCTGCTAACCTAGGACAGTGAATTTTGTTACTATCTGAGCACACCTAGAAGGCATAAAAAGCCAAGAGAATTTGGGTTAGGGAGGGTCCAAAGTATGATCCTCATTTTAATTCTGTGCATTTCGTCCCAGGCTGAGTGTTCCATTTTCATTTGACACTATTTGCCTACTCGCATTTTAAAAAAGTCAACCTGGCATAAAATGCTCAAGAATATTGTATGGAGTTATAATAATAATACAAATAAAATTGTTTCATATGGAGTTCTTATCATAGATGCAGAAATGATTAAAATGACAAAATCACGATGCAAAAAAAAACCTCACATTAATTTGCACTGTTAGGAACTGTCACTCAAAATGTCTTATATTATGCTTCAGGTGCTTTGACAGACAAATAGGGAAGAAAATCCCATTAAAAAATACTGTAGACTGGTCCAGTCATCAGGTTCTGCTTCATGTTAATTATTGTATAAATGGAATAGACATTATCTAAAGCCACAAGTTATGAAGTTTGCTCTGGTCTTTTATATAATGTTGCTGACGGAACTATGAAGTTCTTCAATTCTACTTCCTACTAGTTGTACTTTTCCATAAAATTTAAGGCTGTCCATGATGACTTTTTTTTTGTATCACATGCTCCAAAATAACAGCATGTAAAACCTTATACATACAAGACATCCTTATTGCAGGTGACTGAGCATCTATTACAGTGTCTTCTAAGACTGACTGAACTTCAAACACAAGAAAAGACATGAACCTAAGCATATCCCAAGGGTACCTACCATACAATGGCAATGCCCTTCTGCTCTGCAGATTTGGTTTATCTACATATGGACAGACTCTACTACTACCACAGAAAATGAAAGAGAGAAACTGAATGCAGTAACATAGATGATGTTTAAGTCTATTTTCATGAGTCTCAATCTGCACTGATACTCTGAAGGGATAGATACATAAATCTTGCTCTTTATTGGATAATTAGAAGCTGTTATTTACAAACAACAATGAAGGATTTCAAAATTTTCCTACAGAATCAGAAAGAAAGACTCAGTGCAGAGAGAAGTTCAGAATGTTCCTTATGTTCAATTTTTAAATAAATCCTTCCAAAACTCAAGTTTGCATTTGAGAACAAATATGACAATTCCAGAAGTATATGAATAAATTTAAAACTCTTGATAATCTGTTTTAAAGAGAAAACAGGGACATTTTAAATACTTGTAATTTATCTTTATGATATCACTGAGTACCGAGATCTACAATTCAGAAATTGTAAGTCATGTTAGATTTGTCAGCCATGTAGATAAAGACAATAAAACTTATACATAAGGGACACAGAAAACTCAGTCTGTCTATTTATTCAATGAGTACGTAACTAAATGTCATACTATTGCTTAAATGTACTTTCTCCAGTAGGCTAGAAGAGCCATAAAAATGTAAAATCAGTCTCTAGAGCCAATTATTTTTCCTTATAGCAGTTATGCACACGTACATTTAAATAAGACCACTTGAGGACAGAGCGGCAATCATGATGTCTATACATGCAGTGCTTGTTCACCCAACCTTCACTCCTCTTCCTCTGCAGTAACCACAATAATTGTTTTCAGGAAGCTCATTGCTTGCTAAAATCAAAAACGACTAAGAAAGCTAAGAATGAATATTTTACCAACCTCAGCATAACATGAGATTTAAGAGGAATCTGCTTAACCATAAAAGAAAATCGACTCATCCCTGAAAACACCTTTTTAGAGTTTTTCCCCTTCCTGCCTATCCTTGACTATACTTTATTTAGGTTGGCACCAGCAGCCTTTACAAACCTGAGGTACTAAAAGGAAAAGTAGGAGGGAAGGACAGCAACGGAAGTGTTTGAGATGGATGACACTATGGATTATCATGCAGCCATTCAGTCTCTCTGGAGCACAAGTTCATTTGAAGCCCAAATGTATCTGAAAATTTAATTTATAATTGTTTGAGATATGAGCAGTTAAAGTGACTTTAACTAATAAAGTTGGTTGATTCACTCTTTATAAACAATTAAAATTAAATGAATTATTTAACTAATTTGTTGCTCTAAGTTGATCAACGTACTCATGTAAACTCCACTTTAAAACTACACTTTACCTATATACTAGTGTATCTTGTAAAAAAAAGAAATCACCCTATGAGAAATTTATCTTAAGAATGTTCTTTTTTTTTTTTTCATACACTGTACCTTGGGGTTGAATTATAGGGACTGCAGCCCCTAAGGAAAATTTTTCTTCTTAGTCTCTTAAAGTATAGTAAAACATATGATGAAAAAATTCTGAAGTTATATTTTTTAAAATAATCTGGGAAGACAAAATAGACATTTATTAATCCCCTACTATCCTAACTCCTAGTAGACATTCTTGCTAAATCATCACAGCCTCAGGAAGGGAGTGTCACTCTGGCTGTATGGCAGGGAAGGCCAGGGGGTTTAAGCAGCTCTTTCATGTTGTTTTTACAATAACAAACGTCAGTCCACACTCTCTCACCCAGGGAGGGAACATGCACTGACACATGACAGCATACGCAGCACTTTCTACTCTAAATCCTTTTCATCATTCCAGATTCTAAAGTCCCATTAAAATTGAGCAATGTTGTTTTATTTTATTTCTAAATAAAATTTATACTAAAATCTTCTATGAAGGCCAGGACATTTTTTCAAAAAGCCTTAAAGTGATGCACAGCCCTAACTACTACCCGCCGCCTACATGGAAATGAAAACCCAGATAAAACGTGGGGGAGAAAGGGATGGGGGAAGAATGAGAGGCTAAGCCAATCCACGAACACCTGGATCTACTGTGAAAATGAGCCTCACCTAACACTTTCTCCACTACAATATTATACATACTGCAGCTACAGAAGCATTCTTATTCCCAACCTAAAATGAAAACCATAGTTGCTGGATTCTATCATTAAAAAAAAAAATCCTACAGTATGGAAATCTTCCCTCTTCTTTCACTTTGAAGACCTTTGCTTCTTCTCTTCCTAATGCAAAAAAATTAAAGCATCAAAATAATTTCTTTTGTAGTTTTCTAAAGACATAGATGAAATACTTAGATCTCCAGGCACAAAGTCATATAAAGCAAAAGCTAGTCAATTAGGATTTAAAAAAAACAAAAGAAGAAGACAGTTTACAAACATATTGGCACCTTAGCATTCCTATCAACAGTGACTCTCATCTGTGTGTGTGTGTGTGTGTGTGTGTGTGTGTGTGTGTGTGTGTGTGTGTGTGCCCCTTACATCAAAGATGATAAAAAAAAAAAAGTTGAACATAAGAATAATTCTTCAAACAGAAGCATTTCTATTAAAAAGTATTTTCTGGGATATTAGTTTTGTAGTTGATAACTATAGCAAAATTAGCTTAATGTATCACAAAGCTTGCTAATCACCTTGTGGTTAATGTAAAAGAAAAATGCATTTGAAGTTAAAGCAAATTCAGGACTTACCCCCTCCTCCTCCAAGAAGACTGGCATTTGCTGTTAAAGAAAAAAAAGAAGATTATACTTTAAAACATACAGGAGACACAATGTAAAAGGAAAATTAAAACAGAAATTAATAGTGATCATGTATTTTATTTGAACACATATATAGAAAGTATGTATTGTCATTCAAAGAGAGACTTTATTGCTATCATACTATAGTATGAAAATTAATGTTTCCCTATTTTATCTCCCTTTTCTCTTCAAATGGCTATGTTCATACATTTTCTTATAACAAAGTTAAAACATATTAAAAGTCTTTTATTCTCCATCTATATCTAAATTAATCTTCTGAGTTTTCCATTTTATGAAATGTAGATACAACAATGCTTCTTAGGCAATTTCAGTGATTCCAAAGAATATGAAACAAGAAAATCTAATGATAATTTAAATTGAATTAATCATCAAACAAAACAATCTCAGAAAATTTTACTGCAATAAGAAGAAATCAAGCTTTTACCAAAGCAGCATATTTATTTATTTTGTATAGCCTCTAATTGGCAATGGAAATATTAAATAGTGATATGTGAATTCTGACCTATTTACTAGAAAATTCAGCCTATGTATTCCTGGAAGCCAAATAAAATATAAGATAGTTCCATGGAATTAATCTTAAATGGGACATTTATATCATCTACTCTAAGGCTAAGAGAATATTGTGAGAGAGGAGGGTAGAAAGAATACAAGAGTGTATGTGGGGGAGGGGAGACAGAGAGACAGAGAAAGAGAGAGAGAGAGAAAGAGGACTTCTTCTGCAAAAGACACAGACATTATAACCATGAACTCACAGCTGCAGGTGAGATCTGTATAAGAATGGGAACCAGCAGCCAGCATGAATGGTGAAGGAGGGGGCCGGGGCTTATGTTCTTTATTATGAAAGATTCATTATGGACAGATTCAGATAGATGGGGAGTCACTGTCTCCAGTTGTGAAGCCATTAGGACTCTGGTGGTCACACAGATATTCCTGGCGAATCGAAGTGAGTCACATATAAATCCAGGAGTCCTGAATCAGGACAGAGCTTGGGAGGGAAAAGAAAAGGTGATAGGGATGGGAGAGAGATAGAAACAGTTCACATAGAGTAATCAAAATGCATGTATACACATAATACTCAAAGGACAAAATAAATAAAAAAGAAAAAAAAGGAAAAATATATTGGGTTGCACTGAGGAAGTAAAGGTGGCTAAAAGTTGCATTGGAGATGGCAGCAATATGAAGGAATGTTATGTTTATACAAACATAATAGCTTTAAGGTGTAATTGAACATGGGCTGGAGAGATGGCTCCAACATTGCAACATTACTCACAATCAAGATGTCAATATCCTGCACTGAGCTTTATTTCATACACTTACATATAATTAGCACTACTTATGCACGTTATAAAAAGGTTTCAGCAGTATTATGGAAGCAGATGATAAAAGGTAACAAAAGATTAAATAAATTGTCTAGGAAAGAGGAGTCTTTTGGTTGAATTTTTTGTACATTCCATTAAATCAAGCATTGCCATAACCTAAGAGAAGTAAATGTTATTATTCATTTGTATTAATGATTCAATAAGTAAATAATTGATCCTGTAAAGGACATGTTCCCATATTCACAGGTAGTTAGATGGGATGTGTGATGATGTCCTGACTACTCCAGCACTTAAGAGAAGATCATAAAAATGCATAGAAACCAAATGTCTTGAAATGTCCTGTCACACTGTCAATATCGGATCATTGAACTCTGTCTTATGTGATCTCCCAAGTACAGAACTGTCCAGCTGTGCCAGCTGTGCCTGCCCCCTCCTCTTGATGCTTTCTTGAAATCACAAGCAGAACAGAAGTGCCTCTAATCTTGGAGACTGAACTCTCTCCTGACAACTTATAACCACGCACATTTCCAAATCCCTCTGGTATTGGACCAAAAAAGTGTGGAATTCAAGGACATTGTTCATAGCAACATTATGTTCATAGCAGCATTATGTGTAATAGCCAGAATCTGGAAACAACCTCGATGCCCTCAGCCAAAGAATGAAACAGGAAAGAATGACATGCTGAAATGTGTAGGCAAATGGATGGAACTAGGGAAAAGCCATCCCGAGTGAGGTGATCCAGACTCAGGAAGACAAACACAGCATGTGCTCACTCATAAGTGGATGTTAGACTTAAAGCAAAGGATAACAGGCTACAGGCCACAATCCTGGGGAAGCTAGGTAAGAAGGAGGACCCTACGAGAGACATTCACAAACTGTCTTAGGACGGAGAAATAGATAAGATCTCCTGAGTAAGGTGGGATTTTTTGGGGGGGGGGTTAGGGGAGGTAGGAAGAGAACATGAGGGAGTGGGGTGGTTGCAGTGGGGGAGTAACAGAAGAGGGAGACAAAGAAATAGATATCTTGATAAAGGAAGCCATTGTTGGCTTAGAGAGAAATATGGTGTTAGGGAAATACCCGAGAACCCACAAATCTAGTCCCACCTAAAACTCCAAGCAACAGTGAAGAGTGTACCTGAACTGGCCTTACCCTATAATCAAATTGATGACCACCCTAATTGTCATCATAGAACCTTCATCCAGCAACTGATGGAAGCAGATACAGAGATCCACAGCTAAGCACTGGGCTGAGCTCCCAGTCCAGCTGAGAGAAGGAGGAAGGATTATATGAGCAAAGGGGTCAATATCATGATAGGGAAACTCATAGAGACAGCTGACCTGAGTTAGTGGGAACTCACTGACTCTGGACTAACAGCTGTGGAACCTGAATGGTTCCTAACTGAACTAGGCCCTCTGAACGTGGAGGCACTTGTATGGCGTGTGCAGTTTGTGGGACCTCTGGCAGTGGGTGCAGAATTGATCTCTAGTGCATGAACAGGCTTTTTGGAGCCCATTCCCTATAAAGGGACACCTTGCTCAGCCTTGATACAGGGGGCAGGGGCTTGCTCCTGCCTCAACTTGATTTGCCAGACTGTATTGACTCACCTGAGAGTCCTTACCCTCTCTGAGAATTGGATTGAGGAGAGAGAAAGCTGGGGAGTGATTGGAAAGTGGGAGGGAGGATGAACAGTGATAGGTAGGTTAAGAAAAAAACCTTTCAAGTAAAAAAGTGTGGTATTTACATAAACACTGACTAGAACTTACTATCTTTCCCCAGGTCCACCCTTGTAACTACTGAGAAGGTCAGTTTGTTGCAGAGCCTGGAAACAGTATTGTGAATTCCATGGCAGTTGAATTCTATGATCAATTCATGGCTCTTGGTTACTCTAGGCATTCCCTCAAATCTTAGTGCATTTATAAAACCACATGTCATTTCACACACCTGCTTTCCACCCTCTTGGACTGAGAATTACTTTTCTGTCTGTGGGTTTTCCAGGTCATTGGCATTCCTCTGCATTCTTCCAATTTTCATACATACATTCAGATTAAAAAATGTATTTACAAAAATAAATAACAACAAAATAAGCAATAGCTCTTCATATCATGCCAAGAAGCACAATTACGTTGTACTTTATTTTGGTCCATCATTAATCAATAAAGGTGGAGGTGATCAGTTTCAAGAGCCCTACCCAGCCAGAGCTGATCTGTTTAACCAGACACGTGTCCAGTGGATGAGTAAGAGTAGATATAGGATTTAGATTTCCTATCCTTGCCAGTCATCAAGTAATTTTATGTCAGTGTGTACTCATTTCTAAATGAGTCTAACTGTAACAAATATTAAAGTAATTTTTCTTCAGTAAAATTTCCAAAAACAGGCAAAGTAACTTCTAATATGACTTTGCCCCCACAAAGCACCTCAATTACTAACCAACATTTACTAGACATACTGATTAACATTTCTTCCACTTTAAGGAAATGAAAATGATTTTTGTGAATTCAAAATTAATTTCTTAATTATTTGTTATAAATTAATACATATCCTAATTATTAAAAAAAAAAAGCTTCTTGAAAATAAGATCCGAACTTACTAGCTTATTCTGCATCAAATAACTTCTGAATACATGTTTTAAATAGTGAGATAACTGATGGGCTTTGTCAAGTCTCTTTCATATATGAAGTACATATTTACTGAAGTACAGAAAAATTGATTTTTGACCTCTACTTATTCTCTGAAATCAATGATTATTAGAGAACTCTCAAAGTTTATTTAAAACGCTTACAATTTAAAGCTATAAATAGGTTTATATATTCTTCAAATTTTCTTTCCAGAATGACTGGTGATCCTGCTCTGGGCTTTTCCTAAAGTGTTACAGAAGGGTGGCAGGGGAAGGTTAAAAAGATAAACACAATACTATTGTTTCTATAGGAAGGGTAGGAACCCTACTATGAGCATGCTCACCAACCAGCGAATTTCAAACTCCCTAAGATAAAATGTCCAATTTATTATCGGGGTAGGTAGGGAGCAATACTGAAGTTACAGTAATTATTTCAAAGAGTGAGTGAAGGCCCCATATAAACCATTCCAATTAAACAGATCTATGTTTCACTTAAAAAAAAATAACTTCTTTCAGCGAGCTAAACAGTCTAGGTGCTTATAGAATTTAAATAAATTAATATAGATAAACTGTTCCTTGAAGCTAATCTCATAGTGGCAAACATGGTAAACTTATATACTAGACAGATTATATACAGAGAAAGATAGATAGATAGATAGATAGACAGACAGACAGACAGACAGACAGATAGATAGATAGATAGATAGATATGTACATTTATGCATACATATAAATAGATGACAGATAGAAATTATATATGTGTGTGTGTATGTATATATGTATATGTCCCAGTCGTCTAAAGACTATTAACAAAAGCAGCTTGTGGAGGAGAGGGTTATTTGGCTATTATGGCCCAATAATCATATAAAGGGAAGTTGGGACAGGCTACAAAGTAGAAACCTGCAGCTAAGAAATAAGGCAGAGACCTTGGAGAAGTGCTGCTTACTGACTTGCTCTCCAGAGCTTGCTCAGCTTTCTTCACATACAACCCAGGACCACCTGCCACAGCTGGCAGCACCCACGCCTGAGCCCTCCCACATCAATTGCCCTATAGGCCAGTCTAATGGAGGCAATTTTCTCAACTAAGGCTCATTCTTGCCAGATGACATCAGGTCATATTAAGTTGACACAAACTAAGCAAATAACTATACAAATGATCAAATTTAATGTCTGTGGAATTTTTCTGTTCCTTTTAAACCCAAATTTAATTTTGTAATTAAACTTACCAAATTGTTATAGGTATTAAACCAAAAAGTTCAGTATTTTGTAGGCAGCCTTCTCTTGGGCTAACCATTCTAAATAATATGACAATTTCCAATAACATATTACTTTATTTCAAAATAAAATTGACCAAAAGCTACTTCCTTCCTTAAAAAAAAAATTTCTAAATAACCCATGTGTAAATATCCCATTTAAAAGAGATTAGTAAAAAAAGAAAGAAATTAAAATAAAAAAGATTATGATCAACTTGTGATACAAATCATAAAAGTTCTGACACAAAAGCCAAGGAACCATGATTTTAATTTTACATCAGTTACCAAATAACTGAATGACTTGAACAAGTCATCTTATTTATCTTCTATCAGGAATGGCAAACAGGATTTGAATTATTCTGACTTACTAATTAAAAAACTGTAATCTTTCACACTTGAGAAGGAACCTGGAGAAAATTGAGACCATCAGAAAGGCATTATTCATGGTTTAAGGTTATGGTCCTGGCATGGGAGAACAGCAATAATAGCCCAGCAGCCAGCTTGGCCTGGTATTTCTGGATCACAAGACCACTCAGTACTGACTGCTTTGGTGCAATAAAATCCCATCCAATAATCTTAAACAACTGTTTACATTCACTATTTAGAGTAAATGTATTCACTCTTGGATCTCATTATTGACAGTCGGGGCAGGGTACAGGCACATGATTTTGTTGGCCAGTGAACTCTTTCAGCTTATTGGTTATCTCCTTTCACAGTGTGGGTTCCTAAAGCCAAATTCAGGTAGTTAGGCTCAACTGTGAGCATCTCTATCCATTGAACCATCTCGCTGATATTACTTTTTCAATTTTATTTATTTGTTTACTTATTTATGCTTATGGGTATAATGTCTGCATGTCGATCTGGACATCATGTATGTCCCTGATGCACACAGAAGCCAGAAGAAGGTGTCAGATTCTCTGGGATTGGAAATGCAAACAGTTGTTAACTGCTATTTGAGTGCTGATAATTAAATCAGGTCTTCTGGAAAGCAGCTAGAACTCTTAACTACTGAATCATCTCTCATCTTTCTTAGACCCATAAGCATTGAAAAAAAAAAAAAGTTTGAATGTTTCTTGAAGTTCATGAGTCTAAAAAATCCAGTCTATTATCTCCAAGGTAATTATTTGTTTTCTTGATTCAATTCTAACTCACCCTAAACTATCTTGTCAAACAAGCAACAGTCTGGGAAACTACTCTTTAAACATTGATTAAAAAAAAAAAAAAAAAAAAAAAAAAGGGTTTGTGCAGGGCTTTTGTTTGCTTTTCATTCTATTATACAGGAAATTACACTTGTTTTCATAAGAACAGAATCCTGACCACCTAGCTCTGTTTATATTTTCTGACTTCTTATTACAATAGAGCACATGAGATGTCACAATTATTGTCAGCAACAACTTTCCCAGGAGTTCTACTGAGAATACCAATTTCATTCACATCACGCTATTGCAAAAGAATTGCCATCCTTTATATTGTCAGAAATTTTTATTTCCTATGCTCTGAAGTTCAAAGTAGGAAGTACTACTAGTAATACTAATAATACTACTAATAATAGTAATAAAATCCTCAGCACATGTCTGAGTAGAGCACATGCCTTCACATCAGGAGTGAGCACCTCCACCGACAGCTGTGGAAACATGAGCCATACAGACAAATGCAGCCATCAATTTGGCAACAGCCTTTGGTGCACATTTTACTAGATTTACACCTTACAAACAAAGTCAAGGAATGCCAGAGGTTAGGGCCAGCACTATGATTCCCTGCTTTGAAGCTGACAAAGAGAAAATTAAGAATAGGCTTAAGTGCTTTGCATGTAGAAAGCAGGCAGCAACACATGATGAACACTTTCATTCTTACTGCAGAAATCAAAGGAACCATTGATTATTCCACAGTCTATAATGACTTCTAGAAGCTGGAAGTCACATGAAGGCAAAAATACAACCCAAAAGCCCCTAGTGTTGAGAAAGAGGTACAAAAGCACCAAGAATTTCAAGAGTTGCTTAGAATTATGAACAAAATCAAACCATGGAGAACAAATCACCCCAATTGAAGAGCATGGAAGGGTTTACAGCTGCCTGTTTCCGGAGCTTTCCTCACAAGCTGACTGTGGATGCTCAGCAATTTTGGAAAATACTGAATTGACCCAATCCCTTCTTTAAAATAAATAAAGTAAAAAGTTTAATAGTATGAAGGGCTATTGAGCCACTTGACTAGGATCAGCCAGTCAGGAGAATAAGCAATAACATCAACTTTTCTCACTACTACGTGTGTGTGTGTGCGTGTATGCGTGTATGCATGTGTGCATGTTTGTGTGTATGTGTGCCCAAGTTCAAAAGTGGCTACACAGGCAATGAGCATGAAATCTATTAAATACCACTCTATGGAGGTTCATTAAGTTGATGATGAAGAGCCCCAAGAGGCAGCTCCGAATATTCCACAGTGAAAGCAGTTAACTCAAAGTCAATGAGTATGGTGTGCTCATCTCTATACTAGTCTCATCCTCTTGACAGTATGTTCTGGATCAATTGTAATTTCAATAATGATAACACTGGCTCAGTTACAAACGCTTGATTACTTGAGTAACCCAAACTGAGGTTTTCCAAACAAAGAATGGACAAAATTTCTAAATGGTATAAGGGACAGTAGGAATTCAAATGTATTATAACTGCAATAATACAAAAAATTCGAAGAATAATTTCAACTTGTTTTTGACAAGAAATGTTAGAAATATAAACCAATTTTTGTTTGAAAGCTGGAAGATGTTCTTATCTGAGAGAATATAATATACTTTTAGCTTCATTAGAACATAAGCTTGACCATGCAACTTTATATAATACTCTTTGGGGAGGCTGGCTAATTTCTTTCAATAAAACCAGCCCATACCTTTAAAAAATGACTATTGGACAATTCCCTTCTTTCTTATTATATCTTCCTTATAGCATTATATACCTTCTATTTCTTTATCCAGTAAGAGTTTTGAAGAATGTATTTTATATTATACTGTGATTTAAGTAAATGAGCCAAAATAATAATTCTCAGAATAAACAGATGAGAATATTGAGACACAAATAACCTCAAAAGGAAAGAATATAGGACTAGTAGGATATCTTTCAACAATTACGAAGTTGAAAAATCCATGAAGGCAGAGGTCATGTTAGAATCAGCAACATGCATGATTCATGATATCAAGTAGTGTGTAGTGGAATAAATGGAAATTGAGAAAATGGGAAAAAGAGACAGTGACATACATTACTAGGAAATATATAAGAAGACTATAATTTTGTACCTGAATGCAGCTGAGTTGGGTTAAAGCCAAGCAAATCTAGATCCAAAGCTAGAGTCTATTATTGACCTTGAGCAAGTTTCTCAAGTCCAATTGATTAGATAACCTCTTAGAGCCTGTTTACTCATCAATTATTTGATAAAAATAACAGTCATGTTGCAGCTTTTCTCAGAAGAGTGAGAGTAGGGATCTAAGTGACTGGGCTCCTGGCATCTGACATGTCGAGACTTAGAAAAGATCACCTCCTTAAGCTGTGGTCTTTATTATGGTGCACTCTGACCCATCACCATTAAAAGCATCCAGACCCTGCATAAAACCTTACAAGGTAATGGGACACTCCATTTTGGAGAACTGTGTTACCCTAGTCACACTTTGACCTGTCCTGTTCTACACTGTCATTGGCATTGGGAAAAGAAGGTAGGACTTACGCAGATAGTAGAGCAAAAAATAGGCCTATTCCAGATTTATTTTTAGGCTCTATCTTTGGGCGAAGGTTCATTGAAGATCCATTTCTAGAAGTTCATAATGAGAATGGACATCAGTATGTTTCATATGTTAACTCTTTGTTCTCTTTCATGCTACCTCATGCCAACTCGTCACTTTGCAAAGTCCATTTTCTGTGTGCCTCCCATTCTTGGCCTACTCCTGTGCCTTCTCTTACTCTGGCTCATGCTGGATTTAGCCAAGAGTTCCCTGACATGAGAAAATGAGACAGACAAGAGTGAGCTCAGAGTTCTTCCATCCTGGATAACTTTCTAAGGACTGATGTTGAGTACAGCCCTTGAGCAAAGGTAACTGCTCTATTCAAAATGTTTCCATCTACAACAAGCCTTTTGCTCTTTTGGGTTCTGATAGCCTGCATCCCTCAGCTTTCTGTCCTAAAGTGGCAACAGCTATGTTGTTAGTAGCCTTTTATTCTAAATAATTCATTAAGGTCCTCCCCATCAACCCTTGGCCCCTCTCTTAGCCCTTGCCCTTTGTAAACAATTCTCTTGAGTTATCCTAATTTGACTGTTTGATCCAAACTCTCTTGGAACCTTGATTTAACAAGTATTGCTTATATCCACTGGGCACTACTGATGGCTAGCCAACAACATATTATTAACAGACTCTCTTACTTTAGGTTATATAAGCCTTCATCCTGTCCCTGTATTTCCATTTGAAAAAGTAAACAATGTAGAAAATTGTTTCATTTCCTAAAATATATAGAAACACATTAAAATGCACATCATTACATTATAACATACTACAGGATTAAGTATATTCTTTCACAAAAGGTACATAAAAGATCAAACGGATTAAAGAAAACCAACTCCTTATGTATCATTAAAAAATAAAATCATTGTCTCATTTATGAATATGTCATGGCTCTAGGAATGAAGCACATATTAGCATAATGTTTCAGGGTTTGTGTAAGATTAAAGATGTGGCAGTGTACACCTTTAAACATAGCACTCAAGAGGCAGAAGCAGGTGGATCTCTGGGAATTTGAGAATAAATCATATCTACATAGCAAATTCTAGGCCAGACAGAGCTAAAAATGAGACCTTCCTCAAAATAATGTTATAAAATGATTCCTATTACATGGCTACTTGAAATGTTTTCATTAATTTTTTCCATTACATATGAACATCGCATTCATAAATATACTTGTATCTGTGCATCTACATACTAATTTTATAGAATAAATTCTTCAAAATGTTTATGATCACAAATCATATGCATTTTTCAAATTTAAATGCTTAATTAATTATTAAAGTGTAAAAAAATGAACTTTGTGCTACAACTAGTCAAAGTTTATCGTAAATAATAGGACTTTAGGAGCACCTGAAACATTGGTCTTAGCTTATGACCATCAATGAGTAATCTAAAACAAAGTGTTTTGCCATGGGAATGAAGATGCTTTCGACTTAAATATAAGCATATCAGTGAAGTTTTCAGTTATATATGAAATAAACATGTTCTCACTTCCCAAGTGCTATACGGGTCTGGTGTGTATGCTTGCTTGCTTACTGTGTGAGAGGGAGGTTGTAAGTATGACGCAGGTGACATATTACAGTGCTCATGTGCATAGGACAACTTTGTAAATCAGTTTCTCCTTCTATCTTTACTTTGGTCCCAAGGTTCAAACTTACCAAGTAACAGGATCTTTCACCCTCTAACCCATTTCACCAGTCCCAAAGGGTATGTTTCTAGAACCAACTTAATGTGTGCTTTTGTGTTTTCTAGACAAAAACTGAAACAGGTCTTAAATTTTAAAACAAACTAAAAACTTGGAAAAAATACAGCAAAAACTTCTATTGCTTTCTAATAAAATTCACTATGAATTTAAGCTATACTTTCAGGAGCTCAACAATAAATTTCAGAAGCTATTAACTTATTAAAAAGATCTGGAGTGTTGATTAAAGAAAACAAAGAAACATAAGAATGCTTCAGCTGAGTAAGGGTTTCAAGGCTAACAGCTTCTTCCCATGATTCTGACGTTTCTGTTTCCTTTCATTTAAAGCCAGCTTTTGGACGCCTCCATGTTTCCTGCACTCACTGGGTAGCGCTCTCTTTTACACAGTGCAGAAAAAAAGCTGAGGAAGGAACTACATCGGTTAAAAGTAATTATCAGATAATTACTCAAATTTATAATTGTTGCCCAAATGCTCACCACTACAAGAATAACTCATAGTTGTTGTTTTATTAGGTGCCTGGTACATTACTAATTAGTTTAGTGCACCCAAAGCTGCCCACATAGGAACTGCACATTTATTGTTCATTATTTTCTTGATAAAAAGACTGAAACACAGGAAGCTTGATTCACCTGTACAGGATAAAATATCAGTGCTGATATTGGAAATTATGTAATATTACTCCCATGCTTACAGTCTTAAGCAAATTCACAATTTCCAATTGCTCAGAAGTAACATAATAAGTATTAAAAGACATATAATTCAAATTTCTTTCTTTTTCCATGTATCATTAACTTGCTTTTTCATGAAGACATTATATAGGAAGAAGAATTCTACTCACATGAAATTCAATAGATCTTGATCTATTTTGCCAATCTAAACACATAATTTTAAAGCCATATTCTTTTTAGAATTTTTTTAAAAAATTCTTACTATATAAATAAAATGTGTCAGACCATAAAGGAGCTGCACTAGCTCACTCACCCAATATAAAACATCACACAGTTCTGAGCTAACCACATGCAGCAAAGTTGGCTTTTGAGATGATCAACTAATTCAAATGTAAGTCCATATATGATTCATTCCCATCAAAAAGTCTGAGTCACCAAGCCCTGGACAAGATCACTTACATTTAAGTAAGTTTCTCAAGGTGGAACACATGACCGCTGCCAGAACCAATAGATCAACAAACAGATCATAACAACTATCTAAGCATCTATTATTTATTGAGCAGTAATTAAGAGCTCATCTGCCTGGCATCATCCCAAAAGCTGTCTTGTAATTCTACAACAAATGAGGAAACTTAGGCTGTTATAAGACTCAACTATTTGGCCTCAGTCATGAGCTGGTAGGTAAATATTAAATCCCATGTTTAAAGACTTTTAATTAAAACCAAATGAATATATTTTTCTAGTATACCAGATTATCTATTAATAAACTACACTTCTCTCAAATGATTTCAAAAGAAAGGAAAATACAATGATTATGAGAATACCACTATTAAACATAGTATAAATTATTTTTAATCTTTTAATTTGATTGTATTGTGGAGAACAAAAAGCATTTACATGTGAAATGTGAATTAAAATATAAAAATATTTTAAATATACTTTCCCCATATTATCTCTAACATTTTTGTATCAATCAACAGGTCTAAATTTCAAATTTTTATTACTAATTAGAAATTATGTATGTATATATATATGCATATAAAACTATGGGCACTATATTTCTTAATTATCAATTCTTAAGAATGGCCATGCTCAAAACAATAATGGCTTATGCTTTCTTCATCAAAAAAAATGAAATTGAATAAACGTAGATTCTACTTTACTTTTATTACCTTTACCTGTCACATAAAGATTGAACATATGAGGTAATATATTTCCATGTATATATCCATTGCAATGTTGAAATCAGACTAAAAGTATGTATCACCTCTAACATTTGTTATTTCTTTAAGTGTAGATATTTTTCAGAATTCTTTCTTCTGGCTTCCTGAAATACACTCCATATCACTATTATATACTTACAATAAAATGCACAAATCAAAGTTCACTGTGTTAAGTAAATAGACTCCAGGTTTTCTGTCACCCACACTTTTCATCATTGTATTTGGTGTTATAAAGTAATATAATTTTTCTATAATTTCAGCTAACAGAACTCATAATAACAAATTTTCCTGTTCCTAAATTACACAAATCTAACATACCTATATATATTAACTTGTTAATAATACAATTTAAAATATTGAGACTATAAGTATATTATATTTATGTCAGATTCAATTCTCAAAAACTCTTTTATGAGACAAAAATATATAACTTTATAAACAGCAAATTTAATCATTTAAACAACAAAGATCTTCTTTGTTCTGTGCTCTGGAGACAAAATATAATTCGCATTTTCTGAATATCAAAAAAAAATAGTAATTACTTTATTTTTATTATTGCTCATCAGTCCAGCAGTAGATTCTATCATAAAGATTAGTTTTATTCTGGTGTATTGAAAAGCACTGATATTAATCTCAGATAAATGTATTATTATTTGTGAGAAGCTGATTACTGACTACTGAGCCTTTTTAAAAATTATGATTATTATTCCATAAATCTCACTGGACAACTAAATAGTACTTACTAAAAATACCTTCAACTATAATCATTCTGAAATATCCAAACTTCAGAAATACAATGGTAGTAGCAACAATTAATAAAAGAATTTTAAATGGCCACCCTATAATTTATGGATATAATGGAGTTGGTGTTGACCAAAGAAAGCATGAATCCCTAATTTCAAACAGAATTTGTAATTTAGGAAGGATTACTTATGCCTCAACTTTTACCACACAGAAATATAAAATATAGGACTTGGTTGATGGCTCAGCATCTAGGAGCAATTGCTGCTTTTGGAGAGGACCCACATTTGGTTACAATTACCCACATAAGGCTGCTCGCAACCACCTATAACTCCATTCCCAGGGGATCCAATTTCCTCTCTGAACTCCATAGATAGCCAGGCACACACATGGTACATATACATATAAATAAGTATTCACTCGTGTAGATAAAAATAAATATAAATAACTTGTATGTCTATACATTATATAAACTATACACAGTATTTGTTTTGTATACTATTATATGTACTATATAATATAATTTAATTATTTAATAACAATTTGTTAAGCAACTACTCTGTATGGCTAGAATACATACTGGATATAAATAGCTAATTAAAATGGGTACATTATGTTAAATCACTGTAATACATCTATTAAGTGCTATTTTGTAACACAACAGATACATTTACTAGGGGGATGAGAAGATGGTTCTCAATGGGTAAGGTGCTTTCTTTGCTAGAACAAGAACCTAAGTTCAGATCCCCAGCAGTTACATAAAAGCCTGGTGCCTCAACAGATGACTGTAATCTTTACTCTTGAAGAAGGAAAGGCATGCAGATTCTGGAAGTTTGCTGGCCTACCAGTCTAGTCAATTGTGAGTTCAGCTTCAGTGACAGATCCTGTCTCAAAAACAAGAGTATAGACTTACAGAAGAAAATACACAGTCTCCGTACACATGTGTACAATAAACACACAAACATTTCAAAAAAAATACATTTGCTACTTAAACATCAGAGCCAGTTTTCTTAAATACTTTAAGGAAAATATTTTTACAAGTTGATGATACTTTATATTTACAGCCTTTTAACCTGACAGTCTGAGAGCTAGACAGGATGGCACAGATGCCTTTTTGGGGGTTCTCCCAACCTCACTCCCTCTGAGCCCAACTATAAATCCTAGAAGCAGTGAAAAGGGTAGCCGCAAGAGGAATCTGATGGGTGCAAGGAGGAAGGTGAGCAAATTAGGGGACACAGGAATATTCTGTGGGCATCTCACAGCCCCATTCAAGACAGATGGTAGAGTTGAGGACTTGAGTCTCATGCACCCAACAGAACAATGAAACAATAGAAGGCATCCCAGGTTGGTTCATCTCCCCTGCAGCTGTACAAAATTTGCATTGACAACAGGAACTGAGCCAACAGCATCAGTGAGAAACACCTCTCAGGGACATCACTGAGGATATTCCATTGAGTTTACAAGTCCCATCCTGCCTTGTTGGACATGAACCTCCTCCTTCTCTGGGAGACACAAGACAGCATAGGCTAAAATGACCTATCTTCTAACAGCCTCCTGACAGGGGAGCTCATAAACATGATACTCTTTCCTACACCAAGAAACTCCAATAGTTTGTGGAAAGTGACCTGAAAGAGAGATGTTGTCACAAGCACACAGCCCTACAAAGAATTTGTTCATCACAGTTAGGGAACATACGGTTTTAACAGTTTTCTGGATTCAGACATCATTCCTTCCCTCAGAAGACTCAAGAATTCACTCCTTTATAAAGAGATATCAAAAGGGTATTCAAGCTACAAAGCACTCTCCAGCTCTCAATCCTACCTGCATAAGACTTATTCTTCTCACACAGAGCCATCAGGACATTTGACCTAGAAAACATCTGGCTGGCAGTACCAGGAGGTAATAGTGCGAATTAAGCACACCAGGTACTCCAAGACTGTCTTTAGAGAAGACCATAGCTACTCTGTAAGTTAAAATGTCATTAGAACTTCATTCCACTAGTGTAGGTCAGAGTCATGAGTGAACCTCCATCAACAGTCACTGAAGGACTTCCGTGAGAACATCTTCTAAAATGAACAGAGCCTCGGGCTTGGTACAATACCGAAAAGATACCACAAATTGAGATAGGAAGACTGAAAGAGTAGCTGAAAAAATGGTGGCTGACAGTGTCACAAATAAGGTCACACAGTCACATTCATGCAGTGAACCCCAAATAAGGTAAGTCCAAGGAAAATTCTTGTCAACACTAAGAAAAATTAAACTAAAATTTCTGAAAATGAAGAATGAATGTTTTAAAAGCTGCTAGAAACAGAATGTAATATATAGGGGAACATCACTACAAATGATGGCCATTGCTGTTAGCTGGTGGCCTTGCAGGCTCTCAGATTTAAGGAACTGCTTCACTCAAATCTCAGTTCCTTATTAGATTACTCAACATTCAATATCCTGGGGACAAAAGGACTGACCTCTGTTATAATGTGGCTTATTGGTTCCTGGCAGCCAGAGGCCCAGACCCACAGACCTGCAGCCCAGACCCCTTAGCGGCCCACCTCTGCTCAGGCCCCCAGAAATGACTCAGATTCTTATATTAACTTCATGCTGTTTGGTCTATGGTTTAGGCACATTGCTAGCTAGCTCTTACATCTTAAATCAACCCATTCTCATTAATCTGTCTGCCACGTGGCCCGTGGCTCACCTGTGTTCCTTACATGTTACTCCTTTGGGCTTCAGGCTTGGTCTGTCTGACTCTGCCCTGCTTCTCCTACCTATGCTCTGATTTCTCCTCCTACTTTTTCTATGGTGCCTGTCATGGGCCAAAACAGCTCCTTTATTTAAAGATTGATATTTATAGCATACAGAAAGACATTCCCACATCAGATATCCCTGACCATAGTATTAAAAGGCTCTGTCTTTTTCCCAACTCTGATGAGCCATTTACTTTTTGTTTGCTCTATGGAAACCTTTGCTGAGACTACAGTACAGCGCTCTTCTTTCTGAGTGGCTTTCCCTATTCTCCATAGATATTTTATCCAAAAATCCTTCTTAACTATATCCTCCAAAGGATTAAAAACAAGTGTAATCAAGGACTAACATCAGGAAGCAGGAGCTGGTTGCAGGCATTTAAATTATATGGAATAGGAGCCAGTTGTAGTGATGCATGCCTTTCTTCTATGCACTCTGAAAAAAAAGGCAAATGGATCTCTATCAGTTCCGGGCTAACCAATGTTACATGGTGGGATCATGTCTCAAAAGTAGATAGATAGATAGATAGATAGATAGATAGATAGATAGATAGATAGATAGATAGATGGATGGATGGATGGATGGATGGGTGGGTGGGTGGGTGGGTGGGTGGGTGGGTGGGTGATGGATGGATGCATGCATGCATGCATGCATGAATGGATGCATGAATGCATGGATGTATGCATGGATGCATAGATGGATGGAGGGATGCATGGATAGATGGATGGATAAACTGGATGATAGATGATAGATACATAAATTTACATTATTATATATAAATAGATATGTAAGTATGTAAGTAGAAAACAGACAGACAGACAGACAGAGAGAGAGAGAGAGAGAGAGAGAGAGAGAGAGAGAGAGAGAGATAGATGACAGAGAGAGAGAGAGACAGATACTAAATAGATACTATGGCCTGCCTCTCTTGACCACCAGTAGTAGGCAGGATGCTTTATAACATAAGACACCTGGTACATCTTTTCCCTTGGCTTTGAATCTTTGCTTACAATCCCAAGGAAATAGAAATAACTCATTCAATATTAGCAAACATTAAATTTAATTTCAAGTGAAAAATCCTAGTAATTCAATATTTAAATTAGTTTTACAACCTCTAATGAATATAAATCAAACAAGGACACTTAAAATACTACATTTTGAAATGCTGTATATTGAAACATGAGAGGAATGGCTTTAAAACATTTAAAGTTCTTGTCTAAAATCTTTTTATTGCCTAAATGTTCATGTGAAGGTTACATAACTGAATATTGTGAATACATTTTCTGGGTGAAGTTTTAACCTATACCTTTAAAATCTCAGAACAGAAACTGTGTAAGTTAAGGTGGCTACAGAAATGGCTGAATTTGTGATAACGATGATTAATCTTCAAGAACTCTTATTGAACTAACTCACTGCTTCTTGCTTAGTAACCAGAATGTCAATGCCAGGCACTCCGACTTAGCCCAGCTTTTGGATGTTTCAAGTAAACTCCAAGGAATCTTGAGACTTCCTGCTTCTTTAATTTTGCCATGCTGCCTTCTCCCCTGTGTACTGAATCTCTGTAATACATTATTAACATTATCTTCCAGGACTTTCCACAGCCACAATGATAAGTCCCACTAATACCTCTCACTCCTGCCATGTAGAGAGCTACTCAAGGTCTACCCTGACTTCAGCTCTCATGGCCTCTCTCTCCTCTGTGTAACAGATGTGCAGGCACAGTGAGTTAACTGAGGCAAGTCATGGTGAATTGTAATTATTCTGCTGCTGACTCTGGACAGGCCCAGTGAACAGTTCTGACAAAATATGCTAATGAGGAATAATAAGTGGTGAATGAACTAAAGAAAGACACAGGATCTCATTTGAGCTAATCTTTTAATTCATATATTAAGAAAAATTACTTTGTATTAAAATCCATTCAATTTTATTGCTATCCATCTTTGATGAACAAGAATTATAATTTATTTAGCTGTCCTGACATAGTAAAAGGGTTATCTGCTGGAATAGAATTATGAAGACTAAAAGATAACTTGGGCATTCAACAGCCCATAAAAGTGTTCAGAATAACTTAGAAATTTTTAAATATCAAAAATAATGCCTTTCTTACTGTGCGTATTCTATAAATTCTCAGCAAGTAAAACAGTTAATAAATGAATCCATTTAAAGTACACTGGAATTGAAGTAAAAATGCTAATTTAACAAATCTTATCATTATGAAATTAGATGTCCATTACAAGAGTCGAATGCTTTTTCTAAACAGAATAATACCATACATACAGAACAAGATCTAAACAGTAAGTGAGAATTTTGAAGAATGTTTTTCAAAAGATACAGACTTGTTGAAACTCTTCTGAGTGTTGGATGAGGTTAATGAGTGCACTTAGAACACAGAGAGCCACATTTGTCTCTTCTTTTGGTCCTAATCACATGACTGTTGCTGAACACCACAGCTAACAAAAAGGTAGTGTATTTTTAAGTCTACCTTCCTAAGCCTTTCTTGGGCAAAGAAACATTACCGTAAAGCCGAGGTGTCCCTCCTGTAAATGTTTTTCTTCACCTTTTATGTTAGCACACAAGGTACTCAGTGTTGTTACAGCCTTCTTGAACAAAGTGTGTTTTAGTTATTCTCCTTCCCTTTGTGTCCCCAACCGTGCCACTCCTGATCCTCCGGTGCCCCCCCCCCCCCCCGCCTCTCATCTTCTTTCATATCCCCTATGCCGTGTCCTTTTGCCCACCTCACCCCCCAGTGCCAGCCCTTCTATTCATCTATTTTAAGTCTCTCTGGGTTTCTTTTCTAGATTTTTAGGCTTTACTCAGATTTACACATTTTTTTTTCTTTCTGTTATTTTTTTTCTTTGTTTTACAAGACAGGGTTTCACTGTGGAGCCCTTGCTGTTCTGATACTCTCTGTAGATCAGGCTAGCCTTAAACTCAGAGATCTGCCTGACTCTGCCTCCCAAGCACTAGGATTAAAGATATGTACCACCACCACCTGGCCATTTGTGTATTTTTCAGATTACCATCGTACTCACTTTAGTAAAGATTGTTCCCACTCTTCCTGTCACTAATTTTCCTATTAAAGGTAACTGTGTGGGACTTCCAAAGGACACCTCTAAGACTGATTAGTGATGCTTTCACTATGCTACTGGAATGCCCTTATACTTCAATCTACAAAGCAATAAAGCAAAACCCAGCAAAGGCAGCATGAACTGTAAGTTTCCTACATGGACCTGCTGTGTCAAATCTCAAAGCACTCTCCTCAGTTAACGAAAGCAGCAAAGACACTACTCAGACAGAACATGTCGGTCCGTAATACCATGACCTGTTCAATCTCACAAGACACATACCAGCAACAAACAAGGAAGGTACTCAATGCTGCCATTCACATATCAAACCTATCAAAAATAATCTCTATGCTGAATTTGAGATAAATATTTATTACAGATTATATTAATCTGATGCAAAAATGAAAATTAGTAAGATTATATGACATTCTAAGTAATTTTAAGAATAAAATTTTAAGGCTAAACAACTGACTTCTAAATGAAAAGTGTATTTTATGGATAGGTAATACGTGCAAATAAGTCTTATGATAGCTTATAATATTTAAGAATATACTTACATATAAATATGTTTTGAATGTCCACACATATGTGTATAAACTAACAAATTTTAATATATTAACGTTTATTTTCCTTTATAATTCAGTTGATATATATGCATGTGTCTCTACATACATAAATATCTACTAGAGAGAATTCTGCTTTGTATCTCTTAAAAGATGATTAACTTTCTTACACCCTTTCTTTTTTAAATTTTAAAATTGAATTCGTTTAGCATGCATGTGCGTGCATGCATGTGTGTTCTCATGTGTGCATGTTCTCATGCCTGTGTGTATATATGTGTGTGTGTGTTCTTGTACCAAGGAATGAATGTGGAGGTCAATGGACAACACTTTTCTTTTTTCCTTCCACTATTGGATTGCAGGATCAAACTCAGGGTGACAAGCTTGGTGGCAGGCACCTTTACCCACTGAATGCTGAGGACCGAATCTATAGACTTCTACATGCTGAACAAGTGCTTTCCCACTGAGGCATGTCCTTGGTCTTTATATTTTCCTTCTTTTTTGATTATGTGATTATTCCTCTTTTTATTATAAGGCTAATAAATCTAAACTCTCTGAACCCCTAAGTCATCCTTTCAAATTAAGATGCAGAAACAGCTTTTATTTTTGAAACAGCTAAAGGAAATGGGAAAATTTTATCAAAAGACTGCCTGTACAATACTTTATCTGACCTAAACAGTCAGTTCTTAGCCTACAATTATTAAAACAGGTGCTATGGAATAGATTAAAAATAAGTATAATATTCTTAATAACCATAAAAGTATAACATTTTCAACATTTTGACATCATTAATTTGTGTAAATTTTAAAGGATGGAAATTAGTCTAAGAAGTAAAAAATCCCTTAGGAAGAGCCTGTGTAGCAAAAGGCAATGAGGGAAAGCATATCCAACCAGCCATTTCAGAATGCACTTTCTGAAGGCTTCCTCTGAAAAGTGTCTACTTAATTGTCTGCATTTCTGAAGCTTTGACTATGTTGTGCTCAGGGCCTAGGTGGGGGCTTCATCTTGCTGATTTTGTAAGACACTATTCTTGACAGATGCTGGGCAAAAAATAAGGATCAGCCAAGCCCCAAATCTCATCCTCATGTGTATTTTCATAACTAACCTGACACTGCATGTACTCTGTCACCAGAAAACTTGAGGCCTTGATAGAGACTGAAATAAATTTTGGTCATTATTCATCTCTTTAAAATAGTAATCTAAATATTTTTATAATTGACTAAAAGTCAGTAAGTATTTTACACACCATGACAGATAAATCAGATGTGACCATCATTATGTTTTAGACTAACTAGAAAGTTAATCTACATGGTAAGAAGAATTCTGTAAACCCATTTGGAAAGTCGAATTGCTCATTTTAATTTCACAATTTCTAATAAACTCTGGAAATAAGCATTTTTCTTTAGCCCAGGGTTTAAAAGTGAAATTTGAATATAAATAATAGTACCAGAATTTTCCTGCTGTCTGTAAGATGCTATGCCCCTGCTCTGTATATACTACTGATAGGCCACAATGTCCTAATATTTATCCTCAGCAAAGAAACCTTAGAAGGTTCTCCTCACATATAGCAATGTAATATCCACAGTCTCCTTCTTGGACATCATTTTTATCCCAAGAGAAATGACTGAAACAGAAATGACTATGAAGAATGCTGTTCTTATAAGAGGAAGGGAAAGATATGTGCACATGTGAATGTCTGTCTGTCACTAACATGAGGCATTTAAACTGACAGAAAACTCCATTGACCATGATGGTGAAATTATCTCTGCCAAAAGGATAAACTAAAGAAAAGTATTTCTTTATTATGATCTGTCAAAATCAAGGGTGGGGTTTTTAAAACTGTCTGAGTGTCTTACAAGTCTTCAAGATGGAAAACAGAGAAAGATAGAAACTCCAGAGCACAATCCAACCTGGTATACGAGAGTTTCTTAAGACTGGGAAGCCAGATGTCATGATGAAACGTAGTTGAGTTGTCACAATGCATGGTCAGAAGTGGTGAGCAAAAGTCTGGGGACAGTTCACTAATTCTTTCACATCCATTACATTTGAAAGTACTTCATTGAGTTAAAGGGAGGAAATGAACTCTGATGTTCTCAGTCTGTGATGCTCCTGCCTTTTGGTAACCTCACCTCACCCTGTGATACCTTTACCCTCTAGTATTAAATTCCTTCCTTGAGGTATTTAAATAGCATCTACCCACTCTCATAAGATCCTAAAGCCAAACCAAAGAAAGACTCAAATTTCTTGCTGGGGAAACCAGTGCGTTTATTGGGGTTACTTACAGAAAATAGATGATTCCAAATCAGCCATGTTAGAAGGTCTCATCCAGCATGGATGATAGTTTCCCCATAGTCAAGTAAAAAGATACCTAGTCCCCTAGTCCCAGCTTATATACTTAAGAACCTCCTTGAGATACCAAGGGCATGTGCAGTCAGGGCAGAATCACACATAATCTTCACGCATACTCAGGTGAGGGTCCGAAATTCCCTCCTGAGTACTTTCTTTCTAGGAGGGAATGTCAGCAGTCCACAGGGCTGATGACAGACTTATAAATAAAGACAGCTGACCTCATGAAGATGATGATAGTTTGACTCTAGGGACAGTTCCCTACAACATCCTCTATGCCCTCACTCTGATGAATTCACTCCTGCTGCCTTCATACCCTGAGGCCCTCACTTCTGCTGTCTCACCCTCTGATGAATTCATACTCTGTTGCTCTCAAATCTGATGTTATAAATGATATATTTTTTAAATATTCATGATCTAATTCTGAGGTCATAGGAAACTGGGGGCAAGCAGGTGGAAAAGCGCTCTGAAGGTAGAGGATTATTAAACAAGTAAATTGCTGCAAATAAAGCTAAAGGGAACCAGAGTCAGAAAAGTGGACCAGAGAACAGCCTAATGTGTCAGTAGAGGTACAAGACTGACAACCCCAAGTCCTCCTCAAAAACTGTATGCCAGGTTTAGTATCATTTGCTTAAGACCTGGAATTGGGTAATATAGTCTGGAAATATTTCTATTTAAAATAATTTATATTTTATAAGATTTGTCTTTAATATATGGCCCAGATTTTGTGAGCTAATAACTATAAGTCTGCAAATGTATAAACTGTAAACAGAATTCTAATTTTTGTTATATTTTCTTAGGAAAATTGATTCCCAAAATATTTCAATGATTCTTCAAATTAGCTGAATATACTTCTTTAGGCTTATGTGTTTTTAATCATGAATGATGAGTGCTTTTTGAAGTATCTGAATTGCTCTTAGTGAGATTTGCAATCATTCTGAACAAATTATAAAGCAGCCTAGAATAATGCACTGTGCTTTATTAATGCATTCCTAAAATCAGCACATTGAACAAAGATGATTATAAGTGAAATGTGTAACCTTATTCACTCCTGGGATCTATTATTGAAAGACTAAGAATAAAACTGAAGTTCTCTTAACACACATGAAAGACTGCGATCTGAAGGCTGTTTTTTTTTTTAACCTAAATTATATAAAACATCTAAGAACACTGAAGAAATCTTTATTAATATGCCATTGCTTGGAAGACAATATATGTGAACTATAATTTTGAATATGGCCTTAGGGGAACAAGAGAATTCTTTAATTCACATATGTTAAGAGAATCGCTGCAAATTTTTGCTATTGTTCTTCATCTAGACTCCATAGTAATTAATTAAATAAGCCAGTGTTTCTCAAAGACCGAGACAAGATAATTTTTACACTGTACATGGGGACCGTTCATTAATTCAATAACTCTGTACTTACTTTAACATGTAAAAGAAAAGAAATACAACATTTATAAATATATAACTGAAAGATTGAGTCTATTACTTAATAAGATAACTTTTTCATAAAGTTACTACTTTGATTTATACTATGTGTGTGATATGAATTTACAGCTATTTTCAGCTACTGATTGTGTCTTTTATGTGTTAAAGATTAACTCTTGTTTCTGCCTTCTCAAGTCATTTGTAAGCTGGTGTTCATGAGACCGGGTTGAACATGTGACACTGGTGAAGACTTAAGCACACAGCTTTAGATTCACCTGTGACATGCTTTCAAAACTAGTGGCTGTCTTTCATTGCTTCACCAAAATCAGCCTTTCTGACACTTGTTTCAGTAGGTTTTTCAGAGTAACTTACTGATAAGTTATGTTTAGATATAAAATGACACTATAGAATATAAGACATACAAAATTACAAGACTAGAGCATGTTTAAAATGTTTGGATCCTTTTGAAAAGAAGTCTGCTATACTATAAAATTACACTGAGAATAAATAAAAGTTTCAGTGTGGAAATAACTGACTTCTTCCTAGATTTGTTTTATGGAAACGTTTTCTTAATTACAAAATAGGTGGCTAGTTAGGGTGTTATTTATCAATATATAACATTGCATAGCTAAAGCTTGAAAGAATACAAAGAAAAATCAAATTTTAATATGGATCATCTTCACCAGCAGGTTCCAAGGCAGCGCACCCCAAGAGAACCAAGTGAAGCCACAGTTCTGAGAGAGTGGAGCAGAAGGACAGAGAAGACATCATGGGGCTCCTCCACTCAGCAGCAGGGTGGCGGCTCCAAGTCACCTCACTTCCTTGAAAAAAGAAGTCACAGGGTTTTTTTTTATACATATATAAATAGATTCTGATAATAATCAAAGATGGCAGAGCAGAAAGAGAAATAGAGTTCTGTTATGAAATGGTATTACTAAGAAACTAAGCCACTGCTTTTATAATCTAGTGTAGACTTTTGATTATTCGAGATAAACAGACTCCTATACTTTGTCACTATTAATTTGGATTTCTGCTATCCATAGCGAACACATTCCTCACCACGTAAATAACACAAAAACACAGACACATATACAAAACCCCCACACACATACTTCTCCCACATACACACCATACGTCCCCCAAGGGAAATAGAATCTGTATACCTGATCCGAAATAATTTAAAGATTTGGAAAATGAAAAGTGAATGGGAATTATCTGCAACTACTATGAAAGATGATCTATTTACCATGAAAATCACTCAAAGATATTAACAAGAAAACTACTAACAAGTAAGTGAATTAATGGACAAATAATATAAACAGGAAACTTAAAGTGTAGAGAGATTTGAAACTTTCCAGCAACTGTCTGTTTTTATAAGAGGTCTGACAATTAAAATGACAGAAAGAAGAGGTTGCTTATGGCTCTGCAGGTTACAAGAAACTAAAGTCTCCGGTAGAGTAGCTGTGGCTGAGAAGAATTTGAGGAAGCAAGCACTGCCACATGCTGCTAATAAGAATATGAAATTTTCATGACACTTTAGGAAGGCCATCTATTGATATTCAAACATAAAGGTGATATGATTGAATAAAATACAACATAAAACTCCTTTCTAAATAGTATAAGATATTAAAACTATTCTTATGAATTATATACATTAAGTCATACCAACCATATCTTGTTAACTGAAAGAAGAAAATATGGAATTTAAATACTTTAGCCATAAGCATATATTTAATTACTTGGGGGAAATGGAATTAATAGTGAACACTGGCATTTTGGACTAATGTATCTTTAAGGAGGTTCTTTATAAATTGTACTGAGCTTTAAAATTTCTACTTAGAATGAAGACTACAAGGTATTCTACTTTTTAAAAGAATGTAAGATAAGACGGATGTAGAATGAGGATTGCTCATGTCTCTGGCATTAAGCACACGAATAACTTCATATATGCAACCCTGCCATCATTGCAGCCCCCTGAATTTCATGGCGTTATGCATGGAAAAATAGATCACAACAAAAGTCCTAAGCAGCTGCTTATAAAATGAAATGAGATGAATCTGAACCACCACATGCAAGGTAAGCAGGAAAAAAAAAAATCTGAAAACCACACAGTCAAACAGCCTGAAGCTTCAGGTCATTAGGTGACAACAGTGATCAAAGGCACCACTGGAGACAAGGATTCAAAACCACCAGGCTAAGTACCCAGGAGCATCAGAGAGGAACAACAGCCCCAGACTGCTGACAAACTCTAAGCATCCTCGGGGCTGAAAGGTACAAGCCACATGTAGGTCTTAGCAGTCTTTATGTCCATGGGAATGCAAAACGCCATCAGCACTGACAACAATGAGTGCAGACAGACGTGATTTTTGTGTGAGAGCAGAAATGAGCTCCATCTATGTTTGAGCACATTTCCCTTTAAAACCCCTTTCTTCAAAATTGGGTATTGTATTTCTCACTACTTGTCCTAAGGACCTAGATAAGGTAATTGAAATCAATAGCTGAGAAATGATACCAACCAGTTACATTCTGCAGATGATTGCAGCACCAAAGCAGGAGAGAGTCCATCACAGGAAAAGCTCTATTTGTGACCATGTAAGAAGAAAACCTCTATATGTGAGAGCAAATACAACCATTTTCAAGGCAAGGAATTAACCAGAATGACTAACTCATCATTCCAGATAAATCTAAACTTCTCATTTTTTGCAAATGCATATATTATATACAGGGCTTACATGAGAATTCCACAATTCTACCCTGAGATAACACAGTAGGTGTTTCCTCAGAGATGAGATCATTGCCAGTAATTGCCTGCTTTGCCTGAATGCCTTGCTGTGGCTTCCAGACCCAGTTTGTCTGTCATGAGGCAGGTCAGATATGTGTCAGAACCCGAGTGCTGCAGGAAACTTTTTCAACAACCAAATCCCCTCAGAAGTTGGTGTCTCTTGCTTTACATTGGTTCCTAGAGATCTGCAGCAGGATTGTGCCCCAATGACCACAGTTGTGAAGGGCTGGGTAGTAAAACTGTATGACCACCCCCTTGCCTTCTTTTCCCTTTTCACCAAACCCTTCCCACCCCAGGCTGCCCCAGGACCTCTCAATTAACCTCTTTCCTCTTGTTCTCTCATGGTGTGTTTTGGGGGGAGCTGGGATGAAGTTACGTCTTTATCTTTCTGAGGAATCTCTGTCAACTCCTTTCATCCCTTTTATATAATTGAAATATTTTTGCCCCCTTTTCTATTTACCACAAAGACTTAAGTCAAAGCATCTCTTTATTCTTATTTTTGTGTCTCATTTGGCTTAACTTCTTAAAATTTCATCTCGCTATCTCCTTTTCTAAACTAAATACTTCTCAATATTTTTATCAAGTATGTGGCCCAGTTAGTTGAAAATTCCCTGTTCTTCAATGCTAGCCTTAAATATTATTATGTTTCATAGTATTTAAATTCATTCTAACTTAAAGTGACATAAACTTCTGATGCATACAACACATACAAATAAATTGTGGAAATAAAGCTAAATTAGAAACTAAATACTAAGTCTACAAATCAATAAAGGTGAAATTAACATTTTTGCCTCTGCCACCTACTCTTACTAATACGTGAGCCTAACATAGGTCCACACAACTACTAAGGTGATGAAAGCAGAGCCTTTGGTTAGCCTCATCAACAGGAACATTTTGTTTGCCAATGTGGGTAGTCTAGGACACCTTACAGGGCCACATAGCTGAATATAGCAAACAAAAACAGTCGGCAACTGTAAGAACACAACCAAAGGTTAATTCAAAATCAAAACATAATGAGCCCGTGGTGTTTCTGGTGTCTGTCATTCATGCTGCATGGCATGACTTCACTATAGCATTGAATCTGAGCTCACAACATGCAGTGTTTGCATAGGCATGCCATCATACCACCCAATAGTAAAGCACCAACAAGGAAGCCTAAGCACAGAGTTAACAGTGTTCCTACTACACTTGGGAAATTTTCTTCTCATACAGAAACATGAGGACTTAATTACAGAAGACAAAGACACTATTTTCTGATTTTAAATCCTCAGTATGGAAGAAATTAGTACATTTTGCACTGTATTATGTTAGCGTGTTTGATTTTTTAAATTGCTGTTTGAAAGATTGGGGATTTTACCTCACTTGTCTAGCAAGCAGAAGGCCCTGGGTTTTATCCCAACTGACAGAAAAAAAAATCACAATAAAGGGAGAGAGAGTTGGAGAGAAAGAGAAAGAACAAGAGCTGCTGCTGTGGGATTATGTTCTGGTACACTGTAAATATGTGTCTCTCCTACTGATTTAATGAAACAATGATTGGCCAAAAGGCAGGCAGGTGTAGGCGGAGCTACCAGTCTAAGAACTCTGGGAAGAGGAAGAGTGAGGCAGAGACGCCAGAAGGACAGCAGCAGATGCAAAGGGAAGGAGACCAGGATACTTACTGCCCCGAGAAAAGCTACTAAGCTATTTGACTAACCATGGGTTAGTTTAAGAGTTAAAAGTTATTAAGTCATATGCATGAACTATGGGCCAATCAGCATGAAATTAATATAAGCCTTCTTTGTTATTATTTGAGGCTAAGCGGCAGTGGGGCTGTGAGCAGGTCTGAACCTCAGGGCTAGGCCAGAAAGGCCTGGCCACAAACTCATATCACAAGCTACTCTTGAGTTGTTGCCTTGAATTTACTTAAAAACCCTCAGTGATTGTGGGCAGAGTTAAAACAGACTTTCCTATAATTTTTGAAATGGCTCTAGACGTACTTCTGGCATTTTGTACTACAAATTGATTCAAAGTAGTGCCACAATCCTGATATTGAAATAACAACTATTCAATTCTAAAAACTTTTGAAAATGCTTTACATACTTGGAATCCAATATTCAGCTAAGCCTTTTTATGAAAAAATAAATATACATATCTCATTGAATAAAATTTATTTTGCTTTCATCTTTAATAAATGTTGAAATATACATATAGCAAATAAATATCTTTGTAATTTATTATCATTAAATATCTATATACTTGTTCTTATGCCTATATGTCCGGTATCATGGAAAAATATCTCTGGAAGGTGTCATGATCTAACAGTTGAGGTCCTGGCACTTTCTGAGGTGGATTGTTCCTACAAGAAGCATGCTTTGTTTTTACCTAGTTCGTGAGTACTTCTCAACACAAAGATGCTTATAGCACAAAAAGACAAAACAATACAAACAAATAATCTCTATGGGGAGCTGGCTGTCAAATGATTTAGACAATATTTATGTTACTGTTTAATGCTGTCAAAAAATAGACATTTTAAGTGACGATGATAAATATTGATCAACATCAGTGGACCAGCAGTTATTTAATTTAATTGCTTATCGGTTTGTATCTGTTGGTTTAGGTTCTGAACCAATTTTCCCTGGCCACTTATTAAACACCTTTGATAAAGCCTGATATCTTGGCATGGAATGTAGCACATCTCATGAGATCACCAATCTTTCCAAGGCATCAGAGCCATGCCAACCACACAGACCAGTCTCTCTGCCTGGTCTCCCCTCTTTCTTCTGTACTTTTCCTCATACTAATGCAGAGACCTACAAACTATATAATTTCTTAACCTCTGCTTAGTAAAATGACTGTATACAATTTCTCTTAAGAGGGCTTGCAAATATCAATTCAGATAGTATTCATACAATATGTTCACTTTGTTGAATTTTCCACAAATGGCAGCCATTGTCAGTGTATGTAATTCCTTAATTCCTTTAGTGAGATGACTCATTTCCGCATCATACAGTCACTCAGGCTTGTTTATACTTTGACTCACTAGTGTGAGTTGTATAGGTATTTCGTAACCAGGCTTTATGCACAGTTCTCAGATTCCAGCTAATTTTCCGAGTCTGGTATAGTGTCTGACATGAGTCAGCATGCAATAAATTACTTCAACTGAATTTCAAACTATGTGATTCCAAGCATGACATGATGAAGTGTTTAAGGGAGGCTCACAAAACAAGAAAATCTATTGACAGATCCATTACCTGGTATGAACCAAGGAAATATGTGTGTGCATGAATGCCTCTGTGTGTGTGTGTGTGTGTGTGTGTGTGTGTGTATGAGAGAGAGAGAGAAGCTATTATAATATGCTGAGCCATCTAGTCTTCTTATAGCAACTTTTCTCAACTTGAACAAAAAAAATAAATTCAAAAATTCTGTCAGTCATTTAAGAGGCACTGGTAATGTGTTTCTTTTCTAAAGAACTCGGTGAGGAGAAAAAGAAGTGTGGAAGAAAGAAGATGACTCAGTAGCCACAGAGGACTAGAGTATGTATGTTTCCTGGATCTTCTTCAGACAGAATCTCAGCTCTCCTCCTATCCTGTACTAAAGGCTCTGTGAGTGAGGTGTATCATTTACAGATTCATTTGTGATTCTCAAACTGTTTGAGATTTAAGTTGAATAAAAATCAAATAATAATCAATGAATTAAAGCTCTCTGTTCCTCTAAAATTCAGAGGAGTAATATATTCAAATATCAGCACTGAATTAAGAGTTAGCAATATTAGAAAAATCGGTATTTACTGAAAAGCAATATTTTCACTTAGGAGCATAATCACAAAAGTACATGATGAGATGTAATCATGAATTTAAATCATGGGGTATAGTATAAAATTGGCTTTGTATTTGTTTCCCATAGCTATTTAAAGTGAATTTTTCTTAGTTTGCTAGTTAGTGAAAATTACATTTCAACAAGGCCAATATCTCTGGACATGCTTAAGTGATATAAAATGTATAGCCAGCCATGGAGTAAGAAGAAAAGAAAGGTATATGGAATGGAGAAAGATAAAAGCCCAGAGGCAAAAGGTAAATGGGAAAATTTAAATTAGGGAAAGCTGGCTAGAAATAAGCCAGGCCACGGCCGGGCCTTCATAAGAACGAATACGCCTCCATGTATTGATTTGGGGCTGGGTGGACCCCAAAGAGCAAAGAACAAAGACAAACACAAACAAAACAACAGTTAAGTAATGAAAGACACTGGGCACTGTTTGAGAGGAGATTCCCGACGTGGGATGTAAGAGTTCTGGTGAAAATGTGAAGCTACAGTGTGATCATTCAAAAGTCAGGCTGCTCTGCTTCTCCTGTCCTAGGTCTGTGGCAAGTAACTGGTCTGCCTTGTAGCAGAAAGCAGGGAGGTGGAGCTGCAAGATGCTCTCAGGAATTCACACTGTTCACTTCCCATTCCTATGGCTGTCTCCCTCTCTCTCTCTCTCCCTCTCTCCCTCTGTCTCTCTCCCTCTCCCTCTCCTTCTCCCTCTCCTTCTCCCTCTCTCCCTCCCTCCCTCCCCTCTCCCTTCTTCTTTCCCCATCCCTTTCTCTCTTCTTCTTTCTTTCTCACTCCCCCTCCCCCTCTCTCCTTATCTCTTTCCCTCCCCCCTTCTTTCTCGCTTTCACCCCCTCCTTCCCCCTCTCTCCCCTCTTCCTCTTCTCCCTGACCCCCTTACTCTCCCCTCTACCTTCTCTCCCTATTTTCATGAGTTCTCACATGCTTCTCCTCTAAGCTCTTGCGACTATAACTCCAGTGACTGGTATGACTCATTTGAATACACAGTTGCTTACTCCATCAGACCACACCCTACTGCCAGCTTTCTGGTGATCCATCCTTCAGAAGAAGCTTCCTCTTTTGTGGCAGCCTTCCGAATAGAGAAGTAAAATTGCTTAGGACCTGGGCCCTTTCTTTAATCCCAAGAGTTAAACATGTTTGGTCTTTCTAGATAATTCATTTTCTTCCCATACACAGCCTTCTATTGGGCTTAAAAGACAACTGTTGGTGGTTTTACTTTCAGATAATTCAGGAAGGCTTCAGACATCAGCTAAATTGCTTCTCTAGTCCAGGGGAAACTAAAATTCAAAATAGTCTCTTTTGAAATTCCCTGAAAAGACTGTGTATGACTGTGCATACATATGAACACACACACACACACATACACACACACACACACACACACACACACACACACACACACTTCTCCCCCATCATGATTTATTTCAGAGAAACAATCTTCACCAAGTCTTCTAACAACCTGACTTCTTTAATATCCTTGGTGGGGGGATGGAACCCATTAGTAAAATGTTTCCTTTGAAAATATAAACTCTGGTAACTCAGTTTACTTTGGTATCTGATATTGACTCTATTTTTGTGACTCAGATAAAACTAAACTACATATTGTATCAGAATGTGATTTACTCTCCCCATTTTGCCTGAGCAAGTATTGTTAGCAGGCTGTAGTGTTTCAACACATACAAGTTTTAATTCAGGTTTTGTGTCTCTTGTGAAACATATTTGATCACAATTGCTACAAAACTAGGTGTACAGTGAAATTTCTCCAATTTGTAAGTAAGAATTGCAAAAGGTGTCACACTTAAATACCCAGAGAAAAGTATTATATAAATAAGATTTTTTTAGAAAAATGAGCACATTTGTTGGCCCACATTTGTCCTTACTCTATCATAGTGTAGTGACGCAGAACTGGGGACAGTGAGTAGTTGTGCTTAAGATTTGGGGTGCATGGGGTACATCCAGCTAAGACTGCAGAGTGAATGCTGTCTTTAGGTGAACTAGTAAAGGGGAGAATCACAAAAATAAAAAGTAGACTTCATCTCCCAGAGGACTAGAAGAAGAGGTTAAGATACTTCAGAAATCCATGAAAGAAGTGAAAAGATCCTTGCTGATGTTTTGTGTGTGCACTAAAAATAAAGCTTGCCTGAAGATCAGAGAGCAAAGTCAGCTACTAGTTAGCCATAGAAACGAGGCAGTGGTAGAAATACCTGTAATCCAGTACTTGGGAAGCACACATCTTTAATCCCAACACTAGCGAGGTTAAATAGGAAGTGATATGGCAGGACAGAGAAAGGAACATAAGGAGGAGGGAAATAAGACCTCAGTGCCCTTTGGCCTGAAGATTCAGAAAAGGTAAAAAGTCTCTGAGGGCTGTGGCTTATTCCTTTGCCTCTCTGATCTTTCAGCATTTGCCCTGATATCTGGTTCTGGGTTTTTGTTAAGACCAATTAAAACTTGTGGTACATGATCCTGTATAAGACTTGGAAAATGCAAGAAGCATGGAGAAGCTGAATTCAACATCAGTGTACTTGCTGGAGAAAGGGAGAACAGAATATGAGTGCAAACGGTAAGTCACAGGAAATCCAGATAATTTTACACTCAGGAGAAGCTCACCGCACTCACAAGCATCAAATATAACTGCCCATTTTAATTAGGGAAGTTATTCTTCCTGGAAATGGGCCATCAGTGAAGAGAAATCCTATTTCATCATAGCATGTGACTAGGAGGACAGCAACTGGGCACTAGCTTGAAATTAATCTGTTATCAAAAATCTTAGGTACTCCAGATATCAAGTTGTAACTGAGCTAGAAGTTTCTTCCCTGGTGGGTAATGTTTACAGTACCAAAGTTTTATTCAGGTGGTGTTTAAAAAATCCATCAGTGGCCTCACAAGCTGTCAACCATGTTTGTTAGTGTCAACTTGTCTGGCAAGATACACTCACCTGTTCAATAATGCCACCAAGAATATTGGGCCAATAAACTGCTTTGAAATTGCATTACAGGCTCTTTCCATGGTTGGTAATACACGTTTGGTGCTATACACCTGATCCAAAACATACAGCTGTAAAGGTTATGGACCCCCCCCCAAAAAAATCAATGTGTAACTATTGTTTCACTAAGTGGACATATGTTTTCAAATGTTGTTTTAAATATTTGTTTATACACATAGACTAGTTAACTCTCAGCCTGTGCAGAAAGACTTTTTGCAGAAAATGATATTTAATGCAGAAACACATACCTGGTCAAAGTGGTGGGAGTAAGTGAATGGTACATGGTCGGCACTAAACAGGACATCTATATATATCATCAAAGCCCAGGAAGCATCACGGAAGAGGGGATCAAAATAATGTAAACCTGGTGGTTAGGAAGGAGTTTTCTAAACTGCTGCCATCTAGGGGTTACATGGCCATTACAATGGATACTTGCACAAATTGGACCATTCAAAGCACACAAATTTGGACCATTCAACCTTCCACAGTGCACAGGGAAGTATTCATAGGACCTCATCCCTTCTTGGGCGATACTGACTGTTAATGGTTGCTGTGGGATGTCATCTTTTCCAACAACGCTGATGCTGGAAACACAGTTAAAGGACTGGTTTGATGAAAAGAAGGCCACAGAAGTTAATAGAAGGTGAGCATCATCCTAATATTTGAATATATGTGTGAAACTGTCAAAAACTGCTTTGAAAATATATCTCACCTAAATCAGAATGGCTATCATCAAGACACATACAACAACAAATCTTGGTGAAGATGTGGGTTAATGGCTGTGTAAACTTTGTGCAGCCATGTGGAAATCAGTATGGAAGTTCCTCAAAAAAAGTTAGACTAGTAGTGACATATGACCCAGCTATACCACTCCTGGGAAATGTCACAAAGACTAAAGTCAACATACCACTGAGATGTTTGCAAATCCAATGTCAATTCTGTTCTACTCACAATAGCTGAAAAGCAGATCCAGCCTATATGACTATTGGTGAATGAATGGATTTTTTTAAAATGTCATGCAAACAGAAAGTAATTTTATTAAGCTGGAAAAACACCACATTTTCAGATAAATGGATGCCAACTGGAAATCACCATGCTAGACAAAATAAGACAAATCAAAAAGATAAATACCCCTTAGATTTTTAAATGATGTATGATGCATTTATATGTGTATGTGAGTCACATAAATAAAAAGAGATCTAGAGATAAGTGGAAAATAGGACAATTAACATATAAAAGAAGGCAGAAAAGGGATTAACTAGGACAACAGAAGGGAGGGAGAGGATGGGGGAATGAATGAGAATAAAGTATAGTGACATGGGGGGTTAGAGAGAGAGGTGCATAGATGCATATATGTCAACCAACAAAATTAACACAATAAATACCAACTTTTTAATTTGGAAAAGTAATGTTGAGATCAAACTAACAATGAAATGAGGCCATGTAAAATCAGAATCGGGTCAAAACACTTCAAATTCACCATGACCCTTTGAGAAGCACTGGGGTAGAGGAAATAGATGAAAGGAAGTACCTGTCTGATTAAGAAACTACATTCTGAGGTAATGGTGATCTGGCTCAAATCTTGGTTCTTAACCTTTCTGTGTCTTTCTTTTCTAGCCTAAAAAGTGCTTTGTAATTATCTTTTAGTATGTATTAAGTACATTGAATAAACTGTGACAACACACCCATTTTACCATCTTATTAGAACACAGGATCGAATTAGTGAATTGCATAAACCATTAGTATTATGTTTCCATTAACCACTAAGGAAAAAAGAGAATTAACAAATCAGAAGTTTATGGATGAGGAAGGAAAGAAAGGAAGGTAATAAAAAGCACAGCAAAATCTCTGGTTAGTCCTCACCAAATGAGCAGCTGCTTCTTCCTAAGCACACAGATGACACCTCCCAGGTCCTGTCAGAACATGGATGTAACTACATTCCAGGCAGTGGACAGTGAGCGTGAGTGCATGGTCACAGGTGTATCTCATAAATTACATCAACCTCTATATTCTTTTCCATCTCTACTGGAAATGTGTAAGATGGTAGGTCTGTATAGAAATCCATTTATAATTCCAGGGCAGGAACTTCCATTCTGGATTCCATGTGATTAGAGGGAGAGATTTAAATTGTTGTAAACTAATTAGATTACGAGCACCATCCTTTAGCTACTGGTACCTTACATGAAAGATGTTATAATTTTGGTCCTAGAATTTTTCTTATAATGATGTTTAACTCAAATAAAAAATACTGCAAGAAAAGAAGAAAATTTGTTTTTTTTTCTCCATTCTTTTTTCCCCTTCCTATACCACAGATAAAACTAGTCCAGACCAGAAAAAAAAAGAGCTACACTGCATTGCATGACACAGAAGATGTATCAAATTTTGGAGAGTAAATGAGTCAGGGAAACACGTCAATAATCTTGAGAGGAAACGTCAACAGCTTTATGATAGAAAACAACATCATTGCGTTGGCCTTCCTGTAAAGACTGCTGCACATCAATGCCTCGGACAATGCCCTCTGAAACACTCAAAGAAAGTGAGTTCAGAATTGTCTCACCATATATTCAATAAATATTTAATGAGAGTGCTGACTTCAGACTAGATACTTCTCTAGATGTTGAATATCTATTAAATAACTACAAAATTCTCACTTTTAACTTATGTCAAACTCAAACTCTTGTAGTCAGAAAGGAGACAGGTATAGCTGAGACAGAATGAGCCAAAAACAAAAAATGAAGATGATAATTGGAAAGTAAAAGATGTCAGCTTACCTGGGTCTCTAAAGGATATTTCTGAACTGAAAGACATAGGAAGCTGAAGGCTTTATTCAGAGAAATGATATATCTAAGATAAATTTTCTTAAGAACAAGTAGAAGAAAGTCTTACAGAATGAAATAGAAGATTCTTGCAGAAGTCCAGAAAAGAGATGTTGGTGCTCTGCACAGTGATATGGAGGTCATAGTGTGTGAAAATAAGTTCTTTCCAATAAGCACATCATGATGTTTCCAGACAGTTTCAGTCTGTTCCAAGACAATAGTCCAGTAAGCTATAATGAAGCTAGAAAATTTCCACTATATTTTCTATGTTTATACACATTTATACATGGTATTTAGCACTGTGTCACAATCCCCTATAATAAACACACACCAACATGCTATGCATGTTTGTATCCTTGGTGCACCGGGCTATATCACATAACTCGAGGGTATAATAGGCTAGATGTATCATCTAGTTATGTCTAAATACCTTCTGTGATATTTGCACAAGAAAAAAATTCTAGCCATGTATTTCTCAGAAGGTATTTCATCTTTAGGGTATTCATGCACATGTGATTTTGAAAATTTCCATGTATACTTGGCAAAACTGATAATGTTTTATTATAAATGCATTAAACTCTGTATCAGAGAAAAGATTAATCTGGTCAGGAATGCTCAAGCATTTCTACTAAACTCTTGATGAAAATGGCCTCAGACACTGCCTGGGACATTTGAGTTGGGCATTCAGGCTAAAATATAAACTAAGAAAGAAACAGAAAAGACAAAACTTGGAAGTCCATAGACTTCATGTAAGCTTGTGAGAGGGACGGGACCATCAGGGAATGAACGTATCTGGAAAGCACAAGAGGCTCAGAGAACAGGACCACAGGACCACACCTCTGAGAAGGATCCAGGCAGAGCTAAAGAGCAGACAGAGAACAAGGAGAGACATTGAGTAAAGTCACAGCCTAGAAAAGTATAAGGAAACAAGGGTGACTTCTGTATCCAGCCAGACTCTACATCATGGGAGGTGAGTACAGAGAAGAAAGAACTCAGAAACTCACAGCACGAGAGCACACCATGTGCACTCCTTCAGAGATATAAGTGGATCTCTGCATGTATTGTTTGCTTCTAACAGGATTATAAATTATTCTGAGTCATTTCATTCTCTTCTACTTCATTCCCTAAGATATTGTACCCATTATCAATTATTGCAAATTCAATGAACAATATTGAACCTAATTATAAATTAATTAGTCATATAATAATTTTAGATAAAGTTCTTGAGATTTGGCTGGTTAGGGCATGCTTCAATTAAATAATTACAATGGGTATATAAATTGAAATTTGAGCTTCCTCTCTATATGAGCAAAAAATCTTTACTATAAGAGTACTTACCACTTAGTAAGCACTCAGCATGCTCTAATTCTGGGACATATGTCTTGGGCCACCATTTTTTCACCAAATAATAATTCTTCAGGATACTTTCTAGTTATTCTCATTTTTAAGGTAGAAAAAAACAGGATTGACAATTCCATATATATAAGGTTTTTTTAAATTACTTATTAGGAGGATATGTTGTTGTGGATTTGGGTGGGAGTTAAGCAAAGCCAGGTTACAGTCTTAGGACACAAGGCCAGCCCATTGTTCTACAAAGAACCTTAAGAATCGGAGTTAGAAGTTCCAACAGGCATTTTAAAAGAATGCAGAATATGTTCACGTTCATTCAGAACACTCCTTCACCTAAGGCTCAAGGAACATTGCAGAAGAAGAAGCAGAAAGATTGTAGAGCCAGAAGATCATGGGAGATCTCTGTAAGATTGGATCTTTTGGCAACATCAGAAGTTACACCCACAAAGTCTCACCAACATGACTAAACCTTGTGAGTGTAACAAGGAAGACACCAATGGACATGACAAACTCAATGGAGAAAATTCACAAGGCTTCAACCCTACATCAAAAACTAGAGGCAGCTACGGGGAGTTGAGAGTGGAAGAAATAGTCTTCCCCAGGGAATAGTACACCAATTAATTATCCAGTACCAAACAGTCAGCCCTAAAACACAGGTACAAGTAACATTAAACAGACTGAGAATGTTGTATTTAGAAATGTGTATGTATATAACAACAATTAATACATGTAACATCAATTAATAAATAAAGAGGCCATGCATTTGAAAGACAGCAAGGGGTGTATGGAAAAGTTTGGGAAGATGAAGGAAAAGGAGGAATATAATCTCAAAAAGAAAAAAAATCTTCAAAATTACAAAAAGGGGGTGGGGCTAGGAAGGAGGATCACAAATTTGAGTCAGCCTAAACTATGCGCCAAGACCTAATTTTTTTTTTTTTTAACAAAGAAAGAAAACAAAAACAAAAACCAACAGAGAGAATCATGGGGCTGGAAGGGGGGTTGAGAACAAGAGAGGAAGGAAGGGAGGGAAGGAGAGATTTGTGTGATGCCATAAATGTCACCACTTTTCAGTTTGACATAAAAAAAATTATTGGTTCTATAGCTGATAATTAAACAAAGTCACTGACAGGATTTTGAAACCCATTAACATTTTATCTGTCTGGAATAACTGAATTATATTTTCTTTGAGTCCACTAGCCATTTCTTCACAGAGTAGTCCATTTCTTCTCTATTATCATATAAGGTGATCTTGTATTTAATTTAGGGACCCAGTCAAGAAGTAGAGGTAGGATTCTGAGTTGAAAGCCAACCTGGTCGACATAGTGAGTTCCAGGATATCCAGGGTTGTGTAGAGAGACTCTGTCTCACATATGAACACATAATGTTTCTGGAACACTGACGTGCATAACTAAATCATAAAACCATAAGGTAGTAAAAATGATCTAAATGTAAAAATTTACCTAGTCATCTAATTTTCTGTACGTATAATTTGCTTACATGCCACCCTCTCTGTGTATGCATGTGTGTGCATGTTAATGTGAAGGTGTGCTTGCTTGTGCATGAACATATGGAAGCTAGAGATCAATGGCAGGTTATCAGATGTTCTTCCTCTATCTCTCTCCACCTTATATATTTTTTTTCCTTCTTCTTCTTTAGACAGAGTCTCTCAGTAAACATGGCATTCACTGTTCAGCTTCATCAGGCAGGGAACCCCTGCCTCCCCTCAATCTCCAGTGCTAGGCTTCTAGACACATGCCTCTATTGCCAGTTTTTCACATGGATACTAGAGATCTGAGATCAGAACTTCATGCGTGCTGAGCAGACACTGGACCCACTGAGGCATCTTCTGAGCACTGCATTTACACTTTTATTTCTAATTTCTGTTGCTCTGGTTTCCAGCAGACTTCCAGCCACATCACTGTATGTGAGTTTTCATTTTACCAAGTGTCCTTTGAACTCACTCATTCCCAGATACATCCATTAATGTCTACATCAGAATGGAATCCCTGGTGACACTGGTAATGGGAACTAGGCAGGAAGTTAGCAGTTCTTCCTTCATAACACTTCTGAGTCTTTCATTACTGTCTGCATGAAGCAACAGGAAGAGTAATAAGCCAATAGGTACCTCTAGGTCTCATGCCTATCAGAAACTATCCTGGAATTCTCTGTTCTCATGCTTTCTGCTCTTATAGACCACATGGGTCTACATAATGCAATAATGGCTCTGTCTGTGAAAGACACACGTCTTGACTCAACATTTAATCGCTGAAAATGACACTGGAGGCTGAGAGAATGTCAGTACAGAGATGAACTGTAGACAGAGAATTATCTGTGCCTTCTCTTTCAGTTTGCATAGGCCCATCAGGTATATAGCTCTATCCCATAAGACTTGAAGTAAAATGCATCTGATCTTTCTCAGGATCACGTGGACCCGCAGCTGGAAGATCAGTTGAGGAGCTGTGCTGGCAGTAACCTGGCTGTCAACTAGGACATTTCATCTCTCTTCTGCACAGTTGCCCATCTGCAGTAGGCTAGACTGGGCATCGTTACATAGTCATTCCAGAGCTGTATTCCAAAAAACTAAAAATGAAAGCTCAGAGTCTCTTGAGGTCTATTATAGATGTTACATAAAGTTACTTCTATCACATTCTATTCACCAAAGCAAATCACAACACCACTCCAAATTCAAACCCCAGCCAAAAATAATGTACATGTCCTCTAGCTAACACAGAAATGTAGTTAGTTACCCAGAATGTGTCCTATCCAAAAACATTTGACCAAAGGGACACCAAGCTACTATGTGTTCTACAACAGAATTATACCCTCATGAGAAAGACATCTTTTTGTAACCTGTACACAAAAAGTCATGAATTAGAATTAATCCTCTCACAGTTCTCTCTCCATTCATGTTTTGAGCTTTTAAACTGTAAAAGTGAGCCTGTGGTCCTAAGTTTCAATGTTCTTGAGGTTCAGAAATAGCTGCCATAATTTCTGAAGTGGCCATCTTCTTTGCCATATCTGGGTTAACTCTGCGGAAAAGTAGCCCAAGTGCCTGACAATCACTAATCACATCTCATCTGAAACCTCTCATCCTCTCTCTGTTCTCATATAAAATCATATGCATTTCTTTATCAGGAATTACATAAAGCTATAAAGAATCTACCGAACCACTTATCTGTTCACAATTTATAATAGTGAACAATTATGATTAGCCAGACAGTTTTCTAAATGTATTAGTTAAACTATTGAATTACAACACTCAAATGAGAGAAATCATTATTATTATCATCATCAGTGACAAAACCCCCAGAAAAAAAAAGATGTTGTAGATATAGCCTAAATACTAGCATCACTATCACCTTTAAAATTCTCCCATTGCATAATAAATTTCAAATCCCCAAACAAGGACCATCAGTGAAAGTCTCCAAGATGGATTGTGAGATATGCCATCCTTGTGGCCTCTCATTAAGCATGTTGAGGACAGAACTGTCATACCTAGCTCTGACTCACGGATTCCAAATCTCCTTTATCAGTACTCCTTTGGAATGTGTCTGTGGTGCCCTCTTGAACTGGAAAGGCTCTTCCTTCTCCCTTACTTGAAGACTGAATATTTATTCAGTTTCTCCTAAGAGCCCGGGATCCAAGCTGCTTTAAATAATTATTTCATCCATTCTCCATAATAGCTACACTAGAAAATTATGTATTGTCTCCTTTTACAGATATGAAAACTGAGGTATTAAGTATCCTTACCTCTTGGAAAGTTATATAACTAGAAGTCGTATGCCTACCTTCCAATCTTAGAACTCTGATTCTATAGCTAATGATCTAAAGCACAATTCAATGCTGCCCCTATTGCTCTGTGAACATACTGTTAAATAAAAATATTAGACTATACTAAAACATATTGAAATGGCATCATCTCTCAACAACTCAATGAAAATGAGGAGAGTAAAATAATAGAAAAGATGTTTGAAAAATCATAAAGAATAATACTATTAATTATCTACCAAAACTCTCTATAATACATGTAAGTCTGTGTAAATATCATATTTAGTTTAAATGAAATTTTCTTATTTGGGCTGACAATGCTTCCTCTAATTGCCAAAAGTCACCTAACAAGTGCTCCAACAGCAGGCTTGAGAAAACCTCTTCTGAGCTATTGGTCAGGATTGTCCAAGAGACTCCTAAAACATTATAGTCTATTGCTATAGCCCTTGACTGTCCCCCAGAAGTGGAAGGTAAGTTCTATTGCTGAGGTCACTGTGTGCTTAAAACCTAGGGCCCGAGGCCACTGAGCTAGAACTGACATGAATGTCTCCTTCCTGATGACTAGGAGGCACCATCCAAGCACCCAAGAGAGGAAAGCAATCAGCAGTCCTATCCAGCTGTGATGCCTCTGAACCATAACAATAACCAGCATAGAATCATAACCCTAAGGGGGCTGTAGCTGCACACATACCTTGGTGGTAACCAACAGCTTTCTAATTGGACTTAAGGTTTGAACCACAGGAAGTAAATTATGTCTGGTGCTGGAAACCTAGTCAACAACGCAGGGCTAGTGAAGTCACAGATTTTGAAAGAAAATCTATAACCAGCACTTTACCAAACCAGCATAATCCCTAATTACAACAGGCAGAAACCCTCACAGAAGACCACAACCAATCAAAATGCAGATCTGTGGAGGTCAATCCCAAGGAATACATCTAAAACACTTCCACACATAAGACTCAGGTAACATCACAGAAAAGGGAGTAGAAAAACTGAAGGAGTCAGAGGACCAGCAAGTTTCACAGCAAACTATGTGGCTCTTAGTGATGTCAGAAGCTATGCTCATAAAGTCTTGCCAACAAGGCTACCCATATATGAGTAGAACAAGGACATCAATCGGCAGGCCAAAGTCGATGGAGAAAAGACCATAAGGCCTCAACTCCATCAACGAATTACAGGCAACTAAGGACTGTTGGAAGCAGAAGAAATAATCTAGTCTTCCTCAGAATAGAGCATACCAATTAGTTATACCAATTATCTGTCTAATAACAAATAGACAGCCCTGAAAACAGATTATTTTGGTATATATGTATGTATGTAAAACAATTCATGAAAAAGAGGCCATGAATTTGAAAGAGAGCAAGCAGTGATATATGGGACAATTTAGAGGGAGGACAGAGAAGACATAAATGATGTAATTATATTATCATCTCAAAATAAAAGAAATAATAAAAATAAATAAAAATGGGGACTGGGGAGATACTCAGTAAAGAACCAACTGTGCTAGTCATAGTCATGAGGACCTGAGTTTAGAGTCCCAGGAGCCACACACAAAGCTAGTCATGCTTATCAGGTGCAGTGCCAGCCCTAGTGCCAGGAAGTAATTCCTGAGCCTTACTGGCCAGCAAACAAAACCCTTGAGCTTAGTCCCATTGAGAGACCCCATCTCAAAAACTAAATGAGAAAAGTCACTGCAGAAAGGCACTCACCATCAACTTCTGCCCTCTGTATGCACACATATACACATATTCTCATTAACAAGTACACACCACAATACAATAAGACACACAGAGAAGAAGGTTGAAATTTACAGGATATTCTTAAAGATTCAAACAAAACAAAAAGATTCATTAGGAATATATTTTCAGCATACAACACAAATGCCTAACTCATAAACGTAACAACTGCTTTTGTTCATGTTGCTTCAATTCTGTGACTTAATGTTCATAGTGATTAAACAAGCTGACAAAAACTAGTAAAAAAAAATGCATGTAATAAATCCTTAATAAGGAAATGTTTTTCAGATCATGAGGCTTCAGATACAAGATAAGAAGAATGAGAGAATGGCATCCATTCCAAGAGTAATCTCTTGAAAAACAATTTAAATATTAGAAAATATCACCATGTTTTATTTTTTAAAAGGTCCTCTTTATGTAACTAATTCTTCTAAATCATGTCACTAAAATACCCCAGTTAATGGCATTCAAAAGTTGATCTGTTAATTGTGCTTTCTTATAATTAAACTGCCTATAATTTTACATCTTTGGCTCTGACAAATTGAGACATCTATGTATCTTAATTAAAAGCTGCTTGTGTATATGAGAAGCCACCGCATGGTCAGGATAAACGTCTAACACAATATTTAAAAGAAAAAGCAAGGAGTGTTAATGAAAAAGATATATTGCATGCTTAATAAGATTTACCACCTACTAGACGCATGGTTAGAACATTAATTAGCATTGTATCCTGAAAATAATACCACCTCATAAGCTCTTTTAGTGTTCTTGGCTGTTGCAGGTAAGCTCACTGAGTTAGTTCAATTGACAAATAAGGATTTAATCATAGACACTCTGATAATACAGATAGGTTGTGAAATGTTATTTTAACTAGGCAAAGATGTTACATTTGTTTATTCTGTGGAATTTTACTTTAACTGTGTGAAGATGTGTTACATTTGTTTCTTCTGCCTTTTTAACAATGTAAATAGAGGTTACATTTGTTGTGCTACATTTGTTTAGTTATGTAACGATGAGCTGCATATGTTTCCCCTTGCCTGCCTAAGGCACCTGATTGGTCTAATAAAAACTGAGTGACCTATAGCTAAGCAGGAGGGGGATAGACAGGGTCGCTGAGCAGAGAGGAAAAAACAGTTTTATGAAGAATCAGAAGTTTATCTGAAATTGACCTAGTGATATTGCTTAAATTTACTATAATTAGACTAACAAAAAGGGCATAAATACTACATTGCTTAAAGAAGTCCAATCACATGCTGTCACTTACCCAGTAACTCCAGGATTGCAATTACATTACATGTCTGGCAATATTAATGGATTAGATAAGTCAACTAGACTCTCTGTACATTGATTTTTTTTCCTTTTCTTTTTAACACATGGGTAAAACATAAAATATGGTATGACAACAAATGAACTAGAAAGTGGTTATTTAATATTCTCTGTTCTAGATTTTATAAATCTTTATATCTTAATAGTTTAATCACAAGCAGGAAATGATTCTACTACATTAGAAAATGTCCTGAAGCTTTATACTTTAAATAATCCATTTGAGTTAAGAAATAGTTCTTTTTAATCCCCAGCAAGACAAGTGGGGATTTTCTAACCACTCTCTCTGTGGATTTAGAATGGTATCTGACATACTGGAGAACTCTTTTCAACTTAAAAAGTTTATTGGTTATTAACATGACACTCTGATTAGAAATCATAGTATACTTCTACTAAAACAAAAATACTGACTGACGTCATCACAGTGGGCTGAAAAGTGGCTCCTCAAGTTTAGAGCCTGATCCCTGAAATAGTAGAGGCAATATTAGATTAGATCGTGTCTTTGGAGATGGACAGGTGGAGCTAGAGACTAGCATTAGATGGTCCCAAACCAAAGAGTATAGAGAGCCACCAGAAGATGGCAGAGAGAATGGAAAGAATCTTTTCTAGGGAGCACTATGATGACCATCTTAAAGCTTCTAGTCTCTAGAACTATGAGAGAAAAAATCTTCTACTGTTTCAAGATTTCAAGTTTATGCTTTTTTTTTTTTTTTTTAGCCAACAACTCTGTGGAGGGGGTGTAAGGTATCTAATTATTGGATTGATTTGATTGAAGCATGAAGACCCTGAATTAATAGTTTCTGACATATATAAATAAGTAAAGGCAATTTGACCATTGCAATTCATTTATGACCTTGGTAAGGAGCATGTTTGGGAGAGTGAAGGGATAGTAGAGGAAATGAAGAGAGACATGGGGCAGATAAGAAGTACAGGCAATTATTTTACACAATTTAGCTGAAACATAAGCAAGATGAAAGTGGAGGATATGAATTCAAGAAAGATATTGTGAAAAACAAAACATAATGGCATGTCTGTTTTCTGCCGGGATAAGCCAGCAGAGAAGGGATCACAGAAGGACTAATGATGTGATATGCTTGATTCACTTTAGGTTATTAAGATGGTATCATCCCTGCCTTAAGCATTTATAATAACATCCAGATGAATGAATTAAAATCACTGATTGAGGTAAAAACACAAAGTGATGTTTAGCAGAAGGACCCCGTCCTGGGAGAAAGGGCAGTGGAGGCAGCAATGGGCAGACTCATCTGAAAATACAACTTACTTTTAAAATGTAGACAGGCTTCAATATAGAAACTCAAACATAATGAAAAGATTTGAAATATTATGCTTGCTCGCTTTAATTTGATATCTGTGTTTATTTCATTTGTAACTACAGCAGCAGCGTCTCTCACTCACTAGTAACATCATTCTGATACAAAACAGTGTTAAATTATTTGAGAAGTAAACCTCACTTCTGCCAAGTCAAAGAGGTTACTTTTGTGTTCATGTATATGCTGTATGTATAACTTAAGGCAATGAAATGTAATTACCAAATTAAGGTCATCAATTTGTCATAGTTTAAATATTTTTAAAAACTATACATTGTCCATAACTCCTAGGTCATCTGTCTTCAGTGACACATAGCAGTAGCTAAAAAGAAATACTTTTCTCTTGTTCTATTATTACAATATTAACTATGTATACAAGTGTTTTCATAAGTAAAGCTACGTGAGAAACATAAAAAAAAAAAACACATGATGGATTTCTCTATTTTAAGTCCTTCAGGAATTGCTCATGTAGATTGCAAAGATTCTTGTTCTGCTAACCATATACAACCAATTCCATCTCCAACACTTTCGAAGAACACTAACATGCTGTCTTAATGAGTGACTATTCAGGTAAACTGTCCACTTTTTTTTTTCATTTTTTGGCTATGACATACTGGACAGGAAAACTTTTTGGTTTGTGGGTTGCATTAATTCTTCAGGTAACAATGAATGAAGATGGCTGGTGTTTGTAACCAAGAAAGACTATCTTTCTCTCTGGTGAACCTGAGTTTTATGATTCCCATTACTCTGTGAATCTGATCTAACTTAAACACTTTGGCTCTTTCTGCAAATCATGTGTTTGTTGCTTTGTTTTACAGATTTTGCCTAGTTGCCAATTTAAGAATGTCAGATCCTCTCTGTTGGCTAGATCATTGGTCACGCTAGAAAATTAAATATTTGCCAAGCAAAATAAAAAGCTTTAGGCCTGTTTACTTAATTTTTTTGAAAGAAATCATCTGAAGACTCACTTTATTCTACATTCATTGCTGGTTGTGCACAGGTCATGATCACGCACCCGGGGGCTTTCTTACTGTGTGTTTTATGTCTGCTGCACTGAGTTTCTGATTTACAACTATTTATTATGCTTATACATACCCCTTATTAAGACCATAAAATTACAATTTTCTGCAAGACAGGAAGAGCTGTGTGCTGTCTCTTCTGTCTCAGGAGGCAAAAGTTTTGTTGCTCTTTAACCAGAAAGCCTGCCCTACCTGGAGCTGGCCACTGACTCCCAAAATCAATGCAAGCAGAGGATGCAGACCACGGCCAACACAGTGTGAGTTCAACAAACATCAGCTGCTGTGTTTTTTCTTTTGTTTTTTTCTTAGTGTTTTTCACAATAACACCTCAGATCCAACTCAGTGTCCTGGACCACCTAGACAAGGTGGTCTCTATGCATAAGCTTGTATAAATAAAACTTTTAATCTCCTATGCTGAAGGGAAGGTTCAGACCCTAAAGAAAATTCCATCTTATGAACAACACATAACATGTGTTGTAGGAAGTAGTCACCACACAGTACCAGAGGCTGAATATTTAGGCTAACTCAGAAATACAGAAACAGAGGCCTGAGAGACAGCCTGTTAGTTAAAAGCAGGTACTGCTCTTTAAGAGGGCCCAAGTTAAAATCTGTAACTCTAGTTTCAGGAGGTCAGACACCATTTGTCAGCCTCCATAAGTAGCAGGAATATGTGTGCTACACATAAACACATGCAGGGAAACTTAGATACATGAATAAAGTGTTAGTAAATATTTAAAAATTTAGGAATAGTTCAGAAATACCCATTAGCTGAGAAACATAGGAGCAAAGACTCAGAAAAGCCCTCTCATAAACACATGCCAAGAGCTTTATAGCATCTGGCTCTCAGTGTAATGAATCCTTGTGGATTACTGTCATTCCACTGAGGCTTTTTAAAAAAGCAAACTAGCACTACTGAATAGTCTCTAAAATCACAACCTGCTTTATACTGTGATTGTCGTTAAGTTGTCCCCATACTGTCCTTGCCATACATTCAGAACATCTTTTTAACCAGCACATACTAAAAATTGTGCTGAAGTGGGGAGATAAGACAGAATAACAGCAGCAGGTTACATGGCACACGTCTTTTAAAGCAGACCAAACACTAGTACAACATGTGCAGTGACATATAAATACATGTGTAGGGCTGGAGATTAAGCTGTGCAGAGGACAAGGCACGCATGTTTGAGATGGAGGCAGAGAGGCAGACTACACCTGACAATCTCTAGGCACTGTGTTGATGGAGCAAAGCGAAGCTTGTGGAAAGCCATGGGCCTTATGACAAAAGCCAGGCAAGATTGAAAGGAAGGGCAAAGCTAACTCAAGTTTCTCTTGTTCTTGTAGTTGTTCTAAATAATTTTCTTTTCTTTGAGATTATAAGATAATTATATCATGATACCTTTCCACTTCCTCTCTCCAAACCCTCTTATGTAGCCTCTGGCTCTTTACAAATTTTTTATATGTACATTTTTAGGGACAATCATTTGGAACTGGACAATCAATTGGTGTGCTTTTCCTGTAGAGGACGGTTTCTTTCACTCAGCATTTCTTAGTTGTCTGTAGTTATCTGTGCATGGTTAAGACTCAGGGGTTTTCCCCTATCTACACGAGCACATCTACATTCATGTTCAGGCAGTTATGTTGGGGATGCATCATGGGTGTAGCTTTGGACATTCGTAGGAGACAAATCTCACAGCAAACTTCTCTGGCTCTTACAATCTTTCAGCCCCACCTCTTCCATGATGTTCCCTGAGACTTGGATGCAGGAGTTTTTGGCAGATATACCCACTGGGACTGAGCTCCACAGATCTGCATTCTGGTTGCTGCAAACAGAAGCTATCTTGATAGAGGCTGAGGACTATAGTCACCCCTAAACCTCTATACTGTTGGTATAAGGACAAATGTTTACATTGTTATTGGGGATTGTGCTGGTTTGGTAAAGTTATAGTTGTAGGGTCTCCTACAAGAGCTGTGACTTTACTAACTCTGGGTAGTTAGCTGGATTTCTAATACCAGGAACGCATTCCCTTCAATGATCGTGTCTTTAATCCAAGGAGAGCCCAACTTTCCTGGAGAAGGGAATCTAGACTAGAAGCTGTTTGCTTGACTACTGCATCTAATTGGGTCTTGATTTACATTTTCTGCTATAGCTTGGTCTCTAAATGTAAACTTTGCCATGTTAGGGTCTAGAGACCTGGATCAATGGGATCAGACTCTGGAATTATACTAATAACCACGCATATCTCACCATTTTCTATCATTGAGAAGAGTAAAAATTATATGTCCTTATGAACATAGATTTACTTGTGATGCTGTGGTTTTCATGTATATTGCATGTGTTTTTCTTTTTATTTTATTTGTATGGGTCTCCCCATCTGCTCCCCAAAAGTGCAAGAAGTCTCAAGGAGGGTCAGCTCAGCATTTTCTCATCTCAAAGGCAAGACTGGATTAGCACTCCTCTGCAGGGAATTGGCTCCAAGGTGCCAGGACCCTTTTCTCCAGGTTTAGAGTCACTACCTTAGGGATTCATTTTTATATAAAATACTGCAGTGAGTTTAAATATCACTGGCAATGTGCTAAAATAGTCTGTGAAGATTAGGCTGAACTCTCAATTCAGAAAAAGTACCTAATTTAGTTTTTAAAGCAACAAATACTACATGCTAAAGAGTAACTCTTTGCTATACCAGCCCTAAATTAAGGGATGTTCAAAACCAACCAGGACAGTATCTGACTTCCCTTTAGGGGTTTAGTTACGGGAAAATCCAAATGACCTCATCACAGAACATATTCATGAGCCATCTAGAAGGTGAAGCCACCAATGAATTCTGCCCTTTATCAGACTTTACAATAATAATCCATTCATTGACACTCCTTATTTATTCTAGTTAACATGAGAATTGGATGCTCTACTTGCCATTTAAATGACCATAGTCATGCTCACTGTTAATAAATGTAAAAGTCCATTAATTCAGAAAAGTAGCTCTAATAAGATTGTGTCCAGCTGCTCCTGGCACCATTGCTTTATTTCAAGGGTAATAAGAATGCTACAAATGAACTTTACTGCCAATGCTCCATTATAGATTTCTTTTAAGTCTAATTTCACTTTCAAACCAAACTCATGTGAGTTAGAACAAAACAGTAGTAGTAGTATAAAATTATTATCAGGAAGATGACACTCAGCACTGATAGTTCTCATTTTATTTTTTTTTTTTTTTTTTTTTTTTTTTTTTTTTTTTTTTTTTTTTTTTTTTGAGACAGGGTTTCTCTGTGTAGCCCAGGCTAGTCTCGAACTCACAGAGATCCACCTACCTCTGCCTCCCAAGGGCTGGGATTAAAGGTTTGAGCCACCACTGCCTGGTCCTAATTTGAAAATTTACCAAAATAGATTTTATTTTGTAAAGTAATGTTCAGTTTTAGTTTTCTAAAACATAAAAATTAGGGCAATTCTTTTAGATATGACACTTAAAATTTCTGCCTAATTTTGAGAGTGATTTATAAAGTGAATAATATTAATCAAGTTATGTTAATAGTTGTACAGTTACATATAAAAGTAGAGTACTAAGATTTTAATAGACATATTATATATCTTGAAGACAATGCAGTCCAGTCTAATAAGACTGGCCATTAAAACAAAACTAATTTATTCTGGCACTTCTGTCTGTATTTCAGACTACTAAAAACTTAATTTTCAAAGTTTACAAAATTACTAAATCGTACTTGAGAAGAAAAACCACATTTGATTCACATATATTATTAATTGCCAGTCTTTTGACCTTCATTATGCTTCACTATAATTAAGAAAAAAATATTAACTTTTACCAAATATTATAATAAACTTACATAATGCTATCAGCCAGTTCCATTACAAAGAGAACATTATATAATATGTCAGAATCTGCTGACTCCTTTACTCTTAAACTGGGATTAAGTCATATTTTTCATATATTAAAAATGTTGGGCTTAACCAAGCATTAAAAGCTTTACCGCTTGGTATGGAGACTAACCTATGGAGACCAAGTGTATCCCTGTATGAATGAGCACCACCATGTCAAAGTTGTCAACGCCTCAGACCCCCAGGAATGGCAAAGTCTTCAGTGGGTCAGGCTCAGTGGAATGTCAGAGCCTTCCCTGGTCCAAGGACAGATGGTGAATGGTTGGCCTTTAGCTAAAACCAGTACCTCTTAGATACCAACCACAGTTTCCTCTTTCTGGATGACTGCAAGCTGAGTCTTCACCTTTACAGAGTCCCTGTATCAAAATTAGCTAACCTGTCTCCTAGTTTCAGCCACATATAATAAAACACTGAGTTTCTGGCATGTTTCTGCCTCTTCATAAGAATAAATAGCCCATCCAATTGTAGCTTATTCTTCAAAAGAAAAAAAGTAAAAATCTTTTACTGGCTTAATTTATAGACTAAATTGTATCCTGGAAAATTATTTAAAAACAAAACAAATAAAAATGTGGCTGGTACCCAGTCTGAAAGTGTAAACTGAAATCCTAAACTTTTTGATTTGTAGAATTACTCTAAAAAAGTTTCAGATTTGGGCATTTTTCTTATTGGCAATGTTCAACTGCTAAGAATTTGCAAATATACCCAAATCTCCAAGGTTTTAAAGTCTGAAGCACTTCTGGTCTAGAACATTATATATAAGGGACACTGAATCTGTGTGGTTGTATATGTATATTATATCTCTCTCTGTCTCTCTCTGTCTCTCTCTCTCTCTCTCTCTCTCTCTCTCTCTCTCTCTCTCTCTCTCGCTCTCTCTCTCTCTCTCTCTCACACACACACACACACACACACACAAACAGACAAAACCATTACATCCTTAAAAATAACAAGTTAAGCCATGTCCAACAGAAGTTACTAATGTTTATACCATGACATAAAACACCTTCAGTGAAAAAGAGAAACTCAAGCTCATTCTTGGAGAGGCCTCTTCTGCCGGGGATGCTCTCAACCAGGAAGCTCAGCTGACTACTTTAATGTGGTTTCCTCTGTCAGTTTCTGCTGGATGTTGTAAGTGCTCAAGTCTAAGAAACACCCAATTCTATCTTTTTAATACTTGATATTATTCTTTTTTTTTGCTTATTTACTTATTATTTTGCTACAAATGTAATAAACATTAGATAATGGGGGAGCACATCTTCAATACCAGTACTCAGGAGGTAGAGGCAGACAAATCTCTGAATTTGATGACACCTTGATCTACAGAGTCAGTTTTGGGACAGCCAGAACTATACAGAGAAACCCTGTCTTGTAAAAAATAAAAAAAAAATTAAAAAAAAAATTCACTTTCTCAAAACCTTAAAAAAAATAGTTATTTTAGATAATTTATTCATATAGAGGAAAATATCACATTATTTCTGTGGACTATACACACACATATGGTAATTTAGTATTGCTGGTGTTAAAGGATATCACTTAAAAGCAAGAATCATGAGAAAAGCAGAAACACATAATAGAGGAAAATGGACCTTTCAGAAAAGTCACAGGAACAACATCAATAGTTTATAGCTAGGACTAAACTTCAGAGAGATCAAAAATTCAAGGAATAAAAGCGTCCACTGGATTTGTCAAAACGGTGATTTTAGGGAGTGAAAAATGATACTAATCCCAAACTGAAAAGCACAAAAATTAAAAAAAAAAAACAAGATGATGAATAAAACTGAATCTACTATAAAATAAAATCTACTATTAAAGATCAGTCATTGCTGGGCGGTGGAGGGACATGCCTTTAATCCTAGCACTCAGAGAGGCAGAGGTGGGTGGATCTCTGTGAGCTTGAAGCCAGTCTGGCTTACAGAATGAGTTCCAGAACAGCCAGCACTACACAAATCCCTGTCTCAATAATAATAATAATAATAATAATAATAATAATAATAATAATAATAGTTATTAAAGACTCGGGGATTTATTTGGAAGAGGGGCAAAAAGATTGTAATAGCCAGAGACAAGAGAAGATTTTCAACTGTGGTAAAAAACAAAAATGGCATTTTTTTAAAAGAGGGGATTCAGGAAACCAAAAATAATGACTAACAGAACTGAAAATTATAACAGAAAAAAATAAAAGTTGGAAAGATAGAATTGAGAACATTTCAAAGACACAAATGTTAAATACACATCCAGGTAAATCCAATATAAAGTTGTACAAATTCTACAAGGATAAATGAGAGAAGTTGTTTTTTTAAACAAATTACTGACACAACAAAGAAATACTTAAGCAGGGAACATGAGGTCCAGAGTAAACAAGTCCACTGAAAGGTGATGGAGATGAAAAAAACAGATGAACATCAAAGCACATTGTGGAGAAACTTTAAGGCCTTGTACCATAAGCCTCTGGGGGGAAAAAAAATTTCTTCAAAGTACTAAGAAAAAAAATTCAGCCCAAAATTTTGTTTTCAGTGAAACTATGCATGGAAGCATAGAGGGAAGAGAATGATGTAAACTTTATTTCCAAGGTACCACTGCTTTTGGAAAGATACATAGAGCGAGTAGCAGTAAAATAATAAAAACAAACTAAGAAATGGAAAAATGAAAAGCATAGGAAATGAGGTAGAAGACAAAAAAAAAATATGAGGACATTTCCCAGGGTGCTCTAAACACAGATGCCCAGTAGTCATGGCTACAAGCCAAACCCACAGGATAATTTGCTCAGAGGCCAAAGGTCAGAAAGTTCCAGAAGACACCTCTTCAAAAGGACAGGAGATATAATACTAGATTGTTACCAGAAAGAAGAGTTGAATCACAGGCAATGGAGTTGACCTGCATTAACAATATAGATATAGAAAGTCAAGCAAACAGTTACAAAAACAATAAAAGGATAATATATCCTATATCATATGAGAGACTAAATGCACTGTCTCCTTGGTTCTGAATAGATTTTTATATAGTAATATAAACACTGACTATAGTTTTTTAATAATTTTTATATAATTATATAGGAAAGCCAGATGATAGACAAGACCATGTGTATTAGACACTGAGCCTGGAATGGTGAGGATCAGGAGAAAGAAATGAAAATCATTTTCACAATGGAATCCCAGACAATAATGTATAAATGTGAAAATCAGACAAGAAGCTGAGTATCTGGACAAGGAATAAACGAGGAAGGGAAGACTAAAGTGCTAGTATTACTTAGATTACCCCAAATAGACACTAGTTAAACATTAGGGTACCCGCGCCAAATATTTCTGTGAATCATACAGCTTTCATCTCCAAAGCTGATTTAGACTGGAGAGCAATGAAGTAAAGCAAATGTCTAGACCATAAACAAGTGAGAAATTCAATGTGGTAGACCTGGGGGCCTTTAATGTTTTAAATACGCTTGTTACTCAAGCTTTCATTGGGTGGTTTTAGCTCCTGAGATCATTGATTTTATGTCACCCCAATGCTTACAAGTTTCATGGTTCAAGGCAAGGTGCCACACAGGAGGTTTGGGCGCTTCACTGGGACAGGACCAAAGGGATGTTATGGGCACAGTGAAAGTCGTGCTGCTGGTTTCTATAGAATGCGCTATGAGAATACTATGAATACGCAGGTGTCAGCGCACTGTGTAATGTAGCTGAAACTGCTTCCTAGAAACCAGACTCCCACTATCTATCAAAATGAATAATTAAGTCAGACAATCTGGATAGACCTTTAACTGGTAAGGAAACTGAATCAGTAATCAAAAACCACTGGACAAAGGAAAGTACAGGACCAGATGGTGCAACTGTTGTGTGCTACTAACTTCTAAAGAGGGACACTTAATCACAAACTCGTCCCAAAATCTGAAAGGGAAAGAGCACTTCCTAAATTGTGTAACCAGCCTAGAGTTACCCAGATAACAGGACGAAACAAAGACACTATGCAAAAACTACAGACCAATAATCGTTATCAATTTTGCCATAAAATACTAGTATGGCAAATTTGCAGCATCTTTAAAGGAGTCTTCAGCATGGATCACTTTAGATCTGCTGGCTTTAACGTGCACCTCTTGTTTTCAAAGTCCAAGGGTAGTTTATAAGGAAACTGAAAGCACAAGCCACGGCGTAAGAAAGCAAAGCAGAGTGGGAAGGTGTATTTGCAAAGTATGTGTCGTACACAGGATCATATCTCAGAAAGGAGGATTCGCTTCCGTCTGTGGGCTGGTGAGGCAGGTCATGCAAGGTACTCTCTCTCAAGCCTGAAAACCTGACTTAGATCCCTGGGACCTCCTTGGAAGAAGGAGAGAAGTGATTTTTGCAAGTTTTCCTCTGCCCTCCCTGTACATGCATCCTCTGACCCCTCCCCACCTCATATCCCAAAATAGATAAATACAGGATTTTAGAAAGTAAATAACTTCCAGAACTTAACAAGTAACTGAAACAGTCTGTAGGACTAGAGAGGATTACACTGAAACAATGAACCAATTAGAAAACACTGTATGATGCCATGAATATGAACCACCTGTAAATGCAAATTCATATGAAGACAAAATGTAATAGAGGCTGTTGGTATCTGAAAAGCATGAAAAGGTAGAATTTGTTACAAACACTCAGCTTCAGATGATGGTAAGGTCTGAAAATGACAGGTGATGATGTTTATACAACATTCTGAATCTACTTGTCAACAATGAATTACACACTTAAAATGGTAAAATGCTAAACTTTATGTGTACTATATTATAATAAAAAAAACATTCACTTCCTTAATTGTAATATCATCATGAAGTTATGCAACATGTCACTATCAGAGAAAAATGGAGGGTAAAGGATACACAAAATTTCTCTCTATTATTATTTATAAGTGCCTAACTTGTATTTTTTTCTATGATAAAAACTTTTCCAAATGTTTCTTTGCCTTTGGAAACTCTAAATTTTAAAATATACATATAAACTAAAAGTTTTCAAGGCAGATATCTTAATGCATTTTTATCTTATATTTTATATGTTTGTATGCTTTTCCTGCTTATATCTCTGTACTACATGAATGCACTATACTAAGAGGCCTAAAGAGTACATTGGATTCTCTGGAACTGAGTTATAGATCGTTGTGAGCCATCATGTCGATGCTAAGATTCAAACCCAAGTCGTCCAGAAGAGCAGCCAGTGCTCTTAACTGTTGAACAGTCTCTGCAGCCTCTGGAGATCTTTTTTTTTTTTTTTTTAAATCGACTAATATTCATTGTATATGTTAATGTATTTTATGGAAAGAAATACGTTTATAATGAAAATGTATCTTATTTCATAATTTAAAAGATAAACAAAGTTTTGGACCTTCTACAACAAGTACAGCTCTTTATTCACATACCAACTTAGAGAGAAATGGTTAAACCAGGTTATAAAAACCAAATTTTTTTCTCTAATAACTATATGTTTAGGCCCAAAATTCCTTAGCAATTTCTAGGCAATTTGAGACTAGAAATCAGTCCAAGTAATTTAACTTTAATCATCTTAAAACAACCTCAGAAGGATCAGAGTAAGCAAAATCAGAAATAGACATAAAGGTCATGAGGCTGAACAACCAAAGACTTCTGTGACTTTGGTAGAAATTTAATAAGCCTACAAAGAGCCTGCCTTAATACTTGACAGACTTTGTCTTATTTGTAACTATCTCATCTTATTCAGGAAATGATTCTTTTAAAAGCTCAGACTGTAATGTTTGAAATGTGATTTCATTTAAAAGAATAAGTTCTTTCAGAACAGACAATTTTCAATTGCTTGTGAAAATAACAAAACAAAGAAAGAAATACACACACACACACACACAAAAAAAATCTCTCTAATTAGACTTAAGAACTGTTCAACAAGAAGGAAACCATGCCTGGTACTGGAAGCCTTGCAAATTACTCAGTTCTTTTGAAGTCATAGATATTGGAGGAGAACCTATAAGCACTACTTTACTAAATCAGCATAATCCCTACCAACAATGGAAACATTTGTTCTTATACCCAAGATAAGTGTAGTTCTCACCCTCATCAAGATTTCTTTTTGCAACAGATTCAGACCACTACAGAAAAGCACAAGCATCCAAAATACAGAAGTGCGGATCCCAGTCTCAGTGGACACATCTACACAAGCCTCCTGTACTCGAGTCTCACACTGCAGAAGACGGTGGAAGAAGTGGAAGAGTGAGGGGATCAGCAAATTTGCTGTGAGATTTGTTGTCTAGGAATGGCAGAAGCTACACCCATCAAGTCTCACCAACATGACGACCCAAACATGAGCTGAGCAAGGACAGGACAATCGACATGCCGAATTACCCATGAGGTCTGAACCCTACACAAAGGAGTACAGACAACTAACGAATGCTGGAGACTGAGAGAAACAATTTTCTCCCTCCTCAAAACACCAATCCAAATGGTCAGCCCTGAAAATATACATATGAGTAATATTATATAGACTAAGTAGGTTATATTTAGAAATATACAGATACACACATGTATATAACAACAATTAATGAAAAAAATAGGTCATAAATTTACAAGAAAGCAAGTAAGGGTATAGGGGAGGGTTTGGAAAGAGGAAAGGAAGAAAGCAATTATGTAATTATATTAATCGCAAAGAGAAAACAGTGCAATGTTATATGCTGTACTACCATACCATGAGCCCCAACTTCCACTTTAATTAAAAATGTGTTTGAACATCTTAGCTCTTCCTTACTACACAGGAGAGAGTTCACAGTTTGTTCTCAAATTTGGTTAAAAGCCCATGATTAGGATAATTGTAGACCTAGGGGTCACTTACTGTTATTTTGCTGAATGGTCAGGCTGTCAAATTATATTCTAAATATTCATATACCTACAGAATCGTGGTACTCTCAACTTTGGTCAGATAAGCTTCCTTTTTTGTAGCAGGTAGAGATTAGTGTAGAAATGATAACTAGTCAACACATATCAGTAATTGTGTGTGCTTAGCTATGGATGAGCTATCTACATCGATCTTCCCACATGCACTGCTCAGGAAGAAGGGCAGAAGAGGTGGTAGATACAGAGAATAGTGTGAAATACTGACTTCTGGATATGCTCTGGATGTTATGCACATCAGCTCACAACAGCTGTGGTTATCTGAGCAAGGCCAACACAAGATTAAGCCTGTCAAAAATCTCAACAATGGACGGCAGATGGACCCTACCCCCTACCCTTGATGACAGGACTATTAGCAGTTGATTGTTGCTGATGAAGAGAGAATTATGTAGGTTGAAGTTTTGGTCTGGCCTAGCCTTAAGGTCTGGACTCGTTTATAGTTGTTCAGTCTTTAAAAAATCATATAAAGGCTTGTATCAATTATAAACTGTTTGATCTACAAAAAGACTAGATATTGTAACTGTAATTCTTGCTAGATAACTATTTTGCTATATAAAATTTTACTGTGCTAAAATTGAAACCTTCCTTTTTTGATTAGACAGAAAAGGGAAGTGATATGGGATGTCATTCTGTATGCTGTAAATATGCTTTATTATTGGTTAAGAAAAAGGAACTGTTTTGGCCCATGGCAAGGCAGCTTAAAGGCAGGCAGGAAATGCACACACAGATAAAGGAAAAGAGAGTGGAGCCAAAAGAAGCTACAGGCTGTGGCCCAAAGGGCAAGATATAATAAAACACAAATGAAGCCACAGAGCCAAGTGACAATGCATAAATTAATAAAAATGAGTTATGTTATAAAAACTAGTCAACAATAAACCTAAACCACAGGCCAAATAGTTTATAATTAATATCAACCCGTATATGATTTTAAGATTAAACAACTATAGACAAGCTAGACCTTAAAACTAGGCCAGGCCGAAAACTACAGAGTTACTCTCCTTTGAGAAATGGAAGGCAGTAGGTTGCCCACACCCCTGCACACATGGTCAGCACTAACTAAATTCGGTAGTATTAGTAACAGAAAGGGGGGAGGACATGGAATTGAAAAAGGGAGGATGGAAGATCTTGTGAAAATTATAGAGGTAATGATTACAATGGAAATACATTGCATAAATGTATGACTTTTTGCAAAGTAAATTTAAGAGATTATTTTTAATGATAATAAAACACAAATCTAAAATCGACAAAAATTTAGTAAGCCAACCATAATTTGAATGGAAACAAGTCAGCAACTTCTGAGAGGATCTTAGTTTCTAGTTTGCTCACAGTTAAAAGACTGTATCAAATTTTAGCTGACAGGAAAAAAAAATTACCTGTCAAAATTGCAAACTACTGATTTATAAAAGAAGAAGTAAAGGAACACTGACTAGAGGGTGCTGATATAATTCCTGAAATCCATCATATCTCACACGCATCATTTTTCTCAAGGACTGTTAAGTGCTACCATACAATGTATTTTTTAAAGGCCTAAAATCTTTTTTAGAAACTCTGAACCCTGGGTTTGACTATGATGGACAAGTCTTCAAGGAGGATTCCAAACAGAAGTAATACAGCACTCAATCTCAACTTAAACACAGGTCAGGCTGAGTCAGAAATGCCATTTTCTTTCTGCAGCGTGAAGAGCCCTTAAAGAGTTCAGACTTTCAGATTTCCTGTAAGAATATTTTGTCTAACATCCTACACTAAAATGTCCGAGCAATTTTTTCCTCTTGTTGAAGTGAGCAGGTTTTCAAATAAAGAGCTTTTTTCAGGCAGTCCTCTTGCCTGGGTATACCAAGGAAAAGGTAATGGTTGTAGGAAAATGAGATTGAGAAACATCTGTAATGGAAGATGCAATCTCAGGTCTCCAATCAGATTTAGGAATAGGTGATAAGGTAAGCGATGACTTCCTTATCAATTTCTACCTAGCTAATGGTCTGTGGGGAATATAATATTAATCTATTTAATTTCCTTTAAAAACATTTCAGCTTCCCATTGCATTCATTCTTAGGGCAATCTTCAGCCTATCTATAGTCTCAATTTCTTAGCTCTGTGGCCATTTATTTTTATATTGAGCAAATATAGAATACTTCCTTAAAAGCAATTTGCTACAACATAAAGTGGAAACTCATAATGTAAACCAAGATGGGAAGCTCAGAATAGGAATGAGAATGGGGGCAGGGGAAGTAAGTCTAGACCCTGAGAAGAAAGAGAAGCTAGTAGAAATACTGCCAACCCTACATTTTACAGTAAGTGTGGAAGAAACCGAGTATTATGCAAATAACAAAACATTAAAGTTTGTTTACAGAAAGCTTCCAAAACCTATCTAGTATCCAATGGACATTCTGTAGCTGATAAGCCCGAATGCTTGCCCTAGAAAAGGTCGGTGAGAGCTCACTTCCTTCATGGTCAACAAAAGAATCAAGGCAGCCTGGTTCTTGGTGAGCACTGTTCCCGCCTCCTGCAGAACAGCCATGGTTATATAATTAGCCTTCACCCTGCCCAGGAGCCATTGCATCATGGGCATCAGTTGTTGGCTATCAAATCAGGAAGAGACTTAGGGAGGAACAGGAGAAAAGAGGTGTCTCATAATGAGATACTTTCTACAGCACTGAAGCCACCTTCCTTCCATATGATTCAGTTTAATGTTTACAGGAAAATGCTTCATGTGCTTGGAAACCCAATTGTGGTTTTGTGCCTTAATTTCAAAATTAGGGGACAAGCAAGCATATAATACTCATATTAATAAACATGTAGGCCATGAATTTGGAAGTGCACTATTTAGTATATGCCATTAAATACTTTAGTTTATAATGCTGTTCATTTGGGTAGATTATCAATTTGTATCATGGGGGAAGAAAAGAGAGCCAAACATGGAGTCGGCTTCATTGTATACTAACAGTGCTCTGAAAGCTAAAGAGTAGGGATAGCAGAGAGCTAAATCTAACCATCTAGAGATCTCAACAAGTTCAATAAGAAAAGAAAGCAAGTGAGCAACTGACAGGAACTGTGGAGCTCCAGCTGGACTTTGAGAGTCCTATCGTGTAATTAAGCTATCTTAGTACTTTCCTAAGAATGTCATCAGGAAAGGAAAGACCATGTGTCTTACACCTGTTGCAAAACTTCAATTTGTACTTTCTTCCCGTGTCACCGGCTTATCAGATTAATCACTACAATGATTTGTTCTTTGGACACTGTTCGAGTTTCCTGCAAAGATAGCTGCCACACAGTTCAGCAGACAGTGTTTCCCTTTGAATGTAAATGTGTCTTGCCTATCAGGGTTTCACTTGAGACAGATGCCCCCTCTTCTCTGTGTCCAGGAAATTTTACAAACTAAGTAGTGTCAATAATAGGATGGGTGCCAAGTAAAAATCCAGGGCGGGGCTAATGTACAAAGCAGCCTTTTTCTCTGCAAACACCCAGCACAGTGCTGGTGGTCACACACTGGCCAAGGTTGCCTCTCTAGGGAAGATGTAAATATCCATGCCAAGTATGACACACAAATATTTGAGAGGAGTTAGAAGTTTCTCTTTGTGTTTTTTCCAACTGCAAAATGAAGCTGTTAGGTTGATAAAAGTTGCTGCTTATAAGATCTCTAACATTTCACAAAATGTAAGATGTATTCATTGGTCAATCCTTTGTGTCACATGCTGGGGTAGAAGTGTTCACTGAACTTTGCAGCACTGTCTTAATATTTCTTTGTGTTTTGTTCTGGCAAAAATTATAAAGAATCAAGTATTTCGTGATTCATTCTACAAATATTTTTTACAAAAAGACTAAATGCCAGGCACTTTTAGGTTATAAAAAAAAACCATTCTTCCTTCATGAAACCTATGTCTCCTAGTAGAGAGAAACAACACACACAGACACATACACACACCTTTTACCAATAGTATAATACATGATGAGCATGCCAAAAATAAATAAATAGGTCAACTGGAGAAGTGATAGGAAGTGTTCTGAGCTCAGGATCCTGTCAGGACAGTTAGGCAAGGTATTACCTATGAATGGACATCTAAGCAAGAGCAGGAAAAGGTATAGGTTAAGTGGCTAGCTGCCAGAATAGGGTGAATCCCAGCAGATGGAACAGGAGCTCAAGAGCTCTGTCCTTTTTTTTTTTTTTTTTTTAAGGAAAGTATAGCTGGAAGAGACTGGATCTTGTATGGTACTTTAATGGTTTGTGGTTTTACTCTGGAGTCTTTGTTGCTTTGTTGGGTAAAGGCAGACTAAGATATCCTAATACTCATTATATAGATTTTTGGTTGTTGTCCCTGAGTGATTAAAAGTTACACTGCTGAGTAAAAAATAAGTATTTTGATACAACCAATACAACCATCAATGTTAAAAAAATTACAATAACAATCATTTATGATGCAGTTAGCCATATTCTAAGTGACTTAAGTGTGATTATTCACTTAACTTTGAGGTTCTGCTCTCTAATTTGTGAAAATAAGAAAAGAAAGTTATCAAAACTTTGAACTTATACACAGAAGCGCCAATAACAGATACGTATGCCTACAGCTGCAGCAAAGGGCCTCACAACAGTATGATTAAGACCCAGAAAGAACCCATGTCATTCTTCCAGGGACTAAATGGAAGGAGCAGGTAGAGAAACTAGAATTTTAGAAGAGGAATGCAATCTAATATTAGAAGAAAGATAGGTTTCCTCATACAAAGAAAACCACTCTTGTTTTGGTAGAGAAAATGCTTTTATGAAACATGGTTATGTTAATGAGAGTTGGTTTATGAAAATAGAGTGTAAATCTTCAGGGTCTGAGAGAAAACAGAATTGCTGAGTTACAAAATCTCTACAAAGAATGCTTCTCACCACACATTCACAGCCCATGCCACTGGCTGAGCCCCCAACAAACACACACCTCCAGCTTTCCACCTAGCCACCATCCACCCTGCACAGTATGTGATCTGTAAGCCATGCAAGCATACAAGACCTCTCTGATAGTGAGATCACTAAACTCAAACAAAACAAAATGAGATGCGTCTCAGGACCAGTAGAGAAGTAGCCACTGATATGGGGTGTCTGACAATGGAAACAGATGCCAAACCTTTGAGACTTTGATGTTAATGGTTCTTATAGCTTATTCTACTTTAACTTCTTTTCTCAGGAAGAGTGAAACACAATGAGGCCATGTTTCAACTTGAGGTTAATAAGAACTAGAGGAAACATTAGCAGCTGATAGAGAGGAGAGAAAGAAACCAGCAGGTATGCAGACAGAAACTCTGCAGGTGACTGGCCACTCCCTAACCTTATCTCTGTTCAACCTCAGTAAAGGAATTTCTCAGCTCTGAGAATCTGAGTCAGTCTCTTCTCTCTCCTTTCGTCCCTCCTGATTCACTCCCCTGTTCCCTCTCCCTTTCCACTCATAAAGATCTTTTTTCCAGACACTTGGGAATCTTGGTTTATATTGACTTTAGAGGTTCTAGGATTTCTACAGTCAAATACACAGCATCTTTCTCTCAAATAAAGATCCTGGCAATTCTCCAAGGGAAGCATGCCAGCTATGCCCTCATCTGCAAACACTTTAAGATCAATATAGGGAAAGTTCTGGCTACTCAACCTGGGCTACATCATGCCTATGGATACTTTTTTGAAAGAGGTTTTTGAAGGTGCCCTCATGTCAACAAAGCACTGAGTGCTTGGGTACATCCTGCTATTCTGTTGGACTGTGCACTCTGAAAGCTGATAGAGCCCCTGTTTGGATAGGCCTCCACCAAATGAGGATGTGGAGAGCAGTGAGTACAGTAATAAAGTACAGGTTGTCTAGTGGATCTGATGCTGGAGATCCTTAGCAGCCTTCTGGAAACATGAGAAAGAAAACAGGAGAGAAACAAGGAAATTAGTACTAAATGGTTTACACTGATGGGCAACAAGAACTCAAGTCTACTGGGGACTGCAGAAATAGTGGAAAATATACTTCATGGTTATTCAAATCTGAAGAATGGATATGGGAACTTGCTATTCATGGTGTGGTTTGAGGTTTAGCATCATCTAAAAACTTGTTGGAAATGCAAATTCTGAGCTTCATCTCTAACCTAGTAAATTTCAAACAATACACCAAGACTCCCAAGAATGTTAAGCTTGACAGAAACAGCTAGAGTATTTATCCACAAAGGCCTGTCAGCCACTGTTTGAGCAGTTCAAGGAGATCCTGCTCTCTAACGTAAACTGGCTGTAAGGCCTGAGAAAACCCCTAGGGCCTAAGGCTCAAGCAGCATAGTTCGAAAGCACTGGTATGTGCCTTGAAGAAGGGCTGTAATTCCACTATACCTCATGTGTCCCCTAAGGATACTGGGGTGCCTATCTCAGTTCAGCAGTCAAAGTTCTTATCCCATAAGCTTTGGTTTCATCCTTGAGCATTCCCACAACAATATCCAGCCCAAGCAGTGGTCAGAAAAACTAGCTTGAAGTTCATGCCCTCACAAACTTGGCCAATGAGGTGAAATGGGGAGTGTGGACCCAGAACGACAACTGCAGACCCCGTGAAACCTCTGTTTCTAGTGGAATCCCCATGGCCAATAAGACAAATCCACCCAAAGATTAATATTTTGTTCAATGATTTAGTTCTCTAATGCCATATATGGCTAACAGTATCCTGAATTTAGCATCCATTTGGGTTTTCCCAGATCACAGAGCTCTTTGAAGAAGAGGTTGAGATGATACTGACCTAACCAAATGGCTGTCAAGTTGAACAAAGACAGTATCACTGAACATTTAAAGAAATGTGGATTTTGTTTTATTCTCCAGATTTAAAGAGGAATTGGTGGGCAAAGAATATCAAACTCCTGGGAGCCTGCTAGATGATCGTAGATGGTCTACACACTGATACCCAAGAAAGTTTTAAAAGACCACAAACTCATTCTGCTACTCAGTATGTACAAAGGTGTGTTCCAGGAAGGATTTCTGGGTTCATGAAGAAAGTGATAAGAGCCAAGGCTGAGTGCTAGAGTGAGCGTTCAGAGGGCATAAGACCAGGGCTTTAATTCTCAGCACATGCCAAACCAGACATTGAAGAAAAATTGTAAAGAAGCAAGAGGAAACTTGAGTTCTACTTTATAACTTCTGAGGAGTTATATACTAAGTAAATGTTAGGTATTAGCAACCTTCCATGCTCCTCAAAAGAAGGAAAATAAGTTTAATAATTTATGAAATCTCAAAGTCATCGGGCACATTACTACATGTGTGTGGTGAGTATATCCAAGTTAGCCAACATTATATCCATATATAATAGACATGTTGTCTCTAGTCATGTTCCAGACAGGGTTTTTCTGTGTAGCCCTGGGTGTCCTAGAACTTGCCTTGTAGACCAAGATGCCTTTGAACTCAAAATATCCATCTGTTTCTGCCCTGCCTCGTGAGTGCTAGGATTGAAATCATGTACCACTATGCCCAGCTAAGCAACTATTTTTTTAAAACTTTTGTTTTGTTCATGTATATACGTGTGCATTTTTTTGTATGAAGGTATGAGACGTATTTGAAGGCCAGAAAAGGGATTTGAATCCTCTAGAGATGGAGTTACATGTGGTTGTCAGTTGCTCCGTGTGGATATGGGAATCAAACTTAGGTCCTTCAGAAGGTAGCAAGTGCTCTTAACCACTGAACTGTCTCTCTAGCCTTCTAAAGTCACCATTAACATCCTCATTTTACAGACAGATAACCAAGGTACAAAAAAATTTACACAATTCGAAGTAACACTGAGTTACACAAATAATAAATGTCTGAACTGGAATTTAAGTCCACACTACATGGTTTCAGAACATATCTTTTTTCACTACTACTACCTGTAGTTAATAAATATTACTAGTGTGTTATGTTATCATACATCTAGATTAAAAATGGGCATTGGAATGATGTGGAATAATCCAAAAGTCAGGTAGTAAGGGTCATACTTAGAAATGTAAAGTAAAAACAAACTCTCTTTATAGTTAAACACAAAAATACAAGTTTTAAGATTATATTACCTGCATAAAGGAAAAAGTCCATAAAGCTTCTTAATTACTGTAAGTCAAAGTTTACCTAACTAAAAGCAAACAGATTTTAAATTGAACTTACAGAATATCAAATCCAGCAGAGACACTGATAGTTTCAGTAAATACAGCCAGCCAATGCCTTCCCGGTAAAACCTCCAAAACATTACAAATTTACTTCATTTTGAGAGCATGCTTAACAATGATGCCCACAGGAATTCGATTTTACTGAGAAATGGCTTTTTAGTCTATTAAAATGACACATGGAAACCTTATCTTGAACAGTATGACAAAGTTGTTGACTGCTGGGAATCAATGTTAGCAGTCAGAACACACTGACAAGCTGTAATCAGACAGCTCATTTCCAAAAACTAATAAAATAAATAAATAAAACACCATAAAGCTGTCTTCAAAGGCAGATGACAGAAGCTCTGTCAGCCACTGGAGTGACACAGCTCACTGGAGAATGGGAGCTGGGGTAACAGGTTACCACTGGCCATGAGAATTAATACAGAATCACAGGTGAAACTCGCAGAGAAAGCAACATTAGCTGGCAATAACCCTAGATAAGAAAGAATGTAAATGACTACTCCATCCACACCCAATGAGCATGCCAATATGCTTCATTATGAAATTCTGACTGCTACTAGAAGTATCAATAGAACCTTTAAACAAACGTTGGTGAAAAATTAGGGGACTAAAAAATGTCCATAGGCTTTTTTAAAAAGCCTTCTGCAAAGCTATATTAAATTTGCAAGATAAAGAGAGCCACACATTTGCATTCAAGGCCTTTGTGTTAAAGGCCAGAGCAGTTAGGCATAGGGAAACAGAGAATTGATGAAACTGTAGTCTCTCTGCAAAGAAACAAAAAGCAATTCCAGGTAATGTCATTAGAAGGGTCTCTATGCCTCTGAAAGCTCAATGATTAATAGATGATGGCACTCAGGCATTTGTTATGTGACCACTATGATGACAGCCAAGGGAGAAGGTATGTGGATTTAGTCAGGAACAAATATTTGTGAGGTATTTACAGTGACAGACAAGGAGCTTGCAAGGATAGGCCTGTAACAAGTCAAAGAACTTCTATCTTTGAGGAATGTCACATCTATTGAATTGGAAAGATAAGCAAGATGGTGGACATACAAAGGTAAGGGGGAAAGTTGCATGAATTCAAAAGAAGAACAAATACCCGGATCAGACAGGCTCCAAGTATAAACAATTATGGTGATAGTAGCACAATCTAGCATTGTTCTGGTTCTAAAAATCATTTACCAAGTTCACATCATTTTCCCTATTGTAATCCCTTATCTCCAGCCTTGAGATTTTCCCTCTGACAAGAACATAAAATCAGATGACTTGTCAGTAAGACCTGAACCTTCTGCCTTCCCTGTGTTTAAATAATTGTACTGAATGTTTGGAGGAGAAAATAGTGGGAATTTTGTTACTTTCCCCAACGCAGTTAAATATGTTAACTTGAAAGAATAAATAACTGTATTCATTGCTGCACCTCTTGTTAAGCAGTAATTCAGAGATGAAACAAATTTTGTTGACCTAGTCCATGAAACTATGGGTACCTTCTAGGGTGTCTTTTCCTATTGGAACACACATATTCTTGTTTCTGAGTCACACTCACAGAGTAACAATCTATAATAATGATTTGAGTTTTTGGTGCTTCATGTAGTCCTATGTCTTATTTTTCAGATGGAAAAATTCTACATTAATTGTGTAAATTATTTGGGGTTTTGAGCCAATGAATTGGGATATTCAATTCACATTCAATATGCCACACTATAAAAAATATTTCTGCATCTAAGCATTTTAAAGAGCTGATAGTTGTGGGCATCGGTGAATTACTAGTTTGTTGAAAACAGCCCTGTTCATAGAAAGAGGAGCTGGTAGATGGTTTGGAAATTCACAGAGGAAGGGAATAGTACTGACATACACTCTCTCAAATATGATCAGCATTATAGTATAGAAGAACGGTCAACACATCTGAAACAAAACAGAATCATAATCTATCTGTCAAGGAAGATGGAATTAAAATATGTAAGACTCAAGTGAAAAGAAGAAAGACAGGGCAAGAGCAATGACTTGGTGGCTAAAGGGGTTTGCTGCAAATGTCTGATGATCTAAGTTCAATACCTAGAAGTCGTGTAGAGACAGAAAGAGAAAACTGACTCCACCAAGCTTTCTGTTAGCCTCTTCGTTCATACCATGGTACAGAGCCCATGTGTACACACACACACACACACACACACACACACACACACACACACACACACACACACTTCATATGAATTAACAGAAGAAATATGGGATGCCATTTCACAGAAACATTCATCTAGACTGGCAGGTGGTTACTTACAAATGGAAGGAAATTTCATCTGGATTGATAAGTACATATAAAACCATATATACATACTTTTAAATTTTCTTTTATTTACCTGGAAATATATTATGGATCAACAGATTTGTTCTATATGAAGAAACAACTACAATGTTGCTTATGAACATTAACTAAGTCACCATCACCTTTGTAATAATCATAATTACTGTTGAACTGAAGTCCTGCATGATCCTTTCTGGTAGATATAAGTATGTGGAGTGCAATTTTGGAAGAACGTTGTTAACTTCTTGATGCCAATATTTTCTGATGTGAAGAACAGGAAATTTACTTTTTGATAGAATTAATAAGCTTAACTGACTGGTCAGTTTACCCTATTCTTAGCTCTGCTGGTCCATGGACATTAAGCCTCTGTCTTTGTAATGATGGCATTCTGTAGCAAATCTTTTGGCATTGTCACTTCAAAAGACAATGATCTTCCACATTGGATGAAGTAATAGATAATCTCATAATATACATCATATACTCTAAGTATAAAAAAACACTTGTACTGCCAGACAATAGAAAATAACAGGGACCAGCCAAGTGTACCTTCTATTCTCAAACACTGAAAAACAGTAAACTATATATGAGACACCAAAGTTTTAAAGCACAGTACACCAGACGGTTCAGAAGAGTGCTCCTTGAAGGAAACAGTGACTGAAACGAGGCCTACAGTTGTAGTTTCTCACATCCTGGAGAGACTTTCCAAGTGCCAAAGTATGGAGGAAGAGTGGAGGGAACCTGGGAAGTTTCTTCCTGAGTTGAGAAACAAAAGTTCAAATAAAGAACTGCCAAGTATTTAAGCAGCTCAGCAGCAGAACACTAAAGAGGCAATGCAATACTGAAGGGCAGGATGTGTGGGGCGTTCTTATGCTTGAGGCTGAGTCCTGGTTAGCATCATCAATTAATAAAACTATCTCAACAATGCTGTGCTATGCATGGCTATGAAGTATTCATGTTCTAATCTTCCAGAAATAAAAATATTATAACTACATGACGCATGAGAGAAAATGTTCCAGGGATATTAAACTAAAAGGAACATTAGCCCTGGAGCAAAGTGGCTAAGCATAGTTGTTTTCACGATGGGACAAAGTCAAGATGAAGCAAGCACACTGTTGTGTGTTCCTGCTTTCCTCCGCCCTTTTCTGTGTGTGAAGTCTACTTCCTCTGCCTGCCTTCTTCTAATTTATAGATTTTAGTGTTGCCTGACACTAGAATTAAGAATAAAAATAAGATCCAATCATTAAAGATTTATGATTCTATCTTTTGACACAACCTTTAAGAATAACTAAGAAAAGCCAATCAGTAAGAAGGGCTTAGAAATGCTAAAGATGAGAAAATAGCAGGCAAATTAATTAGAACAGTCTGTTTAACTCTGTCCTGTATGTTCAAGACATAGGGAATGTTAGCATACTCAGACAGAGATTTTTTAAAGTAACATTCTAGAATTTAGAAATGTAAATATTTAAGCATTAGATTTACAGCTAAATGAACAATATGGAAAATAGTGAATATGTAAACATAGCCACATAATTACAGTTAAAAAAAAGGCAATTTTAAAAGTTTCTCTGATATACGAGCACTAAAAAAATTCAATTCTATCAGGATTACACTAAGAGACTAATTTTGAAAGAAAAAGGTGATACCAGATGAAAATGCTGGTGAACATATAGAAATAAGGGACATAAGAATTAAAAAGTAATTGAATGAATATACTAGATATTTTTTGATTCTTGAAATTTCATCAAAAAATAATGGGTAGGGTTGTAAAATAACATAGTTGAGTAAAGGCGTTTGCCATCAAACCCGATGATCTGAGTTCAAACCCCAAGACTCATATAGTAGAAGGAAAGAACCAACGTGTACAGGCTGCCCTCTGACTTCCATACTCATGCCACAACCCACACATGTTCTCTCACACACATACATAAGATAGATACATGGAGAGAAATGTGTAATAAAAATTGGAATAAAATGATGGATTATTTAAGGCAAAATATATCTGCATATGGATGTAAAACATACACATAAAAACGCAGGCAAATATAAAAAAATGGAAATGAAAGATGCCATTTTAAGATTCTTATGTATATTATATTATATAATTTCTTGAAGTAAGTTAAATGTGTATATCATAACCACCATGACAATAACCAAGAATATCATAATAAGCCACAGTAAAAGTAAACAAGGTAATGTATTTGGATCCAGCTCTATCAGTATTTACAGTAAATGTCAGTGACCTAAAATATTACCCACTTCAATAATGAGTTAAAAATAAGATAATATAACATCAAGTGAGGTAGCTCAGTTGGTAGAATGCTTGCCTAGCTTACATGAAGCCCTCGGTTCAATCCCCAGCCTCATAGTAAGTGTGTTGTGTGCATACCTATGATCCCAGACTTCTGAGGTAGAAATACAAAGATTAGAAGTTCTAAGTTTCCCTTAGCCACATGGATAGTTTGAGATTAGTCTGGGGAGATAAATAAACAGACAGACAGAAAGATAGATAATTTTTAAATTACTCATTAAAAATCATAGTGGGCTTTCAGGATCAATACCAGATTGTGTTACATACAGAAAGACTCTTTTAAGACAAAGCCACAACATTTTTCAAATAAAAATTGGCAAAATATATACCATGATAGCATTAATACATGAAAACTAAGTGGCTATATTATTTATTTTCAGAAGTAAATTTCAGAACAAATAATATTACCAATAATAATGTCAGTTTAATACAGATAATAAAATTGATCACTAAGAGGACATAATCACCTTTGGCATTTACAAATCTAATAACAAGGATTTAAAATCTACAGAACTGTCAGAATAAATACACAAGTGCACAAAGACATCAACACTACTGTCTTGATGATTAATAGGACAAATTCAAAGAACTCACTTGTGGACTACCAACCATCCTGACTAACACAAAAATATGCCAATCACCAACAGCGGGATTTTTTGTTCATGTGAACATGGGACATTTACAAAAATTATATAAAATCTTCGGCCATAATACAATTCTCACTACAATTAAAAATATTCAATTCACACTGAGTACATTTTTATGTCACAAGGGAGTCAAAATAGAAATCTGTGTCAGAAAGTTATCTTGAAAAGCTTCAAGTATTTGGAAGCTAAAGTACACACACCTATCTAATCTAAGAATAAAACTAAAAATTAAATAATAAATGTTTAATGTAGTGTTAAATTAAAGGAGAGATTTTATATACAACTATCGAAAATAATTAGTTTCAGCACCAGAGTTTTTTTTTTTAATTTTAATTTTTATGTGCATTGGTATTTTGCCATAAAACTGGATCTACAGACAGTTGTGAGCTGCCATGTAGGGGCTGGGAACTGAATCCAGGTCTTCTGGAAGAGTATTCAGTGCTCTTAACTGTTAATCCATCTCTCCAACTCACTACAAGAAATTTAAACATTTTTAACCTAAATATCCATACTGGAAGGGAAAAAGTCTCAAAACAAAGACTTCATATTTCACCCTAAGAAATGAAAGGAAGGGTTTTCCTGCACCAAATAGGCAGAAGAAAATAAACAAAAATTATCAGACTAGAAATTACTTAGATTAAAATTGAAAACAGAGAAAAATCCATGAAATCAAAAGGTGGTTCCCCAAGATGATAAAACCGATAAATAGCCAGTCAAATGTTGATAAAGGCTCAAATCACCAACATTAGAAAAGAGAAAGTGGAATTATTTCAACTTATCCGTACACTTGGTAGCTAATAAGAAAAGTATGTGAATGTTTTCATGACACCAAATTAAGAACCTATGTAATATGGATGAAGTAATTGAAAAAAAAGATCAAGTCTTGCTTTCAAGAAAATAAATATTCTAGATACTCTTGTATATAATATAAAAATTAAATTTGATTTAAGAAACAAAAAGCAAACAAACGTTCTTAGGACAGAGAGAAAGCTTAGTAAGTAACCTGCCAGTGGCACAGTCATCAGTATCCGAGATCCCAGCACCCACACAAATGGATGGGCATAGTAGCAAGCATCTGAAAGCCAGAGTGGCTTAGAGACAAAGATTCCTGGAGCTCACTGGCCAGCCAATTTAGTTGAATAAATGAGCTTCAAGTCAAGTTCTGAGAGAGAAGCGGTCTCCAAAAGTAAAGTGTAGAAACTGAAAGAAGACACTGCCATCAACCTCTGGCCTCTACAACCTGTGCACACGTAATCACACAGATGAATGTCCTCCACAACACACATACACTTTCCTCTCACACACACATTTTTCCACATAAAGATTACTGAGGAATATTCATTTCAAGCTCAATTGTCTTCCCTAGGAAACGCTCTCAAACATCTAAATGGGTGGGGGCAGGGATGAGTATGTCACACAACTCTTGAAAAAGTTGGAGATTGGGTCTGGAGAGATGGCTCAGGGGTTAAGAGCACTGGCTGCTCTTCCCGAGGATTGAGGTTCAATTCTTAGCACCAACATGGCAGCTCACAGCTAACTGTAAATTATGTTCCAGGGGACCTGACACCTTCACACAGATACACAGGCAGGCAAAACAGCAATGTACATAAAAATAAAATAAACAAAAATAGAGAAAAAGAAAAAGTTAGAGAGGATAGAACATTTTCAACATTTTATGAAACCAATATTGCCATAACACCAACACCAGGAAAAGATATCACAAGAAATGAAGACACCCCAATCAGAACTAAAAAGCCTTATGATTTTAGTGAATCAGATCCAACAATTGACATATACTATGATCAAATGCAATTTACTCTTAGAAAGCAGTGAGCAGTGATGCATCAACATGCAAAAGCAGCCAACATAATTAGCTATTACAACAAGTTTTTAAAAGACACATGATTATCTCAATATACGTTGAAAAATATAACAAGTGAAAAAATGGAGGGGAGGGGCAAAAAACTCCATAAACTAAGAACAGTAAGAACCATTTATGTATGGAAAGCAATCTATGGATAACATTGTGTTAAACAGTGAAAGCCTAAAACTTTTCTCTACAGCACAGGACCGGACACAGGACTCCCCTCTTCAGGACGTCTTCTTGACCTCTGATGTCACTCCCTTCAACTAGGAAGTTCCAGCTGTTGCAGTATGGAAATGTAAAGGGAAGGTGGGGATGAAAAGGATGAAATGACAGGAAAGGGAAAGCCCTCCACACAAGAAAGGAAGAACTAAGGGAAGATAAAATAACTAAGTAGAAAACTACACTCTTCAGCAAGAAGCTTCCAGAACTAAAAAGTTTATCAGGACTATAGGATAGATAGCAAGCTGATATTTAGAAACCTGCCCAATTCTACACATCAAAATGTTAGAAATATTAAAACTTAGGGCTAGATTTGACAAAAATATATAAAAACTCTGTGAGACACATAAGATGGGTCTGAAGAGAGGAGGAAATATGGTGTATTCCTGGGTAGGAATTCAGAGGGGCAGAGACAGTTTTCATGCACTGGTTAAGCCTACCCTGGACTGGCAGCACTGTAACTACTGTGCTACACACCTGCATGCCACTCTGGGGTCATGTCGGGATGCAGACAAAGTAAACAAGACTGGGTAGTTTAAACAAGCAGGATTTACAGCTCACAAATGAGGGGTGAGGAGCTCAAAACAGGAATGTTGGGAAATTCCAGGCTTGTAAAGGCATTTTTTCCCAGCATTCAGGAAGTTCCTTTTCCCTACCACACGCCTATATGATAAAGAGGGAAGCCCTGTATCCATTTCTGTGTTTACGAGAACAAAATTCCCATGGTGGGGCTCTAACCTAGTGACCACATAAGAACAAAATTCCCATGGTAGGGATCTATTTATTCTGGTGGCCACATATAAGCCCAAAGATTATCTGCCTCATCCCATCCTAAACTCACCAACACAGTCGGACTGGGAGCATATTTACAGCATAACAATTTCTCCTAGTTATGAAGAGCAATAGAAAAGCTAAGATAATAACATAAAACTGTAAAATTAGGAAGATACCAACATTGTAGCAGGAAATAAGGAGAAAGGTATTCCTCATGTGTTACTAAGTGAGAAGAGGTAGAGAAAGAAGGGAGAAAGAAAAAAAAATAAGGTTTGCCCAGGATAATCTGGTACCTAAAGATCAGGGCTGGACACTGGGAACCTGAATTTCCATACTGAGATGCAATAATAATAAAAGAGGGTAAGGGAGGGAGAGAAGCACTAAGGAACAAAGAATACATTCGAAATCCTTGGTCTTTGGAAGTAAGATAACTGGCTATGGGATGAATAGAGTTAGATCATACAAGACTATGATTATTGTGGTCCTGTTTATCTGTCTTTCCTCCATAACTACAAGGTGGCATGGCTCACATATCACACAAGGCTCCACAGCCATGTCACGCACAAGATTTCCTAACATCCTGAAGACATGCCCCACATTATTCTACTCGGGTTATATTTTCATAAGTTCCCATGTATTACTTCAAACTCCACTGTCCTCTACACTGTAATGTGAGGCACATTTGTCAGAATCTGGCATGGATCAGAGCAAAAGGAAGCATCCTCAGGATGGGAAATCCCAGTCTGTCAGTAGCAGAGCAGAGCAAAGGGATTGGAGAGATGGGGAGGACACATGCTGGAGTCCACAGTCCAAGCAAAAAAGTCCCCACTTTTTTAAGAGCACATAGTGGTTTTATTAAACTTTATTTTATTTTTGAGATAGGGTCTTGTTATGTATCACAGGATGGCCTTACATTTGCTGCAATTCTTCTGCCTTAGCTTCCAAGTGTTGGATTATAGTTATGTGCCATCAAGTAGTGACTTTAAAAAGATGACTATAAAGCATACACTCCGTAATATAAGCAACAATATGACAATTATTAGTTCATTAAATAATGAGTTCTGAGTGTTCTTCATCATCAAGTCCCTTCTTCCCTAGAGATTATCAAGTTACTTTCTTATGTTTTCCCCCTTGTTTATCATTTAAAAAAGAAAAATTCTGAAGGGTTTCATATTTAATTACAAGGACAGAGAAGAAAGATGGAAAAGGTTAATTAGTTAACAGCCACACCAGAAACAATGAAAGAACAAGTAACAAAATGTCATTGTCACCCCATAGATGCCCCTGCATCCTTCCTGAGCTCAACAAAGCAGAAGTAACAGCTGTTTATCCCTAGGAGATGCTAATTCTCCTTCTCCCTGAATCATTGGTTTTTTTGAATATAGGTGAATCACTGTGATAATTTTCCCATTCACATTAACAAGACCATTGATATCACTATGGAAACTTGACCCAAGACCTGCCACTTTCCTGCCAATCATACCTAAAGACTCAACATTCTTTCATTTTAGATTTCCCACTGTCTCTATGTTTCTATACACAGACACGTCTCTCTACAAAATATAATAGGTTTTAGTTTTTCTCTTTATTTTTTAAATTCTCTTGTTTTTTTTTTTGTTTTGTTTTTTTGTTTTTTGTTTTTTGTTTCAAACAAGTTCTTGTTCACAATCCTACGTATGTTATCCTTGCAAGCTAGTGCAGAAAAAGCAATGTAGTGTATTCAGGGCAAAGCTCTGGCATTACCTCTACATTTCACATTTCTACAGAGTGTTAGCATGCAATCACACATCTTATGTAATCTTAATTCATGTCTGAAGTTTTGACAAGTAAGCAGGCTTAAAAATTGAAGCTTAGAGAGATCATTTCCTCAGTCATTCACTTCAGAACGTGATGGCAACAGCCCTGGTCCTAATAAAGCCTGAGACCTAGAATTTCAGGTTCCTCATCCACTTAGATTTCTTTGTTGTCATTTTTTTATCTTGCACATATCAGAATATAAAATCTTTGACATTTCCAGTCCCAACATTCTGAAATACAAAGATTTATACATAAAATGTACCATGCCCTAAAAAAAATAAATCAATTTTAGGCATATAAAAATTACATTTTAGTACCACTATTTCATAAATTCTTAGATTAGAATATTAACTATACAAAACCTCAGAAAAGTTGGCTGAAAACCGAAGAGCTCTCATCACTTACCAAGCTCTTATTGTTACCTGACTTCATGAGGTGCTTTGCATTACATGCTCTAAGTTTTCTATGTATAAGTTATAAGTATGAACATATAATAATGTAATACTCCACTTTATGTATATGCCAGAAAAATAGGCTGTAAAAATAGGCCCTTGAGGAATTCAACAGATACATTTAAGACAAAAACATTTTATCAAGCCTCTCAAAGGATCTGTAAAATCCATTAAGTAAAACTCAGTTTGTCTGTTTCAAAATAAATGACAAACAAGAGCAAATGATAGCACTAGACAGCAAACCTTCCCAAGTGCTTGGCAAAGCACCATGCAGATGTTCCATATTGCAGGTGGCTTTTGAAGTAAAACATAGGTAGTCAAAATATAAATATTTTTAAAACAGAAGTAACGACCTATCTAAAAACATGGCTGGAAAAGTCTTATGTTCATTTTACTCTAATTTCCTCAGTGTCCTAGCAATAAAAGTCAGTCTGCCAACTAGACAGGGCAGTCAAAAAACATATATATATATATATATATATATATATATATATATATATATATATTGTATATATATTGTATATATTGTATATATAAACACACACATATACACGTATGGTAAGCCACATATGTTAACCACTTATAATCTTTGCATTTTTTAGTCATCACACAAAATAAAAGTGGAAATAAGCAGGAAAGTGGATGTCAATGTAGCTCAGATGAATGAATATTTACCTAACGTGCAAAAGGTCTTAGGTTTGAGCCTCAGCACCAGATAAACTAAATGTCATAGCCCAGAATCCTTTGTTTGAATTCCCAGAACTCAGGCTTTTGGAAGCTTAGTGATTAAGATGGCAGTTACTGTTAGCTACATAACTTGGGCTACATGAAACCCTGTGTGATAGTAATAACTGTTAAGTAGGTTAGGATCTGGAACTGCCGCCATGATGGACTATCTCCTGGAGTGTGAGCTGAAGAAACACTTTTCCCCTCAGTTGTTTTGTCTGAGTACTTGATCACAGAAATAAGTGAAGTATCTAAGACACTCCACCCTGTCTTTAAAGATAGGTGGTTTCCTTTCTTATTTAGCGAGGTAGCTTACTTGTTTCTTACTAAGTCTTCAGAATCTTATTCATAGTATATACATAAACTGCACTCGAATAGCCGTACTGAAATATTCAATGGCCACATATAGTTAATGGTGCACAGTAGGTAGCATAACTCTAGGGTCCCACCATCAGCTATTTAAATGCCCAGGAAGCTCCCCAGAGGTGATGAATGTAGCTCCCACAGATTTTGTGCTGAAAGCTTGGTCCTCAGCTGGTACTACTATTGGAAGGTGATATGATGTTGGAAAGAGGGGCCTTGCTACAGGAAGTCCATCACTAAGAACATGTGCTGGAAGGATATGTGGGACCTAGGCCCTTTGCTCCCTCACCACTATGGCCTAAATATCTTTTCTCTGCTACATGCCTCCACTATAATATCCTGAACTGCCACAGGCCAAAAGGTAACTAGGCCGAGCACGGTAAACTAAAATCTCTGAAACCAAGGGCCAAATTACATCTTTCCTCTTCACTTGTTATTTTGTATTATTTGACAAAATAGTGAATTATAACGTTCCACTCAGCAGCTACAATCCTCTATTAACCCTTTCAGTTAGCACTCAGTCAGGAGATAGGTAGACTGTGTTGGTGGTGCAGCTTGCTGATACTAGGGCGGACAACAGACAGGACACTGACTTGAAAAAATTAGGGTCCCTTGTTTGACACCTGTCTGTTCACCGGGGGAAATGACACAGAAGCCAGAGACAGTTTCAACCCTAAAGTAGTTTCTTGAGCAGCATTTCAAATAATTTAATATGCAGAACACACATGGGTCCTTTTCCTATAAATAAGAACTCAAGAAATTCTCTGTAAGCTCACTGACTGACAACAGAAATAATGACATGGACACTTGAGCACTATATAAGACAAAGAATGAAGTTATTTTAAAAAAGGAGTAAAAATTCACTAAATAAAAGGATACTAGGTATGATGGCATACACATTTGTAATCTAAACGTTCTGATTTCCAAGTCACCACATTATAATGTTCAGAATGTTTCATTCTCAACAAATGTCAAAGCATACAGACAAACAGGAAGCCTTAGAAATGCATCATTTGGGGATTGTCCTAGCTTGCCTCTCTTGTTGTTATAATCAAACACCAACTAAAAGCACTTTGGGAGAGCAAAGGGTTTATTGAGCTTACATATTTCGGTCTGTCATCAAGCAGAAATAAGCAGGAACTCCAGGTGGGATGTGAAGCGGTGAACTCAGATGAAGGAGGAGTGGTGCTCACCAGCTTGCTTCTTTGGCTTTTCATGGAAAGCCACCATGGCTAGGCCCTCCATTGCCTGTTAGCAATCAGGTAAAATGCCTGATAGTCATGCTCACAGGCCAACCTGATGGAAGCAACTCCTCTGTTGAGGCTCCCTCTCCCCAGGTGTGTCAAGTTGACAACCAAGATTTGCCAGCCTGGGGACTATTTCTGGTCTTATACTTTATTAGATCTTTCTTACTTAGGTTTTGTTGTCGTTATTACTTACTACATGATGATTGAATTTCCTGACTTCTTTGAAAGGAAAGAATAAGATATCTTTAGGACCTAATGGTCATAATAAAGTCTATTAGTGTAGTCATTTAGAAAATCTCAGAAGGAAAGAAAAAGAAAGGGACAGGAAGAATATTTGGGGGAAACTGAGCCCCAAATATCTTTATTATCAGTTCTTTATTTGCAGAAAGCAATGATGTTTTTTTTTGTTTGTTTGTTTGTTTTTTTTTTTTTTTCTCAGACCCATGTTGGGTGGCAAAATATTTGAGGCATTCGGGGCACATGCTCCCAGCTAGGACCAAGCAGGGTGAAGTACTGCTTTCTACAGCAGTGCCCATTCTCCTGACTTGATTTGAGATGTCTTTCTATATGCTGTTAATACCACTGGTTAATAAAGAAACTGTTTTGTTTTATGACAAGGGATAGTAGAGGCAGACAGGAAGTCCATGCATAGATAAAGGGGAAGGAGAGCAGAGTCAAACACTGTGAACTGCCTCCTAAAAAACAAGATGGTAAAGGAACTCAAGCAACACCACAGAGCTACGTGGCAATACATAGATAGATTAATAGAAATGGATTGAGTTAATATTCAAGAGCTAGCTAGAAAGAAGGCTGAGCCACAGACCAAAGTTTACATTGGAAACCTCTGGCTACACCAACTTTCTCAGGGTCTAATGACGTACAATTTTTTTTTCTTTTTGACATCATTTCAATATATGCAGTGTCTCTAAGTATGGTGCTGTACTTATAAGGATAAGATGTCCGTACTCTTTTGGAATATATTTATGTGATACCCTTCATTCAGAAATGAGCTACAGTGCTGTTGGCTGTGACTTCACAGTTAATGATCAATATGGTACAGCTGGAGGATGGGGGAAGTCAAATTATCATCCCTGTTTGAAGCCATACCAAAAAGAGTGCTAAGATAACATCTATAGTGTGTGAACAAGCTGTGCAAAGATGGGAATCATAGCAAAATGTGTGAGTGTAGGCAATGGTAATTGAAAACAAAGGCCACAAGGGCTTTTTTCCAGATGCTTATAGTCCCATTACCTCAGGTCAGAAAGATGTTAAACTCCATTAGCTAAGAATTTAGTATGAAGAAATATTTTCTGTAATTAATTATTTATAACAAAAAATATGTCTTTAAAGAGAAGCACATATCAAAGAAAGTTATATATTGATTGTTTGATGAAGATTTTCTAAGCAGAGGCTTATAGAAACCTAACCCATCGTTTCCTAGGGAGCAAAAGTTCAGTGTGCATTAATTTTGGAATTATAGGGGACAGTTATACAACATAGTAAGGACTCTGAATGCTACTGAATTACTGAATAGTGAGATAACTAATGATAGATCACCCATGTCCTCCTACATTAAAAGGGGAGGAAAATGAAAAAGACAACAGACCCAATCTATGGTTTCTGGAGAAGAGAGTCTCATTATCACCAAATGAGACGCCCTCAGTCTTCAGCTTTGCATCATCTTAAATATAACAACAGAGGCCCAGTGGTGGCCACTGTCCTTGGAGCTTTAATAATCCAGAACCCACATGATGATCTTAAAGACAGAACTAAAACTACATTCACAGGGACTGCATTTACCAGTTGCTGAGCAAGAGTCTCTTGGGGTCTTTCATTGTCAAGATGGCTTATGCTAAGCTACAGTGGTGGGTCTTTGAGCCATGACACTTGCTTTTCCTGTAATGTTGATTATGAGAAGCAAGCTCAGAGGAGGTCAGGGACCATGGGCAGCTTTACATCAGCAGTGGAGAACAATCAAGTTGGAAAAGGAGACATAAGAATTTAGAACCACAACCAACATTACTTGATTAACAGGCAAAGGTCCAGGTGCATCAAATGATCTTCATGTAACTAACTATATGTCATTAAGCAACCATTTACCCGAGTTCCTTGTTAGATGTTATGAAGGAACATAAAATACACTTTAAGTCTTCTACCCAAATACACTTTTAAAATAAAAAAGGATCTAGGGCTAAAGAGAGCTGGCAACTGTTTACAGCAAGTGCAATATTTCATTGAATAACCTTGAAGCTACCTAGAGGGGGCCATGGTGGTGATTCCTTTAATCCCATCACTTGGGAGACAGAAGCAATGTTAGCCTGGTTTACATAACTAGTTCCAGGACAGCCAGGGCTACACAAGGAAACCTTATTGAGAGAGAGAGAGAGAGAGAGAGAGAGAGAGAGAGAGAGAGAGAGAGAGAGAGAGAGAGAGAGAGAGAGAGAGAGAGAGAGAGAGAATAGTGCAGCTATATGCTTTGTCCAAGCCACTTCTTTCTAGCTGTATTCTGTAGACGTTTGACAAATTCTGCCTCATTTACTCCCTCAATATACATAATATTTTTACTTTTTTAAATTTCTGGAAATTTTACTTTACAGAGTGGCTAACAAAATTAGGGGCACTCAGAAACTTCTGGTAGAGCCAGAAGGCAATAAAAAGGCTATCAAAGGAGTGTGTGGCCATTGATAAATTGTAGGCAAAAGGAAAAGGGAAGAATTCATATCTGTTGGCAAAGTATTCTGGAAGTTTGTGAGATTAGTCTCCCATCTCCTCACTGACTCACAGGGCTTTTGCTGGTTCCCTACTCACCCTGATGTTGCTCCAGACTGTCCTGGGTAGTTTGATCCAGGACCATGCCATTATGCTATGTCTCTATTATTTTTGTCATCTGTGTTTAGAATAAAGCAGACAGATAAAGCCAGCAGAGAGAGAAAAATGGAGGAGAACTAGGGAAGGGAAGTTGAGAACGTGACAAAACACAAAGGAAATACAACTGTCTTCACCATAGCAGTATTTTAAGAAACTGAATCTCACAAAGTAATGTTATAGAATGTTTCAATGTGCCAGTTCCCCATAGAGTCAGACAACTGAGACACCCAATCTTTTATTTTTTACATTTATTTATGTGTGTGTGTGTGTGTGACACAGCACTCTAGTAGAGGCAAGAAGACAACTCAGGAATGAGTTTTCCCCTTCCACATGGTTAAAAGAATCAAATTCAGGTCATCGAGCTTAGCAAAAAGTGCCTTTACCTGCTGAGCCATCTAGCCATCCTAAGAATTTAAAACTTTAAGTCACAAATTTATAGGAATATGTAGGGAATGTTATATTGTTTCTAAACCCTTCATAATGCTGGAGAGAGAAAAAAATAGTGCCCCTCAACTCATGTTACTGGTGAAAAGTAAATAATGAATGGTATCTAACGCCTTTGGGAAAAGACCAGGCAAATGTTTGTTCTGTGCCTATTGCAGGTCTTCAATAGACTTGATGCTTTCTATCACCATGTACTAAGGGAAATATAAATGATGTGTTTTGTTTCATTTTCTGGGGTTCTGGGAGTTGAACCTAGAATCCTTCCTGTACTATGCAAGTGTTCTCCCATTAAACCACACCCTCAGCCTGGTGTGTGCTTTTTAAAAAGCTACTTACAGGTTATATTTGCCTTTGCCAGACCCACACACCTTTGCAAGTCCTTTTGTATGTGCCATATATCTGAGCATAAATGCATGTTTTATTTCTTTATTTCTAGATCACTTGAAATTCATAAAGGGCAGACTTCTAGATTAAACTCTGAAGTGTAACATATCATGATTTAACATTTCAATAAGCTAATTTGCCAAATGTCTTTTTTTTTTTTTTTTAAGAGAGCAAACCTATCTCAGGAAAAGGGTTAAAATGGAAAAGAATCATATGTTTTTAAATACTGGGTTCTACAAGTAAGTGGCCACCCACTGCCCTTGGTTGTTTTGGAAGTCCATTAAAATCAGAAAGGGAAACGGATATTGAAAACTTTAAAGCTTTTAATGTTTACTTTCTTCAAGTAAAAATGCTATCTTTGACATGTAGACTTTAAAGGGTTACATTACTAAGGATTAAAATGGTCCATTAAAGGAACAGCCTGATGTTGATACTTATTTTAAAGTTGTAAAATGATGAAAGTAATTTCTGTGATACATTTTAAACTATGATTCACAACAGAGTTAATGGAAGTTCATGTAAACAGCAATGGAATAATAAAACTGTAATTTGATAAAGGTGTAGCCATCTATATTTCAATAGAAGTGTATGTCATGTGTTTAAGTAAAATGATTGCATATCATTTTACTCCCACAGCTTTATTTAGATGATTATTCTATCTACAATTCCATCACACTTACATGTACTGGTATGCATGTATTGTGTGCGTACATGGTCATGGACACACACATACACACACACACACACACACACACACACACACATACATACACACAGGCTTCACCTTTCCTCCACTGCTTATCAAGATGAACATCACACAATCAAAAGTGTTCACTAACTTGTCACAGACTTGATAGTTTCTATAAACTCCTCATTATGAGCCTTAACAATCCCTGGTTTCTCACAAGATGTCCTTGGCTAGGACTCCAAGCAATAGCAGAGAGGGCGCCTAAACAGGACTTCCCCTATAATCAAATGAATGACAACACTATGTTATTATAGAAACTTCATCCAGCAAAGGATAGAGGCAGAAGCAGAGATCCATAGCTAAGTGTGGGAGATTAGGCTGTTACATTGTAAATAATTGTCCCTCCTACTGGTTTAATAAAAAGCGCTGGTTGGCCAAAGGCAGGCAGGAAGTGTGGGCGGGGCTACCAGACTAGAAAAACTCTGGGAACAGGAAGCACAGAGCAAAATGCCAGAGAGAAGTCAGAAGAAGCAGAAGACAACTATGCTGATCTGAGAAAAGGTACCGAGCCCCATGGCTAAACAGGATAGGAGACATGGGTTAGATGAAGGGTAGAGAGCTAGCAAGTGATATGCCTGGGCCAAAGGCTGATGAGCCTAAAAATATTGTATGCATCTGTATGTCTCTGTGGGACTGCAGGTCTATGGGCCTAGACCTTGAGGTTAGGCCCAAAAGTCCAGGCCAGAAACCTCGTACTACAAATGGCAGCCCAGCGTGGGGCAAAAATACCCACATAAAGCCACAGAAAGCTTAAAAAATGGTGTAGAGCCCAAAGCAGCTTTTAAGTTGTGTCTCTCACATGAGCAATGGTACAGAGACACCCTGGTAAAGCATGTGGGCTTGAGCTACAATGACGGGGTTTGGCGTGCAGTTTAAGGTATAAAATGGCTTGTTCCTGAAGTCTCACAGGACCCTCAATATAAGGAAAAAGTTGTAAATAATGTATTTAAGGTTTTTTTCATAAGGACAAAAAGGAAACAGAATCAAAGATGGCTTTCTAGTAGTGGTTGTTTTCTTGGATCAGCTCTGTTTGCCTGAGGCAAACTGAGGCTTGGTTGTTTAAAGAGAAACTTCCTGATTCAGCCTTAGAGGCAAAACACTTGTGAGTTTTTTAAGAGGCCCTGCTGCCTAATAATTAAATAGAGTTAATGAGAAGCAGATGGCAAAGCTTTACTTGGTGATTCTATGGACCCTAAAATTCCCAGAGTACCTGGGTTAAAAAGATAAATTCTATGAAATTAGACTAGGAGCTGGGTGGAGCCATCCACCCATCCTACCAACCTTGAATCCTGGCAGCTTAAAGGTGTGTTCAGAAACTGAAAGAAATAGAAGAATCCTTGGCAGATTAAAGGTGTGTTCAGAAACTAAAAGAAATAAAAGAATCTGGGTAGAGTCAATCACCCTAGCCAAGCAAAGGTTTGGTCAGAGACAGAAAAAGTTAAGAAATAAATATACACTAAAGACAGTTTCTTGTAAAATGTCTAAGTGGTTTAGAGTGTGTTGAAAATATATATACATAGGCTTAGAGAAAGAAAAGAAAAGGTAGAGAAAGCCCTTAAAAAAGAAATAGAGTAAAATAAATAAATAAATAAATAAATAAATAAATAAATAAATAAAAAGCCATTTAAAGATGGAAAATACAAAGAATGTCTGGATACTGTATATTATTGTCTTATCTTTAAGCCTCTTGACTAAATATAACATAGTAAAAGCTGCTAAAAGACAGTTGATTATAAATGATGTTGGATTAATTCAACCTATATATTTTGTAAATGAGTTTACTTTAAAATTGAAATGCAAAGATATGCTACTTTGGAGAAGAGGTTTTCCTTTTATTTTCACAGAAAATGAGAAGCTGTGGATTTATTCCTGGATAAAGAACATAAAGTTTGATAGAGGAAGACTCTCTGAAAAATCTCCATTGGAAATGGATGGACCAGATGATTCAGCATTTCAGAACACCTCTGTTGAAGTTTCCCAAGCTCTGTATTCAGAACAACTTCAAGGAGACTGGCTGAGATGACCCAGCCTTACAGACTACTCCACAAAAGACTTGTCCATAATCCTAAATTTTTCTTTGGATTTTCATGGGATTGCCAATGCCCCCATTCAGCAGGAAGTAGCCTAGAGAATGATGCCCACATTCCCAAAACATGGATTATGGATGTTTGTGTTTATTTACAGTGTTGTTTATAAGTTGTTATAGATAATGGGGGAAAAAGAATTTTAGATTTGGAGTTCTTTTTGTTTTAAGAAGAGAAAAGGGGATATGTGGGAGATTATGTTGTTACATTGTACATAATTGTCCTACCCACTGGTTTAATAAAAAGTGCTGATTGGCCAAAGGCAGGCAGGAAGTGTGGGCGGGGCTACCAGACTAAGAAAACTCTGAGAACAGGAAGCACAGAGCAGAATGCCACAGAGGAGCCAGAAGAAGCAGAGGACAACTATGTTGATCTGAGAAAAGGTACTGAGCCCTATGGCTGAACAGGATAAGAGTCATGGGTTAGATGAAGGGTAGAGAGCTAGCAAGTTATATGTCTGGGCCTTAGGCTGATCAGCCAAAAACTATTGAAAGAATCTGTGTGTCTCCATGGGTCTGTGGGTCTGTGGGCCTAAACCTTGAGGTTAGGCCTGAAAGTCTGGGCCAGAAACCACCTACTACAGCTAAGCACCAGGTCAAGCTCTCAGTCTAGCCTAAGAGAGATAGAGGAGAGTGTATGTGAGCAAAGGGATCAGGATCATGAGGAGGAGACCGACAAAGATGACCTGAGCTATTGGGAACTACCTGACTTTAAAATAACAGCTGAGAAACCTTCATGGAAAGGAACTAAACCCTCGAATATCAATGACAGTATAACAGCATGGGCAGTTTGTGGAGCCTTTGCAGTAGGATCAGACTACGTTCCTGGTGCATGAAGTGACATCTCAGAGCCCATTCCCTACAGAGGAACACCTAACCCAGCCTTGATACTGGGACAAGGGAATTGGACCTACCTCAACTGGGCATGACAGACTGAACCTTGGGACTCCTTGCCCTCCTTGGGGAATTGACATGGAGTGAGGGTGGGGGGATAAAAAAAATAGAAAATACATTTAAATAAAAACAAAAAAAAAAAACAAAAAAAAACGGAAAACAAAACAAAACACAGCCCCTGGGTTCTCTTAGACATCTGTGAGCAGTCAAAGGGATGGGATTACAAAAATCAGCCCTTTTACCTTACCTGTGTTCCTCTTAGCTGTGTTCCTGATTTATAATTACTGAAAAAGCAGGGTTCTTGGCTAAGAAAGAACTCCTAAGTGCTTCAAAAGAAACTCCTAGAGAATTCCACATGCTCAAAGTGTATCATATCATATGGATGTTATATGATTGGAAGGAGATATTATTTGAATTCACTTAGCAAAAATTACTGCCATTGTGACAGGTTACAATCAACTCAGTTGCATGAAAATTATGAATTTGTTAAATCAGCATTCTTTACAGGGCTTGCAACTCCTGGAGCTTAAAACTATCCAGACAGACCTGTGAGGCAGCGCCTTGTTTCCTACAGATCACATGCACCTGCTTAGACACCATTTACACTTGACAGATGGTCATATCACTCAGGACATTTCCTGTTTAGTTCCATATTTAAAATCCACTACAGTGGAATGTAGACTGGCAGCCGACTTCTTGCCAATAAATACCCATACCAGGGGACATCAAAACCTTCTCTTTCTTCAGATGGAAACAAAACAGTTGTGTTTATATTAACACAACTTCGGTTCATTTCCTTTGCTGGAACCAATTATAATATGCTAAATGCCTAGGTTTTCCACAGTTTTTTCAAAAACAACTTTCTTTTTCAGTATTAGTCAAAGGAAAAACTCTGATTAATAGTTCCAAATGACACTGAATTTTCATTTCCTAAAATAAAAAGATTAAAAAAAAAGTAAGTTCTGCATGGTGTCTTCTTTTTAAATATTCCTGACCTTTAAAATAAAACATTTTATTAATTTAAAGCCTAGAAATATCAGTAGACATCATTAATTAAAGTGACATTAGAAATATAATTAATTTATTTTACTTTCCAAACCATTTTGATGTTTTCTTAATGTGAGATTAGTTTTCCAAGAAGCATAAGAAAACGAGTAAATTAAACAGTCAAGTAAGTAACTGTTAAGAAGTGGATGGTTGTCTTGAAAACTAGAAGGCATCTATACCTACACTTTTAAAGGCTGGGATATTAGGGTGTAAAACTGATTTTGAAAAAAAAAAAAGTAACTGAAATACTTTTAAACCTGTCTAGTAAATACAAACACACAGAATAAAGATGAAACTGAAGAGCAAATAATGATTAGATTACTGATTTAACAGAAGGTGAACTTAATGAATTTTTATTTCCAACAATGGTCTTATTTTTATCTCTTGACAACAGTCATTCTCTGCAAGCCCAAGAGCCTGAGTTTCCTAGCACTCACATAGAAGCCTGTACAGTGAAGTGCGTCTCTAACCAGTCTAGCAAATGGCAAGCTCCAGGTTCACTGAGAAATCCGGCCCCCAAAAGTAAGGTAGAGAAGGAAAGGGAAGAGGCCATAGGTGTGAGGAGGAGATAGTAGAATAAATGTGTGGTAAAGGGTTAGGAAACGTGGGAATAAGGGAGACCATAGAAGAGGGATAGACAAGGTTTAAAGAAAAGAATGTATTAAGAAACTATGGATTATGCACATAACCAACCACTTTTTAAGACTATACTTTTATTTTTTTTCATTAAAAATGTTTCATATAATATATTCTACTCATGTTCTTCCCTTTCCCCCAACTCCTCCCAGATACTCCCCACCCTCCACCCCAGTTTCTAGCCTTTCCCCCTTTAAAAAACAAACAAAAAACACACAAGAAATTCTCTCTGTGTGTGTGTGTGTCTCTCTCTGTCTCTCTCTGTCTCTCTGTCTCTCTGTCTCTCTCTCTCTCTCTCTCTCTCTCTCTCTCTCTCTCTCTCTCTCACACACACACACACACACACAGAGAGAGAGAGAGAGAGAGAGAGAGAGAAAACGCAGTGTGCATACAAAATCAGAAATTATAATATACAAACTAAAGGCCAATGAAACTAAATAAAAATAAAATTTGCACAAAGCAATCTAAGACAAAAATCTACAAGAGTATCATTGAGTTTGTTTGTGTCAGCCCTCTACTGACAGGCATGAGACCTACCCTTCAGTGTAGACTTAATGAGACTTTAATGGAGAAAACCAATCTGCAATGGAGAAAGCTAACCCACTTCTGAAGTGGGTATCAATTGCAGATAACTTTTTGGTTAGGGGTAGGATCCCATGTCTACTTCCCATTGTCAGTACTAGGACTCTGTGGTGGTGTGTATAAAAATGGCTCCCATAGCTCATAGGCAGTGACACTATTAGATGTGGCATTGATGGAGTAGATGTGGCTTTATTGGAGGAGGTGTGTCACTGTGCAGGTGGGCTTTGACCAGCTGGAACATTGTCTCCCCCATTGTTTTGTGACTCCATTCAGATTTTTCCCATATAACATAAGGTAATATGTGGAATAAAAGCTTCTACAATAGCAGGTTTGGACTGAAACATTGTTGAATGTTTTCAGTTTGCACTGGAACCCTAACTTGGTAGTGTAAACGTCAGCCAGCTGATACTGGTTTTGAGGGCAGCTGAAGCTTAGCACTGTGAGAGGACAGGACCATTGGTGAGGGTGCAGCTTCAGTAGCAATAGTGCCAGGACTGAGGAGTCATAAAGAGAAGTAGAAGGTTAACACCATGGAAAGGGCCCAAGAGAGGCAACTTAGAAAAGTACAGTGCAGTTGCAGCAAGAAGTCCCAGTATTTTGGATATGTGAGTACCATGGGATGACCACCAAGAACGGCAGCAGCAGTGGAGTGGAGCCAGCCAGAGCTTAGAAGACAAGGTGTGTGTGCTGCAGAAGAAGGAACTGAAGAAGTGACCCTTTGAGGAGCCCAGAAGATAATGACAGAGTCCCAGACATTCTGAGCTATTTACACTTGGAGTTTGGTTTTAACTTGTTTAGAGTGTGACTGTGCCCTGGTTCTTCATTCTTAAAGTAAGGAACTAAGTTCATTTTGATTTTAGAAGAGCCCACAATTGAGAGACTTTGGGTTTTAAAATACTTTGGATTTTAAAAGAGACTATATATTTTAAGAAGATTGGATTTTTAAGTGTTTGAATTTTTAAAGAAAGCAGGCTGGGCAAACCAGGGGGAGTAAGCCAGTAAGCAGCTCTCCTCCATGGCCTCTGCATCCATTCCTGCCTCCAGGTTCCTGCCCCATTTCAGTTCCTGCCCTCACTACTATATGGAACTGTGAGTGAAATGAACCCTTTCTTCAAATTGCTTATGGTCGTGGTGTTTCATCAGAGCAATAGTAACCCTAACAAAGGCAGGCATCATCACTTGGGCTTAATAGGCCATATTACTGTGCAAGATTTCACAATTTCTGAGGCTGAAATAGAATAATTCTTCTAAGGGTTAAATGTGTTTGTTTCCAAATTTTCCAAATTTATTTTAGGTAGCAAACATATACACAATGTTAATTTTAGTCCCCATATATGCATTTCAAAAGCAGTAGAGCCAAGTGAGGTGGTAAAAACCTATAGCCCAGCACATAGAAGACTGAGGTATCACAGTGAACTCCAGAGGTAGGAGGGAAGGAAGAGGGAGGGAGATGGGAGAGAAGTAAAGAAAGAAAGAAGAGAGAAGAGAATACTTTGTCATTTATAACAGCCACGCAAGTTTTTCTTATTAAATTTAATCATTTAAAAAGCAAAGTTACAAAAATAACTCCAAACGAAATCACAATACAGGAATACTCTGCATGTGCCTATAATTCTTCTGGAATACATGCGGTATTGATAAAGCTCAACACTTTCACACCAGCAGCTAAGCATTCGAGGACCCGATTTCTCACAGCACAGACAGTACCCAAACAAAAAGCCATTTTCCTTTAATCCTCCAGGCTTGAGTTTAGAAAACTGATGTCCATCTTTTTCAGAACCAGGACTTCTAAATCCACTTGATTCATAGAGCTATACATTTGAGAGAAGTACTTCTCCATCACTCTTCTTCATCCTGTGAATAGTGTGAATTAGAACAATTGATTCAATGCCAGTGAAGGCAGCAAGTGCTGTCATAGGGTGGGATTTAGAGAACTGGGTGTAGAGTGTCTCCTTTTGTGGAACAAAATCCCAGTAATGTGTTTTGGTATCAACATAATAGAGACAGTGACTCTTCCTAGATGAAGGGATCAATATATTCACATGAGAAACTCTACCTACAGCAGCATCCCATCCCTGGCTGTCCTTCTCAGACAGTGATACATAGTGCTAGTGAGGGATTATACCCAGTGCACTTGGGCTTGATCCACTGGGGCTCTCCTGCCAACAGGCTGTTCTCTCCTAACATTAGCACCAAGTTGTAATACTGAAATGTATTAGACCTACTCACAAGTGTGTTTTTTCCTTATATATCTAAAAAGCAAAAACCACGATCAATAATCACTTGTATGAAAACCCTGGAGCAAAATACATATTGAGATTCAGAATCATTTAATTTAAAAAAGGAAATGCAGTTTATATCCAATGTGCAGTATAAAATCCCCTGTGAGAAGAACCATTTCAGAAGTTCTGGTGTAAAACATATGAATATTGATATCAGGTAGTTTTATTTTTCTTTCTTTTATTTTTTTAAGACTAACAAACCTTACATCAATCCACATCAGTCTCTGATTCCGCAAAGAATCAGCTCAGGACAAATTTAGTTGGAGTTTGAAATCATAGGTAAGCAGGAATAGATCTGTAGTAGTAAATTGGGAGATAAACTAGGTATTTTACAAAGAATCTTTAAAAAAAATGTAAGTGAATATATTCTAAAGGGAAATAGGAAGCTCTGGAAAACACTGAGTGCCAACAAGGCAAGAGCAGGACACAGAAGTTTTCGGTGTAGGGCCGGAGAGATGCCCTGTGGATGAAGCCGTTTGCCACTCTGAAGCCCACATAATGGGGGAAAGACAGAGGTAACTCCACAAATTGCCCTGTGAGCTCCCCATGGGTACTGTAGCACAGATTCATACACATACACACATATACACATACACAAACACACACACACATACACCATACACACGCACAGATACATACACCACACATACACACACCACACATACACACATGCACAGACACCACACATGCACACACACCACACACACCACACACATACATGCACACACCACATACACACATGCACACACACACACACACACACAGTTAATTAATTAATTAATTAATTAATTAAAATCTGCGACGAGTCTCCAAATAACCAACACAATTTTTATTAAAAAAAAAAAAAAAGGGGGAAAGTCACATGTTCAGATTCTGAAATCTGATCAGACTCTACACTATTTTGGATTTTATGATAATGTGAAAGAATAGATTGGAAGTACAAACTGAAAGCTGTATGTTTTATTGTTTTCTGGCAAGGAAACAATAACCAATCAGCAGGAAAAGGCCAGTTTCTTCTCTAAATAAGACCAGGACAACAGGATTTGCACATGGAAAGAATGAAGGAAGTTCCTCCCTTTGCTTCCACAATAGCATTAACTCTAAAGGATCAATGGCCTCTGAGTAGATAAGATACAGTGAATGTTTTCAACCTTGAATCTGACAATGGAGTCTTAAATATAGCACAAAGGCACATGGAAGAAACAGAGAAGAGAAAAACAGGTAAGTGATTTATCACCCAAATTATAGTTCTTTTTGTTTCTAGGGAGTGGAGAAAGACTACAAAATGGAAGAATAGCAGTAAATTACACATAATATAAGTATCAGGCATCTGGTACTTCATCCCTCAAAAAATTCATTCAAGTACTGAGGACAAAAGTAGTCATGAAAGAGACACATACATGGAAAGGTGATCGACATACTTAATCACAAAGGAAATAAATACCAGAACAAAAAGATGCCACTTTATCCACACTAAGATGCCCAAAACAAGATAACACAAACAGAAAACAACATCTTGGTAAAAAAAAGTAAGAGAAAGACCATCCTTCCATGCTGCTATTTGAGTTGTGAGGACAGTAGTAGTCTCTGAGAAGGCTGAAAATGACCCAGCCATTCCAGGGCTAGGTAGAAAACTACAAGAATTGACAGCAGGAACTGAAAGAGACTCAGTATACAAAAAAAAAAAAAAAAAAAAAAAAAAAGCCAACGGAAACAATTCAAGTATCTATCAATAGATGATTTAATAAATAATAGCTGGTATATTTATTCAATATATTATTCAGTCTTAGAAATGATTGAAATGCTGGTACATGTCAATATGTCACAACAAAAGGAATACAATATTGTAGATATGCTAAATGACACACTACATGGGTTTGTTGCATACTTCATCTCTTACAATTTAAAAATTATATGAAAATATCAGAAAACATACTTTAAATGGGTAAATTAGATAATACAGAATTATATTTCAATAAACCACTGAAATTTTATCAACCAAAAAGTATCATTACTGTCAACCAGGAGTGCATAAAAAATGTGCTAAACATACAGCATTTCCCGTGTATATGACAAGTGCAGATTCCAGACCCTGTTATTCCTGGGCTTGAATAATGGGCTTTCCCTTCTTCCCATTATATAACACTAGTAAGCTATTAGGCCTCCTTACGCTGCCATGTCTTCTTTTGTGAAATAAGGATCACAGTACCTTTTTCTTAAGGCTGCAACAAGGATCAAAATAATAAATGTTTGAAGTGTTTAAACAAATGCCCTCTGAAGCACACTGGCAGTGATTGTCACTGTCCTGTGAGAGCCACCCTACTCCCAGGCCACTCAACAGCAACCTGCTGCATGGAAGACAAACAGAAAGGTAGAAGCCAATCAAATATGACCATAGGGAGAAGGAGTGACATCGCTGAGGCCTAGGAAATCATTCAGCTTAGGGAACAGAAATAAGAAACAATTAAGAACTTAGACAGTCCTGGTTAGGTGTCTGAAGATGAAGGAGAAAGCAGGGCTCCCAAGCTACAGCACACGTATGAATTGTGATATGTACTTAATGAAAAATCCATACTTAACAAATATATTATTGTATTATTAATCTACAGTTGTGGGACAGACTCTTGGTAACTAACCCTGAGAGAACAGTTCACCCAGAGAGTGCTCTTGGGAGTCAGGGAAGAAAGGCTGAGACAAGCTGCTTTTCAACAAAGGACTCTCTGGAGCTGTAATGGCCCCTGGACTTATCTTGAACTGAGACAAGAAGCAAGGAGCTCAGCACTCCCTGCATTGTCTGCAAATTTTTGTGAACAGCAGCCCGGAAGAGGAATGCAGGTCTAAAGCAGCTCCTATCACTGAGGTCAAAGCTCAGAACACCTGGAAAGAAAGCTCTGTAGCCACTCTTTGCACTTTAGAAATAAAACATCATACTTCAGAAGAAGAATCCTTGCAAATCTCAGTGCTCACCACATCCTGTGTTTCATATGCTCCCCAAAGCAGCAGCAGCAGCGGCATGGCTTGAAATCCTTTTAGAAACATATATTCTTATTTGATTCAGAGCTACTGAATCAAAATCTCTAGAGGTGAGCCCTAGGTATCTGAGTTTCAGTTAAGAATGCCAGGTAATATTAATGCAGATCAAATGGAAAGCCCACAACTATTTATGTTCTATAATATGTGAAATGTGTAGAATATTATTCTACTGAGAACAGTACTAGGTTCACTATAATCTTAGAAATGTAAATCATAGGCTGATGCTCAGGGCCACTGGAAAATAAGGCAATTAGTTCAATAAGCTTGTACTCTGACTTGCAGTGGTCATGGGATTGTTAGTTTATAGAGTTGCTGCAGGAGGCTGTATTATAATGTGACACAGGTCAGTGGAAATTCATATTAGGAAAAATAAGCTATACTCATTGCTAAATTAATAGATAAAAAGAAGTCCATAGATATAAAAGAAGACACTAAAGAGGAAACTGTAAATTGAGTAAAGCAAAATGATAGGATTTGGACAACTTTAACGTATTAGTGTGTGACTCTTCCCTTAAGCTTTTAAAAAGATTTATACGTAAAGAAATACTGAAATGAGCTTAGAAATGAAAAGGAATTGGCCTGAAGGCAATTTGTCTCTTCTGAAGAAGAAGTAGTATTTGTAGCTAAGAGGGATGTGCAAAGTAGGGAAAGAAGGGAAAATCTTCAAGTCTGCATTGGCTCTATATGATAGATAGCACTGAGACAAATTCCAGTGACAAGGTGGTGAAAAATCTGCATGGGTATTGTCACTTCAAGTATTCAATAGCACAAGAGTCATGGTGTAGTCTGCAACTCATTAGAGCATTCCAGGAAACCTTCTGGAAAGAGATAATTGAAGTGAAAAAGGTCCACATAAATAGCTTCAATTCTGATGGTGTTTTATCTGTTCCTGGCACATCTTACATTTCTCCATAGCTCTCCACTCTTCAGTCCATTTACACATCTACACACCTGTTATTTGACATGCACAAGCAGTCTTTGAGGTTGGCAATAAGCCCAAGTGACTTGTTCAAGAGCCCACAGCAAGCTACCTGAACTACCTGGGAGATAGGCAATTACTGTCCATTATTTAAGTCTCCTATGTATTCAGGGTAGTTTACATAGTCCACTGGCTTATTTAAAAAAGGAAAGAAAGAAAATTAAAGCAACCTTACAAAATACTTCAAATGAAACAGTGGAATTTCCTTTTAGAAATGAGGAAGCAAACTCAGGAGGTTTCATATTTGCTCAATATCACACAGATCTTATGTGGAAGAATTCAGTTCCAGGAGAACATAGTTTTAAAGAGTGTTGTCTCCCTCTCCACTATCTCAACTAGTATACAGTCTGGAAATTATGCAGAGCTGACTTTGAAATGTGCACCCAGGAGAGAAAATGCTACTACATTAGAAAAACATGCACACTTTTATTTGTGGCCAGAACACTAGCAAGAGTGTAAATGTATAAATTGACAAATTAAAATGCATTGAAGCTGAACAAGAAAAGAATAAATTTTAAAATGAAGAGTAAATAAAATATGGTATTGAAAATCCCATGGTTTTGACACACAGACATAAAGATATTAGGAACTAGTTGGTTTAACTCCCAAAATAATGCATCAGAAACAAGACCCTAAAATCATTTATATGTTCATTGAACCAGAAAATCAGTTCTGAAAGTAGTAAAGATATTTTCTATATTTAAAACAGACCTGTATTTTTCCCCTCAGAATTAATACAGTTTTTATAGAAACCAGTACTTCAACGCAGTAACTTGTTCACCAGTTAAATATTGATGTGCCATTCTCCTAGCATAATGACTGAACAGAATACTCCATCAGTGTGTTAAAGCAGTCAGTGCCCCTTAGTGCTGCTAAACAGGTCAACAATTACCTTCTTTGCTGAGTAGCTGGTTTCTACCAAATCTGCAAGGCAAAGGTTCACATTGAATGGAAAGGAAACCCATCCATTCATTTACATAAAAGCTAGCTGTCATTTGAAACTCAGAGGCAACCATCTCTTCTCAGACTGCAGGACAAATTTCCTCCACCCAGCTGCCAATCTCTGTTTCACCTAGAAAAGCCTCAAGCCCCCTTCTTTTGCTATTAAATTCCATATTAACACCTCCCAGCTGCCAAACCTCCTCACCCTCTCCTTTGTCTACCTTTATAGTATGTGATCAAGACCAAATGCTCCAGCAAGCTTAAGTCTTACAGATGCACAAAATACACATGGGGAAACAAAGCCTTCAGTAACAGGGGATCCTTTAATGTTTAATTAGCCTAAGCCTGCTGCTTACACATATTGTTGTCTACTGGCTGTAAAGGTCCATACTGGTATAGTTTTAAAAAAACAACAACAAAAAGTTTTCTCTGGGATATTCATATCTGAAGGTCACAATCTAGTGATTTTTTTTAATTCTCTTAAATATAGTTTAATAATAATTTAAAACTCAACTGCTTAGTATTTTGAGCCATCATTTCTAAGTATATTTCTGTAGTTTTTCATTATTTATAGGCTATTACTTATAAAAACTTCATGTGAATTTTGCAAGTTGTTTGCTTTAATATGTTTGTTGTTTGCTTCCTTCTTTCTCTCTTCCTCTGAATCAAAGTGTAAAAGATCGGTTTTCCCCGAGAAAACAAAAACCAAAAGCTTAAATTCAGAATCAAACATCTGGAAATAGGAAATCAAAGACCATATTCTAAAATGTGTTAAGTTATAGAACAAACACACAAATAGAGAACCAACCTGATCTCTACTGTGAACAAGCTTCCTGAAGATTCTTTGAAATTAAATGTAACTGCTTTTAAATATACTTCCCAAATTAGCAAAAAGGAGACTGTGTATTATTCACAAACAAACCAAAAGAATATGCTTCCAAGGAGAACACATTGCTATGCCCAGCCAGAAAAGAACAGAATAGTTGTTTTTATAAACAGGTGGATGATCGATTACATTGATGACACACAGACAAACAAATCACTGACATGGGCAAAAAGTGTAATCTGAACTGTTGAGCATACTTTGTATTTTTTAATTTGCATCAGAGACAATGCGTCTAATACTTATGCTGTCGCTGACTCAACAACACGCTACTGCAAATTCTAGAAAATCCCTTGCTGGCTGATGCCCCCACAGGTCTTATTAGTGAAACTGAAGAATACCTTTTATCATGTCAAATATGTTCAGCTGTTTACTGCATGCAAGTAAGATGTGTCGGACATCATTCATCTCTTTGACCTTTGGCCTGAAGATCTAAACTGTAACTAGGGTGACCAAGGCTTGACCTTACAATGCTGAGAAACTTTAAAGCTCTGCAGTATTTTGGGTCACATTGTTAAGTTAGACAAAGGGGTAAAGAAGTAATGTGACAGTTTCCTGGGAATTAAGGTCAGCAGGTCAATTCTACTGGGGGTTTTTTGTTTGTTTGTTTTTTGGTTTGTGTGTGTGTGTGTGTGTGTGTGTGTGTGTGTGTGTGTGTGTGTGTGTGTGTGTATTATCAATGGAATTATGGGAACTAGTTAAATTTTTACCTGGAAGAATTTTTAGAATAGTATTTTGTTCAAAGCTGTAAAAAGTTTTTATAAAATCAATTCATGAATCTATAAGATAAGAAAGCCAAAGACATAATTAGTGTCCAACGCTAATAGTGTCTCTTACATCTTACATTTGCAATACAACACACAGATTCAGGGTCTACACAACCACTAGTAACTCATTTCATGTGCAGATTCTGTTTCAATCAAGAAATAAGATGCTAAGAAGATAATGGTAGGGATAGAACACCAAGAAGATAGCATAATCATACCTTTTCAAAATGGATCTTAGGAATAAAATCACAGCCATTTCCCACATATCTATGGAATAAAATTACTCATATGCATATGCAGTATTTGTTTGTAACAATTTGTTTGTAGCATTTTGTTCTCTAATAAAAGCCTGTAATAAACAAAATAATGAGCATGTTTGCGCACACAGGGGCTCTGCACTGCTCAAGGCTGACCACTACTGCCACTTCGGAGGGCCCCTACTGTGGTGAGGTGTGCTCGCACTGTATAATTAAAACAACACTTCACACACAAACTGTTGAGTCCCTATTTCCAAGATTTTCTAATTGTGCCAATAATAGGCCAGATTAACCCTTTCCACAAAAAGACACTACGAGGCACCCTTTGAGGGCATTGTCTTGATCCCTCATCATTTCTATGATGAATCAAAGGAAGCTAATTGTGTGTAACTGAGTAGGACTAGGGTAATATTTTCCTCATAAGCAAAGCCAAATTAAACAATATTCCTGCCAAACAATTCAATATTAAAACATATTCTAGCAGACAATTGCAGGTGATTTACACTGTTGGTTATTACCTTTGTAAATAATATGCTCTATTTTTTTCCTAATGAGCTGCTAAAGACCGCATTATATCCTAAATGAATTTCATCTCATATTTAAAATTAGGAGACACTTTATACAAAAATCTTTTTTTATATATATACATATAATCACACAGATATTCCCTCTGTGTTTTCCTCCTAACATTATTAAAATCTTAATTTGAGGAGTGTGAGGCAAGCCAAGCATCAGGCCAGCTCATGCCCACTCTCTGGAATAGGGGAGTCCCTTCAGACTCAGCTATAGCAGCAGCAAACCACTCCTGGCTCCACTCCTAAGACGTCACAAGACCTGGAAACTCGTGAAAATTAAATACGTACTTTTAAAAGATCACAACAGGAAGTTCTGTGGAGGAGGCTGGGAGAGATTGCCACAATAGGATGAGATCATGCAGATGGCCTTGGCTCGGAAATTATGGGAATCTACTGAGCTTTGTAGTTCTAGAATTTGGAAATTAAAAATCTACCTTCTTCTACAGTCTCTTGAAGGACTGGTGTAAATACACCCAGGGACATGAAGGATAGAAGGTACAAACAGCTAGTGTTTCAGCTGCTCTCTAGTTATTGATTGAGGTTAGGTGTCGAAGTATCTTGAATTATCCTTTCTCAGAAAATCATATATTTTGCTCTAAATCTGAAAAGCATGGATGTTACAGAATTCTCCTAATACTGCCCTTCTCTCTGAGACTGGCTTCATGTTGTCTCCCTCACCTTGGCCTTTAATCAGCTGTGTTGTGACTCACTCTGCTTTATACTTCCTATGGTTCCTTTCCTTTTATCTCATGCTGTTCTTTGTTTCCATTTTTGCTTTCTAATAAATACATTTGAGATTATCTATTTTCCTGTGTTTACTTCTTAAGGTCTATTATACTGGTTTGGGTATAAAATAGTATTTCTCTTTCTAAATAGTTTGTTATTTATATTTCAATGTCCTTATTGCAGAAAGTTTTTACAAATTTATTTTATATGTTTTAACTTCAAGTAAGTAAATGATTTGACCAATCTGCTACTTTAAAAGAAAAAAAAAAAAGTGCTGCCCTTAGAAACTGAAATAAGAGCCGACATGCCATTAGCTCTGCAGCACTGGGCATACACATGGCCCTGGGTTTACTTTCCAGCCTTAGAGGAAAAGAAATTAACAGTGGTTTGTGAGACTTCCTTTATGTGCTGTTTAGGAAAGCCCTATGTTACCCATAGTTCTACTAGTCTCCATTAGCTTTACATACTCTTTTCTATACAATCCCTTCAAAACATGTAATAGAATAGTGAGAAATTGGAGCCTGGCATGGTAGTGTGTGCCTGTAATCCCAAAACTCAAAGGCTGAGACCTAAAATAAAGGAAGGAAAGAAAAAGAGAAAAGGAAAGCATTGGGACCCAGATAATTGACTGATCTTAAGTATATGGTGAAGCACAAGTTGACCCCAGGCCTACTCTGAGGTCACCTGGACCTTAACACCTTGAACAGATGCTTCCATAATCATCAGCCCTCATCTCATGGCAATAAACATTATTTTGTTTAACAACAATAACTACAAAAAATCTGAGGTAAAGAATCTGCAACACCTGCACTAAGCCCCTCCCTGCAGCTCTGAGGATCCCTCAGGGACATGAGGAAAATATGTTCCTGTGCTAGAGTGATAGGGAGTGAGCCATGTAGATGAGTGGTCTGTAGCTCCATCAAGGAGATCCAGAACCCCAGCAGGCCAGGAGAAGATGATCAAGTCATCTCTGCTGAGGAGGCAGAGAGGCACGTGAGACACCAGGCTAGAAGTTTCAACACTGGCCAGATACACCAAGGAACAAGGATAGTTCATACCTTCCTGACAGCGCAAAGTCCCAACTCTCAGATGCCACTAGAAATAAGACAGACACTATTGTTTCAAAGCACTGCTTGGAGTCATTTGTCATACAGTTCAGAACACTGAGATGGCAGCCAACGTGAGTAAGCTCTCAGCAAACATCTCTAATGAGGGGACACATGAGCCAATAGTGAATGGATGCCAATATAGAGTCACAGGAAGACTTACTTTGTCTATAAATAATGAGTTATCTTTTCTAATGACATTTTGAGTCGATATAACATAGGAGAGAATGTGTTAACAGCAAACACTCAGAGGAAGCAGGCACTACGCAGTGTTCCTGTTCAATGGGGAAAAGTTTTCGGCAAGACCTATGAATCTCTGCTCACATGAGTCCTAGTGCGGTCTCACAGACAGACGTTAGTCAAATGGCCACAAAGAAGATGAACAAGATTATCATAAAGAGGATAATCTATCTACAAGCGAGGGAATCGGAGAAGCAGAGAGAGTTGACATGCTCAGGAAAGTAACAGAAGGCAATCAAGAGTGAATGGGGGGGGGGCAAGAAAGAGAGAAGAGCACACATGTTTATAGTGGAAAAAATTCACTCATGGCCTCCTGGAAACAAAACCACACAAACGCCACACAGGTTTTAAGAGCTGCTTTACTTGTCTGCTCACTCAGTCATTTCCAACACCCTCACTATAGCTACTGATCACTAGTTCATTATGTAAACTCATTTTAGAAATTCCCTTAGTAAGAAAAAAAATCAAAAACAAAAAATATCAAGTCACCAAATGCAGACAAAACATTTCTAAAATCATTATTTCTAAAGCTTACAAAATGTCTTTACATTCAATGGAATGGATTTTGGCACAAACTGCTCAGACTCACAAAATATAAGAGCAAAAACTGTAGAAGCAAGACATAAAAGGGGAATTGAACAATTAGGTACTGTCTTATGAGAAAGAATTTGGAGTTTTTATATTTAATTTTGATATTAACAGTCACTTGTGTAATTAAACAATTTCCCACTGAGCTGAACAATTATGCCAACAGTATTAACAATCTGATAATTCCCTGAGCTTTAGGACCTTCGGCAGCATATATACACTCTAACATTCAGTGTGCTGCCGATCAGCTCCTGTCTGTGCCCTGAAAATGCAGAGGTTCATGGAACAAAGGACATGGAGATTCTTTGATGGTTCCCTGGAAAAGAAACTGGCTTATGTGCCCCCCTGAAAGGGAATTAAATAGAAAACCCTGCATTTCAATAACACTGAAGTACTGACATCAGTGGGCTGGGGCCAGGAAATTCAGTGTTAAAGTGGAGGCTGGCACTCCTTCTCAAGCTGGCCATTGTCCTGCACCCACTGTGGAGCCTGCAAAGTTAATTACATCTAAGTTCTGGCCAGTTAATATAAGTAGTTCAGAAAACTTTATAGGTATTTCACTCTTTAAATGGTCTTTGGGGCTCCACTTCCTCTTAGTGAGACACAAAGAACCCGTGTAAGTTTTCTCCTCTTGTAAAAAAGAAAAGGGGAATTTTAAGCTAAAGAATTTTTTTATCTTATATATGCATTGTCTTCCTAAGCTCAAATAAAAACTACCATCTGACATGCTTCATGTTTCCCCAGGGCAGAAGTCAGAAGAGTTACCATCAAAAGCTATGCTTAATCTTTGGCTTAAATGCTTTTCATATTTCCTAGTATGGACATAGCCTTTCCTCTTAGCTTTGCTTCCTAATTTCTGAGACTACATAACCTGAGAATTACAACTTATATATCACTACTTTCCCATAGATTGTTCTTAAATTGTAGTTTGTAAACCACTGAGTTGCATTCTAGCATTAAATTTAAAGTGACATTTTCAAAATAACTGGCAAAAAAACTTACATTTATCTCTAGTAATTGTGTCTTGGCAACACTATAGAAGTTATTCCTCATCAAAATGTTCAGCTAACAAAATAACTGGTTTCAATTTCAGAAGAATTTATATTTCACTCTATTCTAAAATCTTCTTTCCAGGAATTAAAATTGATTTTCAGCTGCCAAGATTTTCTTTTAACTAGCACAGAATTAAAAAAAAAAAAAATCATCTTGCTTTATTTATTTGAAGCTGTGCTAAAGAAAAAAATGGTATATTTCAAAAATATGTACTTATTAAGTTTCCTCTAGATATATCTTTAAAATGGTGGTCACATTTCAAATAAAGAGTTCACATGTTCTAAAGTAAATTTACCTAAATAATTACATAAAGAAAAATGAGATGGCAGGCAGTCCCTATATGGAAATACCCACACTGGATTCAAGGAACAGCTTCTTACCCTGAGCTACATGAAAGCCCCTGAAATAGACTCCAAGTGACATCAGTGAACATGACAGGGCAGACAGATCCGAGAGCATGGGCCTCCATAGAAACATTCAGAAATCAAGCCAAACTGTCAGAATCAACTGGAGAACACTTGGAGATTTACATCAGCTAAGCAAATACACAAGGAAGCTTAAAAATACTAGAAAGGATTACAACACTTGACTACATATGCCTTTACTGTCTAGTTGTTCACCAGTGTGGGATTTCAGTCCTTGGGACTGGAGGAAGCAAAGACCCATTCATAAAGGATTGGTTTGTTCCCATCTGCATGAAGAATTCTTTGACAAAAAAAAAAAATACTAAATCCTTTACTTTGTTCCTATCACTTGAAATGCCTGCAGTAGAGAAAAGGCTGTAGGAATCCCTAGAAAATGTGAAAAGGTACATGAGCTTGTTTTGTTGGTGTTTGTTACTACAACAAAATACTTGAGACAGAATGTCTTGACAGAAGAAGAGGAGGAGGAGGAGGGGGCGAGGAGAAGAGGAAGAAGTCTTTGATACATTCAAGGACATAGCACTATCATAGGCTTACATCTGGTTAAAACCTGTGGAATCAATACAGAGTGTATATGAGAGCAAGAGATCCCATTCTGTGGCAGAAAACCAAAGCACCTGAGGCCCATCTGAACACCTTATTCTCAACATCCATAGTTAATCTAGACTGTATGATTTTTCTAAAAAAAAAAAAAAAAGTTCACTGACATTAGAAAAAAAGAATCCAAATTTCCAATGAGTAGAAAAGGAAAGACACCATGTAAAGATGAAAGAATCAATATAAGAAAACATAAAAATTATAACTATGTGCACATAGGCCATCTCCTGTGTCACTAGCAAGTGAAATGTCACTGGAGGATAACAACTAAACCCATAAAATATCTTGAGACAAAGGAGAATAAATACAACATACTAAATTATAATATGCAACAAAAGCATTCTTCAGAGAAAAGAATGTGGCTATAAACGACTTGACTTAAGGAAGGAAAAGATAATGTAAGCTAATAATCTAACTTTAGTCCTTCAGAAGAGAGCAAAGTAAGCCCGAAGCTGTCAGGATAAAGGACAGAACAAAGGTCACCAGAGATAAATGAAATAGAGTCAAGGGGATCAGGAGAGTTCATGAAAACATTTAAATAATATCAACAGAGTTAATAAGCCTTTAGTTGTACTAAAATAAGCATATTGATACAGTAAGAAAATCAGAAATCAACAGACAACATTATTACCAATCTTAGAGAAATGAAGCTTTGTTATAAGGGAATACTCTGAATATCTCAACAAATTAGCTAGGATCAACAATTCCTAGAAAAGCACAAACTACCAAACTGAGTCAGTAATCAAAAATATCCTGTCTTGTGATATTCTGTTCGTGTTCTGACAAATTAGCTTGCCTGGGCAGAGCAGCCACTAGTTAACCATAGAGGCCAAGGTGGTGGCACACATCTTTAATCCCAGCACTGGGAGGAGGAAGCAGGAAGATCAGGAATTTAAGGCCATCCTGGGCTACAAGTGATTGACTGAACCAGTCTAAAAGATAAACCAGCCTAATGGTTGTTGTGCATGGAATATAAGATGAATCAAGACAAGATATGCCCTCTCTGTTTGCTCTGAGGATTCGGACAGGGAAGAAGTCTTGCTCTGCTTCTCTGATCTTTCAGCTTTTACCCCAAGATTTGATTCCTGGTTTTTATTAATAAGACTAATTAGGATCACGCTTCAATATCCCAATAAAGAAAAGCACCAGTTATAGCAAACATTTGAAAAATTAACATCAATCCCTGTCCACATCTTTCAAACAGGGTAGGAGGAAGAGAGGCTTGCTAACCTTGTTAGGGACCTGAATCAAGTCCAGACAGAACATGATACAAAATAAAAAATACAAAGCAATATGGCTTATGAATTCAGTGCAAAAAATGTCATTGAAAGAGGTCTTAAATAATGAAAGAAATGCGAAAAAGAAAAAGAAAATTGGTGGACACACACTTCTAATTTCAAAACTTACTACAAAGCATCAGTAACCAAAGCCAATGACACTATTACAAAATAGGACAATGAGGGAGAGAATAGATAGTGCACTGCTAAACTCAAACATCTCTGGCCAAGTTAACTTTAACAAGAACACCAAACTAGTCTCTAGTGTGATGTAAGTCTCTTTAATAAAGAATACCATGATAACTGGACAACCTTATACAAGAAAATGAAGTTAGACCCTGCCTAATTCCATATGTAATTTTTAAACTTCAAATAGATAATAAACTCAGGCAGAAGAGATAAAACAATAAGGCTGTTAGGAGAAAAACAGAAGTATATATTCATGGCCTTGGATTTGGTAACAAAATTTGATATTGTATACCAAAAGCATAAGCAAGAAAAACTAAATACGTAAGTTAAACTTCTTTAGAATTAAAAGTTTTTCTAAATAAAATAACTACCAAGACAGTAAACAAATAACACAGAGGATAAAATAAAATATTTGTAATCATGTATCTCATAAGTGTTGAGTATCAAAAATATATAAACAACAACAAAAATAAATTTTTAAAAAGGTCAAAAGACTTGAATATTTTTAAATCTCTTCAGAAATATATATGAATGGTGACCTCAACAAGCATGTGAAAACACACCCAGTGTTCTTTAGTGACAAGGGAGATGCAAAGAAAAACATCATAATACTATTTTATTCTCGGTACTATAGGTATAATTTTTAAAAATGGAGCATTATAAATGTTGACAAGGATATAAACAGTTGGAATACTTGTATATCTCTGGTGGTAGAGGAAACTGTTCGCACTTCTATGATTTTTCAAAAAGTTAAGCATTCTAATATGGTGGCAATGCCTTTAATCCCAGCTCTCTGGGGGCAAAGGCAGGTGAATCTCTGTGAAATTGAGCTAGCTTGGTCTAAGGAATGTGTTCCTGTGTGGTTGTTTGAATAAGAATTACCTTCATAGGCTTATATGCTTGAATGTCTGGTGCCCTCTTAGTGGAACTATTTGGGAAGGATTAGGAGGCATGGCCTTGTTAGAGCAGGTGTTTTTCTGGGAGTTGTCTGAAACTTGAAAAATCCAAGCCAGGCCCAGTGTCACTAACTCTGAGTGCAGTTTGCAGATTAGGATGTAAAGCTCAGCTGCTGATTCAGTGCCCTGTTTGCTCTCACCATACTGAACATGGACTCACCCTTTGAAACTGTAAGCAAGCCCTCAATTAAATGCTTTCTTTGGTAAAAGTAGCCTTGGCCATGGTGTCTCTTCACAGCAAATAGAACATGACTGAAACACTCTGTCTCAAAAATACAAAAAAGAAAAAGAAGGGGAAGAGTTAAGCAGGGCATAACCCTGACATATACATGAACACAGAAGCTTTGCATATGTACAGAATTTAAAGTGTATAGCAATATTAGTCATACTATCCAAAATGTAAAGATACTCGGATAGCTATGAAAGACTTTAACAAACATACACATGGAATTTATATATATATATACACACACATATATATATATATAAAAGAATACTACTCAGTCTCAAAAAGGAATTAACTATTGGCACATTGTAATTTGAAGGCACTTTGAACTAGTCACAAATGGTCACATATTGTACAACTGATTATATTCACATGAAATTTCTAGGCCAGCAAATCCTGAGAAGTTGAAAGCACAAATGTGTCTGCCAAGAGCTAGGAGGAAAATGAGGAAAGAAGATAAAATATGGATATAGAATTTCCTTTGGGATAATGAAACTATCTTGAGATTGGAAGTGGTGGTAATACAGTGTGGATACACTAATTGCCACTAAATTGTTTATTTTAAAAATATTAATTTTATGGTATATGAATTTCATAACAATATTTTTTTCAATTAACTCATACAACTAATTATAGAGCTAAAGAGTACAAATTATCACACAGGAAACAGAATTAACCAACCATAAGAACCTGCTCTGCAATAGTGTCTCTGAAGTGGTGGATGGATTACAAAAAAGAATGATCACACCATCAGCAGGGAATTGCCTGCATAAACTGGAGTTCTTTACTAATGACCCTGCAACCTTGGCAGGAATCTGTGGAAGTCACTTAAACCAATGTTTCTGTTTGGATTACCACCTCAACCACCAGGCATCCCCCACATCACCCCAGTCCCCCCTATGCAGACACACTCCCTGGTGGTAATCTTGTGTGAGTGAAAGAAAGGAAAGAAATCTACAAACAGGAGATTTTTCTTAACTCGGGGTCAGTTTCCAATTTTTCCACAAAGAAACCATATTTCAGTTACTTAGAAAACATAAAAAACAAAAACCATTACCTATACTTAATCACATAGAGTTCTAGTGAATAATATGGGATGTAATTGGGACATCTAAGTTTTTATTTCTGTGTTTGTTTGATAACTAAAATATGCATCCTATTCTAGTATATGACATTTAAATTTGGTGTTTTTTTTAAAAGCTCCCAGAAGATTTATTCATTTTTTTTTCTTGTGCAGTCATGACTGAGAACAAACTAGACCACAGAGTTCTCCTTCTTGGACACATTTTCAACAGTTTCTGGTGTGTGGGGGATCCTGATCCAATGCACAACATATGACCTATATTTTGTGTTCATAATGACTTTAGTAGGCAGTGTACTGCAAGGGTAAGAGATTTGGGGACTAAGTTGCCCTGGTTTACACATCACCTCTGCCATTTACCAGTAAGGCAGAACATGGTCACATGGTCTCTCTGGATTTTTTTTTCTTTCCACAACTGTAAAATGAATTAATTCAGTAGTTCTCCATTGTAAAGATGGATGGATACAGCATAAAGTTCAGAATTCTATTATTATTTACAGGCAATAAAAAAGGACATTCAGATGGAACAACTTAGCTAATATTACAATTTTATTATAATGTGTAGGCTGTGGTACAGTCTTTAGGAAAGTGCTAATGGAACTGTATAAATAATATAACTGTGTATATATATATATATATATATATATATATATATATATATATATATAAAACTATAACTGTATAGATAACTGTGTCTGTGAGGTGTCAGGCAGTTCCTACTGTTTCTCAAAAACCATCTGTTAAATTTTCAGGAATTTCCTAAGCTGGCTATTAAGCACAGTTGTTAGTAATAATCAAATTATACCTTACACTCTTAAAATTAAGTTACAAGCTAAATAAAATAAGCACTTAAAAGGTATAACTTCCTACTTATTTGTTTTATATTTTATCATATCTATGCTCTCCAAATTAATTAGAGACCTTTCTTGTTTACATATCTTTTGTAAATCAAAAGACAACTCATTGCAATATCTGTTTCTTTTTCACAGTTGCTAAATCCCCATTTAAGGAAAAACAAATCAATTGCAAATTCTCTTCCTGTTACATTTTCCCTCCAGCCCAGCCCAAAAAATTCCTGAAAATGACAATTTCATTTTTCTATGTTTATGAAATGTACCTAACACAAGAACTAATTCAGATTATGCAATGTTAACTTGGAGCTATGGAACTTTTTTTTTTCTTTTAAATTTAAAAGTTATCCACCGTGCTGGGGGTGGGAGGTGGGGGGTTGTGGGTGATGGCACACACCTTTAACCCCAGTACTTGGGAGGCAGAGGCAGATGAATTTCAAGGAGTTTAAACCATCCTGGTCTACATAGTAAGTTCCAGACCAGAGAGGGTTATATAATGAGAACCTAGCTTTCATAAATAAATAACAGCTAGCACAGGAAGCAGGTATGGGGGGGGGCAAATGCCTGGAATCCTAGCATGAGAGAAGCAGAGGTTAGAGGATGGCTACAAAAGCTGGTACTTTTATTAGGACATCAACGACAGAGATGGAGTTTGAATGAGCCCTTGGAATAAAACTCAAGAGGATAGAGATTCGCCTGTTGTGCTTAGCACAAAAGCTTAGCAGCTAGCAAGAGCCTGTGCCCCAAGGGTTTCACACACCACACCTAGGGAAATAGCACTGCATATGACTCCAGGAAACCACTAAGTCTATTTATGGACCAACCTCTGGATTTTTACTCCTCCTGTTTTCATGAAATTACCTATCTAACAGTTGACATCAAGATTATAGATGTTTAGTGGCAGTGATTAGAATTTAGCAAACAATTATTATTTCATGCTGCAATTTTTGCAGACCAAAAGTTACCTGAATGTCTAATTCAGTTGTACCGGAGTGGAACATAGGATTGTGTTCTCTGTACAGGGATGCTACTGGATGTTACAGAAGCTGACACCTGGCCCACTGGGCAAACCTGCAGTACCAGAACTATAAACATGACCTTTATTAAGCAGCTACAGAAGGATATGAAATGTTGTGATAACTAGAGATGTCAATAAGTGGGAACTAGAAAATAAACATGTACAGGACATACACAAAGGAAACTCAAGGTTAAAGTGACCTCAGGATAAAAGAAAAGAAACCTAAATGCCAACCAGAGGCAGTGGGAGAAGTAGTAGGTTCCCTCTTCTTAGCCCTTTGTCACTCCATAGTAGTACATTTTGTCACAAGCCCTCATGCTTTCTAAACTGCTGCCTGGTCTATCAGCCATTCTAAGAACAACAAAAGGCTCAAGACCCAGTTGGGTGGTGGTGCACAGGTGGATCTCTGAATTCAAGACCAGCCTGCTCTACAGAGTGAGTTCAAAGACAGCTACAAAGAAAAAAAAAATCTGTCTTATAATAAGGAAAAAATAAAAGCAAAACTCAGTATCAATACCTATCCTAAATAGTTTTATATTTTAACCTGAGAAACTTTCAGACTACTAAAGTAGAATGTTTATAAAATATCAGTACATATCTGATATTTGGGAAGAATCAGTAATTTCATTTTTACTGTATGGTATTTTATCTTTAAGTATCACTCATTCATTTAGAGGAAGGATTTTCTTTTTTTTCCTAGACAGAGTTTCTCTGTATATCTCTGGCTGTTCTGGAACTCACTCTGTAGACCAGGTTGAACTCCAACTCACAGAGATTTGCCTGCTTCTGTCTTCCAAGGGATTAAAGGTGTATGCCACCACGACTGCCCAACAAGAGTGTAAATTTAAATCTACAAGGACATATGGCTCATCTCGCACAGGATCCATCTAAATGTTAGACCTTAGCAAGGAGTGGAGGCTGAAGAGGGAATGTGAAGATCATGGTGAGTCCTGGTGAGAAAATCCACCCGCGGTAGAAGGACCACCCTGGCCCTGACAGAGTACCGCAACAAGGAAATAGTAGGAAATAAAACAAAAGGTTCTCAAAATCATCACACAATAATCTAGAAGTGGCTAATAGAGGTCTCTCCTAGAGTGAGTGACCATAACACTCCATCTAATCAAACATAGATGAAGCACTGTAAGACAGCCTCCATGAACTGACAAAGCTTGTCATGTAAGCACAGAGATAAAACTCTACTAACATTAAAAATTAGAAATCTTAGTGTAGAAATTGCACTTCCCAACTCTCTTCAGCATCTGTGGCTGCTGACAACCAAGAATAACTAGAACATTCTGTTGTCTGCTCAGCTTGGCAGTCCTGTCTTCTCTGAGAGATGGTTACTTTTGTTGCTTCTCCAGGGCATCTGCTACAAGTGAAATAACAATGGCCATAGGCCACTGGGTATGACCATGTGCCAGACACCATGCTAAACACCTGATAGCTGCCATATCACCTAGTGATTTGGGTTGAAAAGGAGGGTCAAACTAAAGACAATGAGGGTCTAGAGGTAAGCATTCCTGAAATACCTTACCGTGGTGAAAAGATGGACAGCCACAACAACAGCAAACAATAAACAAATGGGAACTTTAGATCTGGTGGTGGGATTTGACAGCAAGGATAATTCATTTGTCCTTCCAACAACTGCCTTAAGCTAACAGGACAGTTACTCTAAGAGAGATAAAGGGATTCAGCTAAGCGCTTACAAACAGCACTACAGGTGAGTTCCATACCCCAAACCCACAAAACACAGCTTCCCAAAGTAAAGAGTGCTGAGTGAAGAGGTTGAAACAATAATTTATTACCTATTGCTCTCCCTTCAATCTTATTTTGCTTATATTTTTCATGTATGTTCTTGACAAACACAATTGTATACATTTATTGTATATAACATAATTCTTTAAGACATATAAATTGGGCTAATTAATATCTGAATTACCTCACGTGTTTTACTAAGCACACTTAACTAACACTTATTAAATACTGCTATATATTGATATTAATTACAGTCACCACTTTACATAAAATACCTGTAAACTTATTCTTCATCTCTATTCTAGCTCTGTTGCTGTGATAACACAGTCCAACCGAAAGGGAACTGGTGAGGAAAGGGTTAATTTGGCTTGCAGGTCTGTTCCACCACTGAGGGAAGTCAAAGCAGGAAGAGAAGGCAGGAATCACTTTAAGACTTACTGACTCACTTAGGCTCCTACTTAGCTAGCTTTCGTAGACAGCCCAGGACTACCTGCCCAGAGAATAGTACTTCCCATGGTGCAGTGGGCCCTTCCACTAACAATCAACTAACAATCAAAACAATCCCTCACAGGCATGCCCACAGATCAGCCCGATAAAGGCTATTATATAGTTAAGACTCTTTTCTTCAGGTGACTCTAGGCTGTGCAGAGTTGATGATCATTAAATTGAAATGTTCCTTTGTCCTCGTGTCCACACACACACACAAACACACACACACACAAGCCAGTGGAAATCACTGTTCCAATCTCTGCTTCTCTTAATCCAACATTTTCAAATTTCACTTATGCATGAGATATGTGATTATCTTTTTGTAACTGCTTCGTTTCATTTAACATAAAGTCCTTAAAATTTATGTTGTCCAAATGACAAGGTTTCTCTTTTATAGGAATAAACTTCTAATATGAAGATATACTCTATCCATTTTCATTAATAGATACTGAAGCTGATTCCTTATCTTAGCTATGCTGAATGAGAACAAAGGAGTGCAGGCTTCTCTTGAATATGCTGATTTTATTTCCTTTGTATACATGCCTAGTAAGAGTGGTTATGGATCACATGATAGTTCTATTTTCATCTTTTGAAAACTCACCAAACTGTCTTTCATGTTGGCTGAACTGATTTATTTACTGCTCATCATCAGTGCTGTTGGTTTGTGCTTACCCACTACTATATGCCACCTTGATTTTATCTATCTGTCTGTCTGCCTATCTATTTTGGAGACGGGGTTTCTCTCTGTAGCCTTGGCTATTCTGGAACTCACTTTGTAGAGCAGACCATCCCTGAACTCGCAGAGATTCACTTGCCTCTGCCTCCTGAGTACTGGAATTAAAGGCATGCTCCACCACTGCCTGGCCACACTGACTCTTTGATAACAGTTTTCACCTGAAAAGTTCTTGCTTTGTACCCCCTATTAATCTAAAACGTGGGATGCAGCCCAGGCTGACTCATTCTCAACTCTCTTCTTAAAGCATGCCCAGGGCTACTCTTGGTTTTTACATGTAAATGTTGACAGAATATAAGTAAATGTCTTCTTACATTCTCTGGATCTAGGTATTTGAAAAGTTATCTAGAACTATCACTTTAAAAAAATAACTCAATATCATGAACTTTGGGGCAAAGCTCCACCTGGGTGTGAAACCTTGCTATGATGCTGTCTGATCCTTGGAAAGTTTCTGAAGCACTTGGCTCTCTCTGTCAGAAGAGAGGGTAATGGCATTAACTTCCTGATAGGGGTGTTAGAGCATTAAAAGACAAAATATAACTAACACATTCAGAGGACTAAAACATAATATATACTCAATAATGAAAATTACTATGGGAGCCTACTATCCTATAAACTGCTTCCAGTAGCAAATTAATGTACTTGAGACACTGCACTAACCCCTTCAGGTCATCAGATGACACTCTGCCCTGCATTACTCTCAGGCTTCCCTGCACCTCAATCTACAAAGCAACATCTGCACTTGAAGGGGAACTGAGATGCCATAAAGCCCTTCTCTTCTTTGAAACTAATCCTTCGCTTCCATATTTCATTCTATTCTCACATCAAACCTGAAATGCTCTTTCCTTTTGAAAATGAAGTGTTTCCATTTGAAGGGAAGAAATAAATTACAGCTGCAAAGATAAGTTAATGTTCCAAAGGGCCAGGCCTGGCATTTTTCAGAATAAGACATGTTTAATTCAAAAGAGATGGCTTTGCACAAGATCAGGGGTAGCACCAAAGTTTTTTTTTTTTTTTTAATTTGGGGGAGGGGTGCACAAACAGGCTCTTTGGCCATATCCCAAAACATGGAGAGTACTGCTTCATTTGCTAAGATATTTGCATGGGTCTTCTCAATATTAAATGGACTGGCACATTTCCCTACATCTGCCTTCCTTGACAGATGAACAGAGCAGATTCACCAACAGTAAACTCCAGCACTGGCTTGTCAGTGGCTGACAACCACAGTATAAGAGACCAGGCTCTGAGAACTGCATTTTACCACTTCATTTGCATTATTTGGCATCTGAGGCTGGCCCTAAGGAACTCCCATATTAAATCTAGAAATTATTTGTGAATACAATATATTTGTTTTCTTCCCTTCCTTTCTTGAGAAAAGGGTAGGACAGCTTCTCACAAGAAAGTTACTCTTAGGACTTTTGTGCTCTGAGATTATTCTAGATACAGTTGTGTTTTCTTTCATTTAATTTGTTTTATTAATGAGTGATCATTAAGGAAAGAAAATATGTGGAAAATATTTTTTAAAATGTCCCCCAGTGTTCTTCAGATGTGACAGGACACACATGCACTTAAAGCAGCTGTGACTGTATGTATGATACTTATACAAAATCAAGCCTACAAAACCCTAGCATGTGGATGAGGGGTTCATGAAGCCCTAATCCTAGCTGAGAAGCTAGTGGCAATAGATGGCTGCTGGGTAAAGGGGATTAGTTTTCTCTGGGTATGCAGCCCCTGATAGATTAGCTATGTTTCAGTAGATTGTCCTATAGCCATGCATATACTGGCAACACAAAATGGACTCAGTGGTTTTTCAAAAAGGTGCATATGAAATTGGGAGACAGAAAGAGGCAGTTGGGGATAAAGGAGTTGAATGACAGGGAATGGTGAATGACTTAAAAAAAATCCTATAATCTATATTTTATTAAAAAAAAAAAAGACAGTTCTAATCCAAAATTTGGGACTGATGTAATTGATGGATGAGGATGTCAAGAATACTGTGTTATCTATAGGTCACTGAGTGCTATTATGGTGGCTGCATCTGTCAGTCATGCCTACAACAACCCTTTATGTTGGTCTTGCCATGTGACTTCTTTATTAGATACAGGTTTATAGCCATGATTTTTCTTAAATTTAGATGGACTGTTGACTACAATAATAGTAATACCAACTCACTATTGAGGACAAGTTATGAAAATACAAGGCATCCTGCCTCGTCCTCTTGAGATGTTTGTACTTGAAACCTAGTCACTGTGCTAAAAGAAAGTCTAAGTGGACTAGAACATAGCATGGCTCCAGCTGAGCTCCCAGGAGAAAGGAGAAGAATTTTGCAGCCATGGAGGTGAGTCATTTCAGAAGCACATCCACCCACACATAAGCTTTCAAGCTAAAGCCTATAAAGCAGAAATGAACTGTAACTACTGAGACTCAATAGAATATATTGCTGTTATGGGGGGGCACTAATTTTAGGTGAAATAGCCAGTTAGACTCTCTTGTTGTTAATACTATGTTATTTTCTGAGACAGTCACTCTATGTAGCTCAGTCTGGCTTAGAACTAATGATTCCCAAATGATTAAAGTCTTAATAGACCCACAACAACTGAAGTTTCAGTAAGAGATTATGTGCCAACACTTTGATAGCAATTTTAAGTCTAGTAACTCAGTTTGTTGGGAGTGGAAACTCATAACATATGGCAGAGAGAACATTATTATTCCCAGTTTACATACAGACATAGTCAAGGACACACACTGATCAAGCAATCCTTTCACCAAATGAATTTAGTTCATGTAAAATCTGGGCAACGAATTATGTGTTTGGCTTTAACATTTATCCTTCATATAAATTGATCAGTAAGATACACAGTCTACTAAATATGAATCCAAAAAGTGTTTTGAAGTTCTGCATCCCTGAGAACTGTTCATCTGAATCCTACTCTTCTTGTTAAGAGACATACAATCCAACGTGTCCCCTCTCCAACAATGATTAGTCTCTACCTTCATTCCAAAGCTTTTTCTACCCTTAGTGATCAGAAGGCCATAATGAAAATATCCAGTCTTTCCCAAAGATGCATGTAAATAACAATTTTAAGACTGAAAACAGGACAGAATTATTAATGAAAAATTGCAAAGCATTAAAAAAAAACACATGCTAGTACTCAGAGACAAAACTATTGTTAACACTTTGATGTATCTCCTTTCATTTTCCATATTAAAATTTGGTTTTTAATATCACTGAAATCATAAAACTGACAGTTTTACATTCTTGGTTCTCATTATTACATAACCGGTGCATTCCAATGTCATTTGCTGAAACCTCCAAACACCTAAAAAGCACCCAAAGAATTATTTCTATAGATAGGTGTTTCTCTTACTAGTGGATGTCTCATTACATCCATTTTATTTTACCTCATAAATAACTCTTCACTGAACATTTTTCTCACAGGTTCCCCCTGGATAAGACATTACTGAGTTAGGGAGCAAAATGCACTGTTGAGGCCATGAACACACATACAGAAGGCCCAGAAGGTACCGTTACACATTCTGTCGCGTTGCGTAGCACTTTGTCCCACATTAATTGGCATTTAAAATATTGCTTTGTAATGTGACAAGTTGCAAGGTTGATCTTTAATGTTCATTTTTGTGGGTCTAGAGACAGGATCTTATATAAAAGAACATAGTGAACATTAGAAAACAATATACCAATGTTCCTGACATCTATGTGTGACCCTCACTTATATTTAATCCTTATGAAAATAATAAAAATGATATTTGTGAAAAATAATAAAACAAAGCTCAGTTGAGATGAGATACATAGAATTTGAATAGTTATCCTAAATGAGTTTCCCTACTGAGATCTAAATCTAGGTATACCTATGTCAAAATCTGGGTTACTTCTGCTGTTACAAAGCTCACTCTGTCAATGGCTGACCAGAGAAGATGGGTAATGCAAAGAGGAGATGAACCAGATTCATTGTTTTTGTCCCATCTTATTAATACAAATGTACACAGGAAATAATAGTCTTCCAAATTATATTTTCCCAAGGAAATCTAAAAAATGTTTCAATTTTTGAACATATAAGTTTAAATAAAGAAATTTATGAACTATACATTGGTATTCTTACACAGCAATGGTCCCCAACTGTTGAAGTTACAAGATTTTCTTACATTCTTACAGACTATGAAGGCCACTCCCAAAACTTCCTTTAACTATTGTATTTCTTCTGTTTATTATGTAAAGCATTGAAGTAGATAAGTTTAAATACATAAAATTTAATCTTTAGGAAAAACAATAAACCCCCATATAGTTATATAAATAAGTATATCTTCCAAACCCAACATTTATTCATAAAAGTATTATCATGTCGCATGTCTGAAAATCACATTTGTCGCTGACCACACTAGACAATCAAGTGCCCTCTTCTGCTTTGGTATTCAGTGCCTTGATAACTGCTCATAGATTTCCTGGAAAACTACATGAGTGAGAATTAAAGACAGTAACATGTTACTATTATTATAGAACATCCCTCCAATAAGAGAATTCTTTACTGTCAGCATAATCAGAATATCACAAATGATTCCTGTGAATAAGACAAAAGAATTGTAAACATTTATGTTATAGAGTTTTTTTGTTTCTTTGTTTCTTTGTTTCAGTGTTAGGTATTAAACCCAGGGCTTCCCCCCTACTAGACAAGTATTTTGAACTACATCTCAGCCTCAAAAACATTTTGTAAAGTTACTATTAAAACAACAAAGTAAGCACAAAATTATATACTGGCAGACAATACACCAACAAAAGTACACAAACATGATTATTATTGAGAATATATAGATACCTGCTACAATACATCAAGAAGAATACAAATCACGCAGGGAGCAGGAAACATAAATACTGCATTTCAAAAAAACAAAATCCAAAGGACCCACAGCCTTTGAGAAGATAAGCAACCCCACAGGAGCAGAATACCACTAAGGTTACAACAAACCAATCCATGCCCATTAAATTAGCAAACCCAGCTAGAGACCCAGCAGTTAAACATTCGGTGCTATTACTGGGTACCTGGGAACCACTTCGCAGAATTATCAGTGATGGCTGACTACTCACATGTCCTCTACCTTCTCGTTCCAGGCATCTCATTTCTCCTGGTTTGGTGCTGACATTCTTCTAGGGAAAGCAGACCTATCAGCCAGCCATTCACCAAGTATTCAACATGGGCACTGCTGTATCCTCCAGTGTCAGCCAGAGACATGAAGGAAAGTCAGCTCAACAAAGTTAGTGGGAAAAGTTTCCCTGACCTTCAAAAACCACACAGAGACAAGATGTCCCTGGCTATTGTTTCATGTGTAATTCCTTTAGAGAAAACTGCTTTTCCTTAAACAAAACAAGCCACTAGATCAGGGGATCAGCAAACCCAAATAACATGTCTTTATTTAAGCTATTTTGAGATCCACCATTACTCAGAATTAAAAACAACCTAACAGAAAGTAAATAATTTTTCAATATACTTTAAAAAACTTCCATTGCTGGAGTTGGGAGGGATGGCTCAGTGGTTGAAAACATAAGCTACTCTTGAGGAGGACTAGAGTTAGCTTTCCCACACCAGTTACTTCTTATGATCACCTGGAATTCCAACTCCAGGGGTCTGATGCCCATTTCTGGTCTTTGTTGGCACTGAATTTACATGCAAAAAGGACACAAAAACATACAGACATACCAAGTAGTGAAAATAATTTACTTAAAAATAATTGAAGATGATGTTCTTAAAAACCATTTGTTTTAAAAGTGCTACAACCTAGAACTTGAATTTTCAGGTATATAAGGCAGAGACACTCTCACAAGTGCAGCTGGAGGGTTAAGAATGAAGAAGGAATATATCAAGAAATAGTGATTTCTATTAACTACAACTGATGGAGAATTACCAACACTAATATACTTGTAATATTTGTACAGGGATAAGTTGTAAAAAATATCTTAGATGGTGGAAATTAAGATTACATCTCTTGTCTGTCTCTTATTATGATCATTTTTCCAACATCCCACCAAAACAGTATCATTTAGTAGTGAAATTCAAAGTGAATATACAATTGACTGGAATAAATGTATCATAAACAGTAGGGGTCAATTCATTTTTTAAAAATCTTTATAGCTCTTGAAAATGTCTAAAGCATTATGCCTCCTCTCTTAAAACATGTCATTTAATTTTATTACAAATATTGAAGGGAAAGCTACAATTCAGGAATCTCCCCCAAAAGAATCAATCCTTGAAATTAATAGAACAATTGTTTTTTTTAAAAAAAATAATGAGTTAAGAAAATCACACTTTGTCTATTAATGAAGGTTACTCTTCATTGAAAAAGAAAGTGAAAGGGAATAAGGAAATTCAGGAGAGCTAAGTGCAAACAGAAATATATATTAGGATTCTGGTATATTCAACAAATAGCATACCCCTAATGGGTACAGCTTTCTTTTTAATATTTGCTCTCATGTACTTTCTGTCAGAGATTGGGATAAACCCTTATATCAAGCATTTCTAGCCTTTGTTCTAAGATCTATATATTTGCCTGGCTTTGTATTGTGCCAATTCTTTGACTATGCTGACCATGGAATGTTAGACGAGATGTTAATCTGGACACAAAGCAGAAGTCTCAGAAAGCTGTCCCACGCTCCAGAAGCAGCAGCTGATTTGGCTGTGACACATGTTCTCATGCACATACTTCAGTTAGTAGCCAAAGCTTAATTGTGGCTTTCTTGACAAGTGTCAGCTTTCATCCCCCTAAAACAAAGAGTCCCCCTTTCCATACAGAGCAGGCCATTTCTCAGTGGAAGCATTCCTGGGTGCAGAACTGACTAATGATGTGAGGATCTCAGGTCTCCAGTAAACTTGAAACTGACAGCTTCGGAAAAGATGTAATGTTTTCCCTAAGAAGAATATGAGCGATGTTAGGTCATATTTATTAATACTTTGAAGCAAGAACACAGCTCCATGTCATGTGCCCTAGATCCTCTTCTCCACCAAGGAATTGCTAATTGAACTCCCTCTTAGCTTTTCTTCCGCTCTGACCATATGACTATCACTATTGGGAAACCCATCCTGCTATGTTGACATTATCATTTTGTCTAAATTTATGAACCACCATCATCTTCCCCATTGGCCTTTGTAGTTTATTAAGTTTGTGGCTTATTAACTCTATTTTCTTTCAAAATTCACCACCTAAATGGTATAGGGAACAAATGTTGTCAACATTCTTGAGAAATTCCCTTCTTCTTCCTAGCTTGCAGGAACCATTTAAGTAACTGGTAAAGACTTCAAGACCTACCAACCAGGGCTTTTCTCACAACAGGGTGGCACACTGCTTGCTATTTTGGGTTCTCTGACTTTCTCTTTTTCTATCAATTCAGGTGCGTTCTCTCCTAAGCTGTTTCCAGTCTCATTTCAAATGTCTGAGGAGCCCAGAGTGCATTTTGTCACATCACTGATGGCCTCAGTCACAGACTAACAACAGTTTTCTGTGTCTTTGCTTGGGGTTCTTTGAAAGACTGTTTAGCTAGCTATCATGGGATAGTTTAGGGGCTGCCTACAATCTATGTTTAGTGGGTAAAACAACTTCAGAAAACTTTAGTTATCAACTCTTTGGATAATAAGGAGTTCAATGGAGATAATCAGATTTATGACATATAGTTTCATAGTAAATGAACTTTTATTGAAAAGTTAGCCCAGAGCAGACACAGGAAACAGATCAAACCCAAAGGATTTGGTAAAATAGCTCCCCCTTACTTTCTCCTTCTCTCCTCTCTTCTCCTCCTCTTTCCCCCTCCCCTCCCCTCTCCTTCTCTCCCCTACACTTTTTGCTCTAAATTTCTGTGTAAGAATCTCCAAGTAAGAAATTAGACAAGGTCCACCCTTTTCCAGGAAATTCAGAGATTTAGTAGATGGCAGTAAAATCAACATAAGAAAAAAAATGCTAGTGAGTGAGAAAAGGTACATACATTAAAAAACAAAACAAAACAAAACAAAACCAAAACTGTAAATAGCTGTTTGTCTTAGAACCATAGATAGATATTAGCTACACACACACACACACACACACACACACACACACACACACACACACCACATCACACCACCACACATGCACACACACATGAATGAACGACACTTTAATATTAATGTCAACATTCACATAACACTTCTTAGACTATCATTTGCTGGACAGTTTCTAGATAGATGTTCCTTTCAGATTGGAGGTGGAAGTAACTATTGTTCACACCAGAGGTCTTCCCTAAGCATAAAGAGCATCAAGAAGCGAAGAGAAGAATTTAAAATACGAACTGTAGAACATAAATAGCTAGGAAGTCTACAGGGACTGGAGAGGGGCTACAGGTGTAGTGCTTATATTTTTTTGCTATTTAAACTGGATCTTGGTCACCTAAACATTTCTTTCTGCCATTTCAATACACTGTATTCTTGAGTGTTAAACTCAAGCCCTTTCCAGCTTTTGGAAGTCCATAACAACAAGTTTATATGAGGCCTGTCTTGGTATCTGAGAGGAGGCCCTGAAAGCTGAAGCACTTTCTTTAGGGCCAAACGGAAAGCCTCAGGATCTTGGCCCAGCTAGCTCCCCATTTCAAAGTTTTCCTGTTTTGTTTGTTTGTTTTTGTTTCTCCATGTTAACAGAAAGCAGGAAGGATGATCCTGGGAGAGTGAAAAGAGGTCAAAGGCAGGGACCCCACAGCTGGAATCCCCATCACACCATCTGCATAGTCAGTTTTCCCTCCATCCCTAGCCTTACCCTGTCCCTGTGTTGTGGGCAAGCAACTGCTAATCTACTGGAATCACAATTCCTTCTTTCTTTGCTGGGGACCAATAAGAAGCATTTTGAGTGTTTCTCTTTCTCTCCAGCTCCACATCCATTATCTTACTCCTAATCTCAGGCAGAGCTGCACTCTAATTTGGGTGTATGGGGGAGGTGAGCAAGGAAATAGAAGCTCTGATTTTGCTTTGATTTCTGCCTAAAGACCTGTAATAACAGGTCTCACTCCAATGCAATATGTTTTGGAAATACAGTTAAAAGGAATGTATATTGTTTCTAAGGTACATTTAAGTGTTGACTAAAAGGTAAATATCAGAACAGAAGAACTGTTTAATATTACATTTTAAAACCCTTTTTAGTATTCTATGGCATCTGTGACCTGCTAAAATCTAATTATTTCTCTAATACTCGGTGGAATTGTTCAGAAAGATATGGTACAGTTTCTAACTGGTGTGTTAAGCATCTGGCCTGACTCCACAGAATTCCAGATAGCTGAATGTGCACTCTATATTTTATTAACACTGCAGAGGTTCATGCTTATTTGCAGCACTGATGTGCCCTGACATGCATCACTACCTGTTGATAGGGGAAAAAAAAATGGCTAGACTCAGGGGTCTACAAACAGAAAAACTTTTCAAAGCTGTTTTGGCAACTTTAACAGAAACTCTGGGGTGGGGGGGGGGAAGAAAGAAAGGAATAAAGAAAGAAAAGATGAAGGAAGAAAGGAAGAAAAAAGAAAGGGAAGAGAAACAGAGTAGCTTCAAATCTATAAGTTTATAAAACATACCCAAGCTTTAAGTTTCAGTAGGTCAAATCCTCTGAAAATATCATCTCTAACATCCCTTGCTTCCTTCTCCAATTTAAAGATCTGTTTTCTTTGGGATGTGCCCCTCTGTTTCTAGAAGGGTCCACCAAGTTAAGGACAGCTCCAAACGGAGAGTGGTTTACCAGTTTATCTCCTCATTCTTATATAATAGCTTCTGGAGTGAGAATCTAGTCAAGTTTAAACAAATGAGGGTGCAGAAGCTTCTAGGTAGAGGTTTCTCCTCCCTGAAATTCTGTGCTAATGGGGATGGAATATGTGTTCCTGGTGCTGCCTAAAAGCAGGTAGGGCTCCCAAAGGCCCACTGTATAAAGCTTAAAGAGTCTTTTGGCACTGAAAAAGCCAGAACAGAGAGCAGGAGAAACTGCATCCCTTGCTGGCAAGGGATTGTCTTAAGATTTCCCTGAAGCCACTCAGTATGTTTGAAGTTATCACATAAGCCAGTCCATTTCAACTGTAGACTGGGCAGTACAGCTAGGATGGCAGTGACTTGCAATCCAGAGAGTCTCAACTGATAGTATTCAAAATGTTTGCCTTACCAAAGCCAGAGCTACCTTTTCTTCTCCCCAGAACTGTAGACTTTATTGTCATTGATAGCCTCCAGGGACAGAAGATCATGAGCAGTGTTTCTAACTTAAATAAGCTTTGATGTGTCCTAAGATTCAATCTCAAAATATCACAGGCAGAGGTGGTTTGGGATCATCTATAGCAGTGTCTTTTACAAGGTAGTCAGTAAGTACCTGTGAAGAGAGAAAGAGAGATAGGGAGTGCTCCCGGGAGGGAGGGAAGAAGCAAGAGAGTGCCTGGCAGTGAGAATTCTTCTTAAATGGGGCTTCATATCAGAACTCAGGACAGAAGGGTAGCTTCAGAGGCCAGAACAGAATCCTAACAGGCAAACATCCCCTTCCCTCAACACACGTGGATATACAGGGAAATGGCAGAGCTTAAAAAAAGTCATTCCTGATTCCAAATGTAATGTTCCCTAATTTTGATAAGGGAACAGCACAGAGAAAAAACTCCTCTGATGGATCAAATGTCAACTGTCCGGGGCTCTAAACATAGGATGTTATCAAAGTGGTTCATTTCCAAGCTGGTTGTTTCCTTTTGGAAATATATATATTTTTTTTCCTCAGGAAATCCGTGGGCCATTCTACAAAACCAAAGAAATGTAAAGTAACAACAAACACTTTTCACCTTAAGAGTCTTCTGGGGCTCCACTAGATGTTCAGTCCTGGGAGCATGAAGCCCTGTGATAAAAGAAGATAGGAGACAAACTGCCTCCACTGAACTCCCATCTCTACTGAAGGACTCCAAAGAGAAATGTGTAAACTAAAAACAAACAATGAAACCATGCTATCGGCCCTGCCCTGCCATAAATGATTAATACCTCTTTTTTTCCACATGCCCAAATGCCCCTATCATAGTAAGAGCAGTTCCCATTCTGTTGGGTAGTTCCTGAGTCATGCTCTGAGCTAATATACTCAGAAACATTAAGCGATTATTTGTCTACAGTCATGTGGCAAAGCCCAAGAGAGAGCAGAGATCAGCGGAAGACTCTGAAGCCCATATGCTTAGACTCCTCTGCCCTCCACACCACACACATACTTTTGAGTCCTTCCCGCTGAGAGACTCTTCACATAGCAGCCTAGAGGGTGTCACAAGGCAAGCTGCACCATCCCCCCTTCCTCCAGTTAGGACAACTACATCCCTTTCTTGTTAGTCTCCTCTAGGATACACAGTAGGAAAGCAATCTGAAGTAACTCTTGGCATTTTAACCTTGCTAGCGGTGGTGCAGAAAGTAGTTACTGGAGCACATGTCAATGTAAGGCCACTTGAAACTAGCTGAGTTTCAGGGCTCTGATATTAGTAGGAACTAGACAAACCCACCCACTCTGCTCGCCCAGGAGTATATGCGTCTGTCGGGCCTTTAGAGTGCTAATCCTCGAGACTGGAATTTGGACTCTGACATTCACATGCTGGAAGGAGAAAACTGATTCCTGTAAGTTGCCTTCCGACCTCCACACTTACATCATGGTATGTGTATATTCTCCTAACTCCATATACAAACAAATAAATGGAATTTAAATTTTGAAAAGAGCATATACATTTGTAAAAGGAAAGATAACAATGAAAGCTCCATTAAGACACACCTCTAAAGGTCCTACCTTCAGGATAAAATACATTTTTGACAATCTCTTGCATGCTGCTACAGTTTAATTCACAGCTTGTGGAAGGGCGGCAGAATACATAATTGGTATTCAATAAATTCTCGCTGCCTTTATTTCCCATGAGATGAAACCAAAGCACAGAGCAGGTAATATGAGGTCATATGACAAATGGCAGCCTAGGGAATGCAATCCCCAGAGCACCCAGCTCCCAGGCCAGCGTGCTTTCCTTTAGATACCTGTAACCCAAATTGTCCATTTATCTTTCTTTTTTGTTGAAGGCTTTCAGGCAGCTGAACAGAGACAGAACTGATTAAATATGAATTTAAGCCCACAGGAATTTGGTCAGGCAAAAAAAAAAAAATTCCTTTTTAAACAGAATGAACTCTCATCTGAAAATGGCTTCTGGAAAGCACTATTTCAAGAAATAATTTAATCCAGGTGTTTGGTTTGCAGTAACAACTGAAAACAACCCATCTACTCCTGAGAGACCATCAGCAACTGTTATTTTTCTTTTCTCCAAAGAAGTACAGCAGTCACTCTGAGTTTAACCTGTACTTCTTCACACTGCTGAGAAACTGGCCTTTCAGCTGATGCTAAAACACTAAAGCCCTACTTTCATTCAATGGGTCAGTCCTCAGAAGTCAGCAAAAGATCATCTCTTATCAAGGGGTCATTTCACCTTCCACTCTGATAGCACCCATTTTTGAGGGGAATTCAAAAGGTCAAACAGCTGCCAAGCACATGCATGGACTAAATGGACATATTCCTGAGTCAGACAACTAGCCTTTCAGAGATAAACAGGAAATTTCCTAGAAAGGAGAAAGTCATGAACTTGTAGAATCAAGCAAATAAAGGCATTAAAGAAAACGGCCACTTGGGTAAATACAAAAACAAGATCATTCACTTAAATTCACTTCCTTAGGGGGAAACTCCCAAGTCCAAAGTCGTTGTTGACCAAATAGCAGAAAACGTATGATAAAGTTATACCTGGAAATTAAAGTCTTAAAATCCTGTTAATGAGGCAGAGAAATCTTTGTCGTGCAGCTATAAATATTTATTCATGTACTCAAATTAAAATAATTTAATCCTGGCAGAACTATCTCTAATAGATATTCTAAAATGATGATGTCAGAACCCATGCTCATGGAAGCAAAAAAACGTAAGAAAAAGATTCTAGTCAGTCTTAAACCTTTTTATTTTAGGAAACTCTCTTGAATGTAAGTGATTAATCAACTTAGTTATAAAGTAGAGGTATGAACTTAGGCACACATGTAAATGGTCTCTCTAGTAGTGGATAAACCCTACTTCATTATGTGAAAATGCATATGAGAAGAAAAACACTTTTCCACTTCCCAATAAGACTGCTTTCTTCAATATTTTATCTTTCTCCTATTCCTATTTCCTTTCTCTTAAGTAAATCATTTGAATCTACCTTTTAATTCATTTACCAAATAAATATTAGTTGTGATTACCACTCTCCATTTTCCATAGTTATAACACAACTGAAACATAATGAAAATGATCTGGTTTTCATTAACTTATTTTCAATATAGATGGCTTGACAGGAGACACCTGCTCTTCTATTGTGATCTTACAAATACCCTACTAGGCACGATTGTGTATTTTCTCTGAGTGTGCTACCACTACCTTGTAGTAGTAAACTTTAGGGTATGCTGAGAGTCTGAGGAGCTGCCTACAAACCAAATGGCATCTTGGCTTTGGCAAGCTGAGCAGCTCATTTCGGCTTCTCTCACCCCCTCTAGCGTTGGCAAAGCTCATCTGTCTGATTATCCAGTTACCTCACTGAACAGGAGCTGGGCTAAGTCCTGCCCACCTATGACATCACCCCCTTCCTCAACCACTGCGAGGTGAAGCTTTAAACTTCAGACTTGGAGGTGGGCTGCGCGCAGTCAACTGGATGCTCTCGCGCGCAGTCCTCAGCGCAGGAGTGCTCTGAAGCAGGACCGGCTCAGGCGGCAGCTGTTTTGGCTTTGTGTGCACTGGATGCCGCCCTCCGCAGACGGGGGAGGGTTTTACTTCAACTCACAGGCAATGGAATTACAGCTGTAGCAGCGGGGTATAAAGGACTGCTTTTTTTCTCGTCTTCCTGGTAAGTGTTTTCCATGCCTTTTCTTACCATTGTCCCAGAAACTTCGCTTGCTGTTACTCTCTAGAAAGAATGACTTGCTGGGTTCCATGAGGAATCCAAGTAGCCAGCCACGTTTGCTCCGGCAGCAGGACAAGCAAAGATGTGCGTTCAAGCCGGCAAGGGAAAGTCTGCCTAAATAGCCAAATCTGAGAACTTTCTTACAGCTTTATATCAATAATAATAATAATAAATAGCTCCCCTCTGTTTCAATCAATTACCATCGGCGCAAAGCTTTACAGAAAACCGCAAGTTGGAAAGTTGAGTGTTTGAGATAGAATAGGAGGCTGATTTTTCTCTGCTACAAAAGCGAAAGGTCGCTAACTTGGTGTGTACTGTATGTGTGGTGTGATCACCAATCGCTGTTTTTATAACTGTGAAAGAAAATCAATAATCCCTCAACCCATGAGTACGCAGTACATGAAAAGCATACATCTTGCTCACAGCCAGCAAGCTGCTCTGGGAAAACAAGATGCCTCTGTAGAGGATTAACAGCTACACCTAGATCTGAAATCCTGCCACAGCTCCTTCAGGCATTTCAGGCTCCGGAATCTCAACTAGTAAATTCACCTCTGAGTCTCGGGCCAAACCATATTCCGATTCCAGAAGAATACCAAAACCCATCGCTTGGACAAGTGTAGAATGTGACTAGCATAGTAACTGGGTAAGTCTACTCAGAAAAACTAACAAAGATCACCCTGGAAGCCTGTGCTTGATGTATGCAGTGAGGGTAGCAGAGGAGGAAAGCCTGGAGTCATCATCAGATGGCAAAGGCTGAGTGAGTGTCCATTCACTTGCAACTCACAGTGGAAAATCTTATATTGGAACAAATGCATGTAGACTGCAAAGCTTCCAAAAGGTACTTAAATGTACCTGCTTTAAAAGAATTAATGTTTTTCAGTAAATTATGTCTGAAACAAAATGGTTGCATAAAGGTAAAGAGTGCAACAGGCCTGTCTTTTCTCAACATTGGGAGGGGGCTTATTTATTTAGAGTTAAAAGGAAATAGAAAATGTTATTTTTCAATTACAAAATCAAATGGTTTTTAACAATCTGTTATTTTAATTGTTCTTAATATATGCCTCAAAATGCACATGTTGGCTATGTGATTAGGAGGAAATAACATGATTAAAGCCACAAAAAGTGCTTCCGCTGTAGCAATTTCTTCATTCATCCCTAACTGCATACGAATATCCTGACCAGCATGAACAGAAAAGATGAACCTGTCCACTCTCAGGCTCAAATCACTGAAGCCTGACTAGGAGTGACAGGTGACTGACACCCATCCCTTTGGACATGAGTAAAGAAATTAATCCTTTAAAAGTACCGCAAAAATATTACTAGAAATACTAACAATCATAATGCATTATGACTATGCAAAGATTGGTTATACAACTTAGCTTCAAATATATATGGATATATGGATATGGATTTCTATATATTTATCAGCATAAAATGAAGAAAAGGGTTAAAAATGTCATTACATGTGTTTAACTAAAAAAAAAAAAATCAGTTTATTCTTTTAGTAAAGAACTCCCAAGGGTCAGAAAAAGATATTAGCAAATGAATAAACATAATGAATTCATTAATAGAGTATTCCAGTAGTAGTATCAATCAGTTATTAGTTGGGCTGTTTGTTTCTTTGTACACCCCTTTTAAAATTGATTCTTGTTAGCTTCAAGTGCCCAATTAAACAATCCCCGAATCTAATATTTATGAGATACATAACTGGGAAGCAAATAAAGTTTTTAAAAAAATTTTAAAAAGATTACAAGATAAAACAAAATCTGTCATAACTAAATGTGGTAGCTAATAGAAGCTATGTTTCTTTTGCTTTCAAGTGTTAAGGAGTCTCTAATTCTATCAAAACTTTTTCAGAGCTAAATGAAGCAGTGAAATAAATTTGGTTGAAATCTTGTGGCTGTCAGACTTTGTTAGAGAGCTATTAATTATCTTTACCCTAGTTTCTTCTCTGGCTATATTGCCCAATCAAATAGAAACTCCAATTATCCTCAGCATCTCCTGCCTAGGGACACAAGACCCTAATGAACGCTCAGTCCCTCCAGATGAAAAATACAATTATCAGCTTTAAACATTGCAAGCGCGAGCAATGCAGATTCCCTCCTGTGCTTTTCTTGGCCACACATCCCAGGGCTTTTTCCTCTCTCTTATTTTGAACTGTTTCAAACCCAATAGACGTTTGTGGCTGAAGGTATGCCTTCTTTTAATATTATATGAATGTTTCCTTCTTACATTTTAGTTGGGATAGGCTGATGTTCATATGAATTTAATAATTAAATCTGGTCATCTAAAAATATTTAGTTTAGAGTTGCCATTTCAGTTGGTCTCAGCCCTCTTCCCTTTTAAAGGTGGGTGGGCTACATAACAAAGAACGTGATTAATGGCAAAATCTAAAGCTAACTTAGAAATTCGGAATAAGCCCTTTCTACATTCTCTTATTCATAACGATTCGGTAAAAAGATATTACAAATAGTTGTTTCGAGTCAAATGAAGTCAAGGAGGGAAATAGGATTCGGTGAATTTTCAAAAGCCCTGGTTCCTCCTCCTCCTCCCCAAGTTCCCCATCTCTCCTCCCACCCCCACCTTTTGCCCCAGAGGCCTTCACTGTTCTCAAAGGGAGGCTTTGTTGTAATTAAACCAGGGAAAGACTGGCCAGCAGCAGCCAACATCTGACTTGCGGCTTCGGCAAGCAGTGTTCTGGTAGAGTGTACCACCCCCCAGCGGGCAAAACGCAACAGTAAATGTCTCAGCAGTACCGGCGCTCAGAACCGCATTCTCTCTTCACATCAGAAAAGGGGTGTTTCTTAGCTTTTCTTCTTACATGCCACCGCTACAGGTTTTACAAAAGTCACAAACCGATTTCCAACCAAGAGATACTTAGGAAACTGTTTTACAGGAAAGGGTCTTTCCTTTTTAAAAACAAAGTACGAATATTCCTTTCACAAAGCAATTTTGAAAAACTGATCAATGTCACTAAATTTGCTTAAACATCACATGATATAGACAATTTTGAAAGCCACCTTATACAGAAGAAGAGGGACCTTTCAGGACTTGAGTTTTATCCATTGATAAGAATGCACAGAATAGATGTTAAGGAGAAAAACATAAAATGCAATTTAGTCAATAGGGATCCCATCTTTGCTTTGCATATGCATAATTCTTCTCCCATCCCCAAATTAAGTGTCAGGAATGTATGAACAGCTCTTCCCAGGTACTAGTCTACTCAAAGGAGGAAAGTGAAAATTGCTTTCACTTGATGAGACAATGACAGCTTTTGTTCTTTTGCTTCACATGCACAAGTTGCCGTGGCAACTTTGAGGCGAACACCTGCAGACCACATTTGGTTATGCACCACTTTTTAAAGTGTGCCGCTGTAGTATGGATTGATCAGCTTCGTGTGTTTTTGCTTTTCTTTCTATTCACGCAGTTTAGATCCAATAAATCAATACCTTCCGCAGAATGAAGCGTCATGTCCTATGATTTTAGCTGCTCTCACTAACCAGAACAGAGACATCACATAGTTGTCTCAAATAAATAGCTGTTGAACAAGTGCATGGAAATTTAAAGGCTAGAAATGTAAAGCAGATTGGACTCACACACGGGAAGAAGAATTCTAGGTTTGCAGTCTCAGTGTTTCTGGTTTAATACAGGCAGGCATACTTTTCATTACAGTTGCACAAATGTCAGCATAGACTTAAAGAGCACCCTAGGCCTGAAGCCTGTGCCACTTACCCCCGTTCTCAGCTGACCCCCTTCATCTAGGTCTTAGGTCTCTAATTCATTTAGTCTGGTTTGAATATCATGAAAGGAAGAGCCTGTGGTGTGATAAAAAGCTAACACCCCATCTTTTTGTCTTAAAGATGCTTGATTTCACTTTGCAAACAAACTAAATCAAGCAAAGGCAGAATTAAGATTCATTTATAACAAGCTCAGTGGGGAAATCCTTTTGCTTTGGAACTTTTTATCCCCTGTTTCTATAAGTGAAACAAAACCTTCTTCGTGTCAGAAAAGAGTCTGGACAAAACCAAGTATAAAAAGGCACGCTTGCGTCTCCGCCTCTCAGCAAACCCTGCAGACTTCATGACTCTCAGGAGGAGGGTTAGAGATCTTTTCAGCTTGCCTGCATTAAACAAAGGAATTGGGACCGTCCTGAAATCTGATGATTGTGGAAATTTTAACTACCAGACAGGCTGCTTAGAAAGCATTTTGCTGTCACCGTTAACTAACCTGACGAAGTCCAGTTTTCCAGTTTTGCCATGTATATAGTTCACTTGAAATACTGTTTCTTGTTGCAGAATCTTAACATTCACAGGTTGTTCATTAGGTGAACAATTATCACCTTCATAAATAAATTACTTCCCTAATATGCTAGATACTGCTCAAGTACATTCTAATTTAGCTAAAAACATTCACAAACATGGACAGATTTGCTTAAGCATGTATTTTCTTCAATATTAAGGTTTTACTTAATGCAACTTTGATTGCAAATTCTAAATGCCTTCTTATTTTTACAATTAATATTTTAAAAAAGTCTCTGCCATTAAGAAATCATTCTCTGAGGCAAATCAATAAACTGGAACTCAAATCTCACAACATTAACTTGACATAGATTTTCTTTAAAGTGTATTGATCAAAATCAACTTGTGTAAAGGTAGCAAATACAAGGTTTAAGAAGTTATCATTATCATAACATACCTTCACTTTAAGCTAAATTATATCCTTAAAATCTAATAAATACCTCTTCATTCAGATGCTTTCTCCAGTAGAAGAAATCATGTAAACATGTACATTTCATCAAGTTTATTTTATTTAAACGTCAGTGTCTTATTGAGAAACACTTTATTAATATTTATTAGTTTTCATAAAGTGTCTCCTAAGTATAGCTTCTTTATCTGTTCATGTACTTTCTTTGGTATAGTGTGAAACTAAATTAGAGAGTTTAGACTGGGTTGTGGTTTAAACTGTTTTTTATGTATATTTTCAAAAGAAACAATAAAAAAAAATGCTTGTTAAAAATCTACTTCACCAGCAAGGTGAATGTGCTTTTCTTCTAGCTGAGGATTAAGTGTCACACACCTAATGGTTCCATTAAAAATCATTTTAGAAGACATCACTGGACATCAACCTGTTTATGGTTTTTTTCCCAAGTTACCGTAGTAGCAATATTTTTCTAGAACATCTATTGCTTTCTGTTCAGAAGTGATGCCTTTTTCTCAAGCCCATGCAGATAGAAAGCCCTGAAGCCAGTGTAGTGATATATTTACTATACAATATTAAATTGTACTCAGCTGGCCACAGTATTCATGAAAGTGCTGGTCATTCTGCTTTCATCATTCACAGTCAACTACAAGATCAATGTCTGTGACTATGGGGATCCAGCTCAGAAACAAGTGTAGGTATGGGAGTTAGATTGTTTATCTTAGAGAGATCATTGTAACTTTAAATATGCCAAAATCCTATTGAGCTCTACAGTTGGAAATATGAAGAGGGTATAAAATCATAGAAAATGCAGCCAACCATAAACTGAACAGTTTTGACCTCAAAGCAGCAGGGGCAGGTGAGAAAAGCTATATGTAGAGTGTCCATTTGCAAGACTACGCTCTTCTAAGAAAACATGTGTTTTTATGATTTTGCTTTTAGTTTTAATGAAATCTGGGAGAAGTGAATGGCAGTCTCCCATGACTTAGTGAGGCTTAGGTTTTCTGTCAGTTCATACTGTTCGTATGTTTGTATAAACAGTGGATGTTGAGTTTGCATAGCAAATATCAATGATAGCAATTTCAGAAGTGTAAACAGGTACAATGAATTAATCTGAATTTTTCACATTAAAATTTTTCCCCTTTCTTGATAAAAAGCAAAAGAAAGTCAATGCATATATTCTTAAAACCTGGCTTGGTAAAATAAATGTGAAATCTTTCCTTCCTTTCTTTCTTAAGCAGCCACTGCAGCTATTTTATCCCCAGTTCTCATAACTGGCACGCTGTGGTTTGTCCTCACTCAGAACAACCAGCCATTTTCAAATCATATTTGATAGATTCATCATTTGACCTCTAAAGCATGCCTTGCCTTACCAATGCCTCTGGAACATAAGAACTACTCAACAATTGATTGTTTCACACAAGTTCTCACTTGTTGTTTCCATAGTAGTTTTAAACTAATTTTTAATGCAAGTTAACCAAAGTGATTTTTCTCCTTGACTTAAAATAGCATTATTTTATATGTTTGATTATTTTCAAGGCTAAAAACCATTTACAGAAAAGTAATGTTGTAGTTGTCATTTCGGAAGCTTTTTTTTTCCCCCACACACACTTAGAAGGCAACATTTTATACACAAATACACCATTGAAATCCAGTAGTTATGTGAAAAGCCCTCACATTAAACACACACCATTTAAACTTACCTCTGTGGGCCCTTTGCTATGCTCACTAGTCTCCTTTATCTCTCTGCCAACTGCTATTTTCAGGTTGCTTACATTAAAAAAAAAATGTGTATTTGCCGTTTTCAAGTTTGTTTATTACCAACATATGACAGATTAGAGTCCAGTGACAACCTAAAAGAAATGAGAATTTCTCAACAAAAGATAGAAGCATGAATTGTGGCCTTGGTTAACAAATACACTCAAGAAATTCTGGAACAGATGCTATCCTTGTTGGATATTTGGTAGTAACTGGCAGAGGAGCAAATGATTCCTTCAGTCCTTAATGTCATGGTCAAGTATTCCCATGTCCCCAAGTGTTCTCGGTGAGGAAGGTGCTGAATGGGCAGTCCTGAGTAAGCCATGCTCACACTTCTCTCCTTCACCACCCCCCTAAAAATCCTCATGAGTGTTCTATCAGGATAGTGGACAAAGCTGTCAACAACTCAATGACTGATCTTTTTAAGTAAGCCTAAAGTCCTTTTTCAGAAATGAAAACTACACATTGTGAGTTCATGCTTAAATAGAGGAAAAGAGATACTCTAGGTTGCCTTTCTTCCTAAATGACCTCTATATCTTTACAGAGATAGAACAAAACAGTGACCTTCATATTTAAAATATAGTTTTTTATTTTAAAGTTCAAGGTTCTAAAAGAAAATTGCAGTAGTTTTCTTTTTTAAAAAACACAGTTTAAAATTCCTAACTTTGTGTTTGGACATCTATGGTCCACATGAGCAAGAACACAAGTCCTACCATTTACAGCTACAGGGAATCCTTCTGTACCCTCAGTAGGAAGGTGAGGATGCCCATACTCTTCATGTAGGAAAAAGCACCAAACTGAGCACACAGCAAATCAAAACAAGAGTTCCAATGCAATGCCTTTTAGATATTTTAAATGGTATATTGTGTGATTTGTGAAACCATATTCAGAAAGTACAGAGTAATCATACTGTTCTCATCAAAACCCTTCACTGCGTATTTGCTCCTGTCTTTGGCATGTTCTTCTTTTAAAACATTTTATGCCGGGGCATCAGAAAATAGACTTTAAAATATTAGCCTGAATTTGAAAGCCCTGAAAAGTTCTTACTGCTTCTTAAATAAACTTTTGTGTCTGTGTTTGATTCATTGTGACAGTAAGAATCACTTAACAATGGGTTTTATTAGTTGGATGATGGTCTCATCTTTGGCTTCAACTTAATTTCTATAGTTAAATAGTAAACATAAACACAGAAAGGTTAGTCTACCACTTCTACAAGCTGTTGTGATTAAAAATGTGTTGCTTAAAAGAAATAATTGATGTTAAGCCACTAGGAAATTTCTCTAGTATGTGAATTTTCACTATTAATAATATTACTTTTTCCCCCCTTTCACAGGAGGTGCTCAGGCCTGGCCTATTTTAAGGAAGAGAAATATAAAGGACATTTAGTGTGCTTCCTTCTCTTTCCATGAAGACTGTTTGCATTGTTTCCTTTGCTTCTTAAAAGAGACTCCACCCATCCCAGTAGAACGTGACTGAAACAGAATTTCTGAGAAAGCAGCAAGAAGTAGAAGAAGAAATAGCTATTTCACAGCAGGTAATCACACCTCAGGATGTAGCTACTGTTCAGAATTTATACTTGGATAACCCTGGATGGGAATAAAGGTAGGGGGTAACTGCCTGGAAAACTCATTACTACACAGGTCTTAGCATCATGAATGGCTTTCTTCATGAGGATCTGAAGTTACTATCTCTGACCACATTGCACAGAAGAGCCAATAAGAAATTCAAAGAGGGCAGTTTCCACTGAGGGACTTAAGCAACACAAAGGAGCCACCACACTGAAACTATCAGAGGGAGAAAAAAAATAGGAAGCCATGTGTCCTACATAGTAACCGGAAGCTGAGTTGTTTCTGGCCCCCAATTTAATGAGCTTGCCCACCATGCTGAACCACAGCTGGAATGTTCATTGGCAACAGCAAGCCTGATCTGAAGGTGTGTGCGGCATAGAATTACTTGAATAAACAGTGAAGAATATTTCCAAGGACTAAAGAGTTTTAAAGTCCCAGCCCCTCACCAAGAAAGTAACATTTGTGCATTGGACTGTCACGTAAAATTACTTAACATCGTTCAATAAGGTAGGAAAAATAGTAAGTTATTTTATTTTCAGGCCTAAAATTGTAAAGGCTGATTAAACATGTAAGTTGAGAAATGAACAACACATAGTATATCCACATAAATCTATAGTTGTCCAACCTACAGGGAAACAAATCATTCTCACTTAGAATTTGAAGACAGATAGATGTGCTGTTAAAACTTGTGAGACTATTGAAAATAACAAAAACTGAATCGAGTTATTAAGCCATACAGTATGAAATTAACAAAATAGGTACTGAAAAAAGAAGGGTAAGCAGAAAATAGAATTTTCCTTTTACACCAACCTGACATATGAGTTGTACAATTCTTTCTCTACAGTAAGTCAACTATTCTTTTCTTTCTTTCTAGAACTGCCTTCTAAACAATATTTAATATTAGTATTAAAAAGTTTTAATAACCAAAGCAAATGCTTAGCTTTACTGAGATTAAAGAACTCAAGATGTGTGTACCTTACTATTCCAGAAGAGTAAAAGCATAGATGTTTTTCATTATTCATTTTTATACTTTTATGATCATTTTCTAAAATGACAGAAAACATTGACTATATTTAGTTATAGCAAATTATTCCACTAAATTTTATAATATTATAATTAATAACTATATAAAATATATAATATATTGATAATATTTTTATAAATATTAAAAAGTTAGAAATTTGATAATCTTCATGACTAGCTGAATATGATATAAATTACAATTTTAAATATTTGTGATTATTGAATTATATTTAACATTTTAAATAAAATGTATTTAAACATGATAATTGTAAATGTATATTCTAGAGACACTCAAGGTGAATAAATTATGGATGTGTTTGTTTGTAGATAGCAATGAATTCCTGGCATGCTCCTCTCTGAAAATTAAAATACTGAAATTTTCTATCAATGATTTCATTTCCACATCTGTTCTTAAGACACTTCCATATTCTTGTCTAATTATTTTCTGTCATGTCTTATTCTGTTGTAGTAACCGAAGCTACCTGTCATAAAGACCTCAACACTGCTGACCATGATCAACCCAGCCTGGAGCCTCTTTCTCATAGGGACTAAAATTGGGCTGTTCTTCCAAGTGGCACCTCTATCAGCTATGGCTAAATCCTGTCCATCTGTGTGTCGCTGTGACGCAGGTTTCATTTACTGTAATGATCGCTCTCTGACATCCATTCCAATGGGAATTCCAGAGGATGCTACAACACTCTACCTTCAGAACAACCAAATAAACAATGTTGGGATTCCTTCAGATTTGAAAAAATTACTCAAAGTACAAAGAATATACCTATACCACAACAGTTTAGATGAATTTCCTACCAACCTTCCAAAGTACGTCAAAGAGTTACATTTGCAAGAGAATAATATAAGAACTATCACATATGATTCACTTTCGAAAATTCCGTATCTGGAAGAGTTACACTTGGATGATAATTCAGTTTCTGCTGTTAGCATAGAAGAGGGAGCATTTCGAGACAGCAACTATCTGCGGCTGCTTTTTCTGTCCCGCAACCACCTTAGCACAATCCCCGGGGGCTTGCCCAGGACTATAGAAGAGCTACGCCTGGATGACAATCGCATATCAACTATCTCTTCACCGTCACTTCACGGTCTCACAAGCCTGAAACGCCTGGTTTTAGATGGAAACTTGTTGAACAACCACGGTTTAGGTGACAAAGTTTTCTTCAATTTAGTAAACTTAACAGAACTGTCCCTGGTGCGGAATTCCTTGACAGCCGCACCAGTGAACCTTCCCGGCACAAGCCTGAGGAAGCTTTACCTTCAAGACAACCATATCAACCGGGTACCCCCAAATGCTTTTTCTTATTTAAGGCAGCTGTATCGACTCGATATGTCCAATAATAATCTAAGCAATTTACCTCAGGGTATCTTTGATGATTTGGACAATATAACCCAACTGATTCTTCGCAACAACCCCTGGTATTGTGGGTGCAAGATGAAATGGGTACGGGACTGGTTACAGTCGCTACCTGTGAAGGTCAACGTACGTGGGCTCATGTGCCAAGCCCCAGAAAAGGTTCGTGGGATGGCAATCAAGGACCTCAGTGCAGAACTGTTTGATTGTAAAGACAGTGGGATTGTGAGTACCATTCAGATAACCACGGTAATACCTAACACAGCTTATCCTGCTCAAGGACAGTGGCCAGCTCCTGTGACCAAACAACCAGACATTAAAAACCCCAAGCTCATTAAGGACCAGAGAACTACAGGCAGCCCCTCACGAAAAACAATTTTAATTACTGTGAAGTCTGTCACCTCTGACACAATCCATATCTCCTGGAGACTTGCTCTGCCTATGACTGCTCTGCGACTCAGCTGGCTTAAACTGGGCCACAGCCCAGCGTTTGGATCTATAACAGAAACAATAGTAACAGGAGAACGCAGCGAATACTTGGTCACAGCCCTAGAACCTGACTCACCCTATAGAGTATGCATGGTTCCCATGGAAACCAGTAACCTTTACCTGTTTGATGAAACTCCTGTTTGTATTGAGACTGAAACTGCCCCTGTTCGAATGTACAACCCCACGACCACCCTTAACCGAGAGCAAGAGAAAGAACCTTACAAAAACCCGAATTTACCTTTGGCGGCCATCATTGGTGGGGCTGTGGCCCTGGTAACCATTGCCCTCCTTGCCTTGGTGTGTTGGTATGTGCATAGGAATGGGTCGCTGTTCTCACGGAACTGTGCGTACAGCAAAGGGAGGAGAAGAAAGGACGACTATGCAGAAGCTGGCACTAAGAAGGATAACTCCATCCTGGAAATCAGGGAAACTTCCTTTCAGATGCTGCCCATAAGCAATGAGCCCATCTCCAAGGAGGAGTTTGTAATACACACCATATTTCCTCCTAATGGGATGAATCTGTACAAAAACCACCACAGTGAGAGCAGTAGTAACCGGAGCTACAGAGACAGTGGGATTCCAGACTCAGACCACTCACACTCATGATGTGGGAGGTCCCATGCCAGACTGCTTCAGGGTTTCTAAACCTAAGAGAGGTGATGGTAAGAACTCTGTTCTACTGCAAAACACTGGAAAAGAGACTGAGAAAAGCAATGTACTGTACATTTGCCATATAATTTATATTTAAGAACTTTTTATTAAAAGTTTCAGATTTCAGGTTGCTGCTGCGGTTGATGTAGTGGAGATGCCTGAACACAATTCTATATTTTAGTATTTTTTAGTAATTTGTACTGTATTTTCCTTGCAGATATTGAAGTTATAAACCATTTACTTTGTGTTCTACTGAGTAAGATGACTTGTTGACTGTGAAAGTGAATTTTCTTGCTGTGTTGAACAATCAGGACTGCGTTCACATGAGACCCTTGTAGTATAAGCACAGGCCGTTTTTCACTTTGGTATTAATACAATGTAAAAAAGAAACCTGGCTGAATGAGAAAATAAATTTCAAAAAATAGCTATGAGATAATGTTCCAATGATTAAATTTATATTATCCCAGTGGTATTCAATAAGTCAAAATATGTGACATAATGGGCAATATCAAACTTGCTACACATCTCACTTTACCCTAGGCAAATTAAATATCCTTAGGAGAGTTAAGCATATTTTCTGAACTGAATACATCAGCTGGCATGAAAACAATGTGAAGTCGGCTGTTAAAGCCACTGTCAGCAGAGCTTCAAAAATAAAAGACTTCATAAGAACAATGATGCAAGAGCAGGGGGGTTGTATACTAAGGAAAAAACCATGACAACTTAGACTTATGTAGCGTAATCAGTACATATACTAGAACTGCATCTTGATTTTGCCTGTACCATCGAGACTTTCAAAGTGAATCCTAAACACAGACTTGTTAGTGTTTATGATATTTTTATTACAAAGGATGTCTAAGAAAAATTGTTTACATAGTTAAGAAGGTAGTGTAACCATCAGCAATTCCTCTGAGTGATCCAGAGAAAGTAGTATTTTAAGTGAGAATTTCAAAGAAAAATAAACACTAGAAATCAAATTTAGATCTGGCTTATATGAGATGCTTTAACACTGTACATAAATATTCAATTTACTTTCACATGGTGGAGAATACTGCCCATTACTGTCACAGTTTTCCAGATATCACATAATGGACTTGTAATGTAACATTCCTTTACAGCTTCCTACTGAATTGTGAGCTATTACTTGTTTAAAAACCATACCACTTTTTGTTGCCATGATGTTTTTTTCAACAACAACAACAACAACAAAAAAAAACCAAAGTGCATTGTACGCCCTTTGGCCAGTCTTGTATGTGCCTTGATCAAACGCTACATGTATTCAGCTTTTGAAACTCGACAAATTTTTCATACTTCCTTAAATATGAAAAATTATGGTCTTATTGCTGAATAAAACTTAAGAAAAACACACAGAATAATTGTGCTTGCTTTTGGGACTATGTTACTATCACTAAAAGTAGGAAATTGCAGCACATTAGTCCTTAACACCTTCACCTCCATGTATTTTTCTAGGCATAAAAATAAAAGTTGGGTACAAATGAAGTAGGATCCTGAGGTTGTGTATCATGTTTACTTCAAAGACTCAGTGTTGTGGAAAATACATCTTTTATCGACTCAGTAGATGTGTGATAACTTAAGAGTGGTTCCCATGTCTTTTCCTTTTATGAGCACTGTTGGCACTGTCTGGACTGATACTTTTTCAAGGTGACATCTTGAAAGAGCTGATTTGTCTTTTACATATCCTTTTGAGAGAGGGAGTTAGCATCAAAAGATCTGACATCTGTTATCACCCCTTAATAGATATGTAGTCAGACCAAATAGGCTGTGGCTCACCTCTGCCCGTGTGGAGTAGAGAACTACAGCAGAAGCACAGGGTGCCTGTGAGGCAATGAGAGCTGCACAGACCCCTGCATATCATTCACTTCTAATGTTCTGGTCAAGGAAATCTACACTATTCCTCAAGGTTTGCTAGACACTGCTTCTCCCTGTGTATCTATGAAGGACTCTGAAACCTTACTTCTTATTTCTCATCATCAAAATATTACCCACCATTTTATCTTTTGACTCCCTACTATAGGGGAATGTTCACTTTTTTTTAATGAATGACTGAAAAGTACATTTAACACTAAATATGGGGAACATGTTTGATGTAGCTTCTCAAAGTTTTGAGGGGTTCAACTACAGTTCTGCTGAAGTCAGAGAAAGAACAAGGTAGTTCATGAAGTCCCAATAAATCTATGGCTTATAAAAACTTATAAAAAAGATTATATTAACTATTTTCCACTTATTAAGACTTGGATAAGCACAGAAAATTTTATGTATATTTTAGTACACCTCAACTTATTATTTTATCTAAAATAAATCCAAACATGTTCTACACAAAAATACAGAGCACCAAGTATATAAAAGTTTAGTATTTACTTAGCTTCAGCCTCCCCCTTCAAAGGCAAGAGATTAACAAATTATATGCACTTCTAAATGCCCTGTATGAAATGTTCACCTGGATTTTTGCTCGTAATTTCTGAGTCAAGTACTAGTGAAATAATAGGAACAAAATAATTTCAATCCTGAATATATAGACTGTAGATTTAACAAGAACACAACTTAGAGAGCTAGGAAAAACCATAAAGAAAATACCACCCACTTGTCAAATATTTGACAAAAAATGAGAAAATGCTTTTAGATGCAATAATCTATAAATGTATGGAATTATTGTATGAACTCTGGCTCCCCATTAGACACAACATTGTCAGCAGGCTGGCTTATTAAAAATATTCCCCTGGGTCAGGGGAATAGTAAAAAACAATGCTCTCCTAACCACAGTTTCTGACTGAAGCAAATTTTATGGCTTCATGCAGCAGAACAGTTCCACGAAGAATCCCTATAGATGTGTTGATGCTTTAAAGCCCCTTAAAGTATGGGTGATGAAGGAACCCATCTACTGATGAATTATTTTAATATGAGCTCATTTGTTGTTGAAAATAATAGCAATGTTCAACATTCCTTTCTCTTAGCATGATTAGTAAACGTTAACTTAGTATAATCTTGAAATTACAACTACCTTTTCGCTGGAGATTTATGGTTCAATTAGGAAAAAAAAAAAAAACAACTCATGCTTGGTCACTTTAGGAATGTAAAAGTATTCTACAACCTAATGCTTTTTATTGAGTTTCTTCTATGCTATAAGCAAAGACTACCATTAAGTGTGCTGTTTATGGGTTAAAGGATGCATAATGTAAAAGAAGTTCATTTTTTCTTCAATATAGAAAGAAAAAAAATTACATATTTTGGATATATAAGATAAGACCTTGTGAAAAAGGTAAAACTAGGGCTGGGGATTGAAGGAATGTATCAAAAAAGCATATATTTGCCATGGAAGAAAAGTGACTAACAAAATCATAGAGACGAAATAGCCCAAGAGCCTTGGCATGGGTTAGAATCAAGTAAGAATGACGTTATTAAGACAAGCATGCCTCAGGGCAGACTGACTAAATCAAGATCTCCCAGGCAACAGCAGGTGTGGGTGAGAACTGCAGTCACCAATTTAGGAGGTAGAAAAAATACACTCTGTGAAGGAGGTCATCTGAAAGTTTATATTTTGGATTTGTTGCTTTCTGCTCATTGGATGGATTGGGGATTTTTGTTTGTTTGTTTTGTTGGTTTTTGGGTTTTGTTTTTTTTTTTTTTTTTTTACTTCTGCCCTGATAGTTTGGGGGCCATAGTTTTTAAGAAAGTGTATAAAAAGTAAATACACTTAAAGAATATTTGGTGGAAATAGAGGATATCATAGATGAATAGGGAAACACTAGGAGCAGACACATTAGCACAATAGAGCTGGAGAAAGCTGGAAATACAGGTTTACTAAAAAACACAGCAGACAGAATTCAATGCTAGAAATGACAGATTGTTCAGTACAAGTCAGCAATGTTGGTCTGACAGTTCAGGAAGATGGAAGACAATCTTGGTGATGAGAGTTTTCAGGACTTGTGTATCTGTTGGTCATCAATGGCTGATTATACACAGCACACATTTATTTTCTGATTATTAATATTGCTCTCTTTAACCCTCAAAAGCAGCTCAGGTGATCAAGTAAAATCACCTTAAGTTAAAAGTATTTTTATGTTAGTGCTTTGGTAATATCTCTAAGAGGTGAGACAAAGGGTCAGCATTGGGAAAGGGAGCCTATTTAATAGCAGGTTGCTACAAAGTTGGAAGGGTAGATGACACAGCCCACAGGAAGACAGCAGAGATGTAAGAGACGAGTCAAAGAAACACCTCTTCTGTAAAGAAAGAAAAGAAAACATAGTTAAACCAAATAGTAAACAAAAGAAAAACAGGAAGCAAGGAGAGTGGCTCAGTGGCTAAGAATACTTGTTTTGCAAGCATGTGGTCCTGAGTTCAAATCTCTAGCACTCATGTAAAAACTTGTTATGGATGCATGTGCCTGTAACAGACACCTAAATTCCAGACCCTGAGAACTCGCTGGCCAGCCAGCGTGGTCAATGGCAAGCTTCTGAAGCACTGACATGCCCTTAAAGGAACAAGGCTGAACAGAAACAGAAAAAGACATCTGACACCCTCATCTGGCTTCCACATCCAAATGCACAGAGGCAAGCACCTGCACATTCACTAACATGAACAACACACACACCACACACACACACACACACACACACACACACACACACACACACACGAGGAAGAAAGAGGGAAGGAGAAAAAAGCAAGGTTGCAGAGGAGGAAAATAACCATAGAAAGAAAACATAAAATCAAGGAACTAGAATTATTTTAAAAGGATGTAAATAATGTAGCTATGACACCAAGATATTAGAAAATACTACCAAATCAGGAAATTATCCTGCCCACCCCTCCCCAGTGCTAAAGCAATGTTTGCAGAAAAATAGCCCCTAGAGCCTCTATGGTATTTACAAGTTAATGAGAGATAAAGAAACTAAAAACAATAATTAGGGTAATTTTTCTAAATTGCTAGAAGAGTGAATGGGTTTTGGTAGGTCAGTGGAAGGGCAAGGTGGATTTTTTTAAGGAAACCAAATGCCAGTAAAGAGATTTGTTGAGGTCAGGAAGAGGGTACAGAGATGTAGAGTTCAGAATTTACAGTGAGGACAAGTGGAAAGAAAAGATGATCCATGTCATGAACATGATTTCCATCAAAGTAAAGGGTCATGATGGAGAAACTGCCATCTGGGGGAAGAGTAACTCAGAACAATGTGAAACATGGTTATAATGTTGATATTTAGGAGGCTCAATATGAAGATGAGAATATGTCCCCATCATAAAGAATGGAGAAGGTGATGGAATTAGGTAAGACATGGATGTCAAAAGACTGACCGATGACAAATAAATAAATGAATGAATGAATGAATGAATTAATAAATGAATAAATAAATAAATAAAATTTTTTAAAAAATCCCCAGATCATTCAAGATTCTGGGGAAATTTAACACTAGCTGCCTACATTCCACACTCTCACTCCAGCCCTCTAGTGTCAATACATAGGGGTAGTGAGAGATGTTGCAGGTCTTAGAGAAAGTGCTGTCCTCAGGGAACAGAAGGCAAACAGTTAAGGCTGCCCAAAAATGTTAGGAAAAATTTCAGTTACCTGGGAAACTAGCCCCCTTCCCCCACCCCAAAAAATTAAAAGCTCGACATGGACCAAGCAGAAGCAGGCAGGAGAAAGGCTAACCCAGTCTTGCCTTTGGGATGAGGAAATGGGACTTGCCTGGAGTGGATGTGCCACACTGAGCTGACCTTCCTTGGGACTTCTTGCCCATTTGGGGGAGGGGATGGAGATGGAGAGATGGGGCAGAGGAGACTGAAGGCTGACTAGGAGGGATTGGGAGGAGGGAAGGAAGGGGAACAGGGGGATAAATGGATAAAAAAAAAGACATTTTTTATATAAAATATAATAAAATGAAGAAAAAGAAAAGAAAATGGGCATGAACCAAGGAGAGCTGGGCTGGGCACAGTGTCTGAGGCTGGGGATCAGTTATAAAGGAGAAGTTAGCAGATTCCTAAGCAGCATGTACATTATCAACAAAGGACTTAAATAAGGAAGTTGATTTTGCTCTATTTTGTGAACATAAGAACAGAAGTAAATCAACTTTTTTTCTAAATCCCACACAGAAGGATTTCTACCCACAAAAATCTTCCCTGGGCTTTCCCACAAGGGTCATAAGACCCCAGTTGAGGGTGTATACAAATCACAAATGTGCTCCCATCCCTACTTTTACATTACACACAGGCACAGTGAGATTAGAATAGACTTTAGTCTTCCCTAGAATGTTTTCCTTTTTCCATTTTCTTTCTTCTTCTTCCTCTTCCCCTACCCCCACTAGAGTCTTCAGAAGGAAGCAAGCAGCCACAGGGGTGTGGAAATAGAGGATAATAGGATTTTACAGCCTGATTGTATTCACACACAAAAGCAGTACTTGGTTTTCAATGCCAGTTGGCTAGAGGGAGGGAGAGCTGTCTAGACAATTACCACCCAAAGTAATTACCCTGTTGAATGTACACTGGGGCTTGAACAATTTTGAAACTGCAAAGCTGAAACCAGTTCACATCGCTGATGAAAATTCTTATTTTTATATCCTTGAAGTGAGGATGTGTTAAAATATACTTCCAGGAAAGTCTGGGTAAAATAAAAGTCTAGCAAAGGTCTCTTATTAAAGTGTGATTTTAAAATAAATATTAGTGATGTCTTTTACACAGTTTTCTCACAAGCATTGTTTGATTACATTTCTGTTGGTGATGACAGTAGCATTTGCTATGAATTCTGTCAATATATTTTAATGCCTTTTAATTCACAATAAATCTACACATGATTTTTGTACTTGTTTTTCAGATGAGCAAACTTAGGCTTGAAAAATTCTAAAAATGTGTTAAAACGTTAAAATTCCTTTAACATTACTAGAGATATGCTAACTATGTCTAGGGCTGGGTATACAAAACAAAACAGATGTAGATATTCTACTGGGAGAAAGCCTAATGCATATAATGTGAAAGTGTATGGAAGGTGCTTTGGAAATCATTATGAGTGAATGTGATTGGAGAATCTATTTTGTATACTTAAGCAAAAGCTTAAGGAGAGAGAAGGGGGGGATGTAAGAAAGTGTGTATGTGTGCCATCCAGGTGAGTGGGAGGTAAAAAGTATTCTGAGCACAGGAAATAAATTTTTAAAACTTCATGTATGAAATCAGCTTGGAGTGTTAATGACTGAAAAGATGTCAGTCTGGTTGACTATCAGTAAATAAAACAAGGGATCAGCAAAGAAGACTGAGGGAAGAGATGGGACCTCAGGCCGGTGTAAATGAAATCCTCTGAGGATTTGACAAGACAGGGCACAAGGAGGAGGAGGAAGAAAGGAAGAGGAGAGGGGGAGGAACAGGAGGAGTAGAGGGAGGTAAGGAAGGAAAAAGAATGGTGGCAAAAATGAGAATAGAAGAAGAATTTAGGTAGGAGAGGAGGAAGAAGAGAAGGGGGGAGGGGGCTGTGACTGTCAGATGTCAGCTGTAACAAGGTCACTCCCAACACTACCTGAAGAATTCATGCTTACAGAACCTGGTGGTGAACAGAGAGATGGGAAAGGATATTCAGTATACATTCTTTTATAGTGGAATCCTTACTACACTTACAAAATTAGTAGGTAATACAGTAAGGATTTTTCTGGTCCTAAATCTTGAGTAGAGACATTGCAATGCCTTTAAAAGGGAGTTTGAGTTAAGGGAGGAAAGTGCTGTTACTGTTACTTGAAGTCAACTTAAGTATTAGTTGGAACATTTGGTGGGCTAAGGTAAACCTTTCTCACACATCTCAGAGTGATGACTTCAGTCACAGTTGGTCTGGGAATACAGCTACCTCAGTATTTTCAATCATACTTGCCTTTGTTCATCTCGGGAAGGGAAGCAAACACTCCTTGCACTAGAGCGCATATATAACAATAGAAGGGTTATCTGAAGTTTTAACTAGGCTTAGTGTTAAAAATCAGACACAGCAACTATAAAGACACTATTGCTGATAACAAAAATGAAGAATGTTAAAATTATTTTTCAATATTTTTGAAACTTGAATTTTGCCTTATCCAAAGAACATTTTATAGACACTTATAGAGATAGGAAGGTATTAGGGACTGACATTTGTTTCAACATGTCATAGAACCTCAAGCTAGAAGATATTTCACCAATGGTAATCACATAAATCAACTATCAAATTTTTAAGATATCTTTGTGGGAAGTATGGGAAAATGTATTTAAATTATAACTACAGGATTTCTTTAAAGAACTTTTTCTTTTGTGTACTTTGGCCAATCTCTCTAAGCCACAGCCTCACCTTCTAGGGAACTGGGTAATAATCATGTCTCTCTAATTATTAAGAATCATTTATATACCTTAAGTAGACCATTTAGCTTATACTTGGATTGTAATAAGTGCTAAGTGGATTTTATTCTACCTTTGATGATATAAAAAACATTTCCCCAGGTTCAAACAGATATTAGAGTATAGGGTGATAAAATGGGAAAGTAAAGACAAAAGATTAAGAGATACATTTTGTTCTGCCTCCACACTCTCCAACGATTTTACAGAGTTGACTGCTAGCTGTGCCATCCGCCTCTCCTCCCCAGCACAGGGTTCTGCTCACTGTAAAACTTCTGGTAAAAGCATGAGTGGGAATGTCAAAAAGGAGACGAAATGATGACTTCTCTCTAAAGATTCACTATTGGAAAGCTGTTAGAATGGTTTAAAAAAATTCTTTGCACTTTGTAGAATCTTGTTATTTCTCTTGTTGCTAAGAAAAACTTATGCAGATAGTTACTTGTTAAACCAAAGTCATAGCGTTATTAAAATGCACCGGAAACAGTATTTCAGGTATTTTAGCTCCTGGTTCTGGAATTATTTTTATTGGGAATGAAAAAGTATCAACAGTCAGGTAAATGTTTCACTGACTAGTTTTCAGTTTAAGTCCAACAGCAAAGTGATATTCGTGTCCAGTTGTGAAGCACATCAGCGTGATCTTGGTGTCAGGTAGTGCTAGTGGTAAGGATAGAATCTCTTGCTTTATGCTCATGTTTAAACCTGTTTTATAGTTTATCTCTTTCTGGTCTTTTTTAAATAAGAAAGTTAGCATTTTTCAATGAGCATTTTTCTCTGAAAAAGAAGGCAGTTCCTTAGAATTGGGCATGTAGCTTAGTATTTAGAGCACTTGTCTAGTATGAGGCCCTGACTTCTATACTCATCATGAAAACAACAAATCTCTAGGAACATTAAGAAATATTTTTTTGTTTTAGAGAATAGGCCTAAGAATGATAATTATGTTTCCACATTTATTAGAATACAATAATCTTACCCAGAAGAAATGCATTAGTTCACAAGCACATTAAACATTTTAACCTCTGCAGACAAATTTTATATTCTCATCTCCAGTTTCTCCTTTCCTTAGAAGTCCCAGACTCAGAGGGAACAGAAGGGCCAGTAAACCAATCACCCCTTCACCTGCTTTTGGGGCCAAGTCAGGAAGAAATGGAAAAACAGTTCAAACCAGGTTACTAGTAAATATGTGAGAGTAAGTTGATAAAGCATTTTTTTAATTAAAGAAAAAACTGACAAGGCACATGTGGAATATTTAATAATGCACAAACAAAATAAAGGATAGCCGCTGACCAAAAGTCAGAAAATGCATACATATTCAACAACTACACTATCCTTAAAGATAAATACAGGATGAGGAAGCCTCTACAAGTATGTTAATCCTTTTTTTTTTTTTCCTTGTTTAGCTGGTCCATGACTGATAACAGTGACCAATTTATTCCTTTAAGATATTTCTAGAACAATAAATTCTGGAATCTATTTTAGATTGATGTCTAAAATTCTGTGTAGATAGTACAGTGCTTTAATATAGATTTTAAATATAGACACTGCAGTATCGCACAGCTGCCTTCCCGAAGATCCCTCTGAGGGACTGCTCTTATTGTGTGAAACACAGGAAGACAGACATAGGTACATGCACTACCACTTACCAGCAGGACAAGATAAGGAAGTGACTTAACCTCTCTGAATCTGCCCCTTTTCATTTTAGTTTATAATATTGGCAAATGAGTTCAAACTAGTAGGCACTTGGCATGGCCCAGCATATCAACAACACTGCGGTATATCGGTGGCTATAGGCAAAATATTGCAAAGATTCATTCTGCTGATTCTGAAGACTGATTTCTTAGATTCAAATCCAGTATTTTTTACTTTTATTATCTGTTAACGTTAGTAAATATAAAAAATACATTAAGATAGTGCTTTGAACATAACAAATACTCAAATGTTTATTTTAGTGTTATTTCATATGAGATTTCATTTGAAAGTGAAATTAATTACATCAGAGCAATTTTCCTTCCTTCTCCATTTGTTTGCTGTTTGTTTGGGAGAGTGCCTCACCAGCCCTGGCTAGTCTGGAACCTTTGCTAGATAAATGAGCCTGACCTCAAATTTACTCACAGATATCTGTCTCCCTCTGTCACTTGTCTCCCAAGCATTGGGACTAAATACACAAACCACCATTCCCAACTGCTTCTGTTGTTTATTTGTTTCTTAATACAGGGTCTCTCTATGGAGCTCTGACTGTCCTGGAACTGGAATGTAGACCAAGCAGACCTGAAACTCACAGAGATCTACCTGCCTCTGCCTCCCAAATGCTGGGATTAAAGATGAGCACCAGTATGTCAAGCCTTCTGCTTTTTGAATTGAGTAGCATTAGGAAAAAAAAATAGTATTTTCAACTCAATGTATCTATGAATCTTTCCTATACAGCAAATGCAGTTACAAATTATCAGGTTCTACATGTAGCCTAACTGGTTTCAAGTTTCCAAACTTGCACAGAAGTTATTCAAAGATTGTGACCTAGCAAGTCCTAGGTGAGGCCTTCAATTTATGTGCATATTCAGCTTCCCAGAGATTTCTGCAGGTAGGCAGACTTGGAATTCCTGAGTAAACTGAAGCTCTGTTCAAGTAGAGAACCAGGGAAAATCTAGTGATTACATCCACCTAAAAGAATGGTTCTCTTAGAAACTTATAATATGTATACAAAAATGTCAAAATGATGTTTTAGTCACAAATAGGTTACTATTTCTCAGTATCAAATAACTGAGGGACAACTGAGCTTATATTAAAATGTAACCCTTGTAACAGCATGTGAAAATTAATTGAAAAACAATCCACTTGGATATAAAAATGAGTGGAAAGTTAAGAGTATCCAGCAGAAGCATGAGCACCATTAATAAAGATACACATAATCATATTACTAGGCAAGAAGAGATCAAGGTATAGGGACAAAGATGGCCAGAAATTCTGTTTCTTTGAAAGGTTTACTATAGTTATTTATAATGCTACTGCTGTGGCTAACTGGCTAAAAATGCTAAAAGTTTAAGAATATTTAAATAACAAATTCACTACAAAAATAATCAAACAGGTATAATCATTTTTTTCCTTGATCCTTTTGAATATTAGTATTCAAAAAGAAAACATAGTTTGGGTAAAATTGGCACACATGTGAACAATGAAATTTTGAAAATAAAAGATAAAAGGAAATGAGATTCTATTCCTTCAAAATCCCAAGCCCATCCCCAAAACATACCCCATATATGAACAACCTATACCGCAAAATTGAGATGGGTTCAGGTATTACTGAGGGCGACCTAGAGATGTGATTTTGAGGTCTCCAAGGCTGGCCCCCTTTGAAGACCAGTTGTATGCTGCCCACACTTCCTGTCTGCTTTCTAGCCAATCAGCACTTTATTAAACCAGTAGGAGGGATCAATATTTACAACATACACATACAATGTATAGAACATAGTCCCAGAACACAAAATATGCCCCATACATGCAACACCTAAAATTGATCAGAACACGGACACACACAAAATGTTGTATAAAGAAATTTGAGTTCACAGAAACCAAAAAACAGTATCCATTGAATAAAACACAAATAAACTACAGTACAGGGAAAGAAAAAAAACATATTTTTTCTTTCTCTCTCTCTCTTTCTTTTATTGCTTTTGTTTTTTGAGATAAGGTTTCTCTGAGAACAGTCTGGTTGTCTTGGAATTCACTCTGTAGACCATGTGCTGGCCTTGAACTCCCTGAGATTTGCCTGCCACTACCTCCAAAGTTCTGGGATTAAATGAATGTGACATCACCCACCCTGCATATATATTTTTTCAAAGTAGATAATTGAGAATTTCATGAGCTAGTGGATCAAGAAGTTTATCTTGTTTTGTTGACATATATCTTTGGATCTTGTGTATGTTTGGATCATAAATAATACAATGAAATAATTAATTAAACAATGCAATAATTAGTCAGTCATTGGCAATTTCAAGGTATAGAATTACTAGCTGTACACATAGGTTTGTAATAAATAGAGTTTAATGCACTCATAATAGCCACTGAATATTTCAGGCTCTTAAGCACAGTGTTAAATAAATCATCTAATAGGTATTACCTAAAATATAGCTCAGGAAATAGGTACAAAGCATGAACATTTTCATTTATACACTATACCAAGTGTTAGACAAATGAAGGGCCACTTAGAGCTGATATAACTGTTCCTAACAAGGTTATTAGTGTAGTGATAAGTTCACTTTTTTCTCTCTATTTTTCTTAGTTAAAAATCTTCCTAATAAAAATACTGTACTCTTTTTATCACTAGGGAAAATCATTCCCGTCTTTAAAGAAATTACTTGAAGCTTCATTTTCTTTTTTTAATAGCACAGGAAGGCCATACAGAAACTTACCTTAAAGAAGCAACTATGCTCTCATCAAAGAAAATTTGTTTTAGATCCTCTTAATTTCACTCAATTAAAAATATAATTCAAGAATAAAACAATAGAATGGCTGCAGTACCAAGTGTTACTTGTAGATGAAGGTTTTGAAGAAGATGCTATAGAAGCCTGCTATGGGGGAAATAAGAGCAGTGGCAGGTTAAGGGCAGCACAGGCACAATGACAGTTCAAGGTTGACAACTGAAGATTGTGCATCCCAGTGAGGAAAAAGCCATTGGATGGTCACTGAGATAAGATGACCAATATGGAGCTTTAATTTCCCATACCTTACCCTGTTCTTTTCTATCATCATCATCATCATCATCATCATCATCATCATCATCATCATCATCATCATCATCATTTGGTACATTTCCACAACCTAGACACAGGCTATTGCTTACTCTATGGATCTAAAATGGGAAAACATACACACACACTGTACATTTATGCAGGCTTCTGTGTAGCCATTTCTTAGAGAAATCCACAGTGGTTTGCTAAAGTGTACTGAACATTCATCAGACAGGTGTAGTAATTTCTCTTTGAGACTTATTTCATACTTTTTTGAGTACCATGCTGATTTGATCAGTGCATCATTCCTTATTTAATAATTGGAGGCACTAGGATCCAGAAGACAAGCAACTCACTGAGTCTTTAAAACTAATGACATTGTCACAGAAAGGCATCTCTCAAAGTGAGTTTAATAAAAAGTCAGAAGATGGAAACCATTTTAACCCAATGCCTTGAGCTGCTTAAAAATCTAGAGGTCATTGCTCGCTGAGTCTTCAGCTGAAATACTCTGTAAACAATTGGTACTGTATTCAGCAATGCCTAATAACAGAGCTTATTGAGGTTTCCAAACTAAGATCTGCTTGCTTAGGGGTGATATGACAGAGAGACAACTTAGACAGGCAGTAACACAAATGACATCACTATGTTCCAATCTAGAAGTTTTTATTACAGCAAGTTTTTCTCTAGGCAAGCTGTAGCAGTCATCACAGTGTGATAGTAGATAGAAATTTTCTGAGCACTACACAGCACTTGGGCCACTCCTCACAATACACAGACCAACTCCAATCACCATAGATCTGGAAAAGCTACTTGGAAAACAGTTTTTCTGCCTGACTTGTGACTGTTTATCTTCCAGATGAATACTGTCAACTTCAGTGTTGAGAAAAATCACCTGCCCTACTTTATCACTCAGTGTAATAATTGTCCTTCCTCCACCATTGTCGTTCTGTAGATGTTCTACCTGAATAGCTACAAAAGAAAAAGTTAGAAATGGATGAAAATGATGAAATAATATATCGAAATGAACAAAATGAAACACCAGGAACAAAATGAGGACAAACCCACGTGTTTTGTGTTTTAGGTTTTTGTTTTGGCTTTTCAAGACAGGGTTACACCGTGAGACAGTCCAAGCTGGCTTAGAACTCGCTTTGTAGATCAGGCTGGCCTCTGTCTCCCAAGAGCTAGGATACACTCCACTTTGAAGTTTAAATAGAGTCCTTTTGTTTGCTGTTTGGCTTGGATTCTTAATGCCTCAAATTTCAGAAACCATTGGCAATGCAGAAGGTTCTGAACATATGGTAAAACAGGGCCAAACCAAGTGCCTTTTAGAAGCCAGAAAGTTTCAGTTTTCTTCCCACCTTACTGTTTTATGAGATTCTGACACACTCACTTAAAAGCCAAAGCTTGAAAATCCTTATTCTAGACTTGGGAACAAGGTATAGTTTCTTGAACCAGTGAAAATGATAGGACACTTACCAAAGTTTTATTTTAAGAATACCTGAATAAAGTTCACAATATCCAGAAATGATTCATACACTCACATATGAGAAAAGGTAATGAGTGATTATAACATTTTAGCGGCGAGTCTTTGGAAATACATAAATAAAAATGATACGATTTCATAAAGTTAATGACTTCATAAAATGAAAAAAAATATTTCAATCCAAAGAAAAAGATATAATAGAGGAAAATACCCATGACTCTGGGACAAAAGTATTAGCTGACACTCACCTTGAAAGTACAGGAGGATTTGAGATGTGAAGGAAAATATGATCACAAATATAAGAACTTCATGTAGGCATGTACCCCAGGACAATAGATGATACGGTTCAAAGTCAGAGATAGAATCTAGGGAAACAACTAGGGCCTGGGAAGAGAGGGAGGTCATTAAAAACAAGGGGAGGAGGAAAATGGGATTGAGGGTAAGGAGAAACAACTCCAGACATTCCTCAATGTTATGCGTCTTGATCTCTATTCTAAGCTCATGTTTTCCTATATGTACTCTTGAGGGGGCTCCTCCTTTTGGGGAAAGACAAGTTCCCAATTAACACTGATGATTTACTACCATTTTAACGTTCTATCTATAAACTAATGTATTTTCTGAACCTCAAAACAGAATTAGAAGAAAGGGATTCCATAAATGTGAAGACAGAAGATAATTTTTTATTATTTTGTTATTCATACTTGAAGAGACTCCATACTGATTGCCATAGTGGCTGTATGAATTCATATTCTCAGTAGTTTATAAGGCTTGCCCTTATCACCCCTTCTTTTGTTTTTGTTTGATGTTTGTTGCATTTGTTGATGTTTGTTTACTATCTATCTATCTATCTATCTATCTATCTATCTATCTATCTATCTATCTATCTATCTATTTATTTGGCTATGTAACGCCGACTGGTATGGAACTTGCTATGTAGATCAAGTTGGTCTTGAACTCACAGAGATCTGTTTTTACCTCCCAGTTGCTGAGATCAAAGAGACGTACCATCACATGTTGCTGTTCTCTTAATGATACCTATTGGGATTAGGTTGAGCTGAAATCCCAAGGAAGTTTTGATTTAAAATCTAGTATTGAAATTTTTTTCCCAGTAATTATTGGTCATATGTACTTCTTTTAAGAATATCTGTTTACTTCATCTGACCATTTTTAATTGAATTACTTGTTCTTTTGGTGTTTTGTTGTTGTTGTTACTTGTGTATTATGCAGAATAAATTATTTGTCAGATTAAGAGTTGGCAAACATTCTGTTCTGTTCTGTAGGGCAATCATCTTTACATTGTCAATTGTATCCTTAACTGGGAAGGAGATTTTATAATTTTCTGCAATCTACTTGTCCATTCATGTCATTATTTCCTGAGCTAATGGGGTCCTTCTCCTACAAATACATCTTGAATTGTTTTCTCTGTGTGTCCTCTAGCAGGTTTGGTGTTTGAAGTCTTATGTTCAGACCCTTGTTCCATTTTGAAGTGACTTTTGCGCAGATTGTAAGATAACAACCTAGTTTCAGCCATGTATATGTATTTATTCAGCTATACCAGAACCATGCGTTGAAAAGATTGCCTTTCTCCAATATGTGATTGGCACCTTTTTCAAGAACCAGACACCTGTACCTCTGTGGTTTATACCAAGGTTCTACATTCTAGTCCACTGATATGTCTGTCTGTCTGTGTCAGTACCATGATGTTTTGGTTACTAGGATTGTTTAGAATATTGTGTTACTTTAAACATTGGGGGGAAATACATGAAAAGGGCAATTTAAGGCAAAAGTGCTTGCTTTGGCTCAGTGTTCAAGAGTAAAGTCTATCATGTCATAGCAGTCATGGTGACAGAACAGGAGGTTGCTGGTCACACACTCTCAGCCAGGCAGCATGAAGCAATGAAAGTTTGCTCAGCTGGCTTCCACTATTTTATTCAATCCTGAATCCCAGCCCATGGGATGGTACTGCTTTCTTTAAGATAGGTCTTCCCACCTCAGTAACATAATCCATATAATCTCTCTCACAGGTCACAGACAGATCCAGGGATGTGTTTCCACAGTGGTACTAAATCCCATTAACTGGCAGGTAAGACACAGCTAGTAAGAATGTTCTGTACTTCCATTTTTAGGGCTTTTTTTTTTTCTTTCTATGAACTCTGACATTAGAATATTGATAGAGGCTATCTTGAATGTGTTATTGATTTAAGTAGCATAGTATTTTGCAATAATAATTCAGTTTCTCCATGAATATGTAAACCATTTCCGGGTGCTTTAAGTTTTTTTTCTTCGATGATTTATAGTGTGTATTGTAGTAGTCTTCCATCTCCTTCTCATGCTTTATTTTTCTTCTTAATTTGCTTTTTTTCATTGATTGATTTTCCAATTTTTAGTCTTTTATAAATAAAATCGTTTCCCTGATTTCTTTTCCACAAGTTTGTTGTTGGAAATCTTTTGAATTTTGTACCCAGATGTTATGTCCTACTATAGCAAGTGTTCATTAGATCTAAGGATATTCTGATTTGATGGAGTTCTGGGTATCTTTTATGTACAGCACTGTGCCATTGTAAAAAAGAGATATTTAAAAGTTTTCCTTTTCTGTTTCTGTCCCATTTCCTTCATTGTCTTGCCTAAGAATGTAATTAACTATGCTAAGTAAAAATAGAGAGTTTTGTCTTGTTTTGTCTTGCCTTGTTTCTAATAAATAGAAAATGTCAATTTTTCTACATTACGTATAATTTCAACCTTAGATCTACCATACATGACCCCTTTTTGTGTAATCACTTTAGTTTGTTGACCTTTTAAACAAATAAATGTCAAATTTATTTAAAGGCTGTTTCTGTATGTGTTGAGATTATCACACGACTTTTTGTTCCTGAACCTACATATCTGTTATATTGTGATCATTAGAGTGCATATACTGAAGGGTTCTTGGACCCATAGGCTGAAGTCAACTTAATCATGTGTTGCTGAAAGTATTTTATTGTGACTCTTGTCTGTGTTTTGTGGTGATATTTTGTGCATCCTCTAAGAAATAAGATCAGAGGACAGAGCCAGCCACAGAATTAGCTGTAACTAATCCTAGCACTGTAACTGTAATCCTAGCACTCAGGGAGACAGAGATTCATCTGGATCTCTGCTGAGTTCAAGGCCACCTGGACTACATGAGATTAAACCAGTTTGGAGGAGAAACAGTGCTCACACATTTAATCCCAGCAGTAGGAAGGTTGAGACAGGAGATGATATGGCTGAGTGGAGAAAAGATAGAAACAGGAGGAAGCAGGAGTAGTGCCTACACTTCCCTTCTCTTTGTAGCTGAAGATGTAGAAGCATTCAGTCTGCGGATTCCTTTTGGCCTGAGGATTCAGTAATGGTGAGAAGTTTCTCTAGTGGCTTGTTCCTCTGCTTCTCTGATATCTGGCTCTGGGATTTTATTATAAGACCAACTGGGATTTGTGTGGCAGTGCTTATCAGGGAAATTGATTTACAAGTTCTTTATTTTTTTGTGTCTTTATCTAACTTTGATAGTATTTCTTCCCTTCCTACTTTGTGGAGTATTTAAGGAGCACTGGTTTCAGTTTTTAAATTATCTGATATTAACTTGGCAGTGAATCTACCTGATCCTTTGTTTATTTATTTATTTGTACTGAGTGGTTACTTAAAATTAAGTGCTACTATAGATTGTTGGTTTTGCACGTGAGATCAGACACACACACTACCAGATGCCACATGAGAGTTTATTCAGGGAGGTTGCAGGGCAGGTATGAGAGAGAGAAGCAGAAGAGAAAGAGGGAGAGAGAGAGGGGAGGGAGGGGGGCTTTCACATGGCAGCTCCATTTAACTCCTTTTAAAAGTGCAGGTGAGTAGTTTTACATAGCCACGCTAGGGGCTTGCCCTCCATTACACTGTGTTCTGCCTGCACCATGCTGGGTTTACCAAGTGGCCACTATGTGCTGTGAATCCTTACATAGATCTATTTGTTACTTATAACTTGGTCAATTTTTAATAAGTAATATGTGGATAGAAATTTATTTAATTCTAGATATTTACAATTTTTTAAGAGTATATACTCTCTAATGATCCTAGATTTTACTGACTCCTTTCACCCAGTTTTAAAATCTGTATCTTCCCTCTCTTTCTGTTGGATTAGATATGAGTTTGTCAGAATTATAAATATTGTAGTGGTTTGAATGAAAATAGCCCCTATAGGCACGTATGGAGTGAAACTACTAGGAGGTGTGGCCTGTTCTCTGTTTGTTTGTTTGCTTGCTTTTGAGACTGAGTCTGACAATGAAGTCCAAAGTTGGTCTGGAATTCTTCATCTTCATGATTCATCTTCTTACATGCTGGCATTACAGGCATATGTCACCATAACAAGTTAAGTGCAAGATTTTCCACAGCTTAGATTTTATTATTTTTTTCTCATTTGCCAATTTTCTTAAGAATCTCTTATTATCAATATATCAGAAATCATAGCACTACTTGTTATGAAATTAATTTATGTTCATTATTTCATTTGTGTGTGTGTGTGTGGTGGGTGTTTGTTACCTTTTTGGTAAATGTGTGAGAGATACTTCTTTGTTTTATCTTTCTAGATCACAAATCTATAATTCATATAGGAACAAACATTTATATTAATTTCAATAAAATATTTTAATTAAAAATTATAATGTGCTTAATTTAGGGTGCACTAGCTTTAAAAATATGTGTATGGCTAGTTCTACTGGTCTCAAATTCCATTTGCTTGGAATGTTACTTATGAGCTTTTAATTCTCAATCTTTGTGTGTTTGCCAGTGACATGCAGACAAGCAGCTAGTCTTTCTCTTAATTGGATAGTTAAAAACATGTACATCTAGGCTTATCACTGCGAAGTTCTGATTGATCATTTCCTACTTGATTCAAGTACTATTTTTTCTTTCTCCATTATTCATCACAGAAGTTTATCCTAAACTGAGTTGAACATTTTTCATTTTCTAATTTTCATTAATTAATTTATTTATCTGCAGCAGGATTAGGTTCTGGTACTTTGTCCCTCCTACTGGTTTAATAAAAAACTGATTGGCCAGAAGGCAGACAGGAAGTGTGGGCAGGGCTACCAGACTAAGAAAACTACGGGAACAGGAAGAGCAGAGCAGAGATGCCACAGAGACATCAGGAGGGACACCATGGAGACACCACGAAGAGATGCCAGCAGAGACAGAGGAAGAACACAACCATGCTGCTCAAAAAAAAAAAAAAAAGGTAACAAGTCACATAGCTAAATAAGAATCATGGGTTAGTTTAAGATGGAAGAGCTAGCTAGCAATATGTCTGAGCCATAAGTCAATCAGCATGAAATTAATCCAAGCTTCTGTGGGAATGCTGGTCTGCGGTTATGGACCACAGGCCAGACCAGCAAGAAACGTATATTCATTTTACCAACTTTTCTTTCTTAAGCACTATGCTGTATATTGTCCATTTCCTTATCTGCGGACAGGATTTGTTTATGTCTTCTGTAGTATTGACTTAGAAATCATGAATTTTATTTACATATAGATATATGACTTTTATATATTCATATATGTATATATACTTATATTCATAAATAAGCAACACATACATGTATATATATATATATATATATATATAAATGATTCATACACAGATACATATGGATCAATGCTGTGGAAGCTTAGAAGTCTAGAAGCATTGTGTTGATATCCAGAGAGAGTTTTCATGCTACATTGTTTTGTGTTTTAAAGTCTTGTGGGGTTTTGTTTGTTTGTTTGTTTTGTTTGCTTTTTGATTCAAGGTTTCTCTGTGTAACTTTGGAGCCTGTTCTAGAACTCACTCTGTAGACCTTGCTGTCCTCCAACTCACAGAGATCCATCTGCCTCTGTCTCTCTGGTGCTGAGACTAAAGGCATGCACCACTACCACCCAGCATCATGTAGTGGTTTTTTTATGGAACTGTTTGGGAAGGATCAGGAGGTGTGGTTTTGTTAGAAGAGAACTTTCACTAGGCTTTAGGATTTCAAAAGGCCATGCTGTTTGTTCTCTCTCTCCCTTTCTCTCTTCCCCTCTCCTCTCCCTTGCCCTCTTCCCCTCTCCTCCCTCTCTTGTTGTACTTGTGGATCAGATATAAGGTCTCACCTATAGTTCTGTGGTATACCTGCTTGCCTGCTGCCATGCTTTTAATCATAGATTCTGATCCTTCAGAACTAAGAGCCCCAATGAATGTTTTCTTTTACAGGTGGTCTTGTTTAATGGTGTCTCTTCACAACAGCAAAAAAGTAACTGAGACTAGTCAAAGGCAAATGAATACACATGACAGACAGAAGCAACATAACAAAATCATTTTTTTTTTTAAAAAATTACAATCCATTCTCATGAGTACTTACCAGCTCCCTTGATGATTTACATACTCTCACAGTAATGACAGTACCTTCATGACAATCACCTCTGAATATTCCCATCTCAGTACTTTTCCATTGGTAATTAAATTCCAGCATAAGCTGCAGAATGACTATTTATTCCCATAATATAACAATAAAAGGGAGAGTGCAAACAGTTCAAATTCTTAGGACAAACAAGAGATATACAACTACCAGAAATATCAATTGTCTGAGATACACACACAAAGAGAAGTGCATCCCTACGAGTTTGGTTAGCTCTCAGAAAGTCAGTCTTCTTAGCAGACAATCTATTTCCCTAGCAATTTCAAGGCAAAAAAAATCATAAATCATCACTTTCTAATCACTAATCATTTTAGTCTAATGAAAAACAGTATTTTAATAGGTGTTTGTCAAATTATATTCCAGGCCCTATTAAGATATTGATCTATAACAGTGAATAAAAACAGCCAAGAAGAATAGTAATACCACTGAATCCTTAAATTTTGCAATTCTTTAGAATCTCTCCTAAGTTCTCTATATAAATACTTTTCAAAGACATTTCACCCTTGTATTTTGATTGCATGTAATTGTCATATTATACATTCTACAATGTGTATATTGTTATGTATATATATACACACACATCATCATGTGCCACATACTATACTTCAGACAACAATGGACCATATATCTGCAGTGATCCCATAAAACTGTAATGAAGCTGAAAAATGCCTATTGCACAGTAGTACACTAAACATTATAATATCTTAATGTAATGTATTAGTCATGTGTTTGTGACTATGCTGGCATAAACAAATCTATTGTTTTGCCAGCAATTATGTATCACATATAATATTTGTTAATAATAATAAAGTAGCATATTACCAATTTATATACTTAGTATTATATTTTATTATACTTTTATGTGCACTGTCTCTCACAAAAACAAGTAACTACAAAGCAGTCCTGGGAGGTTCCAGGAGACATTTTGGAAGGCAATTTAGGCATCATAGGAGATGGCACCTCCACTATAATGTTGCCCTGAGGTCTTCCTAGGAACACAAGCTGTGGAGCAGAAGGTAATGGTAATGATGGTTCTGAATGTGTCCAGTTCTAAACTAATATTGTATGTATGTCTCAGTCTTCAACAAGAAAGATTATAAAGAAAAGTGAAACATAGAAAAAGCTTATAGAATCAGAGTATAAAGAAAGAAAATATATTTGCATAGCTCTTTGTATTTTTTAAATGTTATTACAAGAGTCAACAAACTTTAAAATTTATAAAATGAAAACGTTACAGTAAGCTGAAGTTATATTATTTAAAAAACAAAAATAATTCAATTTAGTGTAGGCAAAGTGTAGTGTTTATAGAGCCCACACTAGTAGACAATTATGTTCCAGGCCTTCATAGCTGCTCACTATTCACTCACTGACTCATACATAGAAATTTCTAGGCCCTCAAGCTCCATTCCTGTAACCTTATTCAAGAATACTGTTTTGGATCTTTTATACGACATTTTATTGAACATTTTCCAAATTTATATGCACAAATACTTAGGTTTTAATTTCTGACAGTCTACAACATACTAACATGCTGTACAAGTTTTTACACTTAGAGTCATAGATTACACTATGTAGCCTAAGGGTGTAGTAGAGTTATACAATTCTTGAGGGCTATGTAAGCAGATGCTATGATGCGTAATGCTTATTTCTTAGAATTTATCCCCACTGTCAGGTGACATATAGCTTTAAACTTAATTAACCATGACTTTAACATTTTGTAAGAACTAGAGAGACAATGAAATGAATCACTAAGAAAAATCTGCTTAGTAAAAACATAAGCCCTGTGTGTGTGGGGGGGGGGGCAAAGGAAGGGAATAGGTTGTAACAAATGCCCATATTTTAAATAGAGTAAACTTAGAAACCCTAAATTGATGATCATTTGAGCTTAAAAATAAAGTAAAGTACAAACTTTAAAGTATGTATCTTAATGAGATCTTAACTTTTGGCACAACCAGACATTAGAGTACATATAAGCAAATTTCTAGAGTAGTGGAAGGGGTGATTACAGAAGAATTCACCAGTGCAAAGGCCCAGAACAAAGAGCATGCATGGAGTCTAATTAAAATCATGGGGTGATTAATCATGTGTAGATTTGTATCATTTTTTAAGGTCTTATAGAACTACTAAATTTCTTTTACAGGCAAAACAGAAGCAAACAAAATCATGTTTAAAGAAGCAGCATTCAGCAGCCTATAGGCAAGTGGTGAAAGAGATGGGTAGCTAGACTGATGTCAGCAAGAGTCTGAAGGGTGGAATAAAGGAAACAAGGGATAATGAATAGCTCTTGAATTAACACACTGAAGATACATTGAATTTCTATTAAAGCAAGAAGAAAATTAAATGTTGGGGATAAACAGAAGGCATCAATGTACAACAGAATAAATACACAAGCCAAACAAGATTACCATAAAGTTCAGTAAACCATAATTTAAAACTATGCCAGAAGCATATTGTGTTTCATAAGTATCCTAAGGTAGTCTTACAGGCTTCTTAAAAAAAAAATAGATAGGAGTTTTCTTTTACCACACAATTGCCAGTTTCTAGTTTGGCCAGAGAATGGACACTAACTGAACTTTGTAAAGTATAATATATAACTCATGTGAGGGAACAGCCTAGTACACCCCGAGCTGGGCAGAACATGTTTGGAATATTTAGCTCAGTTCACATGAAGCTTTGAAAAGAATCTGCAGTGAACATAAAATTTCCAGTGACTAGTCTCTATGGTAAAAAGTAATGTAGAAGTCATTTTTTTAGGCATAATGGCAGTTTTTCTTACATAGTGAGTATGACAGAAGAATTCATACTCATAAGTAGTAAGAGAATAGAATAGGTCTCAATGATAAAGAAATTCCCATTTCTTTATCTTAAAAGTCAAGTGGTAGAGAAAAGTCAAGAGACTTAAAATGTGTTCACCCTGGTAAGTGACAAAAGCGATGGGGTCATAGAGCTGAAAGGTCAAACTATTTCAAGGGGCATCAATGTAGATGTTGAATTCATACAAAAGAATCATAGAAAGGACTATGCCTGCCCCCCATCCTTCATAAGACGATTCCCAGCACACTCTATGAATAAGCCACTGTATGGCTGTATTAGGAAACTTTGCTCTGCTGAATGTAACTTTAAATGTATGGGGGCTGTGGGGTGGGAATAGGGAGGGATGATGGACTCATTAAATGACACATTTGGAATTATGTTGAATGGAAGACTATAAGTTTTTAAAAAGACACAAATATGATGCATATTAAGTATCATTTGTAAAGGAAATGGATCAGTCAAAGGGCTCCTTAAACAGTTGGAGTCAGCCACGGGGTAATTCAGTCATGAGAAAGCACCACAAAGATGTATATCCTATCTGAGACTCATCTCTTCAACAGACAGAAGCCAAATACAGCAAAGATGAACTGAGGAACACATGTGATGGCCTTTCCTAAGAACACTGAATGTGAATGTGGCTTTTCAAGGAGAGGACATTAGAACTGTGACTACTGTGAATGTCATCATTCTACCTGTGGAAAGCAAACTTTCTCAGTGCACAGTGGCTATTTTTTAGGTTTCTAAGCCAAAGTCAAACAGAGAGAAAAGGAAGCTGGTCTTTTACTTGTTTGTTTCTCAAGAGCATCAGCATTGCCAACTGGAAAGTGGCTGCTAGAACAGTACTTGAGGAAGGCAAAAAAGTCTACAAAATTCACTGGGAAAAAAAAAAAAGTAACATAACAGTGCCATGTTACCCAGAAGGACATTCTCTGTGAAATTCAGCTTCATCACAATACATTCTGCTTTCACCACAATGTAGGCCTCAGTAAACAACTATACCTGTTCTCTGCTGACACATTAAGGAAAGGCATTTGGAGTAAGGATCAGGTTACTGGACACCTTCTTAATCAAATTTTTAACACCCTACCAGACATCTTCTTAATCAAAATTTTAACAATCCTACAATGAATGTAGAGAAAAATCAATATTTCTTTTACCAATTTTAACATGACTTTCAAGACAATTCTAACATTAAAAAAAAAAACAAATTTAAAAGAGCCATATAAAATGCATTTGCACTAATTAATTAATAGTATAATGGCATTAAATATTCAAGAAAAGATAGTTGCCTATATCAGACATATTATCAATAACCATCTTGGGAAAATTTCAGAATCATAAATCCATTGCTATCTATCTGTGGTAGGCAGAATTCTAAGAACGGATGCCAGTGATTTTCACCCTGATACAATGTCCTCTACTTCAAATATTGGTAGCATTGAAGTTAGAAAGACTATAAACCTGGAAAGATTAATTGCAGAATAGTTGCTTTTGAAGAAGGAGGAGATATATAGGAATAAGAATGGCTTTCTGCTGCTTATAGTCAACAAGAAATTATAAATTGTAGTCCGTCAGCCACAAGGAACTAAATGTTGTCAATTATTTGAATGACCTGGAAACAATGTTTTCCCAAAGCCTCCAGATAAGATTCTAAGAGGTTAACACTTTAATTTCACCCTGTGAGAAGAGAAGCCAGCTGATATACCTACACAATAAAGCACCATGAAGTCTATGGTAATTGCAAAGTGATAGGAAATTAACATATTTTATGAAAATACTTTTATATATGTGAATAAGTACAAGTAGAAAATGAAATCTTTGTTGATATAAGAAAATGTGCAATTTTAAGACATCAAGATTAACTCAAAGATTTCAAAATAAAATTCATACATATAAATATATATAAACTGATTTTAGAATGCCATATTGAACCCATTAGAAGGATTCTGTGTCAAAGAGAAAAACAAATCAGTATTCCTGTGGTTGTACATATAAATATATACATATCCACACAGCTTTAAGGGCAATGTAAATATATATATATATATGTGTGTGATTATTTATTTATTATATACATATGTAAATTTTTCCAATTTACATCTTTGGTAAAATTAAACATGCAGCTTACTAGGAGATATAGAAATTAAATAGACAAAAATCATTTTTTGACAAAATAATAAAATGGCCATGGATCAACATAAACATAACTAGTTTCTGTTCATTTCAATGTGTTATTGAATACTGTTTGATACTTAATATTTATAAGATTTCACAGATAGAGAAATTCAAAGTATCAGATGATCTTGTGAACCGGAACAGTAAGGTCTGTCTCCTTAAAGACCAAAAGAGAATCAACACATCACTATAGCAAATAATCACAGGTGACTGAGAAAAAATATTATTTATTAAAGGGTTCAAAGGAGAGCACTCATGGTACAATAGAGAGAATACAGCTATGCCATTCCTGGAAGGCTGGACTGGTTTTACATGGCTTCACTCTGCTGGTCAAGTCCACCACCCAAGGGCCTGCATATGTGTGGATCTATCTTAAACTGGCTTCTATGACCACATCTCAAATACTGATATCCCAAGGCCATAGATGATTCCCAGATCTATACTGACTAAGAAGTCATGCCTTTAGGTCAAAGTGTAGTAGTGCCTGCTTTCCACTACACTACACATTTCCTACCAGTACACTTCCCAGAGGGTGAATAAGAAGGCTTGTCTGAAAGGTAAGTCAGGCATCTGGTGAGAAGAGACTGGCAGACCTTCCCATAAAAGAAGACACGAAGCTGTTATGAAATAATCATTTTCTACACTGTGAAGATGTGTTTTCACCAATGCACCTTCTGAATGGTTTAATACAAGAACTGACTGGATTGTAGATAGGCAGGAGATATAGGTGGGACAGTAAGAAACAAAGGACACTGGAAAGAAGGGTGAGGTCATAGGAATCACCAGCTAGACATGGAGAACAGGAGGTGCAATATGAAAGAAAGGTGATGCCATGTAGATGAATATAAATGAGTTAATTTAAGTTGTAAGAGTTAGCTAATAACAAGCCGGAGCTATTGACCAAGCATTTATGAATAAAAATAGTCTCTGAGTAGTTGTTTGGGAACTGGCAGATAGAAGTCTAACTACACACCATTCCTGTACTTTCAGTGAGGTTCACTGCCAGAAAGACAGAACAGTGAGCTCTAACGTGAGTATTAGACCTCTGCAGTCTTATCCCTCTAGTTGAGTATGCCCACCAGATAAATAATCATCAAGAAAAATCACTGCATACAGCAAAGCTGTTTGTCAAAATTGAAAGACAAAAGTTGTTTTCATATAGTCACAAATTTGAGGATTCATGACCTCCAAGCCAGGGCTACAGAAGATACTTAAAAGAATCTTACACAGAGGAGGAAAAAGGGATGGTCTAAATCATAAGAGCATATAGGAAAGAATAAGATATGCAAGAGAAATAAGTGAACAAAGAAAGTCTAAGAAAAAAAACTGCATCCCACACAATAAAGCATTCAAACATATATAAATAAGAGAGCAGAAAAGAATATGAATTGAATTAGTCACAACCACCAACAACAAAATTACAGCAATTATCAGCATCCCTTTCAATAAATAGTATCCTTATGTGAAGGCTATTAATTCTCCAATTAAAGATGTAGACTAGACGACTGGATTTAAAATAAGATTTCATTATTTGTTGTTTACAACCTATTAGACAGGGTGCTTGCCTAATTTACACAAAGCCTTAGGTTCAATCTCTAGCACCACATAAACTGGGTGTGGAGGTGCATACCTGTAATCTCAACACTTGAAAGGTAGAAGCAAAAGAATCAGTTGTTAAAGGCCAACTTCAGCTATACAGAGTTTGAGACCAGTCTAGGCTATGTGAGACTTTGTCAAAAACAAAACAAAGAACACCTCTTCGCCATTAAAAAATAAAACAATACTGCACTGGCAAAGTACTATACAATTAAGAGCGAAAAGATGAAAGTCAATATATCAAACAAACAGAAGTCAAAACCAAGCAAATAACTCTGCTATGTCTGACACAGACAAAATTAGAAGACAGAGAAGACCTCTACATATTAATAAAGGAAATAATCCATAAAATTAATAATAATTGTAATATGTATATATAAGATATTATTTACATATATAATATAAATGAAAACAGAATGTAAATGGCCCAATATGTCCAGTTACCATAAGAAGTAACCATAATAGCACATTCTCATCAGTAGTTAAAACATTCCAAAAAAAAATAAACGAAACGCAGAGAAATTATGCCATTAATTAAATTAATTTAATGTATATCTGCATAATATTCTACCCAAAGCTATGGAATACAAATATTCTTAGCAACTCATGCAAACATCTCCAAAATGTTAATTTTAGAATCTTAAGTATTTTATTGAATTTTATAAGACCATTTATTCACTGCTAATGGAATAAAACTGGAAGTTAATAGTAACAGAAACAACAGAACCACACAGGAAAAGAGACATAACAGGGAACCATTATGGAATATGTGAAAACCTATATTCTGAAATATAGAAAATATAGAATAAATAATTCTTATAAATATGACTTACTAAAATTATAGCAGAAGAATACAAACAGTTTAAACAGACATATCAAAAGCAATGATATTGAAACACAATCCACACATATCTTAAATTAACCAAGACTTTTCCTTATAAATTTCTTGCTACCCTTAGTAAAATTATATGTCCTATCAATTTTGACTAAAATTAAAATTGTTTAATCTAGCAATGGATTCAGTTTCCTCTAAAAATTTTGTACAAAATAATGTCAGACTCATAGTAGTGCCTCTCTCTTATTTACCTGCATGTCAGCAGAATATTTTACTCAATATCTTCCTATATCTCAGAGAGAAATTGGAAACAAAAAGCTGGGTTTTGAATTTGGGCCCAGCTGAGTTTCTGAAATTAGTGCAAAACTGAAGGTGTCCTTGAAATAGATGATTTGACTATCTCTACCCTAAACACTACATCAAAATAAGTGTTTGTTCAAAGAAAACTCCACTACACATAAAAGATATTAGTAGAATGAGAATAAAGAGCATCTCATTCTTTTAGACAACTTTCTATTCTATACAAATATGTCACTAAAATTTGAATATGTTCCTCAAAGTTTCTGTTTTGGAAACTTGTTCTCCAATGTGTATGTTGATGACATGTGGAGGTGGAGCTCAGCAGAGATGGTTAAAGGTAGATGAAGAAAGGCAGGTCAGATTGGTGATGGTGTTATTGGCTTTGTAACAAGACAGATGCATTCGCCCTCTCAGTTGTGATTAAAATTATTTTCTTTAAAAGTATCCAGTTTATAATATTCTGTCATAGCTACAGAAACTAGGCTAAGATACGTAGGCAATAAATATAGGAATTTTCATTACTTTATATAGTAGAACTAAATAAAGCTACGGTGACATACACTTCCTGACAAGAAGAGTGAGACTGTAATTAAACAGAATTGTTCTGTGATAACTCCTGAGTCTAAGACTCATAATTAGTAAAACAGCTTCATTGCAATGAGACCTCAAGAGTAGTTATGAGATTCACATAGCACTTTAGACACAGAAGTATGCTGTATGTAATATATTTCCACAAAGAAACACTATAGCAGGCATTTGCTAATATCATTGTTAGTAAATGAGTATTTATTTCTGGAGAAAAGAAATTTATACTATACAAAGATCTATAAGTGGTTTGAGCCTTTCCCAAACAACCAGCAATCATAATTTCATGAGTGACTTGAGAGTGGCTAAATGCTAGGTATTGGGCTATAGGGCACACTGCTCTGTCAGCTCCAGGGATGGCTCAGAAATAGGATACAGCACATAGACATGGTACTACAGTCCATTCATCCAATGAGGGCTTTTAAAAGAATGTAAAATTTAGTATCTGAGCACCTCGGTCAACCAATACTTCTCCATATATAGCAAAAAGAAGTCTTTTTGGCTATGTAAGAAATTAAATCTCAGGTTACATACTTTTCCTTTCTGATCAGAGGCTTCCACAAGGACCACTACCCATTTTATTCCGAAAAATACTTTTATAGATATCAATTACCAGAAAAGTTCCAGAGTTAAGTAGGTATAGAGTAAGTGCTTTTTTAAGATTTGAGAAACATAGTTAAAATACTGCAATAAATGTATTATAAATTTTTGAACATCACCACCTATGTCAAAAAAAAGAGACTAGAAACTCTTGTAAAGTTCCATCCAGCACACTTCATAACCACAAATGCTGATCAAATAGATTCTGATCTCTTTTTCATAGTAACAATTTGTTTCCTTTGCTTAATTGATGACCTTTATTTACATCTCTTCACACTATAATTTTGCCTGTTTGTGAACTTTTTAAAACATGAAATCATCCATCTTGTATTTTGGTATATGTGTCTTCTGACTTCTTTCACACAAGGAATACTTTTGTGTTATCCATACTTGTCATATATGTGCTTGAAATATATTTGTCCATCATTTCATTAAAGGATATCTGGATCATTTTTTGAGTCTTGGGCTATTGTAAAGAACTCACCTAAGAACCTTCTACACATGTCTAAGTTCACACACATCTATTGTGCATACATTTGGAAAAAGAATTGCTGAAAGTTTAGATTTTCAGTCTGAAATTTTAGCAGATGACCTAGTCATGCAGGTATATACACCTGTAGTCTCAGCATGCAGGAGGCCAAGGGAGAGGACCACAAGGTAAATTGAGGTCAGCCTAGATTAATGGTAAGTTCTAGGGCATTCTTGGCTATATAGCAATATCTTCCCTCAAAAAGAAAACAGACCAGTTTTCTTCAAGGTCATTCTACAACAAACATTTTAAAAATAATATATGTATAAGAGATTTTTGTTCAAAGTGAGCCAGAATCTATAACAAAGGCTGAAAAAGTTGATTCAGAAAATGCTATGCCTGTAAAAAATGAATCAGATTGATGAGCATGACATGGAAATTCATGTTTATTTCCATTACATTCTACCTGTATTTCCATGCTGATGGATTATTCCATGAAAATGTATCATAAATCTGTCCTATTGCTGTTTTAGTAGACCAGTTTGTGTAACTTACAGAGCAAGAATAGTAACTCGGAATTCTGTTCTGACTTGTGACCAGAGCCCAGCATACCCAATAAATAAGCTGTCATGGTTCCTGACTGTAGGAATATACTGAGAGAATCTCATGTGCAATAAAAGTTTACCACCTAGTAACACATCATTGGGAAGAAGGAACATACAGTTAATGACTATTTACATTATGCTCTTGCAAGAACATATGAGTAATATGTTAACCATAGGACAAATGTGGCAATTTAAAGAATGTTTAGTGTCATTAAACTTAGAGAAGCAGTGATTAACCACAAATGAACTTGTCTGTTCAGCAAAAGAATTTATCACCATGTCACAATTTTGATGTCCTTCATGTTTCTGTGTTTTAAAATAGGGCAATAATATTTGCCTTATTCATAAAATAACTTCACTAAGTGGAATACACATTGATAATAAAGCCCATTCATGCAAAGGCAGTCTTCTGTGTCTGCACACTTGCTAAATCGCATTCAGGTAGCTGTTGTGAACAAAATCTGTAGGACGAGTGCAGTGTCACATAAATGGGAATCACAATGTAATTCCTATTTCTCTGCCTGGAGACAGTTTGTCATATAAAGTATTTAAAATAAAGAGTCACAAAAAACAACTGTGAATTACAAACAGTTGCTACTGACTTTAACATATCAAGACATTAATAAGACCTCCAGGACAATAAAAAAGAAAGCCCAGTTATTTTGATTCATAAGAGGATGTTAAAACTATTATAAATCCTTCTAAGCATCTAGTGTCTTTTAATATAAACTTTGAAGTTCTGTCTTTGATAAACACACACATATGAACCTTTAAAAGGAGTCTCCAAAAGAAGGAGTCTAACAAAGAATTTCTTGAGGTCTTTACAACTGGAATAATGCTGGATTATCTCTGTGATATATGCACTACGTGTAGTAATTATTTTCAAAAAAACTACTTACCTACAAAATATCTCCATAAACTATCCAAGTTCCTTTAGGCTTCTGTTAAGCTCCCCCTTAATATATCAAAAATGTTATTAGCTACACAAAGAATTCTAACACATAAAAATAATGCATTTAACATAAACAAATAGTACAATTCAAAGTCAAACCCAGTCTATACTAACACTTGCTAAATAATGAAGGTCTGTGAGAAGATTGGAATTTGGTTGTTGTAAAGTCTGGATTTCAAGGTATCATGGCATACACACACACACACACACACATACACACACACAAATGTACTCATGTATACACACTCTGACACACATACACAAAACACACTCACACAAACTATAAATAAATGACATGGTGATTGTTCAGCTTATATTCCTTCATACTTCAAAGTAAAAAGAGCTAAAAGTGAGTTAAAATTCTTTTAAAAGTTAAAAAGGTTTGGTTGAGATTAAGCCAAGTATATCTTAGACAGTGCCACCTAATGTCCTCACTAATCAGAAAGGCTCTCTCTATTGCCATATCCCCATTTGTAACACATGAATGAAAAATGCTTTGCTGCCCATTTAAGCTCATTGTTTCCCTTCAGAAATAATATAATGTATTGGAAAGTTGCCACGTTGAACTTATTCCTAAATTGTCATGTTTTCCACTGGTGGCTATTTTACCAAATAAAATACAGCTAGAAGATAGGAGTGAAAGACAGTCTATAGTGTATTTGAGAGAGAAGAAAGAGCAAAGACTGTACAAAAACTCTTCCTTTCTGGTGGTCACTACTCCCCATTACTGCAGAAGTAGCCTTGTTGGACCATTGCACTCTTCCCTAATATGTTATTTTAAAAATCTCCAGCAAAACACCATGACAGTTTGGACAAAGCACACTCCCTTACTGGTGGCTGAGCTTGCCCTGCTCACCTCTCACGCCCCACTCCTTAGCACTCCTCAGCCTTCACAGTTATACTAATACTGGCTTTTGGCTCCTCTGTGAAGCCAAGCATCTTCCTGTCTTTGAAACTCTCATCCCCAGGATCTTCCCACAGTGGACTTTTCATTACTAAGGTCTCATTTGAACCTTCATCTTTTCATATGGGATTCTTCACTCTCATTATAATGTGGTGCCTACAACCCTTGATCTAACTAATGTTTCTGCTCCAATTGTCATAACATTTCTCTGTATTATTTTTTGTCATTTATTTACTGATTTGTATAAATTAACTTATTCTCACGTACTACATACTCCTTGGAGATAGAGACATTTTCTATACTACCAACTGCTTCATTTCTAATTCCTAGAATAGTACCTGTGGCGGGATTAAGGTGTCAGGTGATAAGGTCAGAAGACACTTCCGGGACCCTGGAGGGGGTGTGGCCAAGCCCATTGATAAGTGGCTGCTGGGACACGAGGAGCTCTTCTTCCTGGTTCCTGGCTGCTGGCTGCTGGACAGACAGAATCGGAATCCATCGTGCTTCCATCGTGCTTTCATCGCTCCTCCATCGCTTGGATCCACCAGTCCTTGTTCAGGTGCCACCATAAGCTGTTACTAATATTGTGAGTGTTAATTTATATTCTAATAAATATTAATTTTGGACTGGTGCCTTGAAAGTAAAACTCCATCTACAAGTACCTGGTATATAGTAAGTACCCAATAATATTTGTTAGAGAAATGATTGAATATTTATTTTTTTGTATATAGTTTTTAGAACATGGGCCTTACTTTTTAAGATAGCAGGTAATGTTCCTCCTCTCTGAAGCTTTCTCACTGGAGCAGAGAGTTAAGAATATTCTAACCAATAGACACTTGTTTAGACATCTTCACTGCTCCTCACAATACCTAGAAAATGAAATAACCTAAATATTTTTCAAATTATGAATGGATAATGACAATGTGGTACATACATATACATAACGGAATATTATTCTTTTGTAAAGAAAAATGAAAGTATGAAGTTTGCAGGTAAATGGGTAGGACTAATAAATCATATTAATGAGGTAATCCAGGCCCAGAAAGCCAAACCATATGTTTTCTCTAATGTATGGTTTCTACCTCCAAATCTTTACATGTAATTATAAAATCTGGAATAACTGAAGAAACCAAGAAATTAAAGAGAGACTACATCTACTGAGTAGATGGAGGAAAGAGCAATAGGGTATTACTGATATGAAGAGCAAAATGGGCAAAACAAGGAGTAGAGCCTTAATTAGGGAAGAGAGGAATACAGACAAAGAAGGGAAAATAACAGTGAGGTTGTCTGAAAAGAGATAAGGAATCGTGTTGTCTATCTGCCCAAAATACACATAGAATCTGTACATCAGTATATACACATAAATATGTAGTTTTAATTAAAAATTTTCCATCTTGAGTAACAAGACTCATAGACTATCTAGCAAAAACCTAATATCAGGCATGATACACTCCCTTTTGAATTGCTGATCATGGTTGAACAAAAGACTCCAAAAACATTGTAAGCTATTGGAATGCTCTTGGTTAACTCCTGCCAGAAAATGAAAGGAAAGTCTCTATTACTTGGGACACCATGCACTTTGGACACAGGGCCCAGAAGACCTGAGTTGGACATGACTCAAAATCTTCCTCCCTAGGGACAGGCTTTCATGGCATCAAAATTCAAGCTTCCAAAGGAGAAAGGCAATTAACAGTACTACCCAGCTATGACACCTTTGAACCATAACAATGACCAGCATGCCAGTAAAATAACCCTCAAAGTATACAGTAGCAACTTGGTAGTAATCAACATCTCTCTAAATGGACCCAAAGCCCACTTAACAAGAAAGAAGGAAATCTTGCCTGGAACTGGAGCCAACCACCATGGCTAGTGAAGTCATGAACCTTGGAGGAAAACCTACAACCATCACTTTATTAAAACAGCATAATTCTTGACTACACTTTAAATATTTATCCTCATACCAACAGAGAAGTGTAGTCCTCACTCCATATCAACACAGAGATCATTATAGAAAACTGAAACCAATCAAAATGCAGAGTTGTGGGGCACAATCCCAATGGACACGCCTATGATACAACTTCTGCACCAAAGGCTTAGGGATCAATGTAATAGAGGATGGCAAGATTTTAAAAGACAAAGGAACAGGACGATTGTTATAAGACTGTGTCTCTTAGAAACATCAGAGAAGGTACACCCACAAAATACACCCAAATGGCGAAACAAGACTTGAACGAGGATAACACCAATGAACTTGCTATGAGGAAAGAGGGGAAGCTAACAACGCCTGAACCTTACAACTAAAAAATTCTGAGAGCAGGAGAAATAATCCGTTTGAAGGAGCATGTCAGTTGGTTACCTGACACCAAGTGGAATGGTCAGTCCTGAAAACCATGTATGCATGATGACATTATATGGACGGACTGAGGTTGTATCATGTATTTAGAAACACACACATATACGTGAAAGAAAAAGGAGCTTTGAGTCTGAAAAGGAGAAAGTAAAGGGTATACTGGAAGTTTAGGACGGAAAAAAGAAAAAGAAAAAATAATATAATTATATTAAGATCTCAAAAATTAAAAAAATACAAAGAAAACTTTAAAAATAATAGAAGCTGCCTGTGATGTGGCCTAACAGCAGCCCCCAATTTATGGTCCTAACCAGTACTTGACTTTTCCATGCTGTTTATCACATATTCTATGTTGAAGTAAATCATGTGCTACAAAAACTTCCCACCAGAACCCTCCCCCAATCCTCACACTTATGAAAGTAAGATTTTTTTTTATTGCTGTTATTTAGGCAATTTCTCTGAAGGCTCCTGTAGGCTTTCTGCTCCCCCCCCCCATTTCTCTCATGATCCTCTCCCTTTGCCTCCCACAATGGTGCGCTCTCTGTCTCTCTCTTTCCCTCCCTCCCTCCCTCCCTTCCTCCATCCCTCTCTCCTATATTAAGTTCTTCTCCATCTTATAAAGCAGAGCTTCTCTTTCCCTTCAACCCTATCCTATGTTAAGCTTTTTTAAAATATAATTTATTGTTCATTTCTAATGTCCCTGTCAGCCTTCCTCTTAATAAAGTGCATTGTCAAAAGACAATTGCATGTTAGCTCCTGAACCAACAGCTTGCTATTCTCCATTCTTATATTTTATGCAGTTAGTCAGTGTTAATACATAATTTGTATTGGAAAAGCAACTAGGCTTTGATGTCTTTCACTTAGCTCATAAGCTTCTTGAAAACAGATGCCATGCTATACCTGTCCCTGAATTCCTTCTCCCCTAGCCTAGTATGTAGCAAGCTTTCAATAATTACTTAATAAAACTTGTTGAATATATGCATGGACAGATGGGTGAGGGTTTAGGCTTTATTTTTTAAGCTGATCAGCCCAAGCTTTACAAATATCTCTTACTACAGCAGAATATAAATACAGTTGAGGCATGCACAGAGAAGAAGGTGTACTAGTCATTAATGCTCAGAGACCTGGTCAGTTTCTTCCTACCCGATTTGTGTTATCCTTGTAATGATGACAGTTTAACCTTATTACTTCTTTGTCATAGACAAAGATTCATATTCTGTGTATCATGGGATTGTTAGTAGCATTCCTGGCCTGTATTTACTAAATGCCAATGGCAATAACTCAATCAGCCCTCTCTCTGATTCAGACTAAGCAAAAACATTCTCAAATGTTGTGCCAAAGGTCTCCCAGGGACAAAATTACTCCCAGTTGAAAACAATTGTCCTTTTCCCAATAGTGTCCTCATTTCTCAGCTGCTATGAATATAGACTGTTAAAAACTGTACTTTCTCCTAGGAAATGTCCTCAGCTTTCCCAGTCTGGGAAGTTCTGCATTCTTCTGATGATATATTTAGTTAATGAATGGCCATGAATAAAGGATGCCTACGGGTGTGATAACTCTGAAATCATCAGAGATTAAAATAGAATAAGGCTAGATTTCCAGAGACTGGATCTACATCTACCTTTCTTTTTTCTTAATCTATTTTCCTCAATATTCTCTGCTAGAAAAGGGTGCTTTCAATGAAGTACTTGACTATAAACTCACACCTTGTTGTCTGTTTCTAGATAACACAGCTTATGGCACGTAATGAAACAGTTAAGGAGAAAACAAAATAATGCTCAGACAAGGAATGAAATTCCATCTCAATACTTCAAGGATAAGTTTTATTGAAGCTGTGTCTTAGTTTGCTTTCTATTTATGTGATAAATACCACGTTCCAAAGCATACTTTTGAAGAATGGAAAGGTTTATTTTATCTTCAGCTTTTAGTCCATCACAAAGGGAAGTCAGGCATGAACTCAAGGAAAGAACCTGGAGATGTAACAAAACCCCAGACCTTAGCACAAATGACTCCATGATGAAAGTACCACTAAGGCTGTAAAACTCAGCATGTAGGCAATATCACTTGCCAAAACAAAAACAAAGACCTAATCCATCAGAATCCATAGATCTGGGAAAGTCTCTATATATGCTAACCTTGATTTTTGGCTTCTGTAATTCCACTTCTGGCTGTTTTTGTTAATTGAAGTATGCCAAACCAGAATATGATTTTGTTCTTAAAACCTTCTGAGAAAGGTTCAGTGCTACACTGAGATCCTGAACACTGAGTGTAGTCACTGGCCAGCTAATACTTTCTATCAGCTTAAACAAGTATCGTAGTAGTTGTTAGAGTAACAGTAACTCAGTTTCCCATACTGACTCTCAGAGTAAAAGAGTCCCAGTGATTCAGCTATTCTAGAATTCAAATGAGTTCAGCTTGCTCTTTGCTGATGCCCTGAAGGCCTGGCCTTTAGGTCTGCGGAAGGCCACAGAGTGCTCACACAGGCCTAGGGATACCTGCTGTCCTTTTTGCTGAGAGATTCTCAAAGTGGTCAGGATTCTCTGTCTCACCCTCTATCTAAGGCCTAACTTACGTACCATGTCATTATTTTGGAGGACTCTTAGAGCACTCGCCTTTTCTTTCTACACACAGCACCCGAGAACACCTGCAGTGTCCATGACCCAACTGAAACCAGACGAACATTTCCCTACAGTTTTTATTTCTGCCCGTATCTCCCTAACATAGCTATGGTTCCTGCTGGAAAGTACTTACTTCCATTCTATTTTAAAAATGTTGGGCAGATGTATCTACTGGAGGTTGAATATATTACTATCAATTTAGTCAAAAAATATGTTAAAACCTTATAATACTTGAAAATTAGAAAATGAAAATCATTGAATGCAATGCTGATTTTTAAGAAGAGACCACTCTATAATGTAAGGCTACAACAAAGTAAAAGGAGAACAGAAGGACAGAAGATGTCTTGAGAAAGCAGAGCTACACACTTCATTGTGCAATTCACTAAATAAGCAAGGGTTACATAGTGATCTTAAAAATTAATAATAAGTTCATTATCACACTGCCATCAAACAAACACTATAGGTGTGGAGACTAATAAACAATTTAGAAAGAATCTGCTACTTAAATATGACTCACTTTAGCATTCCAGTCTCTTGTGAAATGTGTATGAATCCACATGCATGGGGACATCAGTTCTTATTACTCAGAGGATGATCTTCAGGGTTTATACTGACTACAAATACTTGGATTCACATGAGCTAGTTGTGACTAAATCTGTTACATTCAAACTACTTCTCAGCTCAGGGGTAGATGCCTACTCTAGACCATTCTTTAGACAATGATCAATGACTTGGAGAAGTTCAGTTTGTTTATGTATCCTATGAGAAAGCTACTACCCAACAGGTAAAAGAGTCAAATACAGACCTTTTCTCCTTAGGACAAGGTCAGGGTTAGAATGGGAAACATGATTACAATAGGGTGCTCCTATATACAAGAATAGTTTCTCAGAAAATTTTAATTCACTCTCATATTTGACGCACCTAAGTCAGAGAACAGAATGTTCTAGTCATATTTAAGATGTACCTAAAGGTCACTTCAAGTTCCTTAAAAATCCATTCACTGCAAAATAATAAGGCGGCTTTTTGTGCTCACAGGATTAAGAAGAGAACTTTTTTCTGATGGAGACATGGAGCTGAAGAGGATAGCTTCTGCCTCACAGGTGATGGGACAAGGAAAAGAAGGGACAGATGCAGAACAAGATGAGGGACTAAAGGAAATATCCTGCAGAAGCAGTGAAAAATAGAAAGTCTTAAATGTAGTTATTGGAGAAATAAACAAATATTGGTTGGCTGTAGACAAAGGGTAAATATATACTGGTGGGAATGAAATCTAGTCCAGCCTCTTTGAAATTTAGTCAAGAAGTTTCTCAAAAAAATTGAAAAGAGATCTACCATATGACTTAGCTATCCACTCCTTAGAAATTTACCAAAGGACTTTTCTTCAAAACATCACAGTGAAACTTATGCATCTATATTTATTCCATGATTATTTATAATGCAGAACCAGCCTTATTAGCCACCAACAGAGGAATGGCCAAAGAAAATGTGGCATGTGTACAGAATGAAACTTCTTAACTACAAAGAACGGAGTTATACTGTCTGCAGGAATTGGTGACAATTGGATTAAGCAAATGAAGACATTTTCAGGAAGACAAATGTGTTTTCTATCATTTGTAGTTTCTATACTTTATACATTCACATAAAATCATATAAACCAGTAATGTTGAAGTGAAATTTTTTGGAGAATGAAGGGAACTAATTTGAATGAGAAGGTCTAAAGATGATCTTATGGAGATGGGGGTGGGGATAAGTTGATGAACAAAATACTCATGTACAAATGTTTTGTAAAGCCAAAAATGAAGTTTGATATAAAGTTTGCTTTTTCTCTCACACTGAGGAATAGGGGAGAAGACTGTCAATGGATAGTGGAGAACCTACAAACCTAGCTTTTCAAATTCCATTACTTACCTCCATGCTTAATTGCAAAGTCAAGCCTAAGAGAGAAGCTAAGTAACAGTTTTCATCCCAGATGATTTATATTCAGCTAATAATCTACTTTTGGTAGATGTGGGAAGGTAGGTCCTGGAAGACAAATAGCAATATTAGCTCATGGAGAAATTCCTGCAAAGATTCCCTCACATGATTTTTCTCTCCATTTCTTATGATTCCCTTTCCTGTTGAGTATAGGTAACAGTTCTGATTTGCTTCTAATCAGTAGAATATTGAAAAGATGATATGATGTAGATGATTACAAAGCATGAGTTTATTACATAAATTTGTGAATCTGTATTTCAGGAGTCTTACTGTGTCCTATTGATGGCTTGGAGGAAGCATGCAGCCATATTGGGGAATGCATATAACAAGGAACTAAGGCAGCCTTAAGAACTGAAGGCAACTCTGAATAGCAGCCAGTTAACTATTGCAGTCCAAAAATTACAAGTAAGTGAGTAGATCCATCAGGAAAAACAAACAAACAAATGAACAAACATAAAAATAATACAGCACATCTTCACCAAGTTCTGTTGCCATATGAAAATCTAGCCCTGGCTCAAATCTTGATTGCAGCTTGTGAGACAATTGCCTAATACTTTTGACTCATAGAAATAAAGATATAATGTAGTAAGCCACTTTACTTGTAGTTATTTGAAGAAAAAGAACGCCAATACACCAATGAAGGCAATTGACACATACCCAAGGTGGGTATTGCATAGAACTCTGAACTTTGCATAAGATACATAATAAAAGTTTAGCAAATATAACTTAATCATTATATTATCACCAACATCATCTCAATTTTCCTATTCTCGGATTCCTCCTATTTTACCATTACCTCCCCCTAGCAAGCTAGTACTGAAGCACAAAATCCCAGTGGGACAGACAGTTCCTTTCACATCACTGCCAGCCTAAAAAGCCAACCAATTTTAAAATCTAATTGTAGTTGAATTAGTATTTTTACCACACTGCTGATTCCTGCCCATTGACCTGCCACACCATTCCAAGAATATGCCTTTCAAGGATAGAACAATCTTCTGGTCATGCTTCATTGGGGAAGAACAGAAGAGAATATGACAGGACATAGTACTCTAGGGGTTCACTTAAAAATTTCAAGAAAGTCCAATGAAAATAGATATGCTGTTCTGTGGAGTTAAGCTGAAGAAAAGAGAAACAATTAAGAAACAATTAGCAGAGCAACTACTAGAAGGCTTTGGTTAAAATGACATGAAGTAGTATTAAAATATTGGAAGGATACTGTCAGAAGAAAACATAACAATTGCTTGGAATTCTAAGTCTATGCATTTCAGCATTATCTAGCAGAGTCAATCAGTGGCTGCTTAATATCTCAGCATGCATCAGGAATACATGGGGGAATTACAAACATCTTTTATGAACAGGAGAATAAAAAAGAAAGTACCTTTCAGAGTATTTCAAGTTAAAGCTTTTACAGAACCTGAACTATTTTAGACAATAATGTGTTAAAGCAAATTAACACTCCCTTATATCAAGCCAAAACTCCAAAGCTAAGCCATTACATATAATGAAGTGAGGCAAAAAAATGAAATCTGTTGTACAAAGTGCATAAAACAAATAGAAATTGCTGTTATAAGATACCAAGAAACAGTCAATAATTCAAAAGATGATTAAAAAATAAACAATATATTAGAAATAAAAACCTGGCAGAGAGAACATTCTAATAATGGATTTCATTTTGTGCTTATGGCAATACAAGGATCCTTGAGAGAGGAGAACAGCTATTAAACCATAGACTATTGTGGTTTTTGCTTATGTTTCTTTTTATATTAAAAATAATGTAAAGCAGCTTATTCATATGGAGAAAAAAACCACTTCAAAATAATGAAAATCTAAAGCACAGAAGTACTAAAAATAAGAAAGTTTTCTCCAAGAAATTGGATGACTCAAACTGCCGGAAGACAAGAGGATAATTATGTAATTCTTTTACAACTACAATGTCACCATTGATTTTTTAAATTCTTTGAGTTATTTTCTTATTCCTTTCTTTGTTCATACTTCTGTTCCACAAACATGGTAGGTTTACTGTCAAGATGTTGATGAATATGGAAATAAAACACTATTATGTTGTTTTTATATACAAAACTTAATTTTTTAAAAAATGAACTTTTTTTTTTTTAGATTTCTTTCAAAATTTGTCATTATTTCTAACATTAGTGCTTGGAAAATTTTATTACAGTGTAAAGTCAACTTTATACAAAAACAGGTGACTTTTCAAACTGCAGAACAAGTTCACTAATGGTGTTTCTAAAAGACATCTGACCAATCACAAATTAATCTTCCTAATAGATTGAGTTCTGAGGCAATAACAGATTTTAGCTTGAAGGTGAAAATAACAAGGACCATGACTATAGTTGTGTGAGTGTTACTGGAGAGTGAACACATGGTAAAGAAGTGCTACATCCAAGTATGTAGTCCTTTTTAATATAATATCCTCAGAACAAATTATATTCCCATAATGCAGTAGAGAAATGGTGGAGTTTATTGGTTATTACAAAGCTCAAAATTACAGACTACTTTTAGCATGTTATTTTTGATGACTTCTAAGAACTTGGGTTTTCACTGGATTTTATAACCAACTCATAAACAAGCTTATTTGGTAATATATAATCAAAAGTTAGTTGTAATAATCTCTATGTACTATTGTAAAAACCTTTGTAATATAGTAGAATAGCATCCCTGAGGGACGTTGCTTCAATTATTTTTGTATTTTCCAGTTACTTCCTTTCACCACCATAGAAATTCTGAACCATCTTTTGCACCTTGCAAAATTATGTCTATCTCTCCAGCTTCATCCCCATTTCCCACATCTTTATCTCAATCAACACATAAAAAGGAGTATCTTTTTATGTGACAGAGTCTAATTGAGGAAGTCATATTAATGAATTCCAGGGGTGCTACTTAGTACATAGTGCCTTGCATTGTGATTATTTCTTCTTTATGTGCCTCGTTGTGATGGTCAAAATTAACTATAACTCTCATCTCTACCACAGAAGAAGAATTTTATGGGGGTATTATGCCAAGGAACATGATAAATGTTTGTTGAATAGAAAAATGACTAAATGATTGAATATGTAAAAAATAAGAATAACATGATTAATGATTATATACCAATTAAATATATCTGCTTTAGGAATATAAAGAAGGAGATAAACACAAGTTAGTTTTGACATGAGCTGAGAACTGAAATTGACGAAGGATGTGGGCAAAGCACATGTTGCTTGAAAATGTGGCACTAGGAAGGGGATAAAAAAGCTAATATGCAGTGAAAGTGAGGGGTCCAGTGTGCTAAGGCGACCTTCCCCAGATCCCATGTAAACCTTATGAAATTGTTTATATATAAGACAACTTATAGAGCGCTTTCACTGAAGTATGACCTCCCCCCAGCCCTGCTCATCAAGAGACTAGCAACCAAACCTAACCAGTAAAGGCAAACCATATGGCCAGATATAATACAGTGAAAGGAAATATGGGGCACTCAAGGAACCACAGAACCATACCAGGATTGCTACAGTTTTTCTGAAAAGATTACACAATCTAGAGCAGTCTGTGAAGAGGGCTGCTCTCTCTTATATTCAGTAGGGTAGGGGGCGTGGCAGCTTGCTCAACTCTGGAAATTCACCTAGTGAATGTTGTCTTATCCTTCTGTAGTGTCTTCACAAGAATACTGAAAAACTATATCCTGGGTTTTCAAAGATGACTAACATAGCCAGGGGGCTCCTGCTGAGCACGCATTACCCTATAGTACGATAATTTGCTGTTTTAAAGAGCAGTGCTGACCAATCATGCTGTGCTGCTGTGAGCTGACAGCAGTGCTGGAGAGAGATTTTCTGCAATAGGCTCCAACTCATATAATGTCATTCCATCAAATAATTTTAAACAAATGTAGCTTAGAGATTTTCAGTATGACAGTCTGTCAATCAAGCTTTACTTTCCTGATTTTGCTTGTGAGAAAAAGCTTGGTGCATCACTTGCCCTGATCAGTAACAGCAGGTATGTCTAACCTAACACCTCTACTAGCAGACACACTGCCATTTTGCTATGGAAAAAAAAAAAACCTTAATTTTCAATACTTCCTGAATAGGCCTTTCAGAAAGCAATTTCAAAGAAGATTTCCAGAAGCAACTTCTAAGGGCAGCTGAAAGAATGATGCTTTTAGCATGCTTTGATAGCCATCAAAATCCCCAAATTACATAAATGCTTAATAACAAGTAAGAATTTCGAACCCGAACCTGCATAAGTATCACCTTTCCCAGAGAACCTTACAGGAAACTTGGAAGGCATTTTGTGGGCATTTTAAGTTCAGAATGTATGAAAAGCAAGGTGAAGTCGGAAGCTGGTTTGAAAGATTTTTTTTTTCTTTTTTGCTCACCCTTTTGTGATCTCCAAATTATAAAATACATTTTATTTAATGTATTATAGGTTTGATGTTCAAATGTTGTAATTAAATTCCTTAATTATGTCCTGATGTATCTTCTAACTATTGCTGATAAAATAACCTTTAAAGACAAAAACCAAGCAACTCTTAATTTCTAGACACAACACCCTGATATTGAGACACACACTCAACATTCTATTTATATTGTACTTTTTATTACTACATTGAAAGAAATTGTTCTTAAGAAATTAAACATAAACAACTAAACCAAACCATAATGTCACAAATTAAAAGGAATGGGTAGATAATAAAAAGCTGAAAAATACTCGGTTCTCACTAAATTTATCTGTTTGGCAATAAACTTTAAATAATTCAAACAAAGTCCAATTAGAGATGCTTTTAGTTTCAAAGCATAAGTTGCAACAGTATAAAAACAGCATCTAATCATAATATTTACCAAGCACCCACGTTCTCATAGCATTCGAAATGTCAGAAGAACTTGTACAGTGGAGCATAACTGCACATGACTTGACAATTTCTCATTTCAAGAAATGAAGTCTAATTTTATGCCCTCAAATTTAGGCAAATACTACAGTTCTGTTCTACAGAATGTTGGGAAATTAACACTAACTCCTGATGTTAGGTCTTTAAACACCTATAGATTTCCCCTTCTTGTTGGAGATTTTTCCTTCTGCAATCTATCTAGCACCCTCTAGGAAACCCAGGGAACATGAAGAAGTCTTCCAAAAACTATTAAGGCACTCTAGTTTGCTGAGAAAATAGTGAACTTCCACTTTCTACTGCCCATCATTGTGAATGAATGAGTAATCTGTGTTCCCAGTCCAGTCCAGTCTTTGAAAGATTATAGCTATGTCACAATTTGAGACTATAATCTTCAATTGCACTTGAAGAAATACCACATGCTAAATATTAATACTGTTGAGAAAATATTCCATAATTATGTGAATAATCTATTATAATTCTCCACTATTTTCCAACTAAATTAATAAAAAATTAAATAAAAACAAATCCATGTGTATTTTCTTCTGAGCTCCATATACTTACATCCACTCATACACACATTTAAAATTTAAAAGAGTAAATAAATGTTAAAAAGATTTGAGCCCCAGTTCTTAGTATAAAGAATCCCTGCAAGCTGCTAAACTTTCATTCTGGTCAGGCTGGCCTCCTCTCAGGGAATTTGACTTTTCCTATCCCACTTCTGCTAAGGTATTTGGAGATACAAAAACCCAGGACCCCCATAGCAGTACCTCCAAATTTTTATATCATCAGATATAAGCAAGATTACATATGTATTTCTCATTTTCTGAATCTCTCCAAATTTAATATCTCAGCCAGTAATAAACCAGGTTCCTAAAGAATTTACACCATGGCCTTTCAATGCACCACAAAGCTCCAAATTATAAACAGAAAAGTAGTGAGTTGCATATTTGAAGTAGGGAGACCACCAACACTGGCTACAGCTCCCATTCACCCTTTGCAGTCAGAGAGTATACCCATACTTTACTTCAACTGTGGTTCTCCATGACTACAACCATACTTTGCTCCAACTGTCAGTTACCACTCCAGGTTTACAGGAGTGCCAGATTTTAGACTGTCACCACAGTTCACCCTATGAGGTCAGGGAGGCAGCCAAATTTGGTCCCTCACACAGTCCCACTCAGCTTTTGATTCCCCTCTACAGCTCTTTTTTTTTTTTTTTTTTTAAATAATACCCTAGATTGGCACAGCAGGCTACCCAAATCCATCACTATATACAATTTCTTCTTTCCTCTCTCCTCTACAAAGGTCCCATAATCTTTCTTTTATGTCTCCCAAAGAAGACAGACTGCCTTACATCACAGCCTCTGTGACTGGTTATCATGAGGGACTTTTGAGTGCTTATCTTTATCTCTTTCTTTTCAGTCTACCTCCAATCCAAACTCCCAAATCCTCCACCATCTAACCTTTTCTCTGCTTCTACCAACCCCAACCCTCTTTCTGCCTATGTCTTCCTCTACTTCCTACTAGAAACCTAACGCTAATCACTAATCCCATTTTGATTTCTTCTTTTATCTTCTACACTCATATTCACAATAAATAATAAAGTAGTACACACAGTACTGCTGGTGTTCTTTATTCCTCCAAATAATCAATACTTAGGGAATAAGTCCTTTGTAGTCTAACCCCTAACACCATAATTTCAGAGTGGCTTTACTGCTGGACAGCAACTGTAGCTGCAGATAGTACTTAGTTGGCAGAGGCAGTGAGGAAATAGAACCCAATGCCCTCTGATGTCTAAAGGAAGCCAACTCGACCCAAACCCTATTACAGTCTACCTAGCCTTTGAGGAACTCTGCAAGCACTGCCACCAAAAACGGAAAAGCAACCCAAATTTAAAAACAATAAATCCTTAGACAATGGCAAGGACATGAAAACAAAACAAAACAAAACACAACCTCCAAATATACTAAGCCCATAATATTGTGTTCCAATTATAAAACAGAAAAAACCCTTAGGTTTACAATTCAAAAGTATAATTATGGTTATGTTCAAATACCTCAAAAATGCAGATATAAATTCCAAAAGAACACAACAAATATTTGGATGAAAAAAAGAAATCAATTTATGATGTAAAGAGAGAATTTGATGAATATATAGAAATACTAAAGAAAAAAACTGAAATGATTGAAATAAAAAAATAATATATTAAATAAATTCTGTGAAAGGCCTCTCAAACAGAGCAGATTGTGTGGAGGACAGGATCTCAGTGCTTGAGAACAAAGTAGAGGAATTGGATTACTTAGTAAAGGTCAACGATATGTTTTTAAAATTTTATGAAAACTACATCCATGATATTTAGAATATCACAAGAGACAATTTTTGTTAACTGTGGGATTAAAAATTGTAGGAAAGAAATATAAAATGCTTTCAGGAAGAGCATAGAAGAAAATTCCCAAATCTAGGATGCCCATCTGAAGAGAAGTGGACCACAGGAACACCAAATAGACAAGATCAAAAGAAAACTTTCCTAATGCATCATAGTTAAAACAGTAGATATGATATATGGAACAAAGAACACATATTAACACCATGATAGAGAAGGGCCAAATCACATATGAAAGCAAGCCCCATAGGAATACCTGTTGAGTCTCAATGGAAAGCTTAGAAATCAGAAGAGATTGGAAAGGTTTATTTCAGATTCTGAAAGATAACAATGGTAAAACCAACCCAATATACTCAAAAAAATAGCATTGCTAAAGAAACAAGTAAAAGGAACATATGGCCACCAAGTCAGCACTGCAGTGGACAATGGAAAGTATACTTTGGATAAAAGTGGAACGAGCACACACAGATTAAAGGGAAAATAATAAACTATGCTAAGATAGTTGTTAGAGAAATAGGAGTAAGAAAGTCCAAAAACCACAACACCAATGAAGACAGTAATCAGAACAAACGGTTTAATAATTATTAGTAATTTCTTTTAAAAGGATACAGACTAGCAGACTGGGATAAAAACAGAGCCTAAGTTCAATTCTAAGCACACCTGTCAAGTGGCTTACTATTGGCTGCAACTTCCAATACAGAGGATCTGTGATGCCTACTTATGGGCTCCATAGATGCCTACAATCACTTGCCCATACCCTCACACACACACACAATCATACACATAATTTAAAAGAAAATAAATCTTGTAAAAAGAAAACAAGATCCTAGTTTTACTTCCTCTGAGAAGCACAATAAATGCTACCATAGGGTGAAAGAGAGGAAAAGGCTTTCCATTGAACCAAGAACAAACAAACAATATCAACAGGCAGGTATTGCTATTTTAATAGCTAACAAAAGAAACTTCAAATATAGTCACAAAGATAAAGAGGGGTTACTTCATACTAAACAAGGAACAATCCATCAAGAAAAATTGGAGTTCTAAATAAATACACATATAAGGCTCACCTAATTTGATTAAACAAACACTACTAAGTATAAAGTTACAGATTAATTCCAACAAAGTAAAAGTTTGTGATTTCAATGTCTGTTACCATTAGACAAAAATAAATAGACACACTGGAATTCAATAACACTTAAATTACATAGAATAAATACATATATATACATTATATATGTGTATATATATGTGTGTGTGTGTGCATAGACACACACACATGGATAGATAGGTGGATGGATAGATAGATAGATAGATAGATAGATAGATAGATAGATAGATAGATAGATATAATAAAATTATGCCACATTGCACGATAATGTTGCCCCAGAATCATAGACTATCTAACAGAAGCCCTAAATACCTATCCCTATATTCACAGATATATCTGTCTCACCTTTCATCAAAGAAGCTTCATTTTTCGGTGTACAAAGATCACCACAGAAAGCACAACTGATCAAAATGGAGAAAACAACAAACTGAGGGGTGCCCAACCTCAGCTGATACATCTGCAACACAAGCTGGACAGCTAAGGTTCAGAGAACATTACAGAAGAGGGAGCAGAAAGATTGTGAGAATGGATGACATGGAAATATGCTCTAAGACAGTGTTTTCTCTATATGATAGGAAAACTGCACCCACGAAATCTCAACAATATGGTTGCCAAACCAAGAGTAGTGGCACACCCCTTTAACTCCAGCACTTGGGAGGCAGAAGCAGGCAGATCCCTGAATTAGAGATCAGGTTTGCAGACCGAGTTCCAGGATAGTCAGGGCTATACGGAGAAACCCTGTCTTGAAAAATCAAAACAAATGAACAAAAAGTATGATTGCCTAAACAAGAACTAAACAATTATCATATAAGGTGGTTGTGGGAACTCTCACAAGGTCTCATTCCAAGATAAGGAACCATAGGCAATTAATAACCACAGAGAGAGGGAGAATCTTTCTTTTACAGGGAAGAGCCCTCTAATCAGTTATTCAATATCAAGTAGCCAGCTGTAGTCAGTCCTAAACACACATGTACAAGCAAAATTAAAGGAACTCAGTCAGCTGTCGATCTGACTGCTTATGTCTGTGTATGTATGTATGTATGTATGTATGTATGTATGTATGTATGTATGTATGCACATTAAAAACAATAATAATTATAGAATAAAAGGTTATGAATTTGAGAGGAAAAGGGGGCATGGAAGAAGTTATAGAGAGGAGAGGAGGGAGTGGAAATGATATATGAAATATATACAAATGTATACTGGAGCTCTGTATTTACAGAAGAAGCAACAGTAAAAATCAAACATGTTTAAGAGGACTATTTTAAAAATCAAGCCACTTAAGAGGTAACTTTTATATATAAAATAAAGACGATGTTCCTAAAAAATAAAATAATACTTGAAGTTGTCTAAGCTCATTATAAAGACCAATAACAAACAAGTTAGAATGTTTTTTTAAGAGACACCATAGCTCAAATGACCCTGAGACATATAAACGGAAAACTCTACCCAAACACCAAATATACATACACTGTACTCAGGGGCTGTGGAAATATCTCTAAAGGAGATTATATATTATGACATGAGCAAATCTCAGCATATGAGGAGAACTGAAGTCATTCTTTGTATTCTTTATGAAAATAGTGAAAGATTACAAATCAATAGCAATGATCACTGAATAAATAAATAATGAAAACAAAATATTCCCAGAATGCAAAGAAGGCAAACACAGACTACCTAAACTGTAGGATACAATGAATGTCATCATCAGAAGAAAGTTTCATAGTTCTCAATGTTTAGTTTAAAAACAAATCAGGGAGATCTCAAATAAACAGTTTAATATTGTACCTTCAGGCACTGGGGGAGGGGAGAGAACAAAGGAAACACTAATCAGTAGTCAGAGAGAAATCACTCAAACCAAAACAAGAATAATAAAATGGAAACACATTAAAAAATACAAGCAACCATTGAGACAAAAGTCTTTTCTTTGAAAAGATAAACAAGATTGATAAATCTTTAGCCAAATTCACTAGAAGAAAATACCTAAGTTAAACAAAACCAAAAAAGGGGGAGTTCTCCACAGATACCAATGAATTCTGGAACATCTATATAACATACCTTAAAATCTTTATTCCAGGAAAATAGAAAATATAAAACAAATAGATAAATTTCTAGAAGCATATGACTGACTAAATTTAACCCAAGATGTAGTAAATAACTTAAACAGATGTGCACAAAGAGAAGAGAGTGGAGCAGTAATTAAAAATCTCTGAACTGAATCCAGCCCAGATGTAGATGAATTTGGTGCAGAATTCTAAGAACAACCAGCACCAACATTCTTTAAATTATTGAAAACTTTCAAATTTTTATGACGCCTAAATTATCCTAATTTCAAAATCAGACACACAACAAAAATGATAAAAAGAAAGAAAAAAGGAAGGAAGGAGAGAGGGAGGGAGGGAGGGAGGGAAGGAGGGAGCAAGGAAGGAAGGAAAGTAGGAAGGAAGGAAGGAAGGAAGGAAGGAAGGAAGGAAGGAAGGAAGGAAGGAAATAACAGACCTATATCCTTGTTGAACATAGATACAAAAATTCTCAATAGATCCAACTTCAAAAATACATCAAAAGTAACATTCACCATGCTCAAGGCAAGGTGGCTCTCACACAGAAACATAGGGATAGTTCAACATGTGGAACTCAACCAATGTAATCCATCACATAACCGAAGCTCCCAAAACAGTACAAGTTACTGTTTCCTCCCAAAAGGACTAAGTTCAATGATAAACACAAAAAGTAACAGTTCATCTCCTGTTCAGAGAACTAGAAATGAAACCCTCTTTTATTATCTGGCTATGCCATGCAGAGGGTAGAAATTTCCTACAGACAGCAGATCTTCAATTTCCTTAAATATCACCAATTACTTATGACTGAATTCCCCAGAGACACAGTAATTTAAAACTGTTTCCTCGTTAATGCCAACATTTTGCAAATGATGGGGAGAGTGACACATGCTACCTCATTTGTTAAAATGTGGATTGAGAAAATCAGTAAATCTATGCTGCATATCTTCAGTACAATTTTCTATTCTTCAAAAGAAAAATAAATGAATTCAGGTATCTTGGAGAAGCAAGCATTGAAAGTTAAATATTTTTAGATTCAAATATGACTTGTCTTTATAAACTAAAGGCCTACAAAGAAGAGATCAGTCCTAAGACTCATGCTTCTCATCTGCAGAAGTAAACACTCTTTCAAACTATCAAAAAACATGTATACTAACTGATAAAGTACAAAGTATCTGCACACTGCCATATTTTATTAAAGTTGTGATTACTGTCATAGCAAAGATACTCTTAGGATGAGAAAAGTCTAACAGGAAATTCACTGAACTCTGCAACAGAATGGCTTTTAGAAAACTTCAAGAGTAAGCACAGGGCAAGCACATGATGATGGAAGAAATTGTATGACTGGCTGTCCCAAGCGGAGACTGGTCAATGAGATATCTCCTGATTATTGTCTTGTTTCTTCTGGGTGAAGGTGGTGATGATGGATTCTCTTGTGTTTTGTTTTGTTTTAAGGAAGAATAATGGATATATCCTGTGACAGAAAACCATGTTTTACTTTCATTGTAAAAAATCTGACAAAAATTCCATTTTTTAAAAATTCCAAAATTATATCTCTTACTTGGCACTCTAGCCTTTAGTGTGTTGTATTTCTAAGGCATGCCACATTATTACTGAGAACCATCTTATTTAAGAGTCATTTTGATGTTCTCCTTACCTTTCACAGAAGCAGGAAGAGTCCTGCTATACTTGTATCTATACACCACTCACCATAAACTTCCCATCACAGCCACTTTGCGTTATACTAGCAAAGACTCAGTTTAGAAAGGGTTCCTGGCTAGATAAGTGGATTGGTAGTAGAATGTTTGTTTACTTAGCAAGCAAGCATCAGAGTGAAACCCCCATGAAAGAAATAAATAGAGGAAGGGAAGAAGAGGAGGTAGGAAGCCAGGGTAAAAGGGGAGAGCAAGAAAAGTGAGACATGGAGTCTTGTTTAAATTTCATAATGTTTACTGTACATATACTAGATTATTAACCACAGTCCTTCAGTCATTCCACTATGTTATGGGACACTCAAAATCCTACCTAATCATTTTCTGTGTATTTCTATTTAAAGGTATTCATAGTGTGTGTGTGTGTGTGTGTGTGTGTGTGTGTGTGTGTGTGTGTTGTGTGACTGTGAGTGTGTGTGTACTTGAGCATGTGCAGGCAGGCACATGTTCTCTTCCTTGTCTGGAAGTCAGAAGCAGGAGTCAGAGCTCTAGAAGCTCCAGGATGCCTACTTATCACATGGGTGTTGGGATCTTAACCCCAGTCTTTATGATCATATAATAAAAAGGTTTCTGAACCACTAAGCAATCTCTCTGATCCTATTTTTGTATAATTTTGTATAAATTTGTATAATATAACTAAAAGAAAAGGCTTGAAAATTTTGCAACACTAAAATAATGGTAAATGTTTGAAATAATAGATAAGTTGCTTATTCTGATATGTCATTACAGACTATAAACATGCATCAAAATGTATAGGGTAGTTCATAAATATAACACTACTAATCAAAAGAGACAAAAATATATCATCAAAAATAATAGCAGCTATTGTTTAAAATTTGCTGATCTCTCTGATGTATTGAGAGGCAGAAGACATTAAATGTGATAGTCATTTACCTAAAACGATAATACTGTAAGTACCAGTATACTATAATACACAATTTAACAAACTGTAACACAATAAACATGAAGTAAATTCCATCTCATTTTCCTCAGATTTAATTAGAATCAAATTCATAATGTGCAAGCATATTTACTGTGACAACTGCCGTACATTAAAATATAACTAGATTAGGAAATGATAAAGAGCCACTAGAAGGGCACGATTGGAGATACATGAAACATCACTGTCCCCAAGCAACTCCACAGACTGTGCTGTTTCACTTATGTGCTATAGAGGCCCAAGAATTAATTCAAATTCTTTCAAAATTTAGTTACTGTTGCTTATCGACTATTAGATAACCAGTTCCCTCTCTACAGCCCTGCTCAATTCCAAACTGAAAGATCCATTTACAGGAAAAAAAAGAATAGAAACTGTGAGTGTGGATAAACAGATGCCTAAATATATGACTGAATAATCACAAATAAACAGTACTTACTTCAATGGAATTATGAACCTTTTGTAAACTGTTGAGCACAAAACAAAAGTTATGTTTCAAATTCAAATTCATGTTACTTAAGAGGTGAAGGCAGGATGATCAGCATCTCCATAAGTTTGAGACCACCATAAGATACATGGTGAGTTCAAGGTCACCTAAAGCCAAAATCGATGAAAGAGCAAATAAAAATTAACTATCCCCAGAACTTTCTAAAGACTTCTTTATCCCAATGCAGAAGGCTCAAGCCATATCTCCTTTTTCATAGCAGGAAGTGTAAAGCCCTTCCCATCTATGTTCCCTCTCTGCAGGAAAGCCAAGCAACAGGGTTCCCTTTAAGAAGTCAATGTAATATTGCTATCTAGAAAGCACTCAGCTGTCTACTTTTACTTTAATTAGCTTGATGCAGACCACAAATAATTCTGTAAGTTTGCTTCACACTTCAGCATTTGTTTTCTTTCCCCCGGTAGGGAAGAATGGAGAAAGTGTGAAAACTGATGAGTGAGAGGCTCATGACTTGTCTCCATGTTATCCTACTCCTCTCTCTATCCCTGACTGTATTAGAGTTTCTGCCTCCTTTCCCACATATTATTCTTTAAGAGTTCCATGCCTAGCCTTTGGGTGACATCAAACAAATATCTGACAAATAAATAAATAAATGAGAGTTAAACAGCAGTCTCCACCCTTTGTCTTAAAGAGCTTCTAACTCAGCGTTTAACTACCAGATGCCTGGCTAAGTTATTAAGATAATTTTCAGACTTCCAGTAACATCAACAAACAACATTTTGGGCATGTTCCTTCAACAAGTTGCTCCTTGATCACTTCTGTGTGCTCAGTGTATAAAGCTTTTCCAGGACTTCATGAGTATCATTATTCCCTCTTGCAGACCAAATTGATTTGTCAGTCTATATCAATTCAGCATTATCATTACACGTTGACTATTTTCTTTAAAAGCTGCAAGGTAAGCAAGCTGCTTCCTGGTCAGACATCAGTAACAAGATTTAGAATCCTTAAGTCACATAAAGAACCAGGAATGATGCCATATACACAATAGTGCCTCAAAATTAATAATGGTTCAACTGAGCATAAATTTTTTTTCTCTTAAAAAGGATGTGTTGATTTTGAAAAGTTCCCCAAACTAGGAATAAGGTATCTGAAGATAGCTTCCACTATCAATTCAACATGTAATAGTCTTGAATAACAGATTATGAGAATCCCTACATAAAAATCCACTGTAAAGAGAAGCTTGTAGAATCAGGAAAAGGGAAGTTTTATATTATTCAAGATTATTTTAAATTCTCTTCATCCCAATATCCAGGGGAAGCTAATCACTGTATTATCAAGAACAAGGCCTGAAAAGCATTGAGTTTAGGAGTTACACAGTTATCAGTTTCCAAATGAAACCTTGACAAATGAAAGCCAGGAAGGGAGATGCTCAAATATGTTTTGCCTGACATTACATGGGAGTTACTATCAATTGTCAACTTGAGAAGATCTAGAATTACAAAGAAATTTCCAGGTCAGGCTAACTGGGCTTTAAAAATCCACCCTGAATGTTAGCATCTTAAATCAATGGGCTCGGGCCCAGAAGTGAATAAAAAGCAAAAAATCTCAACACCCCAATTCCTCTCTTCCTGCATCCCAACTATAGATGTGGTGAGGCCAGTGGGCTCCCAGTCCTGTTATTAGGTTTTCCTGTTGAGATAGTCCATCCTTGAAGTTGTTAACCCAAGCAGACCCTGAAAATTAATTAATACACAAACACAGTGAGTTTATGCTCCAGGAGCATTTTCTTAGTTTCACTGTCCCCTGAACCTACTCCATGGAACAGTCTGCTGTGCCTTTTAGTTTGTACGTACTTGGTAACTGAAGCCAATTAACAACTGAAGCTCACCAGCTTTCACACTAGTCGTGAATACCAATAAACTTCTTTCAAAACACCTGTTCCTTTTCCCTTTCCCTAGCACCTGCCCCTGTCCTCTTTCTTAGAAAAATGCATGTCCTGGCAAAGGAGTGGAAGTCAGAGAACAACTTTTGGGATTTACATATCACCTTTGTCTACTCTGTTGGGTGTAGGATAGCTCTCATTGTTTTTGCCACATGGTTCATATTCTGAGCTATCTGGTCCCCAAATCTCTGAGCAATTCTGTCTCCACTTCCCATCTCATCCTAGGAGTGCTAGAAGTATTGATGTATACCATCTTTATCAAACAAATTTGAATGGTCAGTGCTTTTACATACTGAACTGTCTTCCTGGTCACCTTTTCTATTTTCCCCAGTAAAATCTCAACCCCCTTTCTTCCTTAGCTATACCATAGCCAACACTAGTCTGAGCATGTGTCCTATATTGTGACCTCATGTTTATTCCCAAATAGAAGTTCACTGCCTCAATACTTTTGCTTGGCTTTAACAGGATGATTTATAAAGTAGCTGACTTTCCTAAATAAAAATTTAACAATAAGAAAAAAAGAGATTTTTAGAAAATGTCATGTACTTTGGTAAAAGCTAGGTATTATGTTACCTCCCCAACACCTATCCTATCCACCCTTTACATTCTTTAGAAACAAAGAAATTAGTTCTAAGTCTTGATACTTCACTCAGGGATTCCCAATTCACAGGAGAAAGTCGGGAACTTAGAACTCAAATCTCTTTGAAAGGACTAAAGATGACATCCAGGAAAGGAAGATACATACTTAAATAAGATAAATGTAGAGCCTCTCATAAATGAACACAGACCTGGAATCGGAATCCATCTACACAGCAGAACAAGGAAAGAGGAGGAAGACAACATAGAGATAAGTTGACCATTGACCAGAAGTACTGTTGTGATGAGGGGTTTTTTTTGTTTTTTTTTTTTTGTTTTTTTTTTTTTTTCTTGTTTCTGAGCGCTGAATCTTAACAACTAGACTGGGCCAGCTGCCAAGCAGCCCCTTATCAATGGGGTTGGCCACTCCCTTTTCAGGAGCCTGGGACCTGGGATAAGCATCTTAGGAACTTATCAGTTGACACCTGAATCCCACCACAAAGTACCCTCGGTTTTATGCTACATATTACATGGTTAGGTCACATCAGTGTAATAAGCAACATTTTTCAGATAGTAGGACATTTTTAATGGTCTACCATAACAGACTTGGGTGGTATGTCCCATTCTAAGAAAATTACAACATAAAAATATAATTTTTAAAGGAGTTTGGGTAGAATTATGAGGGGCCATGATACTATAACAGAGAAAAGAGTAGTTGAGAAAGTATAGAAAAAATCTGGCTTTACAATAAGAAAAGAGGTCATGGTACCTTATACACCAGAAAGGTGCCAGGTCTGGAGGACCTGGAGATGGTCTAGAAGTGCTCATCATTATACCGGAAAAGAGAAAGCCAGTGCACATTCCAGGGGGAGAATGTTTTGTTTCAGGTTAGAGAACATATTTTCACCATTAAATCTACCTGAAAATGTAATCACTCTGTTGAGATATAAAAGAGATGTGTGTGTGTGTGTTGTGTGTGCACGTGCGTGTGTGTATGTATGTGTGTGTATGTATGTGTGTATATGTGTGTGTGTGTGAGAGAGAGAGATATGTGGGGCTATGTGAAGTGTGTTATGAGTCTATATGTGTGTGTGTGTGTGTGTGTGTGTGTGTGTGTGTCTGTGTGTGTGTGAGAGGGAGAGATGTGGGGATGAGTCTATGTATATATGTAATATGTGTGTATGTGTGTGTGTGATGTAGAAGGTGTGAAGTGTTATGAGTCTATTGTGTACATGAGATGTGTGTGTGTGTGTGTATGTACATTTTATTTATTTTTTAACAAAGTATCTCTGCAGGCTGACCTTGAACATGTAGCTTTCCTTCCTCAGCCTCTAAAATTCTAGATTACAAGTGTGTACTTCCAAATTCTGTTTTATGTATTACTTTTGAGAAAAATTCACATCTAACTGAATATTAAAGCCTTAAAATCTTTATGGTTCTAGTATGTTTTTAAATTTATTTCATGCTTGTTTCTATAAAGCAGATGGTAATTATTTTATGTATAACAGTTATTAAATGCCCTGCCATGCAGTTTATTCATGAATATAATGCATATTAATTTCTATCTTATATAGGTATCTTGCATTACTATATAAAATACTTATAGAATATTCCCAGGAAATGAAAGTACCACCTATAGGACTATTTCCCAGGATTAGCATTAGCAGAGGCAAGAAGGAGGTTTTCAATACAACTATAACTAAAGGAAACTACAAAATGATTAAAAACCAACATATCATTAAAAAATGATTTTGTCTAAGAGGCTGAAAAAAATCTAACTTCCAAATTTCAGTACATTTAAAGAGTGGATTCAGCATTACAGAAATGTTTCAAATGCTAGCAAGAAAAAGATTCATCATTCTTTACTAATATCTATTTGTAAGACAAAGCAAAAAGAAACTGTTAAAAAAACATTTTCACATAATTTTCCTGAAAATATTCAAGTTTAATGTAAAAACCCTGAGCTTCACAATATATTAGAAATATAAATATCTTTATCTCCATAATCTTTATTTATTCTGATAATAATGATAAGCTCTATTTTGTCAATAAGTTCTATTTTGTTAAAAGGGAATAAAATGGGGTAAGTCAGCTTTGAGATTTTTGTTTAAGCCAAAGACTCCCATATTCCTGGGAGTATCCTGTCCTCTATGATTAGACTAGGCACACTTTAGCTCTGAGATGACAGATACTAACAAATTTTTCCAGACAAGTCTCAACTAAATCAAACACTCTTATAGTCTCATTTTCACATCAGAATTCACTACATAATGTCCTTTCCCATGATGTCTCTTACACTTCCTTTGGCTAGTTCCATGTCCTTCTGGTTGCTTTGCATACTATATTACAAGGTCGGCACTAATTTTCACATACAATAGGCCAATGCAAAATTCACAAGTCCTAACAAAGCAGCTCATATCACCAAATCTTGATTATGCTGTGCTGAAGAAGTCCTCAGGGGCATTTTAATTTGTTCAGAGACTAGCTTGCTACTCTTGATGGCTATTAGCAATACCCTCAAGTCCCTGTGTGTTATTACGCCAACACACAAATTGTGGGATAATTGCTGGCACTGTGCTTTGGTATTTCAACCATGATGTTGATATTTATCTGTCTCGGGAAGGGCTTCCATGGGAACAAATAGCCTGTTTTTGAAGGGATGGACTAAAGGACACCAGGATATAGAAGGAACAATAATTGAAAGTACATTCACTAACTGATAATTTAAGAAAATTGATATTACAGAGAAATCTATTTGGCAATGTAATTTTTAAATGAATATTTCATAGGCATTGTTAATATTTTTGAAAGCCTAAGCAACTGTTGGAGAGGGTCTACTTAAAAGAAGAACTCAACCCAGTGTTTTTATTATCAGAGAATAATTTCTGGTTATCAACAATTCTTAAAATGTCACTGTTTCAATATTGTGTAGGAGATATTTAGCATCAGATTTGATTTTTTTCTGAAAAGAAAAAGAGGGAAAACCAACAATACAATGCCTAATAATTAATTCATCCACTTACAATAAACACCAAGGATTGAGAACTGCATTGAGAGATATCAGTGTAAGATATGAAATTGACTCTCCTTTGCCTCAAGGGGGACAAGGAGGTGCAACAGTGGGGGAACCTTAAAATTTTTCAGCAATATGTGGTTTTATTTGGGGGGGGGTATTCCAATTCAAATAAATGGAAAATCTTTTTAAGACAAATGAAGTCTGAATATATCACTATTGGCTAGCATTAAGGCATCAGTGTTAATTTAATTAGCTACGATACTATCAATACAGCCAAGAAAGAAATGTCTTCTCAAGTACAAAGATATAAGAAACATGGAATCTAGAATTGATACCAAATGTTCCAGTGATAACTAGAAAAGAGACCAGGTGGACGCTGTGGGAAGTCTCCCTTGAGCTCAGAGATGCTTATATGGGGATCATTGTGATATTATTTATGTTGTAACACGTGAATTATTTATAATAAAAACTATTAATTGTATATTATGCTTCATCAAAATAGTTGAAGTACTAATGCTTGTTGCAAATGCCTCTGTTGCTAGACTAGAAAGGCAAAATCCTGTCTTTGATCTGAAGTTCATGCTCATGGATAAATTTTAAAGACAGAGGATTAATTCTCTGTCAATTTGTCTTAGAGAGGACTCATCATCACATTTTCCAAAATAGCAGTGATCCAAAACTTACTGAGAAAGGCTTGTTTCTATGTATATGCAATTGCCATGTTAGCTACCACATGCCAGTTCCAAAAGAAACATGGGACAAATGGCTGACTGCTGCGCCTGCTAGCACTCCAAGAACATGCTGGAATCCAGGCTTTCTCAGCATTTATTTCAAGTACCTGTTTCCGAATTCATACCAGCATCCTGGTTCTTCTCACTCCTCCCTCTACCTGAAACTTCTGCTCATTATTTCCTTTTCCTCAGCTTCTCATTCCTACATAGCCCAGCTATTCCAGCCATGTGCTCTCTTGGCCCACTCCTTCCCCCCTCTCCTTTGGTCTCCTTTGTCTGCACTCCCCACCCCTTCCAGGCCAGGTAAGGTCAGCTGATTATGTTTAGCCTGATACTTTCTTTCGCTGCTGTGGTCTCTTCCAGATGCCTCTGCTTGTACTCGCCCTTATTTCTACAATAAAACCCTTCCCCTCACCCATACCTTGGAGCAGTCATGTCCTCATTTTATATACCATATTTCTTAAACTTTCTAGCAAATAATCATGAATAAAAGAAATACCATGGACTCTGACTAGGACATAAGAACACACACACACAATCCATTCTTGACTGATAGGAATAAGCACAGTTTAATGCTGTTGCTCTGGTTTAGGTGATAGATTACATACTCATCCTAGAGTTTAAATAGGTATTTGAAACAAATGTGAAGGCAGAGGTCTTTTTAAAATATATTAATTTAAGGTTAATATTTATTAAAATATAAGTCAACATGGATACCGAACCGGTCTCTCCGGTAGTCAGGAACTAGGAAACCAGGCTTTTAAGATCTTAGCAGCCCCTTATAAATAGAGTTGGCCACTCCCCCTTCAGGAGCCGGGGACCCTGGATAAGCTTCTTTAGACCTTATCAACTGACACCTGAATCTCACGACACAAATGGGTTATTATAATTGTTTTTAATCTGTTTCAGTGTAGCTAATCAAAGTGACTACAACTGCACATGTCATCAGATATGAAATTATTCTCAACTAGCAAAATGGCTCAGTAGGTAAAGGCACTTGTAACCAAGCCCAGAGACCCAAGTTTGGTCCCCAAGTCCCACCAGTGATAGGAGAGTACTAACTGCAACAGCTTGTCCTCTAACCTTTACTCATTTCTGTGGTAACACACACACACACACACACACACACACACACACACACACACACACACACACAGAGAGGGGGGTCAGAGACAAAGACAGAGAGACAGAAGCATAGAGGTAAATAATTAATAAATAAATGCAATTTTAAAAACTTAAAAAACCTGTTTTCCTACATTCATAATGAATCTACTAAATAATTGGTAGTTATAAATCTTGTTATATTTTCACACAAATGTTAAATCTTCCACTAAACTGACTTCACATACATATTTGCATCACCTTTGAACACTTTGTGCATGCTTTCCTTAGGATACATTTGCTGTGTGAGTCTGTATCTAACTACAGGTTAAATTAATTTTCCTAGAAATCTGAAAGCACTTGAACTTCTTTTGCTAGTTTTTTTTCACATGAGGATCATTAGTGGCTATGTCTCTTGACTCACTTGTCCTCTCTAGTGAAAATCTGATAGTTTTACTTTGTAATTAAGACCTGGCAAAAGTATTACTCCTCTCTGAAAAAAAAAAATCAATAAACAATGTAGTTATCTTTAAAGAAATCACCTGGAAAATAAAATAATTTAGTATTGTTACTTGAGACTATATTTATTTTCCAGAATTTATCATTACTAAGAAAAAATAATCAACTTCAATCCCATAGAGGCAGGTAGATCTCTATGAGGGCAGGGCTACTCTGCTCTATATAGAGTTTTCCAGGCCAGCTAGGGCCACAGTGAAACCCAGTCTCAAGTAAAGAAATATAAATAAAATAGTTATATTAGAATATAACATACAATTTAATATATAACAATAATTTAAATTATATGAGATAAAGCAATCCTCATATTCTGGAGGCATAACAAGAAGTATTTCTAGGTGTATTACTTTATGATTTGTTTGAAAGACTTGGGGTTTCAGGAGACTGACAAGAGAGACAGAGGGACAGTTACAATAATAGACTTTTTCAAGTTTTACTGTCAGAGTGTATGTATTTCATGTACCAGAGGATGATGATTGCCAGGAGAGAATTAAATATTTTGCTAATTCACCACAAACAGTATCTAATCTTTACACCTGAGAAGAATCTGTACGAATCTATACAGTTTTTGTTTGGTTTGGTTGATTTTTTTTTGTATCTAGGAAACACACAAATGTTGAGTCTACAAGAGGAGGGATGCTCTGTATCCTGCCCCTCTGTCCTTACTCCTCCCCCTCCCAATGCTAAAAAGTAGGAATTTGTTTGCTTCCTGACAATCACAAATCCAGACTATCACAACATTCTGTTAAAATCTTTTGGCCTCATCATTTTAAACAGAAAGAACTTGGCAACAAAGAAGGTGAATGACTTTCCCATGCACCACACGATACGGGGGTGTCAGGTGATCTTTCATACTATGCTATACTCAGCTGAGATACCAGAGGAAAGAAAAAAAATCAAAAATTAGAAGTCAGAAGAAAGAGGAATGAAAAATAAAAAGTTAGAAGAAGAAGATTTCAATAAATTAAAAATAAGTAGACGAACTGAAATGCTTAAGGTATAGAGTATAATTAGCGGTAGATAAGAAGAAGAGCCGGATTTACCAGATGCCATTAAATCTCAGAAAGCATTTAACAGATCAACACACAAGACAATCATAGTCAGTTCTCCCTGAGGTGTCTAACACTTTGCAATAATAAAATGTAAAAAACAAAAATATCTGAGAAAGCCATAAAGTGATGTTAGGTTAGTTAGTTAGGAGGAAGGCTAACCTTCCTCCTACAGCTGTCCAGACAAGACCATCATCAGCAACATCTTACTGAACACTTTGTCATGGAATTGAGATGATCTACCTAAATGTGAACCATAGCAAAGCAGAATATGGAAGACAACTTGGAAGGGACAAAGGTTAGGGAGAAATGATCTAATTATAATTCCTTCCCCAAATTAAGAAACCTCAGTTTTAGGGTACACATAATCAAGCTTCATTCCTCTATATCTTGCTATTATCTTTTTCTCTTTGATAGGAATCTAACACATATTCTATTATAAGTATCAGTGATACCTGCTACCATGCTTTTGACTGGTCAACAACAAATTCTCTGAACCTTGTTAGCACTGAGAATTGTTTCAAATTCATAAACTCCTTCTTTAAGTTAATTTATCTTAAAGAGCACTTATATTTCCTAAATAATAATTCACTTCTACAGCTTTCTAGACTACATATCTATCGAAAGCCAACAAACTGGGATAATTGGTCAACATGGAACTTTCTCTAAAATTAACTACATACTTGGTCATAAAGCAAATATCAATAGATACAAAAAATGTGAATAACTCCTTGTATCATCAGATGCTTATATTAACTTTATGTTGTTTGGCCAATGGCTTAGGTACTTTGTTGCCTAGCTCTTTCATCTTAACTCACGTTTACTAATTTGTCTTGCCATGTGGCCCATAGCTCACTTGTGTTTCTTACATGTTTTTTCTGTGTGGATCTAGCTCGATCTGTCTGTGTCTCTGACCTCCTACTACCTATTTTGATTTCCCTGCCTACTTTTTCTATAGTGCCTGTCATGGGCCAAAACAGTCCTTTATTTAAAGACTGATATTCACAGCATACAGAAAGACATTCCCACATCAACCTACATCCAACAGTGGATGGAGGTAGAGGCAAAGATCCATAGCTGAGCACTAGGCTGAGCTCCTAGTCCAACTAGGGAAGGGGGTGGGTCGAGGGAGTCTGTATAAGCAAGGGGATAGGGATTATGAGGAAAATTCCCACAGCGATTGGCATAGGAAGTATGTGGAGCCTCGAAGGGTGAGATCAGACTGTGATCCTGTGCATGGGCTGGCACGTTGGAGCCCATTCCCTGCAGAGGAACACCTAACCCAGTCTTTACTTTAGGATGAGGAAATCAGACTTCCTGGAGTGGGTATGACAGGCTGAGCTGACCCACCTTGGGACTTCTTGACCTTTTGGGGGAGGGGATGGGGGTAGGGGAAGTGGGGAGACTGAAGGCTGGATGGAGGGATTGGGAGGAGGGAAGGGATAAGGAGCAGGGGATACATGGATAAAAAGACTTTTTTATAAATTAAAAATAAAATAAAAAAGAACTGCCTCTTGGGCTGTCATTCTACTGGAGAAAAATATCATATAAAAGCAAAAACAAAAACAGGATAAATTTTAGTTAGAAGTGCAAATGATATAACAGAAAAGGCTTTGCTACAAGCCCCCATTAATTTTTCAGTGCATTCATTGTTTTCAACAATGCAGCAAAAAGTGCCTGATTTCCCAATATTCCAAGGTCACTACTGACTTCATTTGCTAACAGATTCCGTTTCTTCTTGTTTTCCTTTCAGTTAAACATTGTAGTACTTTCTGATCAATTGAAACACTTGGCACATGACCAAACAACCTCTCAAGCACGATACCTGCTTTGCCAATCCTCTCAATCTTTTAGCCCTGAGTACATTCTGGCTACAGTAGCAGAAACCTTTTGATTTCCAACTAATGTTCATCTCATTTTGATGTTGCTGTGAAAACCTCCCCAAGTATTGTCCTAAACACTCTTAAGCCAAACATTTCTTCACTTCTCACAAAGGAAAGGTGCCAATAAAGAACATCTTAGAGTGATCCACTAAGCTGGAGTGCATATCACTAATGCAGTACTGACCATGAATCCAATACTCACCTCAAAACCTCACATATATATTTGATGTTCCCAATAACTCTCTAAAATAGGTATCATTAATTGTCACCTTGTGTAGACACAGAAAACAGAGTCCCCAAAAAGGAAACTTTCTAAAGTAATAGTAGAAGCACAACCCAACTCCCAGCAGCCTGAGCATAATCTGTGTGCCCTTAACTCCTGTATTCCAGTGCCTATTTAAAGGTGCTTAGGGATGCATAAAGCATGGGGCGGGGGGGGGGGGGGGGGTGAAACTATGATGGTACTCCTTTGCACTAAAAATATCCTACATCTATCAATTCTGACATTACCCACTTGTGTCATGGATACATTTAGCTAGTTCCTTTTGTTACATTTCTCAAGACAAGAAGACACTATGATTTTTTTTATTTATTTATTTTTTTTTTTTACAGAAATTCAGCCCATCTGTTCCTCTATTTCTACACACACACATATACACAATAGCGTTCTTTTATGCATTTCTAAGATTGGATTCAAATACAATGAGTAACATAATTTGAGCATGGACACAAGGCAATAAAATGTCAAACTATCTTTCATGAAGTGGTTAGGCAACAGCAAAGCAGACATGGCCTCAGCCATTTTTAGAGAATCATGAATTAAGGAACTTCAGACTTTCCAATTCTTTTACACAACTCATTGGAATGCTGTTCTACACAGTTGATTGATTCATGACTTTCCCCACTGCCTCTCTCCAACTCCTTACATACAAAGGGCAGACAGAAGAGGCCCCTACTTTTCCACATACCCAAAACACTATGCTGCAAGGGTTAGAATAGTGAGATTTTGTAACATGTTCTGGTTAAATCCAAAGCCCCACTTTCTGGTGTGCCATCTGGGACTGTCTTTCCCTTGTTTCTAGCTCCAATTGGGAAGCAGCCCCTGAAGATAAAAACATGTTTGGTTCATTTTTGTGTCCTCTAGGAGATGCAGTTATTTAATGAATATTTGGTTAATGGTACATAAACAAGCAGATACTCTTTCTTTGTTTACACCAATTATGTGAAAGTATAGGAAGAATCCCCTGTAATTATACCATGTTTTCAGACAAAATATAAATATTTGAATTATATAAATAAATTAAAATACTATAAAAGATAAAACTTTAAATATCACAATTAATTGGCATAGAATTAGAAATTAAAATTTTGAAATTATACAAGGTAAGAACTATTTGGAATTTACATATAATACTACAGTTTAGTGTGGTGTTATATTGTGTATCAAATAAAAATTACATGGAAATTAGAGGACAGAACCAGCCACAGAGTTAGCCATATTATAGGTCAGGCAATGATGACACACACCTTTAATCTTAGCATTGGGGAGGCAGAGACAGAGATCCTTTTGGATCTATGTGAGTTCAAGGCCAGCCTGAACTACACAAGATTAATCCAGTCCAGAAGAGGAACAGAGATAAGCAGTGGTAGCACACACCTGTAATCTCAGCACTTGGAATCCCATGCCTCTGCTACCAGTACTTGAAAAACACACATGCCTTTTAGTCCCAGCACTAGGAAGTTTGAGAAAGAAAGTGATATGGCTGGGCAGAGAAAGGAATATAAAGTGAGAATGAGGCAGGAGTTTGACCCTCTTTCATTTAGACTGTGCTTCCCTTCATTTTTCCTATTTAGTCTGAGGATTTGTGGAAACAGTATCTACCTCTTTTGGCCTAAGGAGTTGGCTAGGTAAAAAGTGACTTTGGCTTGTTCCTCTGTCTCCCATATTTTCTAGCATTTACCCCAATATCTGGATCTGATTTTTATTATAAGATCAATTAGAATTTGTGCAATATTGTTTATAAGCAGGCTAACTAAGTATGTAAGACTCTTAATCCCAGGGATTGGTGCCCCACATTAGGTGACAGATATTGCCCATAAATCCCATTAAAGTACTCCTTAGCAGGACCTCTCAAAAGAGCCTTCAGTATCTCCAACACAAAAAGGAAGCTGTCTCTTAAAGGAGTCACACATCTGTTTGCTGTTAGCAAACAGACCCTATATGAAAAAATAAGACTACAAGAAGCTGTGCTTGACTCCCATTTTTGTAGGTTTAGAAGCCCCCTGAACCTCTTTAGCTTTTTTAGGCTTGAGGATGCTCCAATGTGGTACACGTACATCCACATAAAGCCTGAAAAAGCTTAAAAAGGGAACCTAAACACAAAGGAGTCAAGCAGCATTTTCTTGAGTAGGCTCTGTTTGCTAGAGGCATGTCTCCTTTAAGAGAGGCTTCCTGACTCTGCCATAGTAGCAAAATCATCAAGGCCCTTTTATGAGGCCCTGATGTCAAACACTTAAATGGAGTTTATGAGCCAAAGGCAGTGGTGCTTCTCCTTGGTGGCAGAATAGACGCTAAAATGTCACAGAGTTGGGGTGGTAAACATGGCCCCTATTAGTACTTCTGCCATGAAGCTAAGGTCTCACAAACCAAGGAGCTGGGTGGGGTCATCCACAATAGCCAATGCTTTAATCCTGGCTGCCATGACTCTTAGCAGATTAAAGGCTCTTATGGTCAGAAAAAGATAAACAGTAAAGACAGATTCAGATGAAAATAAAAACTTCTAAATGGTTTACAGTGTGTTTAAAAATATAAATAGGCTTGGGAAAGAAGAGAAAAAAGTCCTTAAAAAAGAGAGAAGTAAAAATAATAATAAGCCACATAAAGATGGAAACTACACAGAGAGTATGAATACTTTATGTTATTATTTTTTCTTTGAATTTTTTTTGACTGCAGAGGAAGGAGCAAGAGCTGCTAAGAGACATTTGATCATAAATGCTGCTAGTTTAAAATATTTTGTCTTCAAAATTTAAGTCAAAAGACATGTTACACTGGAGGAGAGGATTTCTTTTTATTTACACAGAAAATGAGAGGCTGAGGATTCATTCCAGGCTACAGAAAATAAGGTTCAATCGAGGAAGACCACTTGAAAAATCTCCAATAGGAATGGATGGCCCAGATGATCCAACATTTCAGAGCATCACTGTTGCAGTTTCCTCTGAGTTCTGCATCTAGAACAGCTTCAAGGCTGATGGCTAAGATGATCCAGCCTCACAGAATACTTCTCCACTCAAAACTTGTCCATAATTTTAAATTTTTCTGAGGGTCTCCCAGAAGCTACCAGTGTCCCCAATCAGTAGGAAGCAGTCTAGAAAACTATGCCCACATTCTCCAAAAATAGATCATGAATGATTGTCTTTGTCTGAAATGTTGATTACAAGTTGTTATAGATAATGTCCAGGAAAAAAGCTAAACAAAGGAGAGTAGATTCAGAGTTCTTGGTTTTAAAATTTAAAAAAAGGAAATGTTGTGAGACAATGCTCTTGTACATTGTAAAGATTTGCCATTTGTGTTAGTTTAATAAAATGTTGATTGGCCAGTAGCCAGCCAGGAAGTAGAGATAGGATGACCAGACTAGGAGAATTCTAGGAAGAGGAAAGGCAGAGAAGCAGTTACTAGGCAAACACAAAAGAAACAAGATAATGGTAGGCTGAGCAAGGGTACTAAACCACATGGCTAAACAAATATAAGAATTATAGATTAAGTATGAGAGCTAGTTAGTAATATACTTGAGCTACTGGCCTAGTATTTACTATGATATTAAACCTTAGGGTCAATTATTTGGGAAGTGGCTGCCAAGTATTTGGGAGTTGTTGGTGGGACAGAGACTTCTATAGTTTAGAATGTTCAATTTTTTATATTGTTTTCAAACCATTTTAACCACATAAGTAAAGGGAGGGTTGACAGAGAGTAAATTCTTATTTTAATCATTGCATACATAACTTCAACTTTAAAATACTTCAAATGTATAGAGCTAAAATATAGTTTTTTTAAAAAAATTATTTATGTAGAGTGTTCTGCTGCATGTGTCCATGAAGGCCAGAAGGGGGCACCAGACCTCATCATAGATGGTTGTGAGTCACTATGTAGTTGTTAGGAACTGAATTCAAGTCTTCTAGAAGAGCAGTCAGTGCTTGTAACCTCTGCGCTATCTCCTCAATCCCAAGGTAAAATATTTTAATACACAGATTTGAATTAAAACAAAAATTACTGATTAATTTATAATTAGCCACCAACTTTTATTATAAATTTGGTTGATTTATAAAATCATCAATAAATTATAGAGCTTCTATATATTAAAATTTAAAGTTATGAAGATTGTTCTTTCCTTTATATTATCAGGAGAGCAAGTCTTGCATCTTCCTGGGTACCATAGCAGAGCTGACCCTGTTGACAGGGGCACAACCTGAGACCATGAGTGTGAAAGAGCTGGTCCTATCCTGCATCGATAGCATGGACAAGGGAGAGATGTCCCATTTCCCACCCCTTGATGCCTGTTGTGGGTGAGAGAGCTAGCCTTGAGGACATTGGAATGGGAAAGCAGGTACTGCTCCTCACCTGCTACTGTACTTGGGAGAGGAGGCCCTGAATCTTGCCTGGGCAACATAGTAGAGCTGATCCTTTTGACAAGTGGTGGGTGAGCCAGCACTGAGGGCATGAGTATGTAGAAGCTGGTCTCACTAATAATCCCTCATGTGACAGCATGGGTGAGGGAGAAATGCCATCTCCCTTGCCCCTTGTCTCTCACCACCTGCAACAGGTAGGAAATCAGGCCTCAGAAACATGAGAGCAGGAGAGCTGGCCCTACCTCTCACCAGCTGTAGCACTCAGGAGAGTGGACCCTTCACCTAGCTTGGGCAACACATTAGAGCTGGCCCTGGTGGTGTGGGTCTGAATAAGCTAACCACTGAGGGCATGAGAGCAAAAGAACTGTCCTTGTCCCCTGCTGTATGCTGGATGGGGTGAACTAGCTGGAGCAATGCTGGAGAGCTTTCCCTGGTGGTGAGGATAAGGTAGAGCCGGTGGGCTAACCAAACTAACATACAGGCCCAGAACCAGAGGTATGAGTTGGCTCACCCCAACATTCACCTTATCTATGAACTGCTAAAGCATGTGAAGGGATCAGCATTACAGATATAAAGCTGCAGGAACTCCATGAAACAAAGCAATAATAGGATATGCATGACAAGTCCCAGTGAGGCCCAGTATCCATAGTATAGCAGAAGCTGTAGGCATTGAGCCAGACCAGTGACTCATTACAACGAACACTTGCAAATAAAGACATATGGCTATTCATTTGGTTCTGTTTCTCATGAGTATATCTCCCAATTTGTATCTTAATAAATTCCTATTACTCATTTAACAGACTCATGTGGATGGATCTTAACAGATCAATATTAATCAATTAGAGAAATGAATGGGTCAAGATGCACCATGTGAAATCCACAAAGAATCATTAAATTTTTTTTTAATGTAACAAAAATATTAGTACATTAAGAAGAATTCTTCCTCTATACTATAGTTTTCACATAGCGTGCATTTTAAAATTACTTGAGAATAGAACCTTATAAATGAATATAAATACTAGCTACATTTTTAAGATTTATTGTTTTTTATTTTATATGTATTGTGGTTTTGCCTGCTTGTATGAGTGCATACCACATGTGTGCAAGCGTCCACAGGAGCTACAAAAAGTGTCACGTCCTCTGGGACTGGAGTTACAGGTGGTTGTTAGCTTTCATGTGTGTTCTGGAAACAGAACCCAGGTCTTTTAAAGAGCAGTCAGTGCTCTTTACCACTGAGCCATCTCTTCATCCCTAATATTATATTTAGAATTAAACTTCTTAAATTAGGAGGGTTTAAAGATTTAAAGAAAATGTTTTTTTTAAATATTCTGAGAGCTATGAGTTATAATGAATTAACTATCTCTCAGATAGACAAAAATCTTAATATTATTTTTATAGATTTGGTTCCTGGACAAGACAAGGGGAAGGATTTATTTAAATGCTCATGGTAGGTTTCGTTTCAACTATTCTACATGAAATATTCACATTAATTTTCTCTTTTAAACTCAGATGAATACCCACTGTATTTGAGATGTTTTTTCTTTTTAAAATTCATGTAAAATCTTCTTGGAAGCTGAGTCTTCATCAGTGCTTTTGGCAACGATTGGCAACATTATATGAAATCAAACATCAGACTATAAGCAACTAGAGATCATTGGGATAAACTAAAGCAACGGTTTGGAGACAGCATAGAAAATGCCCAGCCAAAAGTGACTTGAAAAGAGTGAGAAAACAAAGATGACTTAGCTCTCGGATGCCATGCGCAGGACTGGCTCTAGGGTAACAGCTGCTACATTAGGAACTTAAACAGAACTTAATGAATCTGGGACTTCAAGTGGTATAAAGTTGAAATGTATGGCCAAACAAGTAGGAAGGAACTAGTCAAAACATACTTTCCATAATGAAACCTTAATGGAAAAAAATGAACCTGAAATGCGTTCTCAAGAAATAAAAAGCTTCTTCCAGTAACTAAAACCTTGGCGATATTAAGGTGACCTTTGAATACCAGTGGTTTTTGGATAATTATTGGGCAAAAAAAAAAATCTATATATAAGATTTGGTCACATTATAAAATGTAAAGACGAAGACCTCCTTTTTCCAGGGTCTAGCCTAATCAGTCTCTTTGACCTCCTAGTCCACATCTTCTTTAGAACAAGTCAAATCTAGATTTTTACCTAGTCTAACCAACCAGCCATCTATAGTTGTCTGCCACAACCGTCTATAGTTTTCTGCCTGTAGCTACCATACCTACCACCAGCCAACCACAGGCCTTTTATGTACTGCATTCAACCTCTCGACCTCGCCAGAACTCCCACTTCCTTCTGTAGAGTCTAGCCTAGCATATCTTCCTGATCTTTCATCCATGCCTTTTTAAAAGTTGTCCTATCTAGCCTGAATATTACACTCAGTCCTGTCCTAGTCTGGCTGTCCCAACTGACAGAGGCCATGGAAGTACACAGCAGAATATTAGTATCCAACAGGTCAACCTACCAGATGAATGATTCTGTAATGGGGAGCCACATTTGTCAAAGCTGTGACTATAAATGACTGGTTGTTTCTGTCTGTAATTTTTCTCATGTGCTACTACCTTTCTTCCCCAAAACATTAGTTGGTATTCTCCCCACTGCTTGTGTGTTTATCTCATGAAAATGTTCCATCTATCAGGTACACATACAGCTGTGGATGGTCATGAAGCATGCTTAACTGTATAATTCTGATGAACAGAAATAATACTAGGAAATTTTTCATTACTCAGACTGAAATAGGAAAGTAAAACTATTCTCAGTCACAAAGTCAGCTAATTTAGGCTTGAGAGCAAATTAAAAACAGACTTAGCTGCTCCTGTAGAGAATACACGAGGAAAAGTTCTCAAGTGTCTGTAAAACCAAAGTAAGGTTGACAACATTAAGACATAACTTTTCTACAGCAACTGACTTTCTGCACATACTTCCAATAATACTAGGCCTAAGGTTCAGCTATCTAACTGTTTATTGTGTAAGTTCTGAATATCAGTATCACTTTCTTTATGGGAACCTTGACCACTCAGGCTATGTGCATATTCAAGCAATACTCACTGGCCAGTCAGTGTGACATCTCTAGCCTGAGATAAACTGTATAACTTATCATATGCTATGAGAATGAATAGGAACATATAGTTTTCCAGAGTTTGGCTACTGAAGTGTGTGGGTGAGAAGGGGGATGTAGCTGAATGTTCAGAAGAGAAGTGTGAGAGAAGTATGTAAAGATATAGTTGAATGGGTAGATGGATATAGAAGATGTAGTTGTGTAGAAGAGAGATGTGTATGTAGGAGAGATGTATTGGGAAGGAAGAGATGTGGCTGTATGGAAATGATAGCTATGTAAATAAAATGTCTAACTGTGGTTGTATGGAAAGAGATGTAACTGTGTGAAGATTTTTAACTGTAAGGAGACAAGGAAAATGAAGCTGTATAGTAAAGAGATGTAACTGTATGAAGAAATGTATGGCTGTGCAGAATGTATAGGTATGTGGCTGTATGGAGAATGCAACAATGTAGAATGTAACTATGTGAAGACAGATTTTCAGAAAGAGATTTTTTTTAAATGAAGTAAAAGAGAAAGTTACTATCAGAACACATGAGTGCTTTCTTTCTGCACCTCTCAGATAGATAAGGTCTAGCCCTTACCACATTCATAGTCTTTTTCTCCCCTTTTACCCCTCCCTCTCTGGGGTAGGGTACTGCTTTATTGCTCTTTACCATATTCCCTTGAGACAAGGTATCTCATAAAGTCTTGAGCTGTGCTTGGGGTACTGAGAGCATAAACAGTCTTTTTATCCCCCAGAGCACTTTCCTTAATGCCCCTTACCCAATTTTTACATTGTAATGTGTGTATTTATTGTGGTCATGATGCTATTTTTTATATTTTTGGTTTTGTTTTTACTGGTACTTTCTGTTTTTAATAGTTATGCCTTTATATATCTTTTCACAGTCTCTCAGCTAGCCTCATATATACACACAAAGTAGAAAAGCAACCATCATCATTAAAATGCTGAAAAACAAAGGTCAAAAAAACTGTTTTTAGAGCCTGGATTACATAGCGCAAAATATATATTTTAAATTACTGCTACCCTAGAATTCTAATCTGCACAAAAATTTCATTTCAATATTTTGAGATAAAGAGAAACTAAAAAAATTATATTACCCACAAACTATCAGAGTATAGTAAAAAGAATTATTAAAAAGAATAAAATAATTATAGCTGGAAGTGTACAAAGGAAGGAATATAGGAAAATAAAATATTAAGTTTACAGTTAAATTTATATTTGTGTTGGCTATTTAATACACTTTGTTTTTCAAGACAGGGTTTCTTTGTGTAGCCCTGTCTGCCTGCCTCTGCCACCCACTACTGAAAATTAAAGGTGTGTGCCACCACCACCTGGCTACAAATTCTTAATAATGCCCTAAGCACTAAAATGTACATAAAACTTAAATGTTTATGCTAAGCACCATATAAAAAAGAAATAAAAATGTGCATTCATCTTAACATATTGTCCTTACATTTTTCAAGAAATAGTATAAATAATCATCAATTCACTCTGTTTTCAAAGGAATACTGCCAGGTATGTTGGCATATACCTATAATCATAGAACTCAGATGGCTAAGGTAGTTAGACACCACACTGCACTAGATAATGAGACCCTGATTCAGAAAGAGTAAAAAGACATCTTTTAAATTATAGATTATTTATCCTAGAAATAAAGAATATATAGCAACCAAGCTAACTAAGCAGAAATTATAGAAATAATACTAGTTTATAAAATAGGTGAGGAATGAAATATAAATAAAAGAACATTAAATTTGCCAGATGTTTGAAATCAAAATTTAAAATGACAGATTTTAATACAAGTAAATCAGATATTACATTAGATACAAATTATGTATACAGCTTACTCCAATTAAAAACAAATTTTGTCATCTGATACAGCCTTAAATATTTTAACCCAAGGGTCAAGGAGATGCCTCAGCAGGTAGAAATGCTTGCCAAGAAAGCCTGAGCACCTGGGTTCGTTGTATAAAGATGATATGGAGGAGAGCTTCTACAATCTCAGCATTCCTATAAGATGGGAAGCAGAGACGGGAAAACCAGCAAGAAGAACTCGGATCAGCTAGCTGGGAGGACAGCAGAGCACAGTATGGAGAGACATGAGAGTGTAGGTTCAGGGGAAGGGAGGGAAGGAGGGAGAGAAGGAGAGAGTGAGGAAGGATAAAAGAAATAATTCAGTAGCATAAAATATTTTTTGAAAAACCCAGTCCTTGGGTGTTTATACAAACACATAAATGATAACACACATGTTGAAAATGAAAAGCCGAGACAAGACAGCCTATGCAAAACTTAAACAAAAAAGAAAAACACCATACATAAAAATTTTTACATTAAAGGTAAAAATTGAAACAAATTGTTCATTATATAATAGAATGTGAAGAATACTTTCTAACTTTCAGGAATTTGATTTTAAGCAAATGTTCTACAAGAGAAAAGGAAGAACCACTCACAGTGCAGTGAGACAGATGGTGTAGCGTGAGTCTACTTTTCAGTGTGAGGCATGATGAAATCCTGTTGTAATCTGACAGTGCATAGGTCTTCAAATGCATTTGAATGCATCTGTCACTTAATTTCATGAATCTGGGAGTGCAGCAGCAAAGTAAGCGTGGCTTAGAAAATCAGTATACGATGCTATCCAACTAGCACAAACTGTTGTTCCAATTAGTAATAAATACCCATTTTAATCATACTATTTACTGACATTCAAATAGAACTTCATGAGGAAACAGAAAAAAAAAATCCCAAGCCAAATTTGTAGCTTTAAATCAGACCTCTTTTAAAGTCTCATTTTCAACTTACTATTTAATTCAAATTACTCTCACCAAAAGGTTAGGATTATTATAGGCATTATCATTATCATTTTACCATAACAACCAACTTGGAGCTTGAAAAAATAAAATTTATGTACTTAAGACTATTTGAAATAATTTAAAAGGCACCAAATGTAACTAATTAGGTAGGTATAAAGACATTTTAAAAACCCAAACAATGCTTCATCTGTCTGGAATTACTTAATCAAGAACTTTATGAGTGAACTGCCACTTCCCAAAGGATATGTGATGTCCTAGGCAGAGCACAATGACTCAAGACTTTACTCAAGAATGTGACTTATGATGTATATTTAGGTGTGCATGTGTCTTTGTGGGTGTGGATGAAGATACAGGCCATAGACTGAGTTGTCTGACTTCTTCCCCGCCCCCCCTACCTTCTTTGTATGGTATGTATGCATGGACATGTATATAGAGGCCAGAACAGGACAGCTGGTATCTTCTCTCTGCCTTGTCTCCTTCAGGAAGGATCTCTCACTGAATCAGTCATTCACTGTTTTGCCTAAGCTGACACATTAGGGGACACTGAGAATCAGCATGTTTAGACCCTAGCATACCCCCCACTAGGATTACAAGCACATGCAGCCCTGCCCAGATTTTTATGTAAGCAACAGAGATTCAAATTCAGGTCACCATCCTTGCAGACCAGATGCTCCTGGTTGCTTATGTCCTCAAGACCATAACAAATCCCATGGAAGCCTTCCCAGATAGTAGAAACAGTGAGAGCATGACAGGCATGCTAGTAGCAGTGTATGTATGTGTGAGCATGCATGCATGTGTGACTAACATATTAGAAAAAGGTCCAAGTGAGGGGGAAAAGCGTACCCCAGCTGTCCCTACCATCCTTTCCGGACACAAAGAAGATTGCTTTTATTACAGAGCCTGCCCATGCTACTTTAGTAAGGAAATACATGTGTGTGCGTGGACATGTTTAACAGTGCCACAAGTCCCTATGCAAAGCTCTGACTCTTACCATTCATTTCAGCCTTGACCTTGGTTAAAGTCACTTTAGTCTCCATCCCTCCCCCTGTCTGGGCTGGCTAGAGTTTTTCCCATTATTCCAGTTTCTTTCTCTCATCTGTTACGAGAGGAAGCATGATACCTCAAGTTTCCTTATCTTAATGCTTTTATGCTCCCAAAGGTGGTAGCAGACACATTCTACCACAAATACAATTCAAAAATAATTATGAAGTGTAAAATACAAGCTTCATAAGAAGAGTTAGAAGTTGATAACAATTTGATATGAAAGCTAACTCACCACCACAACAATTAGAGCACTGATGCAGATCGCCCAGGAGAACATCAAAACTTTGGAAATCAAACCATCAGATGAACCCTGGCTTAAGTTCCTGACATCCTGATGCTCTTTGTTCTTACTCCTGCAGTTATCTGCCTTTTAGAAATCCCTGTATTTTCCTCCATCCCCGACACCTTCACCTTTGCATTAGCCCTTTCTATTCATTCCAAAGTGGATGTGACTGCCTCCGATCCATTTTACTTATGCTTTGCTCCTGACTGATTTCACCTAATATTGCTGTGTTCTTTTTCTTTTTGCAGATCAACCACGGATCCTCCTCTTATCCTTCACCCCCATCCTTCTCCACCCCACCCCTAATCCCCTTCTCTAATAGGAAAAGGCCTCCCATGGGAAGTCAGCAAAGTCTGGTACATTCAGTTGAGGCAGGGCCAAGGCCCCCGCCCCCAAGGCTGAGCAAGGTGTCTCACATAGGTAATGGGCTCACAAATGCCAGCTCATGACCCAGGGATAAATCTTGTTTATGATCTTCTGGGCATTTGTCTCTCATGCTTCTCTCTGGGTTCTCCTCATAATATCAGACTAGACCTGCCATATTGGCCCTGTTACTCCCTGTCTGTTAGATCCCTTCCTAATCAACCCTTTAGAAACTCTCTGTCACCAAGCTTACTTGTTCATCCTGTTCCTACATATGATTCTATCACATTATGTCATGTTCAGAATAAAATCAAAGTCCACTACATACTTTCTATAGCAGAAACATGTTTCATTACTTCAGCATCCAACCCAACCAACTTCTGTCCTTCAGTAACAGCACCCAAATATTCTTTAGGCATCAATAACACTTCCTTGGATAGCATCTTATTAGGAGCCTCATTCACAATATATTCATTGTTGCTAAATCTGTCATCAATTTGCCCATCTAGGATAAAACTCTTGAACAGGACTGCATGAAGTTCAGACTGAAAGATTTCTCATAATCTAATGGCAAATCCACAATAAGTCCATTCAGCTGGACCTAATACTTCAGTCCATATACATGCCTGGCTCTTGCCCCTCCTTAAGCCAGCACCTAATCATGAAGATAGCCCAGAGAGAACTAGGTGTTCAAAATATTGGCTTAGAAAGATTTTCATCTTGATTTCTAAGACTCACAGGTCAGCCATGCCTTCTCTTTGGTCCTTGTTATTTGAATTTATCCTAACATAATAGTTCTTCCAGGCTTTAAAAAAAAAGCTCTTGGTGAAAGAATTATGTGTCCTTTTCTTATATGTCTAGCCCTGCACCTAACACTTAACAGTTACATTCTTACTTAGAAATAAGAGCTCTGATACACATGGACTGCTAGTGGCTCCCACCTGCTCCCTTCTCTGAAAAACTGCCCTCCTTCACAATCTGTGACTATACTGTAGGCAAACAAGGCTGACCTGTCTCTTCATTGAAGAGTTAAGTCCAGTAACAGCTCACAGATACACATGGCACAGAGCTGAAGCCTCCTCTATTATGTGCTGTTATTTTCCTTCTCTCAAGAGCAAGAATCTCTTCTTAGAGAATGCTGTGGAAAAGCCAAAATCTGGATGTTGCAGAGACACTTTTAACATCTCCCATGCCACAATTCAGATAATTAGAATACAGTAAAACTGCTTCATCAAAGCTAATTCCTGAGGGAACTAACTGCAACACATAGAACAAGCTAAAAAGTTGACTTATTTACTGAAATCATAAAATAATTCAAGTAAAGAAAGAAGCCACAAAGAGCAATTCTATAATTATCTTATCCCTAAAAATTGGTTCCATTGGATAATAAAGCAAGGAACTAATAAGAACTTAAAATGGACATTTAGCTAGTTGGTACTTTTTAAATTGACATAGGATGTAAAAGTATGGGTGAAAGTACAGAATTAAGAAAATGATGTTGGCTGCTCAAATTGCAGGCCAACAGTGAAGACTCCTGCAGACAGGCCTCCCTATGAACAACTCCCATCAGACTGGAAAATTGAAATAAAAGCAATAAAGAAGACACACACTGAAAGAACGATGGAAAATCTAACTAAATTAACAAAAACTACAGATACAAGCATAAGCAACAGAATGCAAGAGATGGAAGACAGGTTCTTTGTCATGGAAGAGAGAATAGAGGAAAAAGATTCATCAGTCAAAGAAAACATTAAAGCCAAAAAGTCATAACATGAAATTCCCAGGAATTCTGAGATAACATGACAAGACCATACCTAAGAATAATGGGAATAAAAGAAAGAGAAGAATACCAGCTCAAAGGAACAGAAAAAAATTCAAAAAAATAATAAAAGAAAACTATCCCAACCCAAAGAAGGAAATGCCTATAAAAATATAAAACTTACAAAATACCAAAAAGACTAGAATTCCACTCCCAAAGTCCACTTGCTACATACTAACCCAACCGCTAAACATACAGAATAAAGATCTGGAAAGGAAAAAAGGCCAACTAACTTATAAAGGCAGACCAATAAAAATAACTTCCAACTTCTCAATACAGATTTAAATTTAAATTCAAAGAGAATTACAGATTCCAGAAGGCCCTGGACAGATGTTATACTGACACTAAGAGACCAAGGATGCCAGCCTAGACTACTATACCCAGCAAAACTCAATCATCATAGAAGCAAAGAAGATATTCCATGACAAAATGAGATTTAAACAATGCTACCCACAAATCCAGCCCTACAGAAAGCACAAGAGGAAAATTCCAGTCAAAGGAAGGTAGATAGACCCATGAAAACATAAATAATAGATAATATCACAGCAGAAAATCCCAATGAAGGGAAAAACACACACTACCACCAAAAAACAACAGAATTAACAATCACTGATCATTAATATTCTTCAAATCAATGGACTCAATTCCCTATGAAAAGACACAGGCTAAGAGAATGGATACAAAAATAGGATCCATCCATCTGCTGTATACAAGAAACACACCTCAACTTTAAAAACAGACACTACATCAGAGTAAAAAAATTGGGAAAAGACTTTCAATTCAAATGGACTTACAAAGCAAACTGTGTGGCTTATATCAAACGAAATATACTTCAAAATAAAATCAAGCAAAAGAGATCTGGAAGTACATTACACATTCAACACAAGGAAAATTCATCAAGATTAAGTCTCAATTTTGAACATATATGCTCCAAATACAAAGTCACCCATATATGTAAAAGAAACATTATTAAAGCTTAAATCACACATCAAATTTCATACATTAATAGTAGGAGAATAGAAACCAAAGGATCATTGCCAAACTCTTTTTATGAGGCTATAGTTACCCTAATATCTAAGCCATACAACAAAGATATAGCAAAGAAATAGAATTACAGACCATTCTCCCTTATGAACATTGACACAAAAATACTCAACAAAATACTGGCAACCCGAACCTAAGAATAAATCAAAAAAACATTCAGCATAATCATGTAGACTTCACCATGACGATGCATGGATGGCTCAACATATATAAATCTGTCAGTGTAATCCACCATATAAATAAACTGATGAAAAAGCTTTTGGCAAAAATATAACACCCTTTTAGGATAAAGATCTTGGAGAGATCAGAAATACAAAGAACATTCCTAAACATAATAAAAAACAATTTATAGCAAGCCAACATCCAATATCAAATTAAATGGAGAGAAACTCAAACCAATTTCACTAAAATTAAAAACAAGACAAGGTTGCTCACTCTCCCTTATCTATTCAATATAGTAATTGAAGTTCTAGCTAGAGCAATAAGACAACAAAAGGAGATCAAGAAGATCTAAATTAGAAAGAAATAAGTCAAACTTATGATATTTGTATATGATATAATAGCATGCATAAGTGACCCCAAAGATCCTATCAAGGAACTTCTATAGCTAATAAACACTTTGAGTAATGTGGTAGGATAAAATATTAACACACATAAAACAGTAGTTCTCCTATATACAAATGATAAACAGACCAAGAAAAAAATTATAGAAACATCACCCTTTACAATAGCTACAAATACCTGGGGGTAACTCTAACCAAGCAAGTAAAAATCCTGTATGATAAGAATTTTAAGTCTTTGAAGAAAGAAATTGAAGAAAATATCAGAAAACAGAAGATCTTCCATGTTCATGGATAGGTACATTCAACATGATAAAAGTGGCAATCCTGCTGAAAGCAATCTATAGATTCAATACAATCCCTGTCAAAATTGCAACACAATTCTTCAAACACATCAAAAGAACAATACTTAGTTTCATATAGAAAAACAAAAACCCAGGATACCTAAACCAGTCTTGAACAACAAAGCATTACCATTCCTGACCTCCAGCTCTACTATAGGACTATAATAATAATAATAAAAACTTGGTATTGTCATAAAAAATAACATGCTAGCTAAAAGAATTGAATTGAAAACATTACATTAATCCACACACCTATGAACACCTGATTTTTGACAAAGCCGCCAAAGCTGTGCAAGAAGAAAAAGCATCTTCAACAAATGGTGCTGAAATAACTGCATGTCAACATGTAGAAGACTATTAATAGATCCACAACTATCACTATGCACAAAACTCAAGTCCAAATGGATCAAAGACCTCAACATAAATCTAGTTACACTGAAAGTGATAGAAGAGAAATTAGGAAGTAAACTTGAATGCATTGGCACAGTAGCACAGACACTGAGAGCAACAACCTCCCGAAACTGAAAAGCATCTGTATGGCAAAGAACACAGTCAATAAGACAAAACAGCAACTGATAGAATAGAAAAGGTGTTTACCAACTCCACATCTGACAGAGGGATCTCCAAAATATATAAAAAACTCAATAAACTAAATATCAGACTACCTAACAATCCAATTTAAAAAAAAATAGACTATAGATCTAAATAGAGAATGTGCAACAGAAGAATCTTAAATGGCCAAAAGCAATTTAAGGAACTGCTCAATGTCCTTAGTCATCAGGGATATACATATTAAAAAGACTATGAGATACCATATTATATTGTCAGAATGGCTAATATAAAAAAACATTGATGACAGATTATGTTAGAGAGGATATGGAGCAAGGGGAACATTCAACTGTTGGTGAGAGTGCAAACTTGTATAGCCACTTTAGAGATCAGTATGGCAACTTTTCAGAAAATTGGGAATCAATCTACCTCAATGCCCAATGATACCACTCTTGGGCATATATACCCAAGAGATGGTCAATCATACCACAAGGACATTCACTTGTCATGTTCATTGCAGCATTATTCATAATAGCCAGAACCTGGAAACAACCTACATCCCCCTTAAACAAAAAAATGAAATGGACAAAGAAAATGTTGTATATATACACAATAAAATATCACTCAGCAGGAAAAAAAAAGACATCATGAAATTTGCAGGCAAATACATGGAACTAGAAAATATCATCCTGAGTAAAGTAACCCGGACTCAAAAGACATACATGCTATGTACTCACTCACAAGTAGATACTAGATGTAAAGCAAAGTATAAAGAGACTACAACCCACAGCTCCAGAGATGTGGGATATCTTTCTTTATGTTGTTAATACCATTGGTTAATAAAGGGACTGTTTTGGCCTATGGCAACAAGCTTATATTCAGGTGGTAAATCCAAGTATACATAAAGAAGAAGGAGGGCAGAGTTAAGAGAGATGTGATCCAGCTGCCAAAGAAGCAATATGTAAAGGAACTCAGGTAACCTACAAGCCATGTGGCAAGACATAGATGAATAGAAATAGGTTAAGACGTGAGACCTAGCTAGCAATAAGCCTGAGACATAGGCCAAACAGTTTGCAATTAATATTAGCCTCTGTGTGTTTCTGTGGGACTGTGGGTCTGCAGGTCTCAATCTTGGGCCAGACTGGTCAGAAATTTCTTACTACAAATGGTCACTAGCATCAGTCACATATGCCTACATAAAGCCTAAAGAAGCTTTAAAAGGGTTCTAGAGCACAGAAACAGAGTCAAAATCAGCTTCCAAGTTGTGTCTCTCAAGTAAGTCATGGTACAAAGACTGTACCGTGTACAAGCTTGAATTACAAAATGGTGGTTTCCTGCATGTAGCCTGAGCCACAACATGTGTTCTCAAAGTTTTACAGAAGCCTTGGTACAGGCACAAGCTGCTTATGACAGATTTAAGGCTTCTATTCTTACAAGCAAAAAGAAAACAGAGTCAAAATAAGCTCTTTATAGCAGCATATTCTGAGAGGGCTCTGTTTGTTGGCAGCAAGCCAAGGTGCAGCTCCTTTAGATGTTTCCTGATTCAGCTTTAGTGACAAAACTATGTGACTGTCTTAAGAGGTACTGCTGCCAAATACTTAGAGTTCATGAACAGTAGGCAGCAGTGCTCTACTTAGTTAAGGATATGCAATAAAACAAATTCAGATTTAAAAAAATCTCTAAAGAGGTTACAATGTGTGTAAAAAATAGGCAAGTTAAGAGAAAAAAATGAGTAAAAAAATCCTTAAAAACTAAAGTAAGCCACATAAACATAAAAAATACACAAATTTTAAATTATGTTTATTATTTTTGTTTTCTTTTATGTTTTTAACTGTTAATGAGATACCTGCAAAAAGACATTTGATTATAAAAGCTGCTAAGTAAAACAATCATATATATTTAAAAAATATCTTGGCTTCAAAGCTTAAGTCTAAAAATATGTTGCTTTAAAAAAGAGGTTATGCTTTTGTTTCCACAAAAGATGAGAACCTGTAGATTGTTTCCAGGCTAATAAAAAAGATCTGCTAAAAAAATCTCTGATGAAAAGAAATAACCACATCAGCTTTAGGGTTGCTAAGATGATCCAACATCATTATTATCATAAAACTGCCAGTGCCCCAAACAGAAAAAAGTGGTAATAAAAACTATGCCCAAATTCCCAAGATAAGTGATTATTTTCATTATAAAAAGTAAGTAATCATAGTCAAAATCTTTCTAAGGAAAAAAGGGGGACATATAAAAATGATTTTAAAATATAAATTATTAAATCTACTTTAATCTAAAAAAAAGGCATAATCTCAAAATATTTTACTTTGGTATGGATTTTGGTTTATTGATAAAAATTAAAAGTCAACTTTATTATACTGCATTTATACTTCTACTTTTAACATATTATGTTTATATAATTCCTTTAAAAATATAATATATAATTAAGAAATATATAAATTATAATATATAACTAAAAAACTTCAATTAGATAAGTAATCTTCAATTTAAAGACCTATAAAATATGGCATCCAAAATCTTTATAAAAACTAAGACTTTTCTAGAAAGTATGATAGATGTGCTCCTAGCAGCACAAATTGACTTCAAGATGATAAGTATCAAAGGAACTCAATGTAAAATTTACTTTTTTTGTGGCAAAAGTTAGCAACTGGACAAGAAATTGTTCTTGCCTCAACAGCCTGACAGTATGCTGTATAAACTAGAAATGCAAGGTCCATAAAAACGTGACCTCTAAACTTTGGCAAAACAAGCCAAGATGGTCCTTAATGTTCCTGCTTCACAGAGAAAACTGCAATACCTTCTTCAAGACATACACACACACACACACACACACACACACACACACACACACACACACACACACACACACACAAAGTAACTGACAAACTATGCCTAAACAAGCAGAGAAGTCCTTCAAATTTCCTGCTTCCTGAAAGATATGCCAGAACAAAAACCCCAAAACAAACCAAAACAAAACAAAAATATTTAAGTGACTGTCCAGACAGCCAGAAGTCATCACTTTCATTTCTAAATTTTAGAAGTTGCTTATATTTCTTGATTACTTGCATAATATTGTATACTTGTATAGATTTGATATAGTTAAAGATTAGATAGTTATAATTATAGTTTTCTTTAGTTATAATAAAAGGAAAATTAGATATAAAACTTAAAACTCATAAAGATAAGATAGATAATAAAATATTTACTTTTGCTAAATACAAATAGATTAAAAATTATAACTATAACTCTGGCTAGATATCTGTTTTGCTATATGTAATTTTGTCATGTTAAAATTAAAACCTTTATTTTTGATTAGAAAGAAAAGGGAAAGTGATGTGGGATGCCTTTCTGTATGCTGTGAATATCATTGGTTAATAAAGGGGCTGTTTTGGCCTATGACAACCCAGCTTATAATCAGATGGGAAAAGTAGGGGGATTATGTTGTTCCATTGTAAATAATTGTCCCTTCCTATGAGTTTAATAAAAAGCACTCATTGGCCAAAGGCAGACAGGAAGTGTGGGTGGGGCTACCAGAATAAGAAAACTCTAGGAAGAGGCAGAACAGAGCAGAATGCCAGAGAGAAGCCAGAAGATGCAGAGGAAAATATGCTACTCTGAGAAAAAGTACCGAGCTGCATTGCTGAACAGGATAAGAGTCATGGGTTAGATTAAGGGTAAAGGGTTAGCAAGTTATAAGCCAGGCCTTAGGCCAATCAGCCTAAAACTATTGTAAACATCTGTGTGTCTCTGTGGGTCTGTGGGTCTGCGGGCCTAAACCTTAAGGTTATGCCTGAAAGTCAGGGCCAGAAAATTCATACTACAGGGAAATCCAAGCATAGATAGATGGGAAGGAGGGCAGGGTCAAGAGAGATGCATTCTAGTTGCTTAAAAACAATATATAAAAAACCCAGGTAAGCCACATATGGCAAGGCACAGATTAATAGAAATGGGTTAAGATGTGTGAGCTAGCTACCAATAAGCCTGAGCCATAGGCCAAACAGTTTATAATTAAATTAGCCTCTGTGTGTTTCTATGGGACTTCAGGTCTGCAAGTCTTGACCTTGACCACATAGGTCAAAAATTTCTTTCTATACTCCAGAGAATCTAGCTAACAAGGAAGTCCCTAAGACAGATAAATGGATGACACTGAGAAGGGGAAATAAATGACATCTCCTGAGTAAATTGAGGAGAGAGATAGAGGGGAAGGGATGTGGGGATGAGAACATGAGGGAACAGGTTGATTGAGCTAGAACAGGGATGGGGTAGGAAAGCAATGAAAGAGATATCTTGATAGAGAATCATGGAGTTAGGGAGAAACCTGGTGCTAGGGAAATTCCCAGGAATCCACAAGGATGACCCCAGTTTTGACTACTAGCAATGGAGGAGAAGGTGCCTGAACTGGTATACCTGTGTTATCAAATTGGTGAATACCCTGTCATCATAGAGCCTTCTTCCAGTAACCAGATGCAGAGATCCACAGGCAAGCACCAGGCTGAGCTCTGGGACTCCAGTCTAAGAGAGGGAAGAGAAATTATTTGAGCAAGGGGATCAAGATCTTGATTGGGAAATCAACAGAGCCAACTGAACCAAACTTAGTGGGAACTCATAATCTCTAGACCAACAGCAGTGGTGCCTACATGGGACAGGACTACACCCTCTGTATCAGGGAGACAGTCATGTATCTTGGTCTGTTTAAGGGGTCCCTGGAAGTGGAATCAGGTTCTATCTCTAGTGCATGAGCTGGCTTTTTGAAGCCCATTCCCTATGGAAGGACACCTTGCACAGCCTTGCTACTGGACGGAGAGGCTTAGACCTGCCTCAACTAAATGTAGCAGGCTTTTCTGACTACTCATGGGAGTAGGTAAGGGTGTGTTGAGGGGAGGATAGGGTGAGAGAGCTAGAGGGGGGTTGAGGGGGGATCTCCAGTTGGTATGATGAATAAAAATTCTTAATACAAAAAATGAAAGTGCTGTCATATGAAACTCTGAGTCATTCCTCATTCTTACTCTAAATCATATTCTGAGGATAAGCATAGCAGAAATCTTCTATGTGCTAGGAATACCGGTTTGTACCACCACAATGTTCAACACTACTTTTATAAGCATCAATGATAAGCTAACAGAATAGACAATGGCAGTAATTGTAAAAACAAGTACACAATCCTGGGAAGCCTTGTGGTCAAACAAACAAACAAATAAAAAGCTAAGACTTTTTCTACATTTTTTTCAAACCACAGATATGAGAGAAACTAAAAAAGGCACTATGGAACTCCACCAAGTTGAGATTTTGGTGAAGGCATGTCCTTATTCTTAGAAGCAAGGCCCACCTCTTGGTTACAGTGTTAATCAACACACAGAAGTGAGGTGCTCTGCTACTAAAGTACAGCTTTGCCTAAAGCTGGGACAGTTTGGGGCTGTACAACAGAATAAAAGATATTTTTTATATCATCTTTAAAAAGGCAAAACTATATTTGTGTGCCACAAAGTTTATGATTCTAATTAATCTTGTTTGACAAGAACCAGAGTAAATAAAGGAAATCATATCTTGTTCTACCTGTTTCACCCATCGCTCTTACCATCCAGTGCTCTGGAGGGCTGAGAACTACCTAACAATAGAATCAGAAATAGGAACAGATCAACAGTGTGGTCTATAATGTCAGAGGGTTTTAAAAATTGTTTAACTGATTCTGAGTTAGAGTTAGAAAAGTCTTCCTGACTCAGAGATGACTGGATACTTCTCAACATTAACTATAAAGATTTCCTAGCATGAGAGAATTAGAACTGTTGATTCATGGAGGAATTTATCTTGTCTTATCCTAATCTAATCACAGAAAGAATCTGGGCAAGATGGTATGCACTTTTAATGTCTGCTCATGGGTAAGGGATGACTGGGTTATATAGCAAGAATGTTTTGAAGGCAAAAATGGAAGAGATATAATTCTACCACAATAAGGAATATGTTGGATTCTAGAATATTCTCAGAACATGGAAGTGTTACACGTGGGTATAATGGTATTCTTAGATAGTACAGTATGGCCACTAAGCAAATAAAGATAAATGCTCATATTCAAATAGTGGCAAAACTTACCTGTCAGAATATCTTATATAACAACAAAATTGATTTCAACTTGCCTTCCTGGTACATGGTGGTTAGAGATAATGAAAATCTAGGATTTATGCTTAAGGAGCAATGATAGTCATAGACTCCATTGCAATGGTTGCCCACATTTTTAAATACACAGATTAGCCTGAGAAAATACACATCAATACTTACAGTAGAACTATATTTACTTTGGTTGAGATACAGAACCTGAGATTACAACATTTGAGATAGGAAAGGTAAGGGTATGTATTTGGACATAAGCTACATCATACAGGGAGAAATGGGAGAAATGGATTGGTCTGTGGACCTTCAGTTCTCAGTATAAAGTGTATATTATATGGTAGAGGAGAGACAGTAGTAATGGGGAAAGGATCCCATTATTTTAGGATTGGTACCAGCTATAGTCTAATGACTGCATTAGGCATGTCCTCTAATGAGCGTGCTGTAGCCCTTTGCTGTTCAAAATGAAGAGAGTGTATTCTACAATTTTGTTCTTTGAAATGTTATTTACATTTCATTAGTATTTGGATATAAAATAACAATGCAGAAGTTCTGTAGACCTGAGATATGATTCCACATTTAATGTTTCCTAGCTGTAAAACTTTGTACAAGTCACTGGGCCTCTCTGAGTTTTAATTTTCTCTTCTGAAAATGGAGAAAAGTATATGTTAGTTTCCATGATTATCTCACTTTTCTGATGCTTTTAAGAAACACATGACCAAAGAAACCAATATAAAAAAATCATTTAGTTGGGAACATGCTTACAGTTTCAGAGGGTGAGTCAATGACTATCAGGTCAGGAAACATGGAACAGGGAGGCATAGAAAAGAAGCAGTAATGACCTTCCATCTCGATCTGCAAGTTGGAAGTAACAAGAGCAATATTGGGATGTGTGTGGGCTTTTGAACTCTTAAATTCCACCTCTAGTGACACGCCTTTCCCAACAATACCACACTTCCTAATTCTTCCCAAATAGTTCCACCAACTAAGCACTAAGCATTCAAATATATGAGCCTTTTGAGGCTGTTCTCATCCAAATCATCACAATTGTTGGCATGAGGATGAAATTATACAATATAGGACATATGAAATTGTTAGCTTTAATAACCCCAAAGTTCAATGTGTTCTCCCTTATACACAAAGCAGAGTTTGCCTATAAAATACACTTTGTTCATAAAGTACATATGCACATACACACAGAGAAAACTTGAATATCTCCATTGTGTGTGTGTGTGTGTGTGTGTGTGTGTGTGTGTGTGTGTGTGTTTAGATATACATGGAGCTTTAATATCTCTACTGATGAAAGGAGAAAATCAGGTTTGAAAAACAAAATGCTTAATAACTGTTCTCTTGGATTTACGTGAAGCTATAAGGATTTTATATTAGCACTAAAGACTGGAAACAAGTTTTGCTTTGAAAAAATAGTAAAATATTGGGGTCATTTCAAATGTATCAAGGACTGTTGCAATGATTCAAGTGATGGAGTATGCAAAGGATTTCACACATTCAGGCAGCTTCAGGAACCAAGAATAGTTCACCTGTAAGTACTGTGGTGGTCAGTGGGCATGGCAGCTCACACCTATAGTCCTAGCATTCAAGGAACTGTGGGCAAGAGGACTTCCCCAAGTTTCAAGCCACTGTGGGCTTAGATAGCTTCATAGTGAGCTCCAGGGAAGCCTGGGCTACAGAATGAAAACCTTTTTAAAAACAAAAAGAAAGAAGAAATGTGATGTTTTGAAGTTCCAACTGTTACTCCCAGCTCCTTTGCAGAATTGATCATTCTACCAATTTTATACGCCCATTTCAAGCAACTGTTATAAAAGAAGGGGTAAAAGACAAGACTAATTCTTGGATGAAGACATTTGTTCTGTGAAGACACAGCCATGGACTCACTAAATATTTGTCCTTGATTCTAAAACCATTCATAGTCTTCATGTGACATCACAGCCAAATATTTCTCTTTGGCTCTGGATGGAGTGCTCTGAACCCTACTCTCAGCATGTACTCGTAAACTTTGAAGTTTCCTAAACAGTCTCCTCTTTTGACATAAAATTTCAGGTTTATATCTTACTTGAAGTCCAAAAGGTAACATAACACAGGCTACCTACATACCCTGGCTGTGTTATTCCTGTGTTACCTTGAGAAAGTGTCACAACTTCTCTCTGTCTAATATTCCTCAACACAAAATGGGGGCAATATTAGAATCTCAAAGAGCTTTGAAAACAATAGGGTTACCATATGTAAAGCACTTAGAAGGGAGTTTACACATAGCAATAATCCCAGATGTCAACTAGAAATATATTCTAGTAAGGACACACTACTGCTTGCTACAGTCTAAGCTGGGCTTTAACAACATAACTAATGAAATGTCCAGAAATCTAAGTTTTCTGCCTTCACTGGCAAGCATAGCTTATCATGGAAAAATGGCTACCAGAGAATAAGATATAGTGTATGTGCTTAGAGCTTCTGTGAAATAACAAATGGGCAGCAATTTTCCTAACACATAAAATAAGAAATTTGCTACATAGTTCATTGAAACATGGTTCAGACAAACATTGTCACTCTCTGCCACATATTTAAAAGAGCTTTGGTTTCTCATGAAAGCAGTGATTTTAGATGAAGTATACTCTAAAGTGTTAAATCTTTTGCTGCTCTTGAGTTACAGTTTGCCCACTATATGTGTTCTTTTTCCAATGTCAAAAATTCCCAGAAGGCCTTTTAACTAAGAGAATGTCTAAATTGCATCTTCTTTACAGCCAATGCCAAGCTATGTATTTTGAATCTTAATTTCAACTCATAAAATAGGGGAAGTAATGTCATATTATAGATAGATGGATGGATGGATAGAGAGATAGAGAGATAGAGAGATAGAGAGATAGAGAGATAGAGAGATAGAGAGAGATAGATAGATAGATAGATAGATAGATAGATAGATAGATAGATAGCTATTGAGGACTCATATGGAATGACAGGGTCTAGTTAAAAAAAGAAATAGCTTTCTTAACACAGTTAAGGCATTTAATTTCAATCAAATTAGCCAACTGACACAGTCTTTCTAGTGAACTTGTATAAAAAAATAAAATACTAGAGAGAGACAGCTTAATGTTCAGCTGGGAAGACATAAAGCAACGGAACCATTAAACTACCAGCTAAACTCACATTGCATCAAACTAAGTGTGTGTGGATGTGGAAAGTTAATATACAACCTATGCAGAAGAGTATAAAAGCTGACAAATTTTATCTGAATAGATTCAACATATAGTTTATGGTCTGTATATAAAATTCAGTTACTACAGTGAACCAAAATGCTGACTTGGCATTGCCTAAAGCTAGTCCCCAAGCATGCTCCAGGAGGCCCACTGATGAGCTAGGCATGCAACAAAGCACACAAAGGCTAAGGAGCTTTATTTAGAGTCACAGATAGTTTTTTTTAGTTTGTAAAAGAATTATCTTGCTGAGAATTAGTGAAAAGAGGACATCATTATTATTTGATAAATTAATAAAACATTTAAAAGCAAACAAAAATTGTTTTGAAACAAAGGTTTTGGACAATTGGTATACAATAATAATGAAAAGTATATCACTTACACTCAAATTAACAAAAGATTTACAGTGCCCTAAAATTCTTGTTATAAGAAAATTAAATAATTTTTATTCCTCTACCCAGAAGTTATATGAAATCTGAATTGAGAGTTCATGTAAACAAACAAGCTCATTCTCTATTTTTCACATAAATATTAATAAGTACTTTAAAAAGAAAATAATTAGCTGAGTAATAACATGTTCCCTGTCACTCAGTAGATTAGCTTAAAATACAAATGAATAAAAGTGTTTTAATGTAGAGATTTATATTATGACTACTCATGCCCCAAAGTTTCTTCTTTGACCTTTGCTCAGCATCTCTAGCATAAATATATATATTTATTCTTTGCCTATGGATATTTTATATTCAGAAATCATCCTGATTCAAAATTAAAATAAAAGAAATATGCATTTCAAATGCTATATGTGAAGGAAATGTTGAGAAAAACTCCCACAGTATAACTTCTCAGTTCATGTATATTTGTGATGTTCTAGAATGTTTATGTGCTAGTTTGAAGTCTTTGATTTTATTCAAAGTACTAAATATAAAACAGAAAACCTGTTATCAGATGGGAAGACTAACTAGATAACTTAAAATTAGACAAGTGATACACAGAAGGTAAAACAGCATTGCCATTGTTCTCAATTGTCCCCTAAAACAAGATGACAAGATCCTGCTGCTGAAGACACTACATACTTAGTTATAGGACATAAAGAAATTGAGCTGGAATTGATCTGAAAGGTTACTCATTCCTGGTTAGCTTTCATGTCAGACAGGGCAACAAGGTTGCACAAGGTGAAAAGCAATAAACAGCTTAAAAAACTATAACTTCAATCTATCAGGTAAAATATGCCCACTGCTGTAGTAGTGGCATGACTGTAGTGGGATTATGTTACATTGTAAATATTTGTCCTACCTACTGGTTTAATAAAAACACTTATTGGCCAAAGGCAGACAGGAAGTAGGGGTGGGACTACCAAACTAAGAAAACTCTGGAAAGAGGTAGAACAGAGTAGAGCTGCCACAGAGATGCCAGAGTTGCCACATATGCAGAGGACAACTATGCTGCTCTGAGAAAAGGTACCAAGCTGCATGGCTGAACAGGATAAGAATTGTGAATAAGTTTAAGAATAAAGATTTAGCAAGTTATATGCCTGGGCCCTAGGTCAATCAGCATAAAATTAATATAAAAGTGTCTGTGTGTCTCTGTAGGTCTGTAGGTCTGCGGGTCTGCGGGGCTGCAGGGCTGCAGGTCTGCAGGTGCTAACCTCAAGGCTAGGCCAGAAAATCTGGACCAGAAACATCATACAACAAGTGGTGCCCAACGTGGGTAAAATATACCCCCATAAAGCCATAGAGAGCTTTAAAACAGTCTAGAGCACAGACATGGAGCCAAATGCAGCTTCTGAATTTTGTCTGTCAAGTGGGCTGTGGTAAAGAGACTGAGTGGGGTTAAATTACAAAATGGTTTATTTGCTCTATGCAACTTAAGCCAAACAAAGCCAGTTCCTGAGCCTCAATGTAAGCTAGGAGATGTATATGGCAGATTTAAGGTTTCTGTTAATAAGGACGAAAAGGGAACAGAGTCCAAGATGGCTTCTTAGTGGCGGTGTTTTCTTGAATAAGCTCTATTTGCTGGAGGCAAGTAGAGGCTTGGCTTTCTTAAGAGAGCCTTCCTGATTCAGCCTTAGAGGCAAAACACTTGTGAGTCTTTTAAGAGGCCCTGCTGTCAAATACTTAAATGGAGTTAATGAGCAGTAGATGGCAGTGCATTACTTGGTGATTATATGGACCCTAAAATTCCTCCAGAGTGGTAACTGTGGTTTCTTCCAGTACCTCTGCTAAAAATCTAAATTCTATGAAGTTAGACTAGGAGCTGGGTAAAGCCAGTCAGCCACCCTAGTGAAACCTTTAATCCTTACCTTGGCTGATTAAAGGTATGGTCAGAAACAGAAAGAAATAGAGAGAGCTGGGTGTGTTACAAAGAGGTTTTTTCACCCTGGGTGGCCAGAGGTCTAGAACTATAGACCTGCCACCCCAGACCCCTTAGTTGCCCGCTGCTGCTTAAGTCTCTCAAAAATGACTCAGATGCTTATATTAACTTTATGTTGTTTGGTCTATGGCTTAGGCATGTTGATAGCTAGCTCTTTGATCTTAACCCATTTACACTAATTTGTCTCCCATGTGGCCCAAGGCTCACCTGTGTTCCTAACATGTTTCTTCTTTGAGCACCTGGCTTGATCTGTCTCTGACCTCACCCTTGCTTTCCTACCTATTCGGATTCCCCACCTACTTCTTCTATGGTGCCTGTCATGGGCCAAAACAGCTTCTTAATTTAAAGATTGATATTTATATGGGTGGGGTTAGCCACCCTAACCAAGCAAAGGTGTGGTCAGAAACATAATAAGATAAAAAATAAGAGATATACTGTAAAGACAGATATAAAAAAAACTCTAAATGGTTTAGAGTGTGTTAAAAATATATGTACTCTTAAGGGAGAAAAGAAAAAAGAAAAAGGGTAGAGAAAGTCCTTAAAAAAGAAACAGAGTAAAAAAAATCATGTAAAGATGGAAATTACAAAGAGTGTCTGGATTCTGTATGTTATTGTCTTGTCTTTAAGTTTTTTGACTGAAAATGAAATAGTTAAAGCTGCTAAAAGTTATTTGATTATAAATGCTGCTGAATTAATTCAACCTACTTATTTGGTAAATGAGTTGACATTAAAATTAAAATAAAAAGTTATACTACTGTGGAGAAGAGATTTTCTTTTTATTTCTACAGAAAATGATAGGCTGTGGATTTATTATTCCTGGTTAAAGAAAATAAGGTTTGATCAAGGAAAACCCTCTGAAAAGTCTGCAATGGAAATGGATGGCCCAGGTGATTCAGCATTTCAGAGCATCTCTGTTGCAGTTTCCTCTGGAGTTCTACATACAGAACAATTTTAAGGATACTGGCTGAGATGACCCAGCCTTAAAGACTACTCCACTAATGACTTGTCCATAATCCTAAATTTTTCTTTGGATCCCCATGGGATTGCCAGCACCCCCATTCAGCAGGAAGTAGCCTAGACAACTACGTCCACATTCCCAAAAAATGGATTATGGATGTTTGTCTTGTTTACAGTGTTGGTTACTAGTTGTTATAGATAATAGTGAAAAAATTATACAAAAGGAATTAGATTTGGGGTTCTATTTTAAAAAGAGAAAAGAGGATATATAGTGGGATTATGTTGCATTGTTAATAATTGTCCTGCCTACTGGTTTAATAAAAGTGCTGATTGGCCAAAGGCATACAGGAAGTATGGTCAGGGCTACAGACTAAGAAGACTCTGGGAGCAGGAAGAAAAGAGTAGAGCTGCCACAGAGATGCTAGAGATGCCACAGAAACATAGCACAACTACACTTTTCTGTGAAAAGGTAACAAGCCACATGGCTAAACAGGATAAGAATCATGGGTTAGTTTAAGAGTAAAGAGTTAACAAGTTATATGCTTGGGCTAGGTCAATCAGCACAAAACTAATGTAAGCATCTGTGTGTCTATGTGTCTCTGTGTCTCTGTGTCTCTGCGAGTTTGCAAGTTCTGCAGGTCTGCGGGTCCTTGAGGCTAGGCCAGAAAGTCCATGCCAGAAGCATTATAAAACACAAGACTGTTAGGGATGGTAACCAATTGATTTTTTTGTTGTATTTTATTTTTGTTTCAATGGAGAAATTCAAAGCATAATCATAAGTCCATTGCTACATAGGTAATTGCCTCAAGGTAGAACTTACTTCTGTTGTTTATTATCTATGGACTAGTTTGTCTCTCAGCCTTGGTAGAAGCTTCTCTTTGCAGTGGGCAACAATTACTTATAGACTCATGATGTGGGAATGTCTTTCTGTATGCTGTGAATATCAATCTTTAAATAAAGGAGATGTTTTGGCCCATGGCAGGCACCAAAGAAAAAGTAGGTGGGGAAATCAGAATAGGTAGGAAAGGAAGGGTAGAGTCAGGGACAGATTGAGCCAGCCACCCAAGAAGAAGCATGTAAGGAACAAAGGTGAGCCACGGGCCACATGGCAGGATAGATTAATAAAAATGGGTTGACTTAAGATGAAATAGCTAGCTAGCAAGGTGCCTAAACCATAGGCCAAACACCATGAACTTAATATAAGTGTCTGAATAATTTCTAGGGGCCTAATCAGCTATGGGTGACTAAGGAGTCTGGGGTTGCAGGTCTGTGGGTCCGGACCTCTGGCTGCCCAGCACCAGGAAACCTCATTGCAACAGACTCACAGCTGAGAAAAACTTAACTATTGAGTCCATCAATAAACAGGGCATTACTATCATCTACTAAACACAAAGCCCTCCAGGATTCATGGAATAGAAAATGGAAAGAATGTTTTATTCTGAAATAGCTATTACACTTATAAACTTACAGCACCAGTGACTACCTGACTCAGGTTTGCATAAGAGTGAGTCAATCAATATGCCAACATGATAGGGGATGGAATAATGAGGGCCTCAGTACAGTTAATGGTTTCTAGCGGAGAGGAGTAATATTCTTGCATAGTGTACCATAGTAGAATAACTTGCCTTTGCTAATAAAAATAACCTCAACTCATGCTTATGCAAGCAATTCTAATTGAATTCAGCAAGTTATGTATATACATACAAAGACAGGAAAGTAGGAGGGATACTTGTTGGGAAGAAGGATGTTGGGGGATATTTGATCACACTGTGAACTACAAGTTTGCATTGCATTAATTAAATAAACCAACTTTTGGTCAGGAAGCTGAATTAGCAACTAGTTAACAGAAAGTAATCAGAGAGCATGTGGAAGAGATAGAGAGATGTACCAGAAAAAGTATGGCATGATTTAGAATGGTGAGTTTGTTTTTGTTTGGCAGAGTGGAAGGATACTCTCTTTGGGAGACAAGCAAGAAGAGGTTAGCTAGGTGCTACTCATCCTCTCTGAGGTTTTCACCCAGTCTTTAAATCTCAAGTTCTATTTATAAATAGAACATTAGGGAATTAGTTAAAGCTACCTTTAAGGACAACAGGAGAGCCAGTGCCTGCAGGTACAAAATTTCCACCAGGCTGGAAATGTGTCCAGGCAACTGCCAGAAAAGGAGGCTGGTAATTGCAGGAGTCATAATTACTGGCTGAAAAAGCAGTAGATTAAGGTGCAGCCACTGTGCTGAAGTTAAAAAAAAAAAAAAAAAAAAAAAAAAAAAAAAAAAAAAAAAAAAAAAACAGAAACACTTTAGTGAGGGGAAAGTAATGAGAGGATAATAAAGTATATTATCAAATTATACACATCTATTTATATATGTATATTTGTGAAAATAAATGTTAAAAACAAATTAAAAGTGCAAAGAATATCCAAATCACTATACATTTTTCTTCAATCCTCAATGTATGATTTGAGTTAAATAATCATTAATCTAACAAGTGTTCTCTCATACAAAAATGATCACAGGTGTCATATTAAGCAATTGTAATTTTCAAATTAATAGAAACATTTAGGACACCTACTATGAGTCCCTAACATAACACCCATTTCCTACAGGAACAAAAATGGTTGCCTCCACTAGCTTTACTTGACATTTGCACACATCATTTGAATTAGTATTAGCACAAGCACTGGTAAAACTCAGAGCTTCACTTTAAGTACCAGACAGTTATTTCTCTACTTCTTCTCCTGTGGTGGGGTCTTCTACGCCCTCCAACAAACACCAACACATCATCCCACTGGTCAAAATTAATTAACAATTATTCAGGCAAGCCCTCCCTTGACTTTATAGACAAGATAATTCTCTACTATAAGGATTCATATCACTATTCATTTTTAAGGAAGACTTGGGTCATAGTCATGATATTACTAATGTACATGCAACTGATGGATGTTTATTTGCCCTCAATACTGTATATACAAGCCACTGTATATTTAATGTGTCTGTATTCCTAGTCCATTGATTTCCTAGCACTAGTCATGTTAACTTATCACAAAGAAAAAATTACCACCCCATCCCAATGTCACATATCAATCTTTAAAACAATCATATGAATAAATTTATAGCACATTATAGTACTACTCATTTTTAAAATCTTTACCTCAGATCACATTAAAAACTGTTTGGGCACATACCTGGTTTAACCTTGTTGGAAGTAATTTAGACTAAACCCTTAAAACTAATTCTCCCTCACATAGAAGCCATCCACTATACATTGTTCTTCAATTGGGGATAGAGAATTGTAATCCCCTCCCTGTTGATACTAAAATATTCACTGGCTTGATCTTGTACAGGTCTTGCACAGGCAACTATGGGCACTATGAATTCATGATACAGTAGCCCTGATGTATTCAGAAGACACTGATTCACTCTAGTCCTTCCTGACTTCTGGCCTTTTATTGCCTCTTCCCTCTTTTCCAAGACAGACCCTGAGTCTTAGGGAGAGATGTGATACAGATCCCATCAAGTGCAAAGTACTTCACACATACTTATCCTCTGCACTGGGATCAATTGTAGATTTCTGTTTTAACCATCATCCACTGAACAAAGAAACTTCTCTGATGAAGACTGAGAACTGTACTAATTTATATGCATATGTAGGCGGAGTTTTACTTACAAGGCACCAGTCCAAGATTAATATTTATTAAAATATAAATCAACACTCACAATACAGGTAATATCTTATAGTGGTGCCTGAACAGGGACTGGAGCATCTGAGCAATGGATGATGGATTCCAAACTGGTCTTTCCAACAGTCAGGACCAGGAACAACAGAACTCCCAGGGTCCCAGCAGCCCCTTATCAATGGGGTTGGCCACACCCCCTCTAGGTTGGCCACACACTCTCCAGGAACCCGGGACCCTGGATAAGTGTCTTCAGACCTTATCAGCTGACTCCTGAATCCAACCACATATCCCCCTTTTGTCTAACTAAGAAGGTTCTAAACTAAGACTATATATAATAGGAATTATTACGAGGTAATATCTAGGAGAGGATAAGGTACAAATTACAACCAAAACCTAACACCTATAAAGTACATCATATATTTTTAGAATATTGGTAGATGGTAAGGTGTATAAATTACTTCAAAAGGTTCATCTGGGAAAGTGAAAATTCAATACCTGAATGTTCCTAAGGGATAATAGGGCAATAACCTTAAATACCTATTCTTAAATCCCTTCAAGACCCGAGAAAGAATATGTATCACCTGAAAGTCAGTAGTACATGGAAGTAGTGGCTTCCAAAATTTGGGAGAGGATAGCGACACAGCTACCTGGACAATCACCTCTGGTTTGTGCACCATTGGAGCATCCATCATAATGGCTACAGGCCTATGGTATCTGACAGATCTTTTCACAAGCAGGGCAATTTTGGAGAGACTGTCTTATCCTTTCCAGGCAGGTTTTGTCAGTCTCCATCCATCAACTTGTTCATCCAGCTTGGACATCATGTGTGTACTGTCAGCAATCAAGGTAAGGACAGTTCCTTACTCAACCGGCCATTCTCTGCCAAAAGGACAAACTCCAAAGGAGTATCCTCGATGCTCCACACCATCTTGGGAAAGGAGCAATGACACCAGGAGTCATCGTGTCTCTTGTGGCCGAATTTCAAATGTTAAATGCCATATTTTCTGGGTCTATGAAATGGTTGAAGATTCCTGTCTATCTATGATATTCTAACCTGTATCTGAGATGACTATGATATGGTACCTTAAGTAATGTTGACTGTAGTTTTTAACGTCTTCAGGATTAAACCCTGTACTAAAATTAGAATACCTATATAAGCGGTGTATAATCTCTGAACAATGACTTTTAGCATGACTATCAAACATTAGCTGGGGTATATATACCATATAAAGTGGTCACAGCATTTAAGACATGTATATACATATATATCATCTAAACAGAGGTATATAAAACATCATGTGCATATATCAGAACTAGTGCAATCATACATTACATCTAGTATAGTTAAATGAAGGTAGTAATTGCATAGTGGACATGACAATAATGTGCAAATATTTTAAACAGAGGTAGAAGCATATACAAAATATAGCAATTACAGATTCAATTTTACATAATAGTTACAGATTTAGATTTATATCAATGTACAAGTTGCTTTGGTTATATAAAGCAATTTCAGATTAAACTTTGTACCAATATACAAATTATCTCAATTAAACATATAAAATGATTTAATATTTGTATCAATATACAAATATCTATGCCAGTGCAAATTGTCTTTAGCTTAGCCCATATATTCAGCTAAAATTGTGTATAGGTAGGTAGAACAATCTACCTTTATCTATCCTATCTATCCCCTTTCTCTTCTTCAAAAGAGATCTTTGATGCTATATTATAGTTCTGTCCTTCACCCAATTTTAACTTATAACTATTCTATTAGAATAATAATTACCCACAACCCTCAAAACAAAAAACTTATTAGAAGGGGGGTGTAGTCTTTCATAAGGTTGCTTCCTGCTGACTTAAGGGCGATGGCATCTATTTGGGATCCTGTAAAAGCTAAAACACTGGTTAGATCTTAATGGACTGATTATGTACATCTATATCCATTCTCAGAATAGTGGTTAACTCCATCTGGAATTCTAATTAGAAGTGTGATCTGAAGGATAATGATAGAGAGCTATCTTGTAGCCATTTTTGAATAATCTATTATCCGAAAACAATCATTGATTGGTGCGCACCAGGTTCTTGATTTTTCTATTTTTGCCTCTGTCTGTCTACCTAAAATCTCACAGAAAACTCAGTAGCATGTGATTAATTTTAGATTTCTGTTTATTTTGAACAAAAAGGAAACAAAGATAGTTTCTTAGTAGCAGCATTTTCTTGGGTGTGCTCTCTTTGCTGGCCATGAACAGAGACATGGTCCCTTTAAGAAAACTTACTAATTCAGCTGTATCTGCAAAAACTATGTGGCAAGAGAGTATTTTAAAAAGCTCTTCTAGTTAGAAAATGATTAAAGATTCACAATAAAACAGATTCAGATAAAAAAAACCCTATAAGTGGGTTACAATGTGTGTAAAAGGTACATAGTCTTCAGAGAGAAAAGAGAGATGGTAGAGAAAGTCCTTAAAAAGAGAAATAGAGTAATAAAAACATAATATACCACGTAAAGATGGAAAATAGACACAAAATCTGGATTTTGGTTGTTATTGTGTTTTTTTAAACTTTTTAACTGTTAATGAGCTAACTGCAGAAAGACAATGGATTGCAAATGCAAAGGCTACTAAGTTAAACAAGAATATATATTTTAAAGGTATTTTGATTTTGAAATTTGTGTCTAAAGATTTATTGCTTTGGAAGAGTTCTTCTGTTTCCACAGAAGATGAGAACCTGTGGATTGCTTTCAGGCAAATATGGTTTCATCAACCAAGACCCCCTGGAAAAGAAAAAAAAAAACAACCTCTGATGGTAAGAGATGGCCATATCAGCTTCAAGACTGCAGATTATGATCCATTCTCAACAACCGTGAGATTTTTCAATTCCCCATAATCAGCAGGAAGCAGTAATGGAAAACTATGCCCAAATTCCCCAAATATTGTTTCTAAGTGTTTGTTTTCATTATAAATCGTTAATGGTTATAGTTAATCTCTTTCTAAGAAGAAAAAGGGGATATGGTAAATGAATGATTTTTTAAAAATTAGATTATAGAATTTACTTAAATCAGAAAATCAGCTGTTAATCTCAAAATATTTTACATTGGTATATATTTTGGCTTATTGATACAAATTTAAGGTCAATTTTGTTATGCTGTATGTATTTTTCTATTCTTGTTTAAGGTATGATGTTCATGTAACTGATTTAAAATTGTAATGTATAATTAAGAAATGAAGGTTAATAGTCACATTTGATAATCAAATTCATAGTTAGGTTAGTTAAGATTTTTAGGTATACAAAGATATAATTCAATTAGATAAGTAATCTTCAAACACTTCTAAGACCTACAGAATATGGCATTTAAAATGTTTTAAGAGCTTAGACTTTTCTGGACAGTGAGACAGGTCTGCTCCTGTCAGCACTAATTTACTTCAAGAGAAAAATGTGCATCGAAGAAACTCCATATGGAGTCTATTTGTGGCAATGGTTAGCCACTGGACAAGAACCTGTTCTTATATTGACTGCTTGACAATATGCTGTTTAAACTGGACATGCAGGTTTCATAGGAAGATGACCTCTGAACTTTGGCAGAACAAGCCGAGATGGTCATTCAGGTTCCTGCTTTACAGAGAAAACTGCCAGACATTCTTCAGGACCTGAGGAGAAGCAACTGATGAATTGTGCCAGAATGGGCAGAGCAGATTTCCTGCTTCACTGAAATGAAAAGAGACTCTGGGCCTGTAGGCTGAAGATAGGTGCCCCAACTTTATAAAGGAACTTTGGGTGACTGTCCAGGCAGATAGGTGTCATCTCTGTCCTTTCTAGATTTTAGAAGTCACTTGCACTTCTGGTTTACTTGGGTAAATATATCCTTCTGTGGTCTTTGATGTAGATTATATAGTTATAGGTACAGTTTTTCTTAGTCATTTGAAAGGTATATTGGATATGAAACTTTAGATTCATAAGGATAAGGTAGATGATAGAGTATTTTCTTTAATTTTGCTAAATACAAATAGACTAGGTATTGTAATTGTAATTCTTGCTTGATAGCTATTTTGTTATATGTAATTTTGCTATGTTAAAATTGAAACCTTCCTTTTTGATTAGACAGAAAGGGGGAAGTGATGTGGGAATGCCTTTCTGTATGCTGTGAATATCAATCTTTAAATAAAAGAGCTATTCTGGGCCATGACAGGTACCATAGAGAAAGTAGGAGGAGAAATCAGAGCATAGGTAGGAGAAGCAGGGCGGAGTAAGACAGATCGCGCAAGCTGCCCAAGGAGCAACATGTAAAGAACACAGGTGAGCCACGGGCCACGTGGCAGACAGATTAATAGAAATGGGTTGATATAAGATGTAAGAGCTAGCTAGCAATGAGCCTGAGCCATAGGCCAAACATAATAAAGTTAATATAAGTGTCTGAGTCATTTCTGGGGGCCAGAGCAGTGGCAGGGACAGCTAATGGGTCTGGCGCGCAGGTCTGTGGGTCTGGGCCTCTGGCTGCCTGGGGCCAGGAAACCCCACTGCAACATGCATAGACATATAAATTTAGAGGGAAGTTCAAAGTTTAAATTTCTTTTCAAAATATTTAAAAATTGTTTATGCTGAGCATGATAATAAATGTCTGAGGTCAAGTCCATCCTAAACTATATAAGGTTCTACCCACTATTCCACCCCCAAAGTATAATTTGTTTTAGATAACATATTTCTTATTCTTATTAACATCTATTTGTTTCTTCTTTTTAAGAAAGCCATTTTACATCTTTTGAACATTTATCTACTGATAACTTAATTTAATAAATAAATCAGAATTATTATGGAGAAAAATATTAACCATTTGTCTTTCATACAAGAAGAATATTTTATTAATTTCGTTGCATTTAGCTTTTGTGGCAGTACTGAAACAGAATTTAAAACTTTTCTGTTTTCATCTCTCTAATTAATTTGCTACTCAATGGATATCTAATACTCTGATTTACTTTCTACCTGTTAATTTTCTGTTTAATTATTTTGGATGCTTCCTGGGCACCAAAGCTATAATTTTACAGTAAGAAGTATGAATTTAGATTTGATCTATTTATTTCTTTACTTATTTGTGGGTTTGATACAAAGCCTCAGTATATATCAGGGCTGGACTCAAACTTCTGCTATTCATGCCTCTGCTAACATTACAACCTTGAGTCATCACAATCAGCTCTTGTTCTAAACAACTGTAAAATAATTATATTGACACATATTTTGAAGTTTATTTTTAGTAGAATTTTCAGCCTATGAAAAGATCTTTATTGGGATTTTTATTTTTTTGTTTTTAATACTGTTCTCCCTCTTCTGCACGGCCTTACGTCATTCAGGCACCCTCAGACTATGTAGGGTCTAACAATACTGAATACTGAATCTTGCTCCTTTCATATTATCCATCCCTAAGAAATTTTCACTAAGTAGTTCCAAAGATTTGGCACTGGTTGTATCTTTTTTTTTCTCACCCTCCTTTTGAAAATCTCCACTCCACAAAAGTAGCTCAGTCCCTTTGCATAGCCAGCTTCTACATGGTGAACCCCATGTTCTTGCATCCCTTCACCTTGATCGGTTTGTATTTTTATTTTGTTTTTAACTTCTTCACGAACTAATTACTTCTTCAATTGTTCATCAGTTTCTTTTAAAAAAGTAAACACTGGCCAGGTGGCAGTGATGTACACCTTTAATCCCAGAACTCCAGAGGAGGTCAGATCAGAGATACTGAAATGCTGTGGAGGTAAACATCCCCATGATGTCTTTTTTTAACATCTCATTACTTTGCAATCTCTCTCTCCCTCTTTCTCTCCCTCTCCCTCTCCTCTCTCTCTCTCTCTCTCATACACACACACACACACACACACACACACACACACACACACACACACACACAAACACACACACATTCTGAAACCAAGGGACTGTGTCATGAGAGAAATGCTGATTCATATATCCATTTAATGGAATAACTAGTAAGCTATCCTTACATCGATACTGTCTATGATGTTATATTTTATCATCCCACATATAATAATGAAGTGGTCAGTACTACCATGTCACAAACTCTATCTTAATTTTCCAATTCATTGAAGATTTCAAAAAGATATTCAACAAGATGGCTCTCCCATATATCATTTTCTTCACAGCTTTGAGGAGTCTATTAATTCTCAGCTTTCTTAGATCTCTTTCAGCCTTATTGGATATTTCTCTTTAGTATCCATTTCTAGTCAACTGATATTCACCTGAGTCCTAGCTATTGGTAGAATTCAGGTTAAGGCTTCTTTTATATATGTACTCCTTCCTTATACAGCTTCTTAGGGGAGCTCAATTAACATTATATTCTTTTAAAAACAAATTTATATACTTTATCATTTTACTAAGATCCTACAAATCCATTAGCATCAGAGATTTTGTCATCTTCTGATGTCTTCTTCAGTTTCTTTTGTCAATGACTTAAAATTTATAATTTTTTCTCGTTTGGTTAGAGTTATACCAAGGTATAAATGTAGATATGCATACAGAGGGAAGGAGGTATTGTAAAAGATACTGTTTCCCTTATTTAGTTCTCAGAATGCTTGTCATTTGATACAAGTTTTTACATGTAAATTTTGTATTCTGCTATTTTCTTTAAGTATTTATAAGTAATAAGAGTTTCCTAGTATATTTTTGGAGATATTTTACGTGTACAGTAATGTCATTTGTAATAAAGCACTTTGATTTCTTCCTTTTCTATATATATATCCCTTTGCTCTACTTCAGTTGTCTTTTCTTTATGACTTTAAGATTTCATTATATTGAATAGGTATGGAGAGAGTGAACATTTTGTCTTGTTCCTGATTTTACAGGAAATGCTTTTAGTTTATTTCCACTTAGGATGCTGTTGGCTGTAGACTTGCTATAAACTTTCTTTATTAAGCTGAGGTATGTCCCTTGAATTCCTAGTTTAAGCAGATGATCAAGTGGTTTTATGTTTTTATTTTATTTTTTGTCTTTCACTCTATTTATGTAATGGATGTTGTTTATAGATTTATGTACGTTGAACCAAACTTGCATCTCTGGGATAAAGAATACCTGATCATGGTATACAATAATTTTTGTTCTTGGATTTTGTTTACAAGTATTTTATTGAGAATTTTTGCATCTATTCTCATAAAGAAAATTGATCTATAATTTTCTTTCTTTGTTGAATTTTTGTGTAGTTTTAGTATCATAGTAGTATTGGCCCTTTTAGAAAGAATTGGAAAAATATTGCTTCAGTTTGTATTTTGTGAGATTATTTGTAGCACATTAGAGTTAATTCTTCTTTGAAGATCTTATAGAATTCTGGGATGAATCCATCTGGTGCTGGGATTATTTTTGGTTGGGAGAGCTTTAATTACGGCTTCTATTTTAGTAGGGGTTATGAGTCTGTTTAAATTGCTTATCTAACCTTAATTCTGGTAGATAATTCATATCAATAATTTATCTACTTCTTTTACGCATTCAAGTTTGAAAGAACATTTTTAAACTAGGCATTTAATAATTGTCTGACTTTCTTTGGCATCTATTGTGAAATATCCTCTTTCATTTCTAATTCTATGAATTCGAAACTTCCCCTTGGGTCATATAGTTAGTTTGGCTGAGGGTTTGTAACACTCTTAATTTCAGTGTCACTGATTCATGCCCAACACTGGGTGCCAGGTATTGCACAAATTCTACTTGGTCTTATAATAAAACCTGGAGCTTAATATTTGGGAAAAGTGGAAAGATCAAAGAGACAGAGGAACAAGCCACAGCCACTTCTCACCTAGTCACTCTTCACATCAAAAGGGGAAGATCCTGTCCTCAGGAATCCTCAGACTGAATGCCTCTCAGTCTTCAACCAAAAGGGAAGAGGGTCACAGATGAAGTACTGAACTTCTGCTTTCTCCCACCTTATTTTTCTTTCTCTATCCAGCTATTTTACTTCCTGGTTCAACTTTCCTAGTGCTTGGATTAAAGACAATTGTGTTTCCCAAGTACTGGGACCAGAGGCAGAAGATCTCAATTACTAGGATTAAAGGTGTGAGTATCCATTCCCTGACCTTCATGGCTTATTCTGCAGCTGACTGTTCTATAATTTTCAGGAAAACTATATTCGATACACATTATATCACCACAGCTTTTCAATCTCAAAAAACCAATTCATTTCAATGAATTTTTTTCTAATTTATTTTGTTATTATTGATTTTGGACCTGAGCTTGATTATTTATTCCATTTATTCTTTGGGGGTATTATTTATTTTTGTTGTTCTAAAGCTTTCAGGTATGTCACTAAGTCAGCAATATGAGATCCATCCAGTTTTCTGCTGTAGGTAGTTAGTGCTATGAACTTGCCTCTTAGAACTACCTTCATTAAATCACATAGGTTTTGGTATGCTTGTGTTTCCATTTTCATTCAATTCCAAAAGTTTTCAGTTTCATTCTTGACTTCTGTCTTGAGCCAATTTTCACATAGTAGTGAGCTTATCAGGGTTCATGTGTTTATATATTTGCTGTTTCTATTGTTGATATACAGCTTTAATCAGTGGTGGTTAGATAAGATTCAGAACATTGTGAACTCCTTTTATGAGGCCACAATCACCCTAATACCCAAGCCACTCAAAAATGCAACAAAGAAAGAATTAGAGACCAATCTCTCTCATGAAAATTGATGCAAAAATACTTAATAAAATTCTGGCAAACTGAATTCAACAACAAAAGTGACCCTGAAAATTCTACCAGGGAACGCCTACAGCTGATAATCATGTAGCAGGGTACAAAATTAACTCAAAAAAAAAAAAAAAAAAAAAAAAACAATAGCCCTCCTATTCACTAAGGATAAGAGGACTGAAAAAGGAAATAAAGGAAACATCACCCTTTATAATAGCTGTAAATAGCATTAAATATCTTGTGGTGACTCTAACCAAAGAAGTAGCAGACTTGTTTGATAAAAACTTTAAGTCACTGAAGAAGGAAACTGAAGAAGATATCAGAGAATGGAAAGATCTCCCATGCTCCTAGATAGGTAGAATCAACATAGTAAAAATGCCAATCTTACCAAAAGCAATCTACAGATTCAATGCAATCCCCATCAAAATCCCAACACAATTTTTTTTACAGACCTTGAAAGAACAATACTCAACTTCATATGGAATAACAGGAAACTTATGATTTTCAAAACAATCCTGATTAGTAAAAGAACTTCAGGAAGCATCACCATCCCTGACTTCAAGCTATACAAACAGCTACATTAATAAAAACAAAAACAAAAACAACCTGTTACTAGCATAAAAACAAACTTGTGGATCAATGGAATCAACTAAAAGACCCTGACATTAACCTACACACCTTTAAACACCTGATTTTTGGCCAAAAATATTGAATGGAAAAAAGATAGTATCTTCAAAAAATAGTGTTGGCATAACTGGATGGTAGTATGTAAATAAAGAATGCAAATAGATCCATATCTATCACCTTGCACAAAACTCAAATCCAAGTGGATCAAAGACCTCAATATAAACCTAGCTACACTGAACTTGTTAGAAAAGAAAGTAGGAAATACCCTCCAGCACATTGGCACAGGTGACCACTTCCTAAATATAACACTAGTAGCATAGAAACTAAGAACAACAACCAATAAGTAAGACCTCCTAAAACTGAGAAACTTCTGTAAGGCGAAGGACAGTCAATAAGACAAAACGACAACCTACAGAATGGAAAAGGATCTTCACCAACCCTACATCTGACAGAGGACTGATCTCTAAAATACATAGAGAACTCAAGAAATTAGAGCCCCCAAACCTAAATAACCCAATTAAAAAATGCTGTTCTTTTCAAAAAAGAATTACAAATGGCTGAAAGGCACTTAAAAAGTTGCTCAATATCTTTACTCATCAGAGAAATGCAAATCAAAACAACTTTGAGATACCACCTTACACATGTCAGAATGGCTAAGATCAAAAACACAGATAACAGTCTATGCTGGAGAGGATGCAGAGCAAGGGGAATACTCCTCCATTGTTGATGGGAGTGTAAACTTACACAGTCACTTTGGAAAGCAGTATGGCGGTTCCTCAGAAAAATGGGAATCAATCTCCCCAAGGATCCAGCAATACCACTATTGGGTATATACCCAAAGGACACACATTTGTACCCCAAAGGCATTATCTTAACTATGTTTATAACAGCATTATTCATAATAGTGAGAACCTGGAAACAACCTAGATGGCCCTCGACCGAAGAATGAATTAACAAATTGTGGTACAATTACACAATAGAGTACTACTCAGTATATATAAAAAAGGCATCCCAAAATTTTCAGGCAAATGGATGGATTTGAAGAATACCCTACTAAGTGAGGTATCACAAGCTCAGAAGATAGACATAATATATACTCATTCATAAGTGGATTTTAGACAAGAAGCAAAGAATACCCAAGTTGTAAACAACAACCCCTGAACAGCTTGGAATCAGAAGGAACTCAAGAGAGACATCCAAGGATGCCCTAGGAAGAGAAAATAGAGAAGACCTCCTTAGCAGATTGGCCTCATAACGGTTAGCAACCAAGGAGAGGTAGAAACAAATCATAAGAGGAGATGGTTGAGTGAGAGGAGCAACAAAGAGGGAGAAAAAAAGAGATGGGTTATATCAATAGAGGAAGCCAATGTGGGGTTGGAAAGAGGCCGGGTGATAGGGAAACCTCCAAGAACTCATAGGACATCCCTGGTTAGGTCCCCAACCAAAAAAGTTCTCCCCTATAATCAAATGGATAACCACCCTAAGTGTCATTATAGAACCTACATCCAACAACAAATGGAGGTGGAGTGGAGATCTATGGCTGAGCACAGGGTTGAAATCCTGGTCCAGGTGGAGAGAGAGAGAGGTGAGTCTATATGAGCAATGGGATAGGGATTATGAGGAGGAGTTCCAGAGATGACTGGTTGGAGCTCTTGAGAGCTCACTGAATCAAGAACAGCCACTGGGGAACCACTGGAAAAGGAGCTAGGCCCCCAAGAGTGGCAACTGTCAATTGGCATGGGCAGTATGTGGAGCCCTTAGGGGTGAGATCAGATTGTGTTCCTGTGCGCGGGCTGGCACCTTGGAGCCCATTCCCTGCAGAGGAACAACTAGCCCAGTCCTGATATTGGGATGAGGGAATCGGAACCACCTGGAGTGGATGCACCAGGCTGAGCTGGCCCACCTTGGGGCTCCTTGCCCTTTCGGGGGAGGGGAGGCTGAGTGAAGACTGAGAGGGACTGGGAGGAGGGAAAGGAGGGCAAGCAGGGGGATACATGGGGAAAATGACCTTTTTAAATAAAACAACACAAAAAGATTCAGGGCACTATCTTAATTTTGTTGTATCTGTTGAGATTTGTATTCTAATATGTGGTCAGTTTTAGAGAAAGTTCAATGAGCTACTAAGAAGGAAGTATATTCTTTAGTGTTATGATGAAAAGTTTTCCTAGGTTCGTTTAACTTATGACATCATTTAGCTCCAGTGTTTTTCTCTTTAGTTTTTATCTTGTTGATGTGTCTACTGGTGAGAGTGGGGTATTAAAGTCATCCATCTTCACTGTGTGAGGCTCAATATGTGACTTAAACTGTAGTAGTGGGGTTCTTTTTTGAGAACTTGGGTATCTTTGTGTTTGGTGCATAAATGTTTACATTGTAATATCCTTTGCATGATTTTCCACTAATGAGTATATCCTTTTTGTCTTTATGATTACTTTTGCTTTGAAGTCTGTTTTATGTTGAAACAGCTATAGCACCTTGCTTCTAGGTTCCCTGGGCTTGCAATACCTTTTTTCATCTTTTAGGCTGAGATGATGTCTATCATTGATAGTACAGTATGTTATCTTGGATGCAGCAGAAGTATGGACCTTGTTTTCAACCTAATCTATTAGAATTTATCTTTTTATTGGCTAATTGAGACAACTAATATTAAGTTATTAATGAATAGTATTTATTGATTCCTATTACTATGTTGTTATAACCTGGGTTTGATTTTTTTCCTTACTTCTTTGATGAACTGTTCTAGGATTATTTTTTCTTTGTGTTCTCTTGGGTATAGTTTGGTCAGAAGTTTCTCTTCTAGTGCCTCCTGCAGAGCTGAATACATGATAGGAACTGTTAGATTTGGTTTTAGTGTGATTCTTTTTTCTCCTCAATTGTTATTGATAATTGTGCTTGGAATTGTAGTCTGGGCTCACATCTGTAGTCTCTCTGAGTTCAAAGAATGCCTGTTTAGGCCCTTCTGATTTTCAGAGTCACCACTAAAATGTTGAGTGTTTTTGTAATAGGTCCACCTTTGTATGTGATTTGGTATTTCTCCTTTATGGTTTTAATAGCTTTTGTTTTGCACATTTAGTGTTTTAATTATATATGTTGTGAAGAATTTATTTTCTTGTGTTATTTATTTTGTGTTTTGTACATTTGTTGTGCTTTATATTGGAAATATCTTCAATTGTTTCATTAAAAGTATCTGAGTTTCTTCTCCTTCCTATACCCCTATTATTCATAGGTTTGGTTGTATAGTTTTCCAGATTTTCTTATAATTGACATATTAACTAATCTATTCACTTATTCTACTTTATTTAAGACCTGTAGTTCTTTCTCTTTGTGTTTTAATTGCTTGGTAAGACTTACTTTGAGGTTTTTATTTCACACCATAGGTTTTCCATTTTTAGTTTCATTTCAGTTTGAATTTTTCTAGTGATTCTATTTCTACTTTTGTGTCTTTACATGCTTTCTTCATTTGATTGAACTCTTTGTGTTTTCACAGTCTTCATTAAGGCATTTATTCATTTCCTCTTAAAGGTCTTTGACCATATCTATAATTACTATTTTGAAGTCCTTGTCTTGTGTTTCAGCTAAATATCATTGCTCAAGGCCGATTGCAATAAGGTTACTAGCTTCTCAAGGAAGCATGTTGTCTTAGATGCCCATGTTCTGGATTGGGATTCGCCATCAATAGTTATGATGTTTGAGGTGATTCTGTGATATAGATATCTGGTCTTGTTTTTTTGGGGGGGGGGTTCTGTTCTTTGCTGCTGTCCACTTTGGATTCTATGAATGTATGGCAGGTGTGGAATCTATGGTGAAGAGGACACAAAGGCATGCTGATGGGCTAAGAGGAAAGGCTGAGAGACGATAGTGGGAAAGAGACAGGGTACCCAGGTCCATACCAAATGGCTAGAATCCCCAAGAAGCAGAAGTTGGATGGGAAGAAAGGATCCTATAGACAGGCTGCTACAGAACAAAGAGTAATTCTGGAGAAACAAAAATGGAGAACAGGAAGGATTATGAAATCACCTACCTGAGCCTCAGTACAGTGTGGCCACTGGTGATCCCTGGTAGAAAGTGGTTCTGCTGGTTAGTGGCTCACATAAAGCAGTGGAAATAGGGCAGAAGAAAAGACTGAGAAGCTTGGTGGGAAAGAGCTAGTAGGACCTTGGGTCCACACTAAGAGGCAGAGTCCCCAGGGAATGAGAGTGGGATGAGAGGGGGAGCCCTTGCAGGCAGGACTAAAGATCTGGAGAAATAGAGGACAAGAAATATCTAATATTATATATTTAAGGCCCCCAAACTTATTGTCAGACCTGGGTGTTTATTGCAGTTATCCTAAACTTTATCTTATGGAAACCTGGCTCTGAATTTCTATACCCATAACTGTTCTTTATATATATAAAACCCTATTTCATTATCTAGTGAACCTATTGCTTCAATTTCTTAGGCCAGTAACCTCATAACTGCCTCCAGCTACTTCTTTTCCTCAGATCCTTCTTGAACAAATGCTGCTATCTTCACCTTGGAAACATGTTCAAAATCAGCCATCTTTCTATCCTCTCCACCTTTCTGATCCTGTTACCAACCACCACCCTTTCCAGTCTTAATCACTGAGACCTTAGCCTAATTTGTACTCTTGCCCTTGTACTTGCCTTTCTATACTTAATGCTTCCATGAAGCTGGCAGAGTAGATGCTCTCTTTAAATCATGAGGCAGATCTTGTCACCCCACCTCCTGAGATCTTCTAAGCTTTCCTTCTCATTCAAAGTCAAAGTGAACTCACAGAAGCTTGTCCTCTTCCTCCCATCTAACTCTTCCTGTCATACTCTTCACTCCACTTTTGGTATTCAGTAAAGTAAGCACGACCCTGCTAAACCTGCTGCCTATAATGATCATGCACAGACATGCACATAGGCTATGGCTTTGCTTTGCATGATCTCTATTTAGAGCATATCATGCTTCATTAAACAGCTTTTCACTGCTACAGAGAATAGCACACTATGCCTACTTTCCATCCCTGCTTTAATGTCCATCATTGCAGTTATAAAATCCTGGTAAGTGTTTACTGCATTATTAACTGCCTTTCTGCTTGCTCTTTCACACACCATCAGAACATTGTTTTATTAAAGTAGAGGCATTGCATACTGCTGTGTCCCTATCTTTAAAACAGTGCCAGGCCAAAAGTGTAAATATCTGATATTTGTTTAAAGAATAAATGAGTATATCACTCCAGTTTATAATATGCAAAAGAAGTAAACACAGCAATATAGAACAACAAAAAAAGATTTCTGTAAATATACAGGTAGGCCAGATACAATATAGAATAAGCATGGGACAGAATTTCCCATATTTCCATCGTTGTGCTATCTTCTCTGTATCCACCACTATGGACTGACTGATTCACTCCTCACTATCCAGAAACTAAAAACAATGCTATGAACTACACTTACCACTTCAGTTGTTCATGTGCCTAATAGAAACCCAAAAGAATATATAGAATATTTGCCTGTAGCTATTTCAAAATTTGTGAGAGGATTTGTGCATTCTATATGTGAGATGTATATTTTCCAAGATAATATATATCTTATTATGATGGATAATATATATATGATATATGCTACTATAAAAACTATAATAGATACTTAAATTTAAAAGTTATATGTAGTTAACTGCTAGGATTCTGTCTTAGCACCTGAAGCCACACCTGGACAATGGCAAGTGGAACGGCCCCACCCTATATTCATACATCAAGCTCCATTTAAAAAGGATTCTCACTCTCGACCCTCTCTCTCCTTTTGTCCTTCTTTTCCCCTTCTAGAGGGCATGCTCTTCAACCCTTCTCTCTCCCCCTCTCTTATTCTTTTTCTCTCTCTCCATCTATCCCTCCTCCCTTTCTTCATAATAATAAAGTCTTTCCATGTAGTCCCAGACTAATTGTCTCCTACTGCCCATCAAGCCCACATGGGACATAGGGCCTCTCTCCATCTATCACCACCCACCAACCACACTAGGTAAACCTGATATCATAACATAACATAATGAAAATTGTTTACAATGATGGAAAAAGCTAAAAATTAAAACATTTCACTAAGCATCAGGACTTAGTAGCTGGTAACTAAATACTTCAGGTGTTTATGAGAGAAAGAAACTGGAAACCAAGTAACCTGCTAAAAGCAGTTTTTAAAACTTATAATAGAAATATTTATTTCACTCTTGCAGGGAATATAAAATAAATTAATTGGGCTTATACCTGGAAGAATCATCCACAGGCTGCTAGAACACTAGTATCTGGCCATACATAAGGCTAGGGTATACAGTCACATTACATATTCTGTAAAGGGATTTCAGATAAAAAAATTAACTAATCCAAATTCAGGAATATTTATAAATTCCTTGAAAATCAAATGAAAAATATCTTATAGAGCACTGATAAATCTTCCAATTTAGGGGACTCCAATGTAAAATTCCCTACATTGGTGGTGAGCAATAGTAATAATAAAGCCCTAAAGAAAAAGGGTTAACTGTTAATGGATGGAAGACTTCACCCTAAGAAATAAATACATTGAATATCAAAGAACGTACATTTAAAATCTCCTTAAAGGGTATATAAATCAAGAGTAAAATAAAATGTAAAGAATTTCAAGAACTAAAAGAAAAAACTAGGAATAAAAGAATTCAGTAAAATGAGTGAACACAGAAAAAAAAATGAAACACAAAAAAAAAAAACGAAAAATAACAAAGAGTAATTAAGTGACTTAGGATCCATGAGCAAAAAGATGTATAATTCTATAATTCACCACGGGGTGGAAAACGAGAAAATTGCAGAGATAATTTGTAGAGGAATCTGGCTTATACTTTCCCAAAGTTATTAAAGGAGACTCATTACACTTAAGAAATTCAGGATTACATATTTATTTCTTTGCATACATGTTACATGAATTAAAATCCATGAGTCACACTCTCATTAATGTCCTTTAAAACAAAAAAGAAAATATAAAGATTGCTGTAGAAAACATATTTGGATGAGCAGTAGACTTATCCTTAACAGCAGTTGCTACATTCAAATTGTTAAAGAAAACTATTCACCTGGAATGCTAAACCAGCACTCCATAACAGAAATATAAATTACTATTGAGTAAGGATGAAATAAAGAACTCTTCAGACTGAAAAATACTTGAAAGTTTATTGTTCACACATTTCTCACTAAAACTAAATTTTGGTCATCAAGATGGAATTCAATGAAACAAAAGACAATGGTTATTGGATTTAATAGTAAAACATTATTTAAAATGCTACTATATTTTCACTGGAATAGGTTAAATCTTAAGTGAGTCCAAAGTCCTGAGCAAAATGCTGATGTATGCATAAAAGAATACAGCTATGTCCAATGTAAGTATAGAAATCTCAATTAGTGAACTAAAGATCTCAGGCTTAGGATGTGAGGCATCCCCTACAGGATGGTGCAGAGTGCAGGACAAAGAGAAAAGCAGCGCTGATTTTAATCCTATATTCAATACACTGATATTCACCCATATTCAATACTGCGTGTATCATCCCTTCCTGAAAGCCAGAAGAAGGCACCACCAGATCTGCTTACAGATGATTATGAGCTACCAATGTGGTTGCTGGGAATTGAACTCAGGACCTCTGGAAGAGCAGCCAGTTCTCTTAACCAATGAGTCATCTCTCCAGCCCATTTTTATTCTGTTTTAAATGTGACCCTCAAGACTACAGATACAAACTTTAGTTTGTAGAATAAGTAAAGTTTCAGGCAAACGGTTTAAAAATGTTTTATTTCTAAAGCTCAACAATCCTCAAGAACTGTGTGAACTGTAAGAATTTTAATCTCCACTTAGTTTTCAAAATGTTATGAAATAAAGTCTATTTACAATATTTAACTACCTTTCCAAAGAATGACTGATTTTACATAGTGACTTGAAGCTGTATTATTTAAGACCAGGCTGTCAAAGTAGGCTGTATTTAACCTCAACAACATGCAGTTTGCTTTTCAAAGTAGGAAAGGGGTATTAAATAAGTATTTTCCAATGAGAACAGTTCACAGGGAACTTGGCTGCATATGCTAAGACACTTGGATCTGATCTGCCTTAGTCTGTCAGTTAGAACTTCACACACTGGTGAGATAACAGGCTGACAGTCCTTCCATGAGCACTATGTCAGTTACAATAATAACAATAAGAAGTACAATAAATGTTGTCTCATTTTATTTCTTTTTTTTCTTCGCAAAAAAGGAAAAGTTAAACTTACAAAGGGTGAGATGATTCCAAATGGCCATATTGTTTATGCACCTGTAAATGAGGTCTAGGAGCTTCTAAAACTCAAATAGAATGTGAGTGTCCCAGAAAATCTGTATCAAATGTGCTTCAGGTTGAAAGGAAATGATACCAAATTCAAGTAGTTAAATGAACCATGGAGAAAGTGTAATTTACACTGATAGACCATGTTATACAACTGCTCTACTTGTAGAGTCTATGTATAGAGCAAAACAACTTCCCTCTGTTATTATTTCCAAAAATAAATGTAGTTGGTTGTTTCTCTGCAGATGGATGAGGTATTTCTTTATATCTTTCAAGCAGTTTCGGGTGGGGAAATAAGGCATTCTACCAATGATGGGAGGCAATACAGTTCAGCAATTCAGAACAGTGCTCAGAAGTACCCTGCAGATCCACTCATGGCCTACCACAGGCTCCTAAAGCTTATGTATGTTTTTAACCACAGTGTGCCTCTGCTACAAAGCAAAAATAGAATGTGTACATAGAAAATCAATGTCATTATACAAAATATTTAAGTGTTCAATCGATGTCTCTTTCATATTTTAAGAGACATAATAAAAATACTTTCTAGTGTGATTTAGGCTTTATTCAGTCAAATCTATAGTTATTCACAAAATAGATTTTATCTTTTCCCCACTTGAAACTATTAGCCTGGATGTGGGGATTCAATAAAAGTTTCAGAAGTTTTGGAGATATCAGAGGGAATCTACCCACAGTCTATGTGGGGGGTTAGTAAAAGCTCCAGAAGTCCCAGAGCTCTAACCACAGTCAGTCTAGGAAAATCAGAGTGGTGATTCAAACCTTTAATCCCAGCACAGGGAGTATCCTGAGAGTGGTGACCTATGCCCTTAATCTCAACTAAGTCAAGGTCACTTCAGATTATAGAAGGAATTCCAGGCTCCCAAGCAGGTGTGGTGGGGCCACGCCTTAATTATTGAAAGAGTACTTATGACAGGATAGAAACACAGAGAGAGCCATTCCAAGGGAAGCGAGGCTGAGGAAGCTGGAAGACAGCTGGGTAAGATCTGACTGTGGTGTTTATTCCCTCTAGTATCTTCAACTTCTTCAGAGATCTATCCCTGAGTCTCATTTATTCGTGTGACACCTGGAGATAAAGCTTATATAAAATGTGTATATAGCTATATGTCTCTTCTAATATGCCTAGGGCAATATGACTGAGTCTCTATTTAGACTGCCCTTTTGTTAAGTTCCAATATATAAACACAGTGTGAGATTTTTCATATTAAGAAAATAAACCTAAAAAGTAAAAGATAGTCTTAAAAAGCAGCTACTTTGACCTGTGTTTGACTTCCAAAACATAATGATCTCATTATGATGTATTAAAATAACAACTATTTGGTGCTTTACATATCTAAAACAATGAGCAAAGAATGAAAGCAATGATATTTGAGGCAAGTAGGAAGGGAGGGGAAGCTAGCATACTCTGGATATGTCATCCCCTTCAATAAAGGATGTAGCTCACCTGTAAGAGCTAAAAGTCTGTATGTGTGTACATTTGCCTATATCAAAATGCTAAGACATGTGAGCATTTGTATGTGTGTGTATATGTACATAGATGGGGTGTGCTGATGGCTAAAGACAGGAAAAATACTACAAAAATAGAAATCTCATTCCTACTGCAAAATAACAAAATAGAAACCCATACCTAACATATGCTGAAATATTAATCCCAATAAAGCACAATATATTAAATAAAATAATAACTATAAATAAAAACATTTTTGAAAATATACTATTTACCTTCAGAAAAATATGAACTTGTAGTAATGTAAAATAGAGGAAACTAATTGTATTCCCATAACAATGCCACAAGCTGGCATGTACCCAGGACTGAAAGTAGTTTTTATTAAGAGCTTTAGAAATACAGCTGCAACAGGAATGAGATAGTTAACCATTTATCGTTAGCTCACCCTTAGCAAAGACAGAGGTGACACAGTCATAGTGCACTGTTCCAATACTTGCAAGAGTGATGGAATTCTCAATAACACTATACAGTCCACATCATCAAGAACACATGGCCAATGCTTACTCTGTAGCAGACACCATACTTCCCATAGTACTAGTAAGTTGATTTATATAATTCTCATACTTCTTAGATGTAGGTACTATTATGCCCAACTAACCAATGAGAGGTGAGTAAGTTTAATATCATGCTTTCATCACACTGCTAGGGAGGGATGGTGTCAGAGTCAAACCAGATACTTTTGTTGTATAATTCGAGCTGTTGGCCTTCACTCAGTACACTAAGGAAAGCAAGAACTGAAAAGGAGAAGCAACCAAAGCATAAGTGTCACTGTCTATTGTCTGGAGACATGAGCTGGCTTCCATTTCCAGGTCCTGTGCTTGCCTTCTATTAATGTCTGATGGGTTGTCATATAGCAATCAAGAAGACTTTTATAAAATGTATACCAGCTATTATATCCCTGATCAAACATTTCCAATTGCTTTCCCTTAACATTTACCATAAACTCGAAAGACTTTACCAAATCACAAAAGTTCTTTTTATTAATATTTCCACTAGCCTATAAGCTTTTAGAACCATGTGCCTAGAACATATACTTGGTATTTATTGAAAAAGGTAAAATATGCACATATATTACTATCATCGCAAAGGTGCCATTTAAAAATCTTCCCTCTCTCAGTTTCCTATGCCCAAAATATACTAATGAATCAGAAAAAAATAATATTAAAAAAGGGAATAAATAAAAAAACATTTTAAAGAACTATGAGCTAGGCAGTGGTGGCACATACATACCTTTAATCTCAGTACTTGGAAAGAAGAGGCAGGAGTATCTCTGTGAGTTTGAGGCCAGCCTGTTCTACAGAGCAAGTTTCAGGACAGCCAGGACTGTTACACAGAGAAACCCCATCTCAAAAAACCAAACTAAAACAAAATAAGAAAAAAAAGCATAAAAAGAACTATGAAACAGGAAATAACTGACTCTTCTAACCATGGAAAGAGTGGCCCACCATTAGCCTGTTGTTTTATGGGAATGTTTTCTGCTTTTTTAACTAAAACTAAACTACTGTAGGGCTATGTTCTGGTACATTGTAAATATTTGCCCCTCCTACTGGTTTAATTAAAAGTTAATTGGCCAGAAGGCAGACAGGAAGCATTGGTGGGGCTACCAGACTAAGACAACTCTGGGAAGAGGAAGAGTCTGAGCAGAAACGTGAGGAAACAAGGCCAGATTCTGTTCTGGAAAAAGGTACTAAGCCATTTGGCTAATCATGAGTTAGTTTAAGAGTTAAGAGTCAGCAAGTTATGTGACTGAGCCATATGCCAATCAGCAAGAAATTAATATATGGCTTTGTGTGGTTATTTGGGGCTAAGCAGCAGGGAGACTGCCAAGATGCTATACACACTATAGCAATCATCCCAAGAGGAACAGAAAAATACAGCCACTCCTGCAATGTTGATCCCACAAAGTCCAAAGTTCTGTGCCAAAGGGAAGGAACCAACACAGAGCTGCAAGCTCCTCAAAGCAGCAACGTCTTTCTTCTTGTGCCTGGATGGTAACAACTCTGCAATCACTGAAACTTGTGTATTTGAATCTCACCTCCACTGATCTGCAATATTGTCTCTCCCTTCTGCCCTAAGCGCACACCCACAGTCTATCTGCTGTGTTTTGCAGCCCCCTCAAACTCAAAGGGCCAAAACCAAAACACAGTGTGTCAGGATTTGGAATGGTTTCAGTGAAAGAGGAAGTGACAACCCCCACTGTTTCTAGCCCTGATAGGAGTAGGCTTGTGTGGGTGGGCCTGGGAGCTTGTCATTTATGGTAACAGTTCTTCAGAAAAAACATTGTAGGTTTCAAACATCTTCCTAAAGAACAATATTTTCAATTGCTTTAGTTTGAAAATACTTGCTCTGTATGCTAATATAGAAATTAAAATCAATACTCATAAAATTTCATTATAAAAGCCTCTATTTTGAAATATTGATTGATTAGTCTATTATAATAGTACTGAAATCAAGTAGTCTCTGCCTTAGCAAGCTACATTTATGATTTGATTGACATAAATCAGGTTGTATTAAAGACTTTAAATGTGCTATGGATCAGAAGATTCTAACTACTGTACTTCAAAGTAAAACTGTTTCACGAATCATGTTTTACAATACACAAGAGGTTGTGAAAATTGTATTTGAAAGCCAATATATTTTAAAAAATATGCTTCTTTCAAAGAGAATAACTATATATTAGTATGTATCTGTAATAGAAAGATAAGAATAAATGTCAGAGAAAGCCATTAGATGAATCAGACTTTATTGTTCCCATAATACTTGTAGTGTTTTTTAAAATGTTATATTCACAGACTTTTAAGCCTCCTAGTCTAAATTTTCCCTTTCAAATCAGAAGAAATTGGGTTTCTCTTTTTGTAATTTTCCAAGCAACTAAAGTATTACCAAGGAAATTATTAGATATAAAAAAATGTAGGTTTTTTTTTTTTTGATACAAGAGTTTATCTGTGCACAACCCTGGCTGGCCTGGAACTCACAGTGATCTATCTGCATCTGCCTCCTGAGTGCTGGAATTAAAGACATGAACCACCACCACCTGGATGATGTAATTTTTAAACTACAATTATTTGTTTAAGTCCTAAAATTATTCTAAAGAAGAAAAAAATTATATTGTCATTAGAGGAAAATTATCAACAAGTAAACATAAAATAAGCATTAAAGTGTCAATGAAGGCACATCTGTCCTAAAAGCTGCAAGAAGCTGTCCCTCCTCCCCTACCCCCAAACAGGCAGATGGCAACCTGCAAACTCACATCTGGAATTTAATCCCAGGAGATTAGATCCAATCTGAAAAGGCTGAAAAGCTAATGCAGCACTTGCTGGTATAGAGTATCAGGTAGGATGGGTAGCTTCCCAGATCTAAGCACCATGGAAACAACTTTGCAAACAGCTATTCAAAATAATAGCATTTGGAAACCATAGGCCCCTGAGAAAAAGAGACATAGTGGTACAAAATAGGAATGCTAGTCTTTAGGTTATAAACAGCACACATATTCAATTATTAAAAGAATGGCACTATATCTAATAATTATTCTTTTAAATAAAATTCTTATAAGAGTGTAAAGGGATCAGGAACAGACTGAAAATAAATAAGTGCAAATCGAAGAACAGAGACATGCTGTATCATATCTGATGTTCTGTGAAAATTGTTGCTGAGGACCAGGAAGATCTGAAATCCCAGGAAGGACAATAACTTCCAGAAATAAACAAGCTAAAAAGAAGAGGTTACATTTGAAGGAACTAATGGCTCTGTATGAGCTAATCTTAGAGTAGAAATATGTAACTAAGTTTACCATGCAGAAGACTAAAGGAGACAGTTTCAGAAGGCTGGAATCAAGATGCTCCAAAGGCCTCCAGGAAGAGTCCTCAGGTATAAGTACACACAGAAGGCATAAACAAAAAGACTGATGGTGTGATAGGATAGCTAGGAGGTATCAGCAATCACAAACACCGAAGTAAGCTTAAAACGATAGCCAAGAACAAATCAGTCCTATGCAGTCTATGCCACTCTAGCCATGAAATGTATGTATATTATTCTGGGGTGGTCTAGTTTTATCTGACACAATAAATAGGCCAATATACACAGAAGTATGTTCACAAAGTATTTTTGTGACAGTACTATTTTGTGAGATTGTTTAAATAAACAGATATTGAATGTGAAAAAAAAAAACTATATTTCACTGTGCCAGTGAACCTCATTTCATCAGTCAAAGACCTTCTCAAGAAAAGACTTCCTGAGAAAGTGGGATTGTTCCAACAGACCACTAAAACTGCATCTCTTCTACAGACTCTGGCATTCCCTGAAGATTTTGGATTTGTCAAACCTCCAGAGTTTTGTAAGCCAATTCTTTAAAATGAATGTCTCTAAAGAGGAACTTTTTTTGGAGACAATACTGACCATGAGACTCTTGTTCCAAATTGCCCTGCTCCTAGAAATTCTTTCGTAGCTATTGCTGAACTATATGACATCAAAGGTAGGAGTGTTTGTTGCACGAATAAAGGAAACTCGGGGACAGATATCTGGGAAAGTTGGAGATATTAAAGAGAGTAAACACCACAGTCAGATCTTACCCAGCTGTCTTCCAGCTTCCTCAGCTTAGCTTCTTCTGACCCTCTGTCTTTCTATACCTGCCATAAATACTCTCTTTGCTAAGTTAAAGTATGGCCCTACCACTTCCTGCCTGGGAGCCTGGAACTACTTCTGTAAACTAAGATGACCTCAAACCACTCCTGGGATACTCCCTGTGCTGGGATTAAAGGTGTGAATCACCACTCTCTGATCATCCTAGACTGACTGTGGGTAGATTCCATCTGATATCTCTGAAACTTTTGAATCTTTATTATATCCTCACAAGTGTTTGCACAGTCCATAAGGTCTGGGATCTTTGTAGCACCACAGATGTCTCCAGACCCATATCTACATACAGCCTATCATAGAGGACCTAGTCAATAACCCCACTTAGAGATATCTGAGTTCAAGGTTCAGATACTACTGGCCCCACTTACCTCAAGATTGTGCATAATGATGATACATTCCACCCATTCTTTATATGGGTGAACAAAGCCTATACAAATATTTGCAGCTAAAATAATATCACTTGCCCTTGTTCTTTCTTGTCACTAACCCTGAAAGATGAATTACTTTTTAGTCATTCTGAAGTTGTAATTTAGCTATTCAGAGGTAAACTCTAACTTGTACTCCAAAGTATTTTTCGATTCCCTTTAGAAAGCCAGATACTGAATTAATAAGCCAAAAACCTAGGTTATTCATCTAAGAACTGAAAAGTTAGAAAGTTGTCTCTAATGATGATGACTTTTAGAGAACACTTATTATCTGCTAAATACTCATTAGCCCCTCTATTGCATATGAAATCAAATACTACAATTGAATACTATAACATAGGGATTCTTGTAATGTTTTACAAAGAATCTGAATTTGAAAAATTTAAGTTTACATGGCAGAATAACTTATAACTTGGTAGTAGCCAACAGCTGTCTAATTGGTCTTAAGGCTTGATAAACAAAAGTGAAATCATGCCTGGAACTAGAAATTCCTGCCAACTACCTGGGGCTAGTGAGGTCACAGATCTTAGAGGAAAAACTACTACTGCCTAAACCTATGCTTTCCTAAACTAGTATAATTACTAACTACATTTCAAATACATATTTTTATAACCACAGATAAGTGCAGCTCTCACCACTCACTAAAGAAGCTTCTCCTTACAGAAGACAGAGATAATTACAGAAAAGACTTGACTGACCAAACTGAAAAGAAACTGATTATGAGATACCCAGTTCCAACTGATACATCTACAACATCTTCACACCAAAGGCTGAGGGAACACAGGGAAGGGAGGCCAGAAAGACTGTTAAGAGTCAGAGGACCAGGAAGTCTGCTATGAGACTGTGTCTCCTAGAAATAACAGGAGTCTACAATATCTCAACAAAATGACTCTCTACACAAGGGCTTAACAATGACAACACACTGGACTCCAGTCCTGAAAGGAGAAGTGCAGGCAACTAACAACTACGGAAAGAAGAAGAATTAGTCCTCCTTATGTATAAGTCCCCAACTGATTATTCCCTGCCAGCCTTGAAATCATAAACATACAAGCAACACTTAGTGAATTCAGCGGATTTTATTTATATATTTACATATGATATAAATATGTAATAATCATAAAGAAAAAGAGATCATAAATTTGAGAAAGAATAGGGGTTATTGGAGAGGACTGGGAGAGGAGAAGGAGGGGCAATGATTTACTCATATGTATTTTTAATTTGCAAATATATAGTAATTAATTTTTTAAAAAGATTAGAATCAAGACTCTAATTGCACATCTCAGTCACACCATACAATAAATAAAGCTACAATAAAACATGATTCCCAAAAAAGGATTAAAATAATGGAAAAATATTACTTTTTGGCTGCTAAAATAAATCATGTCTTAGAGCAATTCCACCTACAGCATGAGAAGAAATTGGAATGTTCAGCAAAACATAGCATGGCTTATCAATCTTTCCAAGCAAGGAACATTCTTCCTAAAAGTAACAAAGACTTTAATAAGCATACTTTTAAACTGGGCATAGTCATGACTGCCTCTAATCCCAACACCTGAGATATGGAAGCAAGAAGAAGGGAAATTTAAGGCAAGCCCAGCTTAAGATCAGACTGAACTACATGAGACCTTGTCTCAAAATCAAAACAAAACAACAAAAAAGAAACAATTTTACAGTCAAATGATTCACACATTTCAGTTGCAATGATTTCCTTTTACTTTAACTTTGGCCTATCTTAAAATAAAACTTTTCCTAAAACTATCTCAAAATAAAAAAGATAAGTAGGTGTGCAAAACTGCACCTAGAAAAAGGTGCCATAAAATTTTCTCTTAACTATGATATTCACACTCCTCTTAAATGTTCTTCCATTAAATGTTCTTATAAATAACTTCTTTTAATCTCCATACTTCAGCCTTCTCAGATGAAATAACAATTACAGGAGATTAATCATAAAAATAAGAGACACCTTTAATTTGGAAATATTTTATCTTAGTAATCACAAAAGTAGATTTGAATTAATTTTGAATATAGTGTTTTATTTTGACTCCCAAAGAAAAACTTTTAAAGAAAAGCTTTATTACAAACAAGCTTTCTAAATTCACCAAGAATAGAGTACTGAATTTCATAAGTAAAAAATTAGACAAGAAGGCAATTATTTTATCATTGTGTAATCAATGTTGCAGTGTTTTCTGAGAGAATTTTTGTTAACTTTCGCAGAACTATTAGATACAAAGCTTCTTGAGATGCTTGGATTTAAATTTATCCTGAGGGGCTGTAGAGATGGTTCAGTGTTTAAGAACACTTGTAGCTCTAGTAGAGGACAGGGAAGATTTCCCAGCATGTATATCAGGCAGCTCAAAGCCACCTGTAACTCCAGTTCCAGGATATCTAACACCATATTCTGGTCTCTACGGGTACTTACATACATGTGTATATAGATGTACACAAACACCTAAATAAAGTAAAATGTTAAAAAATAAAATTATTCACAAGTTTTGGTACCAGGCATATCTCTAAAGTTCTGGGAGCTTGTACGAGGCATGGCCAGTCCCATTGATAAGGCTGCTGGGATTCTTGGAGAACGGGGCAGCAACCCTGTTGTGGGACCACCCTATCTTCAAGAATTGTATTAAGGTTCAATTTGTATCCATGAGTGTTAAAATTAATAAATATTAATACTTTGCATGGTATATTGCAAGTGAGAATTATTGCAATAACTGGGACCCACATAGTTCTGTGCTAGCCGGGCACCTGCCAGCATTTGTGTGGGCCTGCTCAGTGCCAAGAGAACTGCTGACATGCAGGGAGTGTCCCATGAGTCTGAGCTCAGGTGAGTGCACCACAGAATGGCAGACTGTCACATTATCTCAACAGCTCAGGTGTGTGCATACAACATAGAACAGTGCTGTGGACCGCCACATTATATAAACGGCAGGGTGCAGATTTTATCATATCGTCCTATTTATGTGAGAATTTGCCCTTTGTTAAGGTTCTTCAGTCTGTCTGCCTGCTGGGGCCTCACCAGGAAGACTGAACAGAGCCGGATAGGTAAACTCATATAGTGGAGATCCACTGCATCCACCATATTGCAGGAACCCAATATTGCTGGGGAACAGGACATTGAATGCTATTGTGACACCTGCTGGCCAAATGTTGCCATTACATCCGGATTGAGGTAATTGGTTCTTCTTTCCCACAAAGGCTGACAATTCCTCTCTTCATGACTTCAGGACATACTTTTCTGTGGTGATTGAGAATTTCTTGCATGAGTATATTTTTGAGGGCTTCATTGCCTCAGTCCTGATACTTTTCGGCTTAATTCTATATTTTATGTTTCAAAATAAACGACCTGATACACATTTTAAGATCATAACAAGCATGGTGGAAGATTTGAAATCTAGGAATGAGCAATTGCTGTCTAGAATGTATGATATGGAAATTTCAACCAATAAATTAGCAGATAAGGTTAATTTTCTGGAAGTTGGTTATGAAAAACTTTCAGATAGAGCTTCTTCATCAGGCCTGAATAATAAGACTGTACAAGAGAAATGTAGGCTTTACATTAATGATGAGAACAAGAAACTTGTTAATTATGTTAATGATGAGAATAGGAAAATTGCTGGTTATATGAGGTTATTAGAAGGACTGGCTCATCAGGAAAATCAGGCTCTAGAAACATCGGTAGTGTCCAAGCTTCAGGAATGGGAAGACCATGGTGCAACACTAAAAAAGGGTGTTAAGGCATTTTCTGCCCAGAACAATTGAGGTCAACCCCCGATGAGATATTGGGGTAATGAAGACACTCTACCTAAGGTGGTAAACGTGAAAGGAATACCCCCTTCCACACCAGTATTGTTTCCAGTTACCATGCAGACAAAGAACACATATGGGATTCCCCAGAATTTGTGGAGTATAATTATGAGCCAATACATATGAAAGATATCAAGGATTTCAAGGAAGCACTATTGCTCTATGGGGTACACTCACCTATGTAAAACAAATGCTAAATGCATGGTCAACTAAATATTGGATAATTACTAATGATTGAATGCAGCTGACAGCTGCTGTACTGGACTATAGCCAACATTTGCAATAGAGACATTGGCTTAGGGAGGAGGCTAGGGCCATAGAGCTCCAGGGAAAGATTAGGGGCTTTTGCATTTCTCAGGAACAAATCCTTGGTGAAGGCTTGTTTGCTGATATGAAGGCTCAGGCTACTTATAATGAAGATATGTTGTTGCTGAGTACACTTGGGAAAAGATTTTAGACCCAGGACAAAAAATTTAATCATATACCATGATCAAACAATGCTTAAAAGAACCTTATACTGACTTTCTGCAGAGGCTTAACAAGGCTGTACACAGAGCAGTATCAGATCCAGAAGTTAGGAAGCAGTTAATACTTTCTTTAGCCTTTGCCCATGATAATCTGGAATGTAAGAAAATGCTTATACCTCTAAAGATCATATCTGTACCTATAGAGGAATGGATTCAGTATGTAATCAATGCTGAACCTCTCCATTGTGATGAAGAGAACTGGGTAGGCCAAGCCATTGCCAATGTTAGGGTAAGGAATCAAAGCATCATTTATTTTAACTGTGGTAAACCAAGCCATACAAAAAGGAACTGTACACAAGGTACTTATGGATATAATGTCCATTTTAGGAATGATTCAAACAGAAGGCGATTGCCTTCTAGGTTATGCAGAAGGCGTGGCAAAGGCCAACATTGGACCAATGAAGAGAACTGGGTAGGCCAAGCCATTGCCAATGTTAGGGTAAGGAATCAAGGCATCATTTATTTTAACTGTGGTAAACCAGGCCATACAAAAAGGAACTGTACACAAGGTACTTATGGATATAATGTTCATTTTAGGAATGATTCAAACAGAAGGCGATTGCCTTCTAGGTTATGCAGAAGGCGTGGCAAAGGCCAACATTGGACCAATGAATACAGCTCTACCAGGGACAAAGATGGCAACCCTCTACCATCAGAAAATGCCTCTCAGGGGTTCCCCAGGAAGCCCCCAGAAATCATACTTCAAAGCCATAGAAGGTCCAATCATATCCAGTCACAGTGGAGGAACAGCCTTCTCAGGACGAGCAGGAAATCCAGTGCCTAATAAAGAAAATCATATGGCACTGGATGGTAGAATAAATTTAAGGGAGAAATTGACATTTCCAAGAAAAACCACAAAAACAAATATTTTGGCAGACTTCCAAAAATGAAAAAAGACCAAAATTGAAAGTATGTTAGATAACATTTATATCCAAGACTTAGTTAACATGGGAGCTGATGTTATTCATAACCCCACAATCATGGCATCCAAGATGGCCTCTACAGGCAGTGGATATTCAATTCCTGGGTATTAGAACAATATCTTAGGTGAAACAGAGTGTAAGATGGCTCAAATGCAGAGGCCAAGAAGTTCAGAAAGGAAAGTTGAAGCCATCCATATGTGGCTGACATAGCAGTGAATCTATGGAGTCATAACCTTCTACAGCAATGGAATACTCAGATTTAAATGCCTCCAGTTTCACATATCAACCAGAGACTCAATTATGTTTCTGAAAGCAACATTTTTAGGTACTATGAAAAACAATCATCAGCCATTCTGGTTACGCAAAGGAATAGCCCAATAGCCACTGAACCTGTAAAGACACACACAGCACTGCCTTTGAGATAGTTGACAGAAAAGCCTATTTTGGTTCAGCAATGGCCCTTGATGAAGGAGAAACTGCAGGTTTAGAACAGCTGGTACAAAGCAGTTGCAGGCTCAGCATATTGAAGAATCAACCAGTCCATGGAATTTTCCTGTACTTGTTGTCAAAAAGAAATCTGGAAAGTGGAGGATGGTGACAGATCTTAGAGCAATTAATAAAGTGATTCAACCTATGAGCTCTTTACAATCTGGTTACCTGTTACCTAAGGGATAGCCTATTAAAGTTAGTTTTTTGAAGGACTGGGTTTTTGTTGGTTGGTTGGTTGGTTGGTTGGTTGGTTGGTTGGTTTGTTTGTTTGTTTGTTTGTTTGTTTGTTTGTTTTTACCATACCTCTAGAAGAACAGGACAAAGAAAAATTTGATTTCACAGTTCCTACTTTTCATAATTCATGTTAAGAGGTACCAGTGGAGATTCCTTCCACAAGGAATATTGAATAGTTCTACCTTGCCAATATTTTGTACAATAGCCACTAGAAGAGATATGCAAACAATTCCCACAATCCATCATTTACCATTATATGGATGATATCTTGTTGGAAGACCCAAATGTAGATACATTAAAAAGAATGTTTGAAGAACTGAAGAAAATATTGCCATATTGGAGATTACAAATTGCCCCTGAAAAGATACAAAGAAGAGATTCTATAAGTTATTTAGGATTTAAAATTGGTTTACAGAAAATTAGACCCCAAAAGGTGAAACTAAATAGAGATAGATGAGGACTCTTAACAATTCCCATAAACTGCTAGGGCACATTGCTCATCTATGATCCATCATTGGTGTATATATATATATATGAACTAGTTAATTTATTTAAAACTTTAGAGAGTGATAAATACTTAAATTGTCCCAGAGAATTCTCTGATGAAGCTGAGAAAGAATTAGCTTTGGTGGAAAAGAAACTACAAGACGCACATATGAATCAAGTGGATCCAGACCTCAATTGCATACTGGTTATTTTACCCTCTAAATATTCTCCTACAGGTATCATAATGCAAAGAGAAAATATTATATTAAAATGGATATTTCTGCCATATAGGCCAAATAAAAAGCTGAAAACATATATCAAAAAAGATTTCTGATCTGATTTTTAAAGGTAAATTCAGACTTTACCAATTGATTGGGAAGGACCCTGTAGAAATTGTTGTACCTTTGACGAATGAAGAAATTGATTGATTATGGGCAGACAGCAAACCTCGCCAAAAAACCTGTAGTAATTTTTTAGGAGAGATTAATAACAAATATCCCTGAAACAAAATAATTCAATTTATAAAGGAAACTAATTGGATCTTCCCTCATGTGGTACAGGAAAAATTCAGTTCTGGAGCTCCTACATTTTATACTGATGTGAAAAATTAGGAGAAGCTCGTTACAAATTGGAAATTTTAATTAAGGTGACTCAAAGCCCTTATAACTCCGTTCAAAAGTCAGAACTATACATGATTACTATGGTGTTGATGGATTTTTATAGAACCTCTTCACATAATAACTGACTCAGTATGCAGAAGGAGTTGTTTTACATATTGAAACTGCTGATTTCATTCCTGGTGATACAGAATTAACCTCACTGTTTATACAACTACAGTATATCATCAGAAATAGAATTCATCCCATGTACATAACACATATCAGGTCACACACAGGTCTCCCGGGCCCTTTGGTGCAAGGTAATGATGAAATTAACAGGTTATTAATAGGAAACATGCTGGAGGCCTTAGAATTTCATAAGAGAGATAACATTAACAGTAAAGGACTAAAGAAGAGTTTTTTATCACTTGGCATCAGGCCAAAGAAATTCTATGGAACTGTACTACTTTCTCTCTCTATAACCAACCATCTTTACCCACTGGAAGCAATCCTAAAGTTACACAGAGAAATGAGATCTGGCATATGTATGTGTTTCACTTTCAAGAATTTGGAAAGATGAAATATGTACATCATAGCATCAACACTCAGGAATGCAATGAATGACTGCCCTGAGTTCTGAAAAAGCAGATGCTATATTTACTCAACTTTTGGAAGTCATGGCCATAATGAAAATTCCCACTCAGATTAAGACTGACAATGCTCCAGCATATATTTCCCAAAAAATAAAGCTGATTTTTAGATATTATAATATAAAGCATATTACAGGGATATCACACAGTCCTACAAGACAAGTAGTTGTGAAGAGATCTCAACACACCTGGAAAAAGATGCTTCATAAACAGAAAGGAGAAATGAAAAAACCTAGGGAGATACTGCATAATGCTTTACTTATCTTGAATTTTCTTAATGCTGATGAGAAAGGAACAACAGCCACTGAGAGACATTGAGTAATAGAGAAATCTTTTGAGATAAACCAACCCATTTACTTCAAGGATGTGCTGACTTCAGAATGGAAGCCAGGATATGTGTTTCAGTAGGTAGGTGTTTTGCTTTTGTTTCCACAGTAAAAGAAAAGATATGGGTACTGACAAAATTAATAAAGGTCCACTTCAAAAAGAAGACCCCTCCTGAAGAAGAGAAGTAATTGCTCATCCCCCCAATATGACAATTGTATATATGGTGAGGAAAACACGTTTAACAAGACTGGAGCAGGTCTCACTTTTGTCCCTACAGAAGAATGGATACAACCATCTTTAAGACATTGAATGGATGTTGAATGGTTGGACATCTAAAATGGAAGGGAGATTGCTTATGAAAGGATTACAATCAAAGGACTATGAGAACAACTGGTAGCAATATGCACTACTGGGTAATTTCTCAATTCTCACTGCTTTACATCTTACATCTATACCTCTCTCAAAAGAATGTGGTCTTAGTTTGACTATAAGTAAAGCTGGATTTGGAGTTGAAATAAGTGGCTTTCTCTCTCTATAAAACCAAGCATATTGGTAAAAAAAAAATTTGAGAGATTCTGCCCCATATCATAAAAGCCACCAGGTGTGGGACAGAAGACAGTTCGAATATATAGGGACCAGGATTACTGTAATTTTGTCTTTTATCCTATTTCTCTATGTATCTACTCCTTTCTAACCTCAAAATCTGCTCTGCATATGATCATCTCATAAAAATTTTCATTTGGTATCAATAATGCTTAAGTTTTCCACTGTAAACAATAATTTCTCCTACCAGCAATCTCCATAGCATCTGTAATGAAGATGCCCTCCACAACAATTCTGTCTAAAAAAGAGAGGAGAGATAGACAGAGATGGAGATATAAGGAACCTGGTGTATACCGCTCAATGATTGATTTTAGAATATAGACTATTCAAAATGGTTGCAAGGTAGCTCTCTATGATTATCCTTCATGTCACATTTCTAATAAGAATCCCCAGGTGGACTTACCCGGTACTCTTAGAATGGTTATAGATGTTTATAGTCAGTCAATTAGGAACTAACCACTGTCTTAGGTTTTACAGGATCTCAAAGAGATGTCACCACCCACAAGTCAGCAGGAAGCAACCTTATGAAAAACTATGCCTCTCTCCCAATAAGTTTTGTCTTCTGAGGATTATGGATAGCTATCATTCTGATAGGATAGTTATAAGTTAAAATTGGGTTGAGGGTAGAATAATAATATAGACTCAGGGATCCCTTTTAAAGAAGATAAAGGGGAATAGATAGGATAGATATAGATATAGATTGTTCTATCTACCTGTAAATAATTAATAGCCAAATATATTAAATAAATATGAGATAAGCCAAAGACAATTTGCACTGGTATAGATATTTGTATACTGATAAAAATGTGAAATCATTTTATATTTTTGATTGAGATAATTTGTATAGTGATACAAATTTAAATCTGAAAGTTTTTTATGTCCAACATAACTTGTATATTGATATAAATTGAATCTCTAATTGCCATATTTTACATATACTTCTACCTTTGTTTAAAATATTTTGCACATTATTCTCATTTCCACTATGCAATTTCTACCTTCGTTTAACTATACTAGACATAATATATAATTATACTAGTCATAATAAATACATAAGATGTTTTGTACAGCCCTGTTTAGATAATTTGCATTATTTTTACATATATAGATATAGATATAGATATATAGATATATAACACTGTTATTTTGGATGGCACATCTACCTGTGGCTAATGTTTGTATGATAGTCATACTGGAAGTCATCAGTTAGCAATTGTACACCCATTTATAGATTGCCTAATTACAACATAAGCTTAAGTCTTTAGGATGATAAGAACCACAGGTCACCACTACTTAGGTTTGAGATGCAACAGTCACATTGTCTAGGCTTCTCAGATACATGCTAGAGTATATCAGATAGACAGGAGTCCTCAACCACTTCACAGACCCGGAGAAAATGGTATTTAATGTTTTATTACTCAGAATTTGGCCATGAGAGACATGATGACTCCTGGCATCACTGTTCCTTTCTTGAGATGGTGTTGAGCATCAAGGACAATCCTTATGGAGTCTGTCCTCTCGGCACAGAATGGCCATTTGGGCAAAGAACTGCCCTTGCCTCGACTACTGACAGTATGCACACTGTCCAATCTGGATGAACAGGATGACAGATGGACACTGATGAAACCTGCCTGGACAGGATAAGATGAGCCCTCCAAAAATGCCCTGCTTCTAAAAAGATCTGTCTGATATCCTAGGCCTGTAGCCAAATGATGGATACTCCAACAGGGAAGAAAAACTGTGATTGTCCAGGTAGCTGAATGTCACTGTCCTCTCCCAAATCTTGGAAGCTACTCTCTTGTGCTTCCAACTTTTAGGTAATATATTTTCCTTCTCAGGTCTTGATGAGGTTGAAGAATAGGTAGTTAAGGTTACTATCTTCTTATTTCTTAGCAAGGAACATTCAGGTGTTAGATTTTTACTCTTCCAGATAAGCAGTTTTAAAGTAATTCATATACCTCACCGTTTATCAATATTCTAGAAATGTAGAATGTTCCTTTTATTTGTTAGTTTTTAGCTGTAGTTTGACCCTGCTTTTGTTTTGCCTTTTCTTCCCCAGACATTATCTTGTAGCAAATCCTATTGTATATAGTCTTAGTTTAGAACTTTCTTAGTTAGACAAAATGGGGAGATGTCATGGAATTCAGGTGTTAGTGAAAAGGCTTGGAGGCATGTCTCTGGAGTTCTAGGAGCTTGAACGGAGCAAGGCCAGCCCCATTGAAGAGGTTGCTGGAATCATCAGCTGCCCAGTTTTGTTCCTGCTTTCTTGGAGAACAAAGCAGTAACCCTGCTGTGGGACCATCCTATCTTCAAGATTGCATTAAGGTAAAATTTGTAGCCATGAATGTTAGAATATCCTTTAATAAATATTAATACTTTGTATGGTATATTGCAAGTGAGAATCACTGCCATAGTGCTAGAAAACACCTATAAATCCTAGATATCTTGTACTTGGCTTCTATCCCACCCTACCAGAGTCATCTACATGACCCATGTCTCACCCCTCCTATGTTAGCTACTGTAGGCCTACAGTTATATACATGATCCATTTTCAGAACTGTACACTTTATGGCATAGTGTTTTTAACATTAATCTTGTAATTTGCTAAAAGTGGTTAGGAGATTTCATCAATACAGACTAAAATTTTTCAAAATGAGATCTAAAAATACTAAATTTGTGTAATATGAATTTATAGACAAAGGTGTTTAACATTTATTCAAGGCAGTACCAATCATTAAAGTCTTCAGTATGTCTGTGAGTTAATGAGAGCAGAAACCAAATGCATGAACCATGCAAATAGAATATTCTGTTCCGCTCCATACTTCTCTGGTGAATTCACACAAAGCATTCCATATTTATTCTGCTGCTGTGGTGATGTGCACTGGCTCTAATGATCTACGGTTTCCACATATCATTCTGGTCAATTTGTGAGAATCCTAAATGGCAGGGCAGTAGTCACAGGGATGTCACTGATCAGCTTCAGGAATATACCATCCTCAACTGGACAGAGCATTCATGAACAGACTCAGGTTTGAGAAAGTTTCCGGCTTTCACTATGAGCACAGCTTGAGTAACTCATATATTAGCAAAAATTCAAAATCTGAATTTATCTTTATTAAATAATTGAGGGAATGTGAGACAATTAGATAAAGTAATGTTACTGCTACCATCTGTGCATTCCATCTTAAGATGTCTTGGGATGTAGTAAGAATCTCTTTTTTGTTAATGAAAAAGTAGTGAAATGGAATTGAGATCTAATAGAAAAGCAGTAAACACAAGTGTATTATAACTGTGAAACTGCACTCAACATACTCTACTTACTTGGGGATTTATTTAAACTAGCAACCCCAGGACAACATTCATTGGCACTGGTAGTGTCATCTGTAGACTACTTAAATTTTACATGTTCAGTTGATTATTAATAAGATTTTGAGCAAGAAAGATTTACGAACTATGGTACAACTTCTACACTAAAACCAATACTAATAATCTTTTATCCAACCCTTTGGAGCAAGATGCATTTCAAAATTTGAAATATGTATATCTATCTGTGTTATGTTTATTTAGAAAGTGACTTAGTAGATATTTCATAAATTAAACAACTTTCTGTAGCTTTCAGGATTCTAAAAAGAACCAGAGGGCATGTCCAACCCAAGCAACCGGATAAAATGCTAATGAAGGCAGTATTTATCCAGATGTATCACAGAAAACAATCTGTGGTTACTATTGGGGTGACTATAACCATAGTTTAAGGATCTGTTGTTGAATGTTGGACTAAAAGGCTTGTGAAACTGAGAACAGATGTTGAGACTTTCAGTTCAGAGATACATGGGATTCCACTTCATGAAGGGAATACCATGGTGATATTTTGTTTGTGTTCTGACGAATTAAGCTTACATGAAGATCAGAGGGCAGAGATGGTCACTAGTTAACTAGAGAGGCCAGAAAGTGGTGGCACACACCTTTAATCCCAGCACTTAGGAGGAAGAAGCAGGAAAATGAAGAATTCAAGGCCACCATGGGCCACACAAGATTCATCTAGTTTAAAAGAGAAATAGAGCCAGCTGGTGGAGGTTCATGCCTTTAATTCTAGCACTTGAAAGATAGAGACAGGAACATAAGGTGGGTAGAGACAAGATCTCATCTCATTCAGTCTAAGGATTCAGTAGAGGTAAAAAGTCTCTCTAATGGCTGGCTTCTCTGATCTTTCAGCATTTACCCCAATATTTGACTCCTAGTTTTTATTATTAAGACCAATTAGAATCAATGCTACAGAATAAGAACCTCACTCTGCTACTTGACTCCAATTTCTTATAACTGACTTCTACTGCATGAAATAATCTACTGAATGAACAGATTGTAAAGAGCCTGCAAATATATATTACAGAAAGCTGGACTCTCAAGCACAAAGGTGGGTGGAGAAAGGTGGAATGAACCTGAAGGTTAGTGAAAAAATTCATCACTCACTCAAGTAGGATTTGAGGTGTACTTGTTAATCATGCTTATTAATATTGCCGCCAAAAGATAAACAATAAATGACCAAAGATGGACTATAACTTCTCCTTAGCCCACTTCATGATTGCCACCATATGTCTTAGTAAAAACAACAATGGCAAAATAAATACTCAGGCTCTTCATGCCTTTGGATATGGTTGTATCCAGGTTTTCAGATGTGGCAAGAATTTATAAAGGAGATCTGAAGATCCCTGAAGTATCTAAAGATGGCCTGTATATATTAAATATATCTCTGGCCTTGAAAACGTGACTAATACGACTATAAGTTTTATTGCAATGACTAACTACTAGCTTGCATTTCTTTATATCCTAATCAAGTTTGCCATAATTACTTGCAAGAACTAACAATTTGTATTACATTGTTAGATAAACTGTGTAAATACAATACCTTAAACAAAAGTAGAAATTTGTGTACAGCAACAAAATTAATCTCAACTTTGTATCAGTTACACAATTCGGACACACAATATACAAAAATTCAAACGTAAAATATTTAAAATCTAATAGTTGCTTTTAAAAATAGATTAAATAATCTACTCTTGTATCTTATATACATATTCCTTTTTTCTTTTTAGAGCAGATTCAATCAAAAATCTACCCTTTTATCCTATCATATCTGTATCCCCTTTTTTCAAACAAGAATTCTGAATCTAATTTCCATTGTTCAGCTTTTTTTCCTAACCATTACCAATAACAATTTGTAACCATTCATCCTAAATAATGACAATGATTTATAACTCACTGAAAGACCAAAAACTACTCACTCTACCTCTTGGGAATGTGGCCATTGTATCCTTAAATTTGCTTGCTGCTGCCTGGGGGTGACAGCATCTTTAGGGAATCCTATAAAAAAGAATGTGGTTGATTGTCAAGTCCTGGGATAGGTAGGTATATCTTTTGTTGACCTCAGTCTCTGCATAATTGGAAAATAATGGGCTTGTCTCAAGTTCTGACTAGAATAATCTGTGCGGCTGGTTCATCTCAACTAGCCACATTAAATTGTCCTGAGCAGTTTGTTGTCCAATGCTGATCTCTAGTTGGTGTTTGTCAGCCTGCTAGTGTTATCATAGTCCATATGAAACCATCATTGTGGGGTCCCATCTCCATTTGGAGACTTCAAATGCTGCAGTTCAGCATCTTCATATTCACCTCAGAAAACTGATAGAGACTCAAGCCCAAAACAATGTACAGGAAGCTAAATAAAGCTTTTTTTCTACAATTTGTTAGTACTTTATGTGATTATTAATATCATGCTAAAAGTTAAACATATATAATCTTATAAATTTTTATATAACATTCAAAAGATTATGAGATTGGTAGTAATATAATAGTCTCTAGGTTTTCTTCTGTCTCATATCAGGTAACTCTTCTGATATGATACAGAGATTTTGCATTTTCCTTTAACAAGCATGCTTGGGCTTAGAGAAGGAGAGAGCCACACTCTAATTCCAAACTAGCTTTAATTTTCAATTGAACTGGGACTTAAACTTTTCTTAGAAATAAAGAGATACAGATGTTAGGCAGTGAGATTTTACCCTATAGAGTATATTGGTACCAATAAGTCCAATTTTTCTTTGTAAATTTTTTCTGGATAACCTTTCCTTATGCTTTAGATATATAGATATCCAAGGTCTTTTGATTTCTTACATATGAGTAGTTTTATCTTTCTATAAACCCTGATCTGACCATTGTTCACTTTTTCTTACAATTTAAACAATGGTCACATCAGTTGATAAGCCATCATTCTTCCTTATCAAGAAGTTTCTCCTGTTCAAATCAAGTCTTTATTATTTGTGGTGGTATCCAGAGTTTTTCCTCACCCAAGGAAATGAAACCAGCACCCTTCCCCAACCCTAACTTTGTGGAGGCTCCCTTTCTAATCTTTATCAATTTTGATTAATAGTTTCTCCTGATTTTTTGTTCTCTCTCCTATACCTTTTCTAGTATTCAGAGCAATATGTATTTTTATAACAGGCATTAGGCACTTTAGTTGTTGGGAAGGGATTTTATTCACAATGATAAAATATGACTGACCTGAATTTGATAAAACCTCAGGGTGTTTCCCCAAGACAAGACAAAAGATTACCTTGTCTGTCCCTTGTTGATCTGCATTCCTTGGTCCAGTGTCTGCCACTGCCACACCTTCTACATACTCCAGAAACTAGGGGTATTTTGTTGGAGTTATTCTTAGCCAAAACACTGTTTCTAGGAAAAAACTGTGTACAGTTCCTTTTTAGGTGATCTTAATTTCCACAGTTGTAACATTTGATATTTTTCTTTAAACCTCTAGAAATAACTTTTCCTACCCAATTATCATCATCATAAGACTCCATATCAATTGAATCCCAGATCCAATCATCCAAGTGTGCTAATCTTACTTTTAATGGCCTAATTATTCTTTTTGCACTGTGAGTTAGCATTTTCAAATGCCAGAAATTTGATTATTATTTGCCTAGCTTTTGAATCTGGTACCATTCTATTTGTTGCTGAAATCAATCTTTGTAAGAAATCTATCAAGTTTTTTTTTGGCCCTTGAATCACTTTTGTAAAGAACTGAATTGTCTTTCATTCTTCTTCATTTCTATCTCAAGCATTCAAGGCTACAAGGCTGCTATTCCACATAAAGGCAGGTGTGGTCATCATATAAAGATTGCCTTTCTACATTAGCATAATTTCCTTCCCCAAGAACTTGGTCTGGAGAGATGGAAATTCATCTACCACTACTGTGTTGAACAGTTATAGCTTCATCCTTTCATCAGAACCTCCATTGTACTTGAGGCCCAGCCTCTAAATCTGCTGTAACCATATCTATCCAGTCATTAGAGATAATTCTATTACAAGCTGACCAAAAGTTTAACATCTGTTTTACAAATGGTGAGTGAATGCCATATGTGACTATTGCTTCCTTGAATCTCCTTAAATTGAACATCTTAACAGAAGTCTTTCCAGCTCTTGTACATTTTCTGTCATTTACCAATTCCTGTAAGATTTCTGGATATATTAAGATTGGTTATTTGAAAGCCTTAGATTGTGTCTCTGTAACTTTCTTATGTAATGTTGAGATTGGTTTTCCCTTATATACCTCTGTCTGGGTCAGAATATCTCTGATCTGCTTTAACAAGGTTTTCTAATACTTGTATCTTTGCACTCATATTAACCAACTTGATACTCATATGAATCAACATTTATAATACACATTACAACAATTCAATCTACATTAATTATCCTCTCTGTTAATGGTTCCATTTTCAAACTGTCTAGAGTATTATAAATAAAAGACCAAATTCCTTCCACATTAATGTTTTCTGTTTTTAATGTTGGAAAAACCCAACTCCCCCCCCCCATCTTAAGCTAATTCCCCCTTTTAAGAAATCCCAATTGACTCACAAAATTTGCTGTAAATGACAGTTCAGATGACCATGAATTATGGCAACTATCTAGTGTGGTAGTAGCCAAAGAGGAAGATCCAGAAAGCCACAACCAACCAGAAAAGGAAAGCTGCTGTCTGAAAAAACTCAGCCAGGTGATTGTGAATAAGACACACATGTGGTGGGAACTGCCTAAAACGCAAATTGGCCAGAGGCTAACATTGAACAGAAAAAGCAAGGTAATTACTCTGGCCACATGTAGTTCTGGCCTGTGCTGGTGGCTGCAAATACACAGGCAAGCAGCTTTTTCATGAATTTGTACCCCAAGAGTTGAGAATACACAGGCAAGTAGCTTTTTCATGAATTTGTACCCCAAGAGTTGAGCGCCAGATAGTACACAAAATTTATTTGGTATTATAATAAAACCCCCAATCTAGATATTGGGGAAAAGGCTGAAGTATGACAGGGACAGAGGTACAAGCCACAGACACTTCTCACTTAGCCAACTCCTCAGGCCTATCTCCACAAATCCTAACTCCAAACTTCTCTGTTCTTAGCCAAAAAGGGAAGTGTCCAGGGAAGCTGAACTCTGCCCAGCTATCTCACTTTCTGGGTCAGTTTTCCTAGATCTAGGATTAAAGGTGTATGCCTCCACTACCTGGCTCTGCTGGGCCTTGAACTCACAGAAATCCAGATGGATATCTGCCTCCAGAGTGATGGGATCAAAGGCATGAGTCATCCTTCCCTTACCTTCATGGCTTGGCTCTATGGATGACTTTGTCCTCTGATATTCCAGACTATTTTTTATTAAATAGACAATATATCATACAGCCCAGGAAGTGGATTTAAATTATATATAAAAAGGCATACAACCTATAGCATTGGTTCCAACTCCCACCTCCCAGTCTAATTTCTACCCCTGTCATTATCCCAGCTTCTAGCTTCAAGATATTTCCTGAAACTCAATTTAGGACTTAACTCTCAATGTGAAAATCAAGCTTGTGCTTATTTTCCTGAACCCTAAAATTGTTTTATAATTACTTGTTAGATTAAAATTATATTTTGATTACAAGTACTAGAGATGGAAATTGTCTAGAAATCCTACATATGTGCCAAAAGGCATGCATGCATATACTTCAGTTCATTTGACTCTATTAGATTTCTTCCAAAATTCTGAAAAGGGGGAGGGCACTAACTTTCTTTTGTATTTTTCTTTAAATAAACATATCAGAATTCTTGAGGATCAGGTAACAGAGTAGCCACAGGAGTCACTCATTCCAACTACAAGCTTGTTTTCCTGAACACAAAGTAGACACTTCCCAGCCTCCCTTCAGGCTATGAAACTGAATCTCAGCCAACTGAAAGTTAATAGAAATGCTATGCACTTCTTAGGCCAAAACTTTCTCTATGCCTTTCTTCTCCTATCTAGCTTTTTTGGAAAATGGTCCCAGGGTGACATTAAAAGCCACATGCTGATGATGGCAGTCTCACCATTTGAGCCTCTAAGTGACCTAAGGGAGTCTGGACACATGGTAACCTCCTCTTCCTTTCAGTAATGTTACACTGTGTTCAAAATGACTTTATTTTTCATTTAGTTAGTATAGCTCTAATTAATATATTTGAAGATACAAAGGAATACATCTTCAAACTCAGTTCCTCCTATCTGGCTTTCAATAGCATGCTTCAGGCACCATGTGTATGGTATTTGCACAGAAACACATGCAACTAGTGCTGTAGCTGAAGACATCAGCTGAAGGCCTCCAAGTCAATTCTGAAGAGAGTCAGATCCCATGTTTTTGAGACTTCAGTCCCCAAAGCCTTCTCCCAACCCCTGGCTTTGGGTGTGAACTGTATGCTTGTTGTGTCCCTCTCTGCTGCTCTACAGCACAGTGCCACTTCTCGTGTTCCATTAATTTGCTAGAGCAGCATACAGAACTCAAGAAAACATGTTTACTGGCTTATGATAAAGGACATACACAGGATGCTGATATAGAGGAAAAATACAGGCTACTGTAGCAAAAGAACTGCCACATTCTCAGCTATACGAACACTATCCTTTGAGTCTTCTGGAGACTTCATTACATAGGAATGAGTGTTCACATTTGGACTGCAGACAATTTAACCTTTACATCTTCTCCTCTGTCTAGAGCAGTGGTTCTTACCTATGGGCTGTGACCCTTTCTGAGTTCAAGTGACCCTTTCACAGGAATCACCTAAGACCATTGGAAAACACATATATTTACACTATAAGTCATAACAGTAGCAAAATTACAGTTATAAAGTAGCAAAAAAAAATTTATGCTTTGGAATCACCATGATATAAGGAACTTTATTACAGGTTTGCAGCATTAGGAAGTTTGCAAATGATCCATCATCCAGTGATCCAGAGGATGAGGGTTGAGACTGAATAATCAACACTTTTAATTCTGGTTCAAGCCTTTCTAAGACCCAGCCCGGATCTTGAAGCTAACAGGATCTTCCAGTCAATTAATTAGCATACAAAAATGTCATCACTGGATATTCCAAAAACTTAAGGAGTTTTTCACTAGGAAAGGAGAAAGACAAATATACATCTTGCAATCTCATAAATTGTGTTTTTCTAAAACCAATAGTATTTGCTTGGGGGAAGTTCTGGTTTTCTTTCTATCACTATAATAAGACACAACAAAAAGAATCTTGGGGAAGGAAGAATTTATTTGTTTACCGTTGCAGGATAAATAATTTTTTTTTTTACCGTAATGTGTTTAAATGCATGGTATTTACTAAGTACAAGAAAATTTAGTATATCTTCCTCCAAGTGTTCCCTCTTCCTGTTACTGTCAGGACCATCCATTCTTCTAAGTCATCAAGGAACTCAGATTCACTTCAACAAATACTGAAAATCTCTTCTCAACATACAATCCACTCAATTATTAAGAATGTTATAAATTCTGACTATCAGGAACTTCTTGGCAAGAGAAGAATTTAGGAACTTAGAACTATGGCTATATTAATTAAGTCATACAAAATAATAAAGCCTTATCAGCCAGGAATGGTGTCTTAGGCCTGTAATTACAGCATCCCATAGGCAGGGAGGCTGCCTTGCCAAGAGTCTAAGGACCTACCTCAAAAAACAAAACTTAATTAATTAAATCAATTCAGACACTCCTTTTGCCATCTCATCTCTAACATTTTGATGTGGCCTACAACATGTCAAATTTCTAAAATTTTAAATTTTATCAGTTGACAAATTGATCTGCAATAACCATATCTTTGACAAAGATGATGATTAAAAAATAATTATGAGAATACCCACAGGGGTGAGAAAGATGGCTCAGCAATTAAGAGCACACAGTACTCTTCCAGAAGACTGGGGTTTTGCCAGCTCACGACCATCTCCAGTTCCAGAGGATCAGATACACTCTTCTGGTTTCCAAAGTCACCAGGAAAGCAGGCATGTGTTACACAGACATACATGCAGCTAAAATATCCATACACATAAAATGAAACATAAATAAAAGTTTAAAACAATATATCAGACAATATGCTAGACATTGTACGAATTTGTAAATTAAAGAAAGAAATGTCTCATCTATATAAAATGACAAGAGATAACTGATTATAAAAAGACTTGTCTTTGAGCACTTACACATGTACCTAGTCAAAGATTTCTGTTAAGTGAATACTTCTTGAATTTTCTAGAATAGCAAAATGGTCTCACTATGTTTTTAAGGCTCCAGGTAATAAGAGTTGCCCAGAGGACTTAAACAGCCACTTGGCTCATCCCACAGTTTTTGAGTCATTCATTCTGAAGTGGTGCCAAATAATTTACATTCATAACAAGTTTTTAGTCAAGAATGAGTGGTCTATACCAGAGTTCCTCAACAGTGAAATAATTCACATTTTAGACTATATCGTTCCTTGTGGAGAACTAACCTGTATATTAAGGTATTTTGCTACATCTCTAACACCATTTTCCTAAATATGAATAATGTACAGTAGCCACCAAATTGAACAATGCTCAAAACAGAACTAGAGTTCTAGATTACAAAGGCTGCCTGTTTTGGAAGTTAACTACTAATAAGCCTATATCTTTCCCCATAGACACTGTTATCTAGATTTAGATGATAATAGAATATTACATAATATTTCACATTACCCTCTCGATGAAATAAAAAAATGTGAACTAGATAAAAAAAATTAGGCTTTGAATGTATTTCTATTAGGTCATAGGTTTTGATTAATAAATGTACATATAACACAGAGATAGACCACTCAAACAAACCTCTATTTTTCTTAACTTGGTTTTTCCCCTAAAATAAGCTGTCAAATAGAGTCTATTTCTTACAGCAACAATCAAATTTCAATAACTACATGTAGTATCCTCTTAAGGATCCAGAAAGAATTTCAGGCAATATAGGAAATGAATACTGAGATCATTCAACAATGCCTCTATGGGCCTCAGAAAAGTATGTAATCCACAGCCTGAATTCCTCTCCCAGAAAGCCTAGCATATCTATATTCCCCTTACGTATTTTGAAATCTGGTTCTTTAAACATCTGTATTTTAAACTAGTTAAAGGAATTCTTTTCTCCAACATTCTTTATAATTTCTAGTACCTAAAAAAGAAATCTCCTCTAGTCAGAATGTTGTTCCCAACATTATTTTCTATACCTTATAGGAGTTCACACTTCTTTAACAAAGAAACTGTGTATTAGATACATTGCCTTTAAGAAAAGGAAGTTATAGGAAATGGATGAGTGCTTGTGGATCTCCACCTGCTAAGCCCTCAGTGGACTTCAGGGTCTCCTCAGGAGCAGAGAAGACAGGCCTCTCTGTAAAGTAACAGCATGAGCTGAGAAGACCGACAGTCTAAAACTGCTCTGGCCTCTGCTACTTACTTCTGTTCACTTTACGCTTGGTCCCTGCCATTTTTTGACCTTCATTCTAACTCCCGTGTTGTTTTAAAACAATAAAAAATAAGCAAGAATAAATTGTGAAAGAGACACAATTATGTAAATTCATTCAGTAATTATATTGTCCTCAATGTGCCAAAGACTGCAATTATTTTTAATGAAAATTTTCATGCACTAAAAATAACCAAAGTAAAAACAAGCTTTAAAACACAAGCACTTTTATTTTTCTAATCTAAGACAATCCCCACATTTCTATACTTCAAAAACACTGTAAAAATTGGGTGTGGATCAAACCATATGCAACAACCAGCTTCACCTTAAATGAATATAGGTTATAGACAACTCTGAAAAAGAAATGGAATGTGATCAATATTTAAGTACTTTAAAATCTGTTTGGGTAGAGAAAAGGAAAGTCCTAATTTAGACTTCCAATTTACTGTATTTATATTAGTTTGCCAATGATTTTAATATGCACCCAAACACAAACAGGTGTTAGTAATTAAGGAGTAACAACAATGCGATACAAGAACTACTCAAGATCAAAGATTCCCACTTACATAGTTTTGCGAATAGGAACAACACACATTGCTTTGGATCTTGCTATTATAATCAAATATTTTTTTGATTATTTATATACTTATTGGGGGAGCATGTGTGAATGTGGGCACACACATGCCACTATGCTCCTGTGTCTCTCCACAGGTTTCTCGTTTCTGATGCCACAAAAAGTGAACTTCAGGTTAAAATTGGTACACCTCTTAGTGATGTTCCTGCTTCTGCCTCCCCTCTCACCATAGGAATGCTTGATTTACAGACACATGCCACTGCATTCAGATTTTTTAGTGGGTTCTGGGCATGAAACTCAAGTTACAGGGAATGCTTTCATTCGTTGACACATCTCTCAGGCCACCATGATCAAATATTGTGATAAATATTTTTATTGAGCCAAGATATTCTTGAAATGATTAATCACAATTATAAGCAATATATGCATTTGAGTATATTGCTACATGCACTGAGTACGTATTTACACCTATTTTTAGAAAGTTGTTTCCAGCACATTGATTTTCTTTTTGTTTGTTGGGTTGGTTGGTTTGTTTTGTTTTTTCAAGACAGGGTCTCACTCCATAGCTCTGGCTGTCCTGGAACTCACTATGTAAACCAGGCTGGCCTTGAACTCACAGAGATCTGCCTGCCTCTGCCACCCAAGTGCTGGGATGAAAAAAATTTGTCACTTTGCCCAATAACAAATTGGTTTTCTAATGACAACCAGGTAATTTTTATTCCCTTGATTGCTATCTAATCATTCAATACATTTCTTATTATATTGTTAAGTGGTAAATGGTATATCTAACAAACACACCTCACTGGCTGTACTAAGAAAGTTCAAGGTAAAGGCACTGGCCTGGAGCATCTGACCTCCAGAATGCAAACTCTGAGACAATCATCATGGTGGGAGAATTGAATCTCAAAATTTGTCCTCTGATCATCACATGGATTGTCATGTGTGTATACATACATACATACACACACACACACACGCACACACACACACACACACACACACACACACTCACATATCCACATAAACAAAATTTTTTTTTTAATCTAAGAAAAAGTATATGTGGCACGTGGGGTACTTTTTAGTGTAAGTCAGAAAACTTTTTAAGTCTACCAGGAGATCTTACAGAAAAGCTACCAGTTTAAAATTACATTATGTGTGGGCTGGAGAGCTAACTCAGTAATTACTAGTACTTGATACCCTTGCAAAGGATCCAGTTTTGCCTTCATGGCAACTCATAACAGTTTGTAACTCTAGTGCCATGCAATTCTGACCTTTGCAGGCAACACTCATAAACATGGTGAAAACAAGTAACTCCAGGCAACACTCATACACAATTTTTTTAAAAATCTTTGCAAAGGAAACTGAGAAATTGTAGTTAAAATAACATTATAAGAACTGAAAGTCTATAAATGACATGTTATTCTTCGTGGGACATACAGAAGCTTGAAGAATAAGACAATTTCTTTTGTTATATTTGTTTATAAATACAAAACATAAAACATCACAAATACAAATTATGAAAAAAACATGCAATGTTATAATCTGAAATACAACATACTAATAAAAACGCAGTAAGTCAATTCCAAATTTCTAATTTACAAGAGTGTTTAAAATTCAAAATTGTTTTTTGTAGTTTGTAGACTTTTAACTCAGTTCCAATCACTTCATTATTCTACATCCCTAGCTATCAGTGAAATGCAAATTAAAACTACCTTGGGATACCACCTCATCCCAACCAGAATGGCTGTCATCAACAAATCTGATATCAAATGTTGGAAAGATGTAGAAAGCAACTCTTATTCCCTGTTGGTGGGATTGTGAATTAATACAACTATTGTTAAAATCAATTTAAAGATTTCTTACAAATTAAAAAATAGAACTACCATATGACCCTTTTAGTTCACTACTGGTCATATACCCAGATAATTCCATACCATACCATGGAGATATCTGGATCGCTATGTCTACTGCTGTTTCATTCAGCATAGCAAAGATTCAGAATCAATCTAGTTGGCTAACAACAGAGGAATGGATAATGAAAACGTGTGTGTGTGTGTGTGTGTGTGTGTGTGTGTGTGTGTGTGTGTGTGTGTGTGTGTGTGTGTGGTGTGAACTATTTAGTTCCAAAGGAAAATTAAACCATAAAAACTTTCAGGGAAATCAATGGATTTAAAATTTATACTATTAGGAAAAGTACCCAATCTTAGGGGGAAAAAATGTTCCCTCTCGTGGAATTTAGCCAATAATATAGGTACATATGTAAACTAATGTACATGGGGGTGTAGTATGAAATATAGAAGAGAGAACACGAAATGCTAAATGTTAGGGAATAAAAAGGACTAAATGTAGTTAATGGTCATTAGTTATGAAAGAGGATATAAAGCTAACTGTTTTTCTAGTCTAAATGTCATGGAGTTTTGTATTTTGGTAATAGATAAGTATATAAAACTATATTTGATGCTGAAAGTATAAAATTCAATGTGAAGCACCACAGTTTCTACTTTGAATGGCTACTCTAATTACATATAAGTTCACTGAGTATATTTTTGTGGGTCTGGTTAATTTTGGTGTGTCATAATTTTTTATTTGCAACTTCTAAATAATAAGTTTTAAAGTACTTTTTGAAAGTGAAAAGAAAAGAAAACTTAAGTTCTGTTCTAGACAGTATATAATTATAGGACATAGTTGATGCTCTAAAACTTTTAGTGCTTTTTCATTATTTAATATGAGGAAAAATCTGTATAAAAGAAGTAGATAAGAATAAGTAGATATTAATTTTAATCATTGACTATCATTCTAAAATGAAGCAATGATGAAATAGATAAAGTTATGTTTAACAACATATAACAGGTACTGGAGAGGGAGAATAGCATGTACGATTACTGTTCTATAGAGGACCAGGCCTTTGGTTCTCAGCACCCACATGGTGACTTACAACCATTTTTTTTTTTTTTCAGGAGAATTCCAATTTTTGCTGGCTTCTGCAGATACAAGGCATATATATGGGGCACATATATACATGCAAGCAAAACACTCATACACATAAAATAAATCAATACAAAGAAAACATAAACAGACCCACCAGGGCTCACGGCCAGAAATGTAGCAAACATGGAGTGAGTGAAACCAAGTTACCTAAGACCTTGCTGTGAATAAAGGTCATACAAAGGGGACAGAACTTAGGGACCAAGGAACAACTAGAAGAGGAAGAAAAGAATGCTAGTACTTAGAATTGCCAGAGACTAAGAAAAAAGAACTTCTTGCCATGAGAGCTTCTCTATGGAGGAACGTTATTCATGGCACTAATCTTAAAGCTGAGGAGTTGGTGCTTCAGATGATTCTAAAAACAAAGCAGCAGGAGATGAAGACAGTGGAGCTCAGTGTGTCAGAAGAAAGGTAAAGGAGATGTGAAGTTATGCTGGGAATAAGAGGGGCCATGCCAGGAATGAAGAAGATGAAAGTGAGAATACAAAACCCATTAAAGCAAGGGTATTCTTAACGCTGAGAGGCTTAAATGGATGCCTTCAAGTATGACTCCAGGGTGCCTGGGAGCAAAGTCATTAGGAAATGGTGTCTCAACAATGATTAATACTCTAATGTTTACTTTTAAGAAAAATGAAAAATTTTGAAAACATTCTGTTCCTGAGACAGATGTATCATAGTTGCTATGCATCTCTAAGAGCATTCTTCAAAGGTAGAGTATTTAGCTTTGGGTCAATTGTCTATAGGCACACAGGTGCTTCCAAAAGGCTTTTGTGTGTATGTACACATGCAGGACACACACACAGTAATCAAATGTTTTGAGAATCAGATATAAATCAACAAGAAACAACATACCACTTGAACCTGAAGCATTTGTATAACTGTTAAGACAGTTAATTGTATTTTCCATAATAAATATCTGTTTTCACATTTTTCTTTGTTCTTACATATTGAAATAATAATTTTAGTCTTGTTCAGTAATACAACTTTTATGCAAATAATAACTATCATAAAGACTGGCCATTAATTGAAAATATAGTGATGTATAAGATTAACTATTGAAATATTGCCTTTATGAGCCAAGAATAACTATTAGTTTCTTAGAGTACATTTTGATAGAATTCAGTACTGACTAGTAGTATGAATTCTATCGTAACTTCATAAGCATGTGTGTGTGTTTGTTTGTGTGTGTGTGCTTGTGTCTGGAGATAAGTGCTAAGTATTGCCCATATTGTAGTTAGTATTATTAATAAAATAATAGCAGGTATTGGGGGAAAGCTTAAATATCAGTGATATAGAAAAACAAACCACAGCCACTTGTCACCTAGCCAACTCCTCAGGCCTATTTCTATGAATCCTCTGACTCCAAATGTATGTCCTCAGCCAAAAAATTAAGTGGCAGGGGAATCTGAACTCTTCCCTTCTGTCTCAGCCCAGCTAGCTTACTTCCTGGTTCCACTTTCCTAGAGCTAGGATTAAAGGTGTGTGCTATCACCACCTGGCTCTATTTGGCCTTGAACTCACAGAGATCCAGAGGATCTCTGTCTCCCAGCACTGGAATTATAGACATGAGTCACCACTTCCTGACTTTCAGGGCTTGGCTCTGTAGGTGGCTCTGTCTTCTGCTATTTCAGGCTATTTACTTTAAATATACCATATATCACCATAGCTGAGGACTTCTGATAATTATTTGTTTTATTTAGTTTGTTACTAGCAAATAAATGAGAAACATGTTTCTCTTTAGATCTTGTATATTATAGCAGTTTTGTTACCTTAGCTCTCATGAATTATGATCTTAATGTTGCATCTAGTCAAGAATACTCAAGTAGGTCTGTGATAATATTTTAATTGTGAATGTCAAGACTCACTCAGAAACTGATACCACAATATCAGGAATTTCATCTCATTTGGGGGACACATTTTGTTCACAGATATTTGTAATTCATTAAACAGAAATAAAGAGTTATATCATCTCCTAGGAAACACCAGTGTAGCTCTTACGACTTCAAGGCATTGTTCTGCTGCTGACTATGCTATTTGGGAAGGTTCTGTCAACTTTAGGAGGTGGAATCTAGTTTGAAGATAAAGGTCACTGAAGGTGATCCTTCAAAGTTTTGTTGTACTTGTTCCTTCCTTTTCTGATTTCTGTCTTTCATGATGTGACGTGCTTTATACACACTTCTTCCACCATGATGTCCCCAAATACACAGGTATGAGTCAGAATAAATCCTTTCTCTTTTAAGTCATTCTATCAGGCATTTGTTTAGAGTGCTGCAAAAATAATTAACACATTGGTAAAAGGAATGTTCAAAAGTAAGAGACAAATAATTTAGAATATTTCTAGCAAATATAACAAAGATTGATAGAAAATTCATAAATAATAAAAATAAAAATGAGAAAAAAAGAAAAAAATTAACACCTATCACTAAATGGGGTAAAAGCAACAACAGAAGAAAAAAAAAAATCAGAAGAGTTCATAATTAGATGTCAAACTGCCAGAGTTTTACAAGTATAACATCAAAAGATAATAACAATTAATTGAACTATATAAATATAAATCATTATAAAAGTATAAGCAATCATTAGGGAAGCTACTAAGTTAATGTGTATACCCTTGAAATTATTTAAAATTTAATTCAGTATTTTTATTTCTGGGTATCTATCCCAAGTAGGAAAAAAATCCTAAACATTGAAAAGAAGGAAATACTTCCTTGGTCGTGATAGTTTCTGTTATTATATGTATAATAATAAATTATAACTAACTAACAATTAAAAAGTGGGAAGAGCAGAAAGATATGGTAAAGTACAGCAGATTCAATATCTATCATATACGGCATTGAAACCTTCAAGAGTTCATTTACTTACTTTGTATTGTAGTTTTGTTTTTGAGGTTTCAGAATAGTATTCGTCCATACTATAGAACTGTTACAAGAAGTAACAGATTGGCCTCTATATTATTATTTTTAAAGTATATGTAATCATTCAAAAATTAAGAACATAGAAAAGGTTTATAACTGATTTCTACATAGCAATATGCCAACCAGAAAAGAAGACTATACCAAACAGTTAACAATGAAAACAAAGAAAAAGATTTCACTGACGAATAAGGCATCACAAACCATGATATGATTGCATTTTACCAATGTGAGCTACTTCCCCTGGGACAAGGCTGAAAGTGGTTTGACTAGAATTATCAGTCTTCAGGAGCTAAAATTTATCAAGTAGGCAACTGTCTACACTGAAAGCCACCCTCCCCTGCAACACATTTTACAGGCACAAACATCTTAAATGTCTATTACAGAGCTATCAGCTGGCTGTCATTCAAGCTTTCTAGTAAAATCACTAAGTGCAAAATTCTGTCCCTCATCTACAAAACAACACAATAATTGTATTAGCAAACTCTGCAACCAATTGTTAGCAGGAAGGAATTGGTAGCTTCTGAAAAAAAATCATCTATTTTATGGCACAAAGATTATTTGTATTGGATTTATGGTAAGCATTTTACCAAATAATTTCTTCATGATGATAAGTTTCAGTATCAACTAAGGGTCACACATTAAAGTGTGTGTGTGTGTGTGTGTGTGTGTGTGTGTGTGAAAGAGAAAGAGAGAGTGGGGAGAGAGGGAGGGAGGGGGGATGAGGGAGTGAGAGAAGAAAAGAAAGAAAGAACTAAAAGAACGGAACCAACACCATCCTGAGATCAGGCCTCCATACAGTGACTGGAGCAGAACTCAAGCCCTCAAAATGTGCTGTGACAGTAGAGTTCAAAGCAAACATCCCAGACACAGTCAAACAGGAGGCATGATAATAAACATTAACAAGACCCAGATGTCTCTACAGACATCCCATATCTTGCCATAAATCCTGTCAGCATTCTATAACTGTTAGCAATTTTGTGCCTATAGCCTGACCAATAATTTCAAAAGATTACCTCACTTTATGTCTGTCCTCTTACCAAACCCTAGAATGCCAAAGCATATACCCCCTGCTTATGATTTTTTTATATAAGCCCTTTGTAATCAGGGCTCTGGGCTTCCTCCTTCACTTGCTATAACTGGAGTGCTGGGAGAAGCCCTTGCCTGCGCTCCACCGTTGCTTTGAGAAGTTGGCTCCATGGTTTTGTTGAGGGTCTTGCCACACAGGAACAACAGAACAAGAAAGACAAAAAGTGGAGAAGGAAGAGAAGGAGGACGAGGAAGAGGAGGATGAAGATAAGAAGGAGGGGGAGAAAAAGAAAAGCAAGAAAACACAAACACAAGCAAAAAAGAAGCTGAAACTGTATGGTTTGAAAGAAAATGGCTCTAAAAGGAAGTGGCACTATTAGGAAGTGTGACCTTGTTGGAGCAAGTGTGTCACTGGGGGGGGGGGGGGGGCTTTGAGGTCTCTTTTTCTCAATCTTCCCTCAGTGTGACAGTCAGTTGACTTCCTGTTGCCTCTAAGAAGTAGCGCTCTCAGCTCCAGCACCAAGTCTGCCTGCATGCAGCCATGCTCCCCTTCATGATCGTAATGGATTCAAACTGTAAGTGATTCAAACCCTCAATTAAATGTTCTCTTTATAGGAGCTGCCATGGTCACAATGTCTCTTCACAGCAATAAAGTTTGAACTAAGACAGAAGTTAGTATCAGTGACTGGGGATTGCTGTGATAGGGTGGTTAATGTGTTTGTTTGGAGGAATTTGGACTTCGGTACTTTGGGTTTGGAAAGCAATGGAATGCTTTAAGCACATCTTAATGAACCATGGAGCATGGAAGACAGATTGCTAAGAGATATTTGAATCGTTGGGGGCTCACTCAAAAGGTTTCAGAGAAGAATTTTACAATATTGCCTATAAATTGTTCTTGTAATATTTTGGTGAAGAAAGTGGCTGCTTTTTGTTCTAGTCTAAAGAGTCTGCCTGAAGCTAAGGTAATGATCTTTGGATTAATTTCATTGGCAGAAGAAATCTCAAAAGAGTTTAATATAGACTCTGTCGTGTGGATGCACGTGCATGTGGATGCCTGTGGAGACCAGAAAAGGGTGTTGGGTTCCCCGAACACTAGTGCATCTGAATGCTTGTCCTCTGAAAGAGCAACAAGCACTCTAAGTCCCTGAGCCCCATGCCCATCCTCAGTCTGGCATCATGAATTCTTACAAATAAGCATGTCTTCAAGAAAAAGAATAGAAGAAAAGAAGCGAGAAGAAGAGGGGGTAAGAGAAGTGAGGAGAGAGAAGGAAAGTTGAGGATGAGACTGAGTGTTGTCTCTTGCCAGATCAGAAAGAGAAGTAACTACTACACTGGTGGGGGCGAGGCACTGATGATACAATAAATATGGCCAAAGACTGATGAACTGGCTTCACTCACACAGACAAGGAAAGGTCCATATCTTTCAATATTTAGGGGAGTTTTTAGATAAATAACTACAGTTACAGTCTTATATTATCGAAGAGATATGACCAAGTTTCAACTAAATAGAAGGAACCTGGTGGTTGGCACAGAAATAATGGATTGGGTATTGATGTTTATGGTTGGTTTGTCAACTAAACACTGGGCTTCAGAGGTTTATCAATTCAAATTTGAAGCAATTCTTAGTTATGTAATTCACTTCACATTCACATTGTTTGCTTGTCTAGAGGGTGTGTATAAACATGGGAGAGTCTATAAACTTACTAATATTGGATTATTAGAGTCCCCTCCCTAATAACTAAATCAAAGATATACTCATTGTCCCTACTCCACCCCACACACTCCCTAAGAGTTTGTAATGTTTGCAGGACATTGTTCTGAGACTAGGGATCACCACTCACACTTCCTGTCCTCTAAGTATCACAGAAATTGCCACCGACCTTCCTTTGTAGTCAGTTTCTCCTGAAACCTTGTTCACTTACATCAAAGGTCAGCCCCCAGTACATCAGCTACTTTAATGCTGTGGGCTGAATTCTTTCAAAAGGCTAACTTTATAAGCACATTTTTACCCAGTACCAGTGACAAGCATGCCAATGTCTCTTACTTTAATATCAAGCATTCCCTAAGTGAAGAAGAAACAGCTGGTTTAAAAAATAAATTTTTGTTGAAAATGACATTTAAAAATTCACCTGTAAGATGTTTGTGATACATTTGGAAAACCAGAAGTGCTTGAGTTAGTCACCAAGTGTACTTTGTCTCATTCTCTAGAATCTCTCTCCCATTAATGTTCTTGTGTTAAGAACAAACGTGTATATCTTAATGTGGCTCAGTGGAAAATATAGCAAAGATTTACTGAAATAAATCTAAATCTAAAAAAATAACCAAACTTTCATTGAAGGAAGAGGTCATTTAGTCAGTAAAGTGCCTGTCATGAATACAGGAGGACCTGAGCTCAGATCCTCTGCCCACACAAAAAAATCTGACTGTGGTAGTATTTATCTTATTTTCCTAGTGCTGGGGTACAGAAACAAGCAAATCTCTGGATCTTATCTAGCCTAATCAATACCAGGTTCAGTGAAAGAGCCACTCTCAAAAAATAAAGTGGTAAGAAATTGAAGAAAATAGCCAATATCAACAGCTGGCATCCACATCCATGTATATGCATATCCTCAAGCACACATGTACATACCCACACAAAGACATACACATACACACAAAATGATACTAAATACAAAAACTAACACTTTTGGTAAATAATATAATTTTTATAAAATGATAATTAGCTTAGATCATTGTTATATGGATTCAATGACTGTCAGATTTTTGTTTGGAGAAATTTTTCCTGTTTTTATTATATAATACTCTGTAGGTGATATTTATAAAGAGAATGAATACTTAGAACTGTGCTGTTAGTGAAACAAAACCCCAAGAAAGGGCTTTTCTCTATAGATGTGTGTCATGCCATTCTTCAGCATGTTAGAAAGATAGAACCAAGTCTCAACATCTTATAACTTGCACCGTTCTATCCTATAGATGTCGATCAGAACTGCAGTACACATCTATGAATTAAGTATCTAGGGCCTGTTTTGTGATGATTATTGTAACCAAGCTGCATCAAAGCAGAATTTAACTATGTCACTCAAGAATGTTCTCTTTTCATATTGAGAAACCAACTTTCAAAATAGCCATAGATATGATTAGAATGTTGTTACTTTCTTACTGTGTTGTTTCTTCTGTTTAAAGTCAGGGCATACTGTATATCCATCTCTAGAATTTTCTTCAGATGACTGCATTATCTAGAAAAGTCATTGCTCCTCTTGTTGTATGTCCCTGGTCTCACTTTTACTTAAGCTATTTGGAATTAAGAAATAAAGACTTTAAGCCAATTTAAAATTGATTCCAGAAGATTTCTATGAAGACATATGATAGCAAGTGAAAGAGTCAAAACAGAGAAATGGCTTCATTATAATAAACATAAATTTAACACAAGTTTAGATATATAAAAACCTATTCCTTTTTTTTGGCTCAGTCATTCAAATAGGTGAGTGTAATGAAGAACACAAAACAGAAAATTCTCTCAATACCAGTGTGTGATTTGTGAACATCAGGTAACTGCAGTATGGTGGTGGAGGGTGTGGGACCTAGACTGTGGAGAATCTTGAAAGACAAAGAAGTGGTTGGCCTTTGGGAAGGGAAAGGAAGGGTATCCTAAGCAACTGAATGAGAATCATTAGACGCATATGAAAGCAAATCCAAGGCAACAGCTGAGCTTCCTGGGGAGATGGTTGTAGAGGCTGGTGGAGGGTGGGGAGAATGATGGGGGCTGGGAGGGCTAGTATGCTCTCCTCTATGTCCACCCACTTTTGAAAGCTTTCTTTTACGTAACTTTTTTTACAATGACTTTCTCCTCTTCATACTCTCAAATTAGTACAAAATGAAACTCAATAAAAAAATGCATTAATTACAATTAAGTCTCTTTTTACTTTCATTTTAAAATGACTAAAGCATTCTTCTAAAAGGAATGAATATTAAATCTAGGCCCAGGCATACAAAATTGGGTGGTGGCAGGGAGGTGTCTGTGAATTTATTACAAGTCTTCATTGAGATTAAAAATTGTTCATTCACTTTATTCTCTCATTATATAAAGGCTGATTAGCCAGTTAGATTGGTAATATTTTCTCATCTAAATTACAGACCTAATAATTCCAGATGGGACTGTCTCAAGATTGTTGATGTGTTCATATTGCTTAGTTATGTAATAAACAATGACATTTGTGTTAAGATTCAGTGATTGTCTCCAGGCACCCACAGCTTTCTTTTCCATTGCAAAATGGCCCCACCCTTATTCTGCTTTGAAGTCATTTTAGTCTCTGCCAAGAGTTTTATTGCTCAGCCAGCTCCTCCTCAAGTTTCTAACTTTACATTAGGCATGCTTATCTCCAGTCCATCTGACTGAAAGGGAGTCTGTCACTTGCCCACTAGAGGAGACAAATTCTTACGTGAGACACTAAGGTAGCTTAGTTATCTAATTCCATGAGAGAGAGTAACTGCACTCAAATTATAGACTGACAGGGAGCTGGTATCCCTACAGAGTATCACTAAACTCTTTTGCTATGCTGTGTGAATTACATCATCTCTTCTTCATGAGCACCTTCTGCTGGTAACAACATTCTAGCCCCTAAAGTTGTGTCTCTAAACTACCTTCCTTCCAGTTATAGCATAGCTCCTTATCATTAAAGTGAGACTCTGATGTTTTATGTGCCAGTTACTTGTATTTGGTCTCCACTAAGATCCACATTCTACGTGTCTCTGTCTCAGGAAGCTGACCCTAAGGATTGAATCATTCAGATTCCCACTGTGCCAGGCTTCTGGTTACGCCAAGGGACTACCAGAAGATGGTAAAAGGAGGAAAGGATCAGTATGCTTCCCTTTTCCCTCCTCACTTACTTCAATGCATCCCTTCTTGATGCTCTACTCCTTCAGCATCATCACTATAGCTTCTCTCCTCCAGTTCTTAGATTCTTACTTTGGCAATGTTTCCTTCCCTCCTTGATCCCTCAATCTTGGAGTAAATAATGCCTTCCTACTGATAGTGGTCTCTAGGTGACCTCTTGCATTATTTTAGAACCCTAATCCTACCTCTATAGATAGTCCTTCACTCACATCTTTTCACCAAACTATCTAAAGTAGAATGTGTTACACTCTGGACCATGATAATATACTTTCAATGGATACTGTCTTGAGTTCATATTTACACCCCACCCTATTCACACTAATTATTAAAAATCAGTTGATTTTCATTCAGGTTATGTCTGCCTTTCAGAGTCACAGTTTTGGGGTCACTTTTTCTATAACTGATTTTGATTACTTCTACGTTTCTAATTTTTCTGATCATCAGTATAGCCATAGCTCACTATAATTGAGTGGCTAGTGATGAGGGAATGATTTAGAATGTCTAATTATACTGAAATTAGTGCCTCTGATGAATGGCCAAGAAAAACAGGTGCTCCATTATCTGATCAGTTTGTGAGAACATGTTTGAAATGTTTCAGACTGAAAATACCAAAGACCACAGTGTAGATTAGGAAAGGCAACTAAGAATGATAAAGAATCTAGATTTAGTGGTGTTAATTAAATGGATGAATGGATTAAGCTGATATGGCAATAACTTCCTATCAGTGATTCAGTAAAATAAGCCAAGACTACATTTTTGCTTCAGCTCTTCAGACTGGGTATTTATCTACTTGAACTAACAAAAATCTTAAACTATTATTTATCACCATCCCAAGTTTCACATTTTTAAATTTCTCAAGTTTACTGCAATCACCCTATGAATGCAGTTACCTTGATATATGCAGTTAGATCCCTGGGACATCCTGAAACAACTTACAACCTTCAAGTATATCTCATAAGAACTTGTATGTTTGGGACCTCGGTGTCATGGCAGATCCTACCTGTGTGTCTTCATGAATCACAAGTGAAGATGTTACAACAGAAGCAGCGAACCTAACTGGACTTATCCTAGCAACTTCTACAGTATTGTCAGAATCAATACCTCATCCTGAGTCCGTCCCACTTCCTAAATCACCATTTCTTCTTTGCATATCCTTAGGCAGAAGACCAACTGTGTGTCTTCTATTTCTCTGTATTCATATGTATGCTTCAGTTTAAATATGTCCCCAAAGTTCATGTGCTAAAAACTTAAGGTGGTGGCACTGGGAGGTAACTTCTTGTTAGGCCCTCATAAATGGATTAATGCCATTATGGTAAGGGTATGTTGGTAATGAGAGTGAGAAAAATGAATTTGGCCCACACTTGCCTTCTCTCTTATGTATTCTCTTCACCCTTCTGCCATGAATGATAGAATAAATAAAAAGACCTTTTTCGGATTTAGCACTCAATCTTTGACATCCCATCTCCAGAACAGTAATAAATCTTTATAAATACTTCAGTCTGTGTTATTCCATGATAGTAACTCAAAGCAGACTAAGGCATTGGTAATAAACTCTTCCTATATACTACTGTTCATTGGATGTCAATCATATTCAATCTGTCAGCAGCATAAATCCATATCAGATAGGGTTCACTGCATTCTCTGTTGGGTATTTCTTACATACACAGCCCAGAGTAGTATACATGAGCTATTATTTGTATCCTATACATATACCTACATCTATAACTTTATCTCCACAGAACTTCAGTATAGAACCAGCTTCTTCATTATCTCCATTCCTTCTTGTCAATAGTTCAATATTTTTCTTCCCCAAACCATATGAGTGCATTAAAAAATTACTCATCCAAGTAAATCTTTTCAATAATTATTTATTAGATTCTCTGTGGAAAGGTAAATAAAACTGAGTCTAATATGATATTGAAAGTCAAATGATAAAAATCTTCTTGTGATTGGAGATCTAGAAAATTATGACACCAGAATCCAGAATCAATCTGTTGAGTAAAAAAAACTCATACATTTAGGGAAAAATATCAGTGACTAGGGGACTAAACTTTATGAAAGCAGAATTTAGCCAAGGCACAGAAGTTTTTGCTCGGTTGGGGTTTGTTTTGTTTTGTTTTTATGGAGAAAATATTAGAAGTAGAGATATAGGAACTCAAAAGCATAGGACATAGATATAAAATTGTCTATTGCCTAGACATAAACATAGACAGGAGTAATATGAGTAATGTGTCTCAAAGATGATTTTTACATTACTTTTAATTTATTTATATGTGTATATGTGTGGGCACATGCATGAGAATGCAGGTACCTGTTCAGCAGCAGAGAAGGTCAGATCCCCCAGAGTTAGGTTTAAAGGTGGTTATAATAAGCTGCCCACCATGGATGCTGGAAACCAAACTCTAGTCCTCTGCAAGGGCAATACATGTTCTTAACCACTGAGTCATCCCTCCAATATCATGGCTTTTGAAAGAAAAAAAATCAGAATAAAACAAAATTCATTTCTATAGCCAAATGAATTCTACAGGATTATTATACAGGAAATTATACAGGAAAGTGAGGCAGTAAGTAAAATGAAGTCACTCAAAGTGGGAAAGGACATTCCCTGCCAGGATGACAGTGAGAGCCAAACTGGTATTTTTTCAGCAGCTCTATTAAGATGTTCATTACAAGGTGACAAATTTAAAGATGAAGTCAGGAGAAGGTGGAGAGTCCACATATTTATCTTTTCTTAGCATGGACAAGAAGGTGCTGGCTTCTGTAAATATATTGAACCTTTGAAAGACCAGCCCAAGCATTACATCTTCAAAAAAGTCTGAGACACAATATTTAGCCATGGAGACATGCAAGAAAAACAAAACAAAACAAAACAAAACAAAAACAACAACAACAACAAAAAATCTCAATAAAATTTATGTGTCCTGGCTTCTCTGGTAAATCAAAGAATAACAATTGCACAAGTTAAAAGGGCAGTAGTATTCTTAGAGGTGGGCTATCTCAACCTCTCCAATTTGCAGAGATAGAATTAAACCTAAAGAAATTCAGAGCCACAGCCAGACCCCAAGCACTCCTAAGCACCAAGTCAGTACCAGATAGATCTCCATATGCGTGAGTTCTGACTTCACTGTTCTTTCTGATGCATGGAGTGTCTGCTTCTTACAGAAGATTTGGGGAATAAGGTAAGATTCTGTGTAGGAAACCTCTGAATGCTGCTTAATGGAACAACTGTAAGAAAATCTTTATGAAAATGTTTAAAAACCAGAAATCACTGGTTCAAGTTCAATATAATAGAGAGACTTATTTATAAAACATTATCTGAATATTTTTATAGTAGTAGAGTTTATTTTTCCACAGATTTTCGTTAACAAATCATCAGGTAGTTTAAAATACAGAAGTATCCTAACAATATAAGAAACTTCAAACCAAGATTTGATATTCAGGATGACGTCTGTCCATTTGAGGCTCACATATTTCACTCTCATCACAGAAGTTGCTTCTCAAGGAGCCACATTGTCTTCCAGACCCTCCCACAGCATCTACATTCCAACACAGGCTTGACCTCAGCCAGCAGCACGCAGTCCAGACATTCTGTAGTACTATCTCTTGCTCTAATTGTACTGACTTTCACAAACACGGTTAAAATTTACATCTCAGTCACTTCAGATACACTCACCCATCTGTGTAGACAGAAGAGGGTAGAAATGGAAAGAGTGCTCTAAATGCAAAGAGATCTCAAACATTCACAAAAAGTCTTTGTTCAAAGGAGCTGTGAGAAAACTAGGAAGGAAAAACCATGCAAACGGATAATAAACAAGTCTTTTTTAAAACGCAGTGTGTGTTGTAAGGCGCTGGGGAGCTTTGTTACAGTAATAACCTAAGATTTAGAGCCTTATGTTCAATTATCATTAGGATCTATTTATCTTCTACAAAATTTGTCTGGCTAACATTTTTATTTTATTTCCCTTTGAAATTTTAGGAATCCTGGAGCAATAACTAAAATAACCAAAGCATGAACTAACAATAAATAGGCTTGTGTGATAATCTACCATGAAATTTCACTGGATTTACTACAAATGAAAAATAAAGATGTCAATGTAGCATCATTACAGCATGAAGCAATACATGTAAGTGCTTAAAGAGAAAAACTGATGCATTCATGCATCTGAGTTACTGTCACTCTAGGACCGAATGAAACGGAGAAGGAGATGAATGCACAATACAGTCGACTGCATCAAGTGAAATGGAATGAGAAGCACTTTAATTGGATAAAATTTAAGAGCTGAATTACAAATGACACACAAATAAACAGCTCTAAATAATGTTTTTCCAGTTAAATAATGACTTTAATACAACAGATGAAAATGTAGGCTGTGTTGTTTTTTCTGGCTGTCAGAATCTCATTAGCATTTCAATTTAAATTCTGCAAGTGCACTCAAATCTCTCATGTGTACATCTGGCATAACTCAAAACACTGCCTTATTTGTTAAAAAAAATTTAAGACAAATGAACCAATCCCCAATGTCTTCCAGTGATATTCTAATGGATGAGAACAACGTTGCTATTTTAGTGTTGTATAACAACAGGAGACTCCATGTGAAGAAACAGGAAAGATTTAGATGACACTTTCGAAGAAAATTTGTGCTTATGAGAAAATTATGAAAGCATGTCTTCAAATTATCTCATATATAAAATTCACACAGGAACACACACATAAATCTTTAAAACAAACTCGGGAATTAGATTTTCAACAAATATTAATAAGTCAAAAGTTCTCATAAGTAGATATTACTTTGAAATTTTTTGTGGCAAAGATTTCCTACTTTATAATTATAACCACCAAAAAGGAAAAGTATAGGGAAAATTCTTAAAATCATCTAGAACATCAACAGCTGTAGATCAATAGTGAATTTAAAACTTTCACAGAAGTATTTTCAATCTGTGTATTCCCATAGTTTTAGCTCAGAATTCTGAGTCTTCTACAGGAATCAGAAATTTGAAGTCTTACCATACATTACAGATGGTTGAGATACAAGTAACCCAGGCAAGCTTAAGCTGAGATCCTTTAGGCTGATAATAAAGTTCTTCATAATCTAGATTTATTGTAATTTTTAATCCTCGTCAGGATGAAATAACCAGTTTGGTCAACCAAATCTCACTGTGACTATCTTGGGTTAGTGATAAGTATCAAAGATTGACCAATATCAAAGTCATAAATGCTGCCTATTACCATGAGGAAACCCACAAGCTAAAACCTAGCTCAGTACAGATAGATGACATGAAGGATCAACAAGAGCTCACAACCAGTGTGATTTCTAAGTGTCAAGCACACCAACAGGGAGGAACTGCATAGAGAGACAAAATTAGCTTTAAACTATCAAACCAACAATTATCTCTGCACTGTTGTTGGTATTCAAGAAACCTTCTATTCTCATTCTCAAGTAAAGGGGCATAAATTAGGACTTTCACTTCAATACTGACCAAAAGCACAAAGATAAACCAATGTGAATGTAACAGAAACATTGAAATAAGATATATGAAAGAAATAAATTTTCACTGTTTTATAGAGGCTTTATTGCTTTGTTGTTGTTGTTCTAGGACAGAGAGAAAACCCAAAAGCCTGAACAGAAACTCAGGTAATACTGCTGACTGTATATATAATTTTTTTAAAAATGTAGTTAAATAATAAAATTAGCCCACACCCCAGATGATATTATCTTAATCACATTGAATTTTACACACATACACAACACACACATGTATGTATGTATGTATGTACGTATGTGTATGTATATACATGCTGTTCTACTTAAGCAATAGCTGGTATGGAAACGGCTATGCAATGTTCCCCACATAAAATATGCCCCAACAATAAATCTGAAGTGCACAAAAATATTTATATTATAAACAGAAGATTTAGCTTCTAAAATGTGCTCTCCACACTAAACTTGGGGTCATTAGCTTCCATCCAAATGGTGAGACTTAGTTACAATAAGTTGCGAACCTCCATCTTTCTTTTTTCCTGGTCAGGACAGCTACTAACCTACTCCATAACACCGGTTGATAATATAAGAAAGAGATTAAAAATGGTGATTTGGTTCAGAGCAAGAAGGTGACTTAGTAGTAGAAAATTAGTAGTCACCAGATTCTGGGAAGAAGATAACAGAAAACCATTTATTGGGGGCAGTTTCAGCTTGAGATGGTGAGAGAGTTCTATACAGATGTGGTATAGTTGCATAACAAGTATCCTGTATTATTCATTAAGTGAGTAGAATAATAAATTTTATTATGTATGTTTTGTGAAAATTTATTTAAAAGAATAAAATATCTGGTTTGGGCATCCTCAACACGTCAAAGGAGAATGTCCAAAAAAAAAAAAAAAGGCAGACAAGGGTGCTGTGTGAAATTATGTTCTTGTACATTGTAAATATTTATCCCTAATTGGACAGAAGGCAGAAAGGAGGTATAGACAATGCTACCCAACCAAGAAAATTCTGGAAAGTGGGAGAGTAGAGCAGAGATGCCAGGAAGACATATAGGAAGATAGATGAGAATGCTGCTCTGAGAAAAGGTACAGAGCCAGGTGCCTAGTCATGGATTAATTTAAGAATAAGAATTAGCAAGTAATATGCCTGACCCATAGGCCAATCTGCATGTAATTAACATAAGACTTCGTGTGATTATTTGGAACTGCTGGTCCAGATCACAGGGCTAGGCCAGGCCAGAAACTTCATATTACACAAGAGAGAAAATTCATATGCAAACAATATTAAAGAATGACTGAAAACATAAAAAAATTAAAATTAAAAGCATAGGGGCTGCAGAGATGGATCAGCCATTATATATGTCTGTCATTTTTTTGTAGAGGATCATGTTTGATTCCTAGGACCCACGTGGTAGTTTATAACCCTCTGTAACTCCAATCCTGAAGGATCTGGTACCCTCTTCTGACTTTTGTTGGTACCAGACACACACACCGTACACAGACATACATGCAGGTAAAACACTCATACACATCACATAAATAAATTTAAAGTTTTTAAGTAGAAAACATAGCATGGACATGACTCAGAGGCATTAATTACATTCACATTGTTCCAACCACAATTTTTACAGAAGTTTTTCATCAATCTGAATAGAAGTTTTCTTCCAGTTTTTATTAAATTGAATTTTATAAATAAATCCACTTCCAATGACTCCCTGTTTCTCCCTGAATAAAAGAGGCATCCTGATGACTGGGCAGAGTGAAGCTCTCTTTGAATGTCTGAGTTGTACTCTTAAAATAGTTTAAATGAATTTTTAATTTTATATATTCATATATGTTCTCCACAATGGCTAAAATGATCTGAATATAATATAATATTCTATAGGACATAGAAACAAGGTAAGCTAAGCACAGTGAGTGCAGTTGATCAGAACTGACACTTTACCAAACAGTGCAAGGCAGCCACTGGAAGCCACATTGAACCCTGTGACCAATACAGTCTGATCTCAATATCTTCATATGCAAATAAGAATAATAATAAAGCTCATCTTATTCACTATCACTGTCTTAAAACAGAAATACACAGTAAGCAGTATATGAGTACTGATCACAACTTCCATAAGAGAAAACTCTAAGGTAGGTTGGTGCCAATTTAAACACATGCTAAATCTGACAATGTGTTTCCAAAGTACAGAGAAAAGTGAGAAAACACTTTGAACAGGGCAAACAAAATAAAATAAAATAAAATTTGAAGTTTAAGAGATTTATATGGGAAAAAAAGAAAGAAAATGTCTTGAATGCAAAGGTCACCATTTGTTGGTGTTAGGTTTTCCAGGGAGATCATCTTTCATAAATGTAGCTAAACAGAATGAAACCTGTTCAGGATTTAGGGCAGGTTCTTTCAAAAAGCAAAAGTTAGATTCTAGATATCTTTTATGGTTATTGTTTCAAGTATTAAAAAACAAAAAAACAAAAAAAAATTAAGAAATGCACACACAGAATATTGGAGTTGTTGTTTGTTACCCAAACTTTCTCTCTCCCAAAATATAATGGTGCAGCCCAACTAATCTCTCTGGAAATTTCTCTTTCTGTGAGTCACTTCCTCTCCAGAGTCAGACTCCATTAGAGGTTAATGGCATACAGTCAGAGATGAGTCAATGAACCTGTAGGAACCCAAAAGAGGCCATGGGATTAGTAGCCAATATACCCATTTCTGTAAACATTTTTAGAAACATGTTTGCATGTTCTCATTAACTGCTTGGGCAATGGAAAAGGGGGGAAATTATGTTTTACAATTTCTGATCTAGACACTAAGAACACTGGTCTCTGGAGCTGGAAATATGCTAGATGAGAAAGGTACTTGCTCCACAAGTATGAGGACCTGAGCTCTGGTTCTCTGTACTCATGAACTTCATGGCCATCCCTGTAACTCCAATCCTGAAGTAGCTGGAAGAAGCCAGTTAAACCAGGGAGTTCCAGGTTCAGTAATAGCTCCTGTCTAAAGGAAATAAGACAGAAAGTGATACATGGGGCACTGGCATCCTCTTCTGGGCTTCACATGCCAGTATGTGGGCATCTTCACCTACATAAACACATTCTTTCACACACACACACACACACACACACACACACACATGCCACATGCACATATACATACAGAAAGCACTTGGTAGCATCTCTGAACTCTTGGAATACAGAGATATATAAAAAGTAAAAGATACTTTGTTAGAGGGAGATGAGAGAAAGATCTGGAAAGGCTCTATGGCTACATGAAAAGAAAAACTACCCCTCCCCCATGCACTACTGTCTCAACTGTGGCCTACCTAAAGTCACAACAAAAGAAATACCCACTTGGGACCTTCAAAAAGCACAAAACAAACAAAAAGGATCAATGTGGATATTGTTTGTTTTTTACTTTGTAAATAATTCTAGATTTAAATTTGAAATAATACAATATCCTCTTTATCTAACTTCCCCCAATGTTAATTTATATAACCAAAGTACAATTATCAGAGGCAGAAATTATGATTGTATCAATATGTTGAACTAAACACTTAGTGACTTAAAGTAAGGCTGTACTTGCATATGGAGGTCACATGTATGAATGAGGACTGTGAAAAAAATCTGGCAACAGTAAAAGGTTTCTGAATGCACAGTGACCAAAAAGCAATATAGAATCAAATTCAGTATGAAGTCACAAGCTTCGGACACGATTCTCCCTGTTCTAAAACACACAGCTTTACTTCAGCCTTCGCTCTAAGTATGCACACTCACACTTTGCAAAGTATATGTTGGAATGCCATCTAAGATACTTCATCTCAGATTCAAGGCTAATCCATGTTACAAACTGCAGGGTTTACTGCACATACAAAGCTGTGTATTCTTACAGAAATGATGTTTTAATTATGAAAATTGACTTTTAGGTTTTCTATCTTCATTCCTCAGTGTGATTTATTGTTTTAGAATGTTTTTCAAAAGCTGCTGTCTGAGTTGCTGCATCAAGTGTCATTTTTTAAAAAAATGGTGAATGAATTTTGGTATGAGAATAGAGTGGAATTTCCAACAATTTTTGAAATGGTCCCAAACATACTTCTGCCATTTTGTACTATGTACTTATATGAAGGGATAGACTCAGCTTTGATGCATATAAAATCAGGTATCAATTAAATCTGAAAAACACTGGAGATGTTGAATATTCTACAGTCAAATATTCAACTAAGACTTATTATGTAAAAAGAAACAGGCACGTTCACCTCAGTATTTTGTACAGTTGTTTTTGTCTCTAGCAAATGCTAAAAGTATACACCAAAGAACTGTTTTAAAATACATTTATGATTTATGTTCAATCTGTATCATGTTGCTCACCCTCTGTGAAGGGTCATGTAAGTTCTTGGGTACAAATGACTTGTTAAGAAGCCTGAATTTGAATAAGCATGGTGGTATATGCCTTTAATCCCAGCACTCATAAGGTAGAGCTAAGTGGATCTTGGTGAGTTTAAGGTCAGCCTGGTCTATACAGTAAGTTTCAGGAACGCCAGCACTGTTACAAAGAGAAACCCTGTCTCTAAAAACAAAAAATTAAAAATTAAAAAAGAAGCCCTGAACTAACTATAAATATGTCAAATTTTATGTTTTATTCCTAGTATCTCATTCCAGAATCCAAAGTAGGAATTTATTACACTATCTTTTTTTTCTTAGTGACCTGCAACATGTGACAGTTATACAGAATTTTTGTGGTGGTATGCTATATATTTAATAAAACCAGCCTGAAATATAAGAGAAAAGATCTACCCACAGTCAACCCAGGAGGATCAGAGAGTGGTAGCTCACACCTATAATCCCAGCACGGAGAAAGAGGTGGTGACCTATGCCTTTAATCCCAGCAGATCCGAATTTGAGGCTAGCTTGGTTTACAAAGGGAGTTCCAGACTTCCAGGCAGGAAGTGGTGGTGCCAGGCCTTTAATCCCATAACTCCAGAGACAGAGATCTTTCTGTGTTTCTGTGAGTTCAAGGCTAACTACCAAATAGAAGTAGCCCATGCCTTTGATCTTAACCTGGATGTAAAACAACTGGGGAAGGAGGAATTTAAGGCAGACATAGAAAGACAGATGAGGCAGTAGAAGCAACAAGGAGCAAGGCTGAGGAAGCTGGAAGACAGCTGGGTGAGATTTGACTGTGGTGTTTCCTCTCTTTGATATTTCAGCCTTTTCCCGATATCTGGCTTTGAGTTTCCTTTATTACAACCAGAATTCATGCAACACTTGGTGCCCAATATGGGGCAAATATACCCACATAAAGCTATAGAAAGCTTAAAAACAGTCTAGAGCACAGAAACAAAGCCAAAAGCAGCTTCCAAGTTGTGTCTCTCAATTGGGCTGTGGTAAAAAGACTGAGTGATGTATGAGTTTAAATTACAAAATGGTGTGTTTGTTGCATGCTGAACAAGGCCAGTTCCTGAGCCTCAATGTAAGCAAGAAGCTTTATATCATGTATTTAAGGTTTCTGTTAATAAGGACAAAAAGGGAACAGAGTCCAAGATGGCTTCTTAGTGGGTTTTTTTTTTTTTTTTTTTTTTTTTTTTTTTTTTTTTTTTTTTTTTTTTTTTGGATCAGTTCTGTTTGCTGGAGGCAAGCAGAGGTTTGGCTTTCTTAAGAGATCCTTCCTGATTCTGCCTTAGAGACAAAACAATTGTGAGTCTTTTAAGAGGCACTGCTGCCAAATACTTAAATGGAGTTCATGAGCATTAGACGGCAGTGCTTTACTTGGTGATTATATGGACCCTAAAGTTTCCCAGAGTGGTAATTGTGGGTTCTACCAATACTTCAGCTAAAAAGATAAATTCTATGAAGCTAGACCAGGAGCTGGGTGGAACCAGCCAGCCATCCTAGTCAAGCCTTTAATCCTTAGCCACAATTTAACAGACTAAAGGTGTAGACAAAGCCCTTAAAAAGATATCCACATATCCAACTATACATATAAATGTGCATATATAGGGAAAGTTCACACTAATAGCTTTGATTTTCATTTATTACAAGGTATATTACAGTCTAACTTCTTTTCTAAACTATAACTTCTTTTTCAATAGAAACCAAGTTGTCATTATCTACTGTGGTGATATATTGTACCATCAGTAAAAATAGTCTGGAATATCATGAAGGCCAGGGAATGGTGACCCATGTCTTTAATCCCATCACTTAGGAGGGCAGAGATATGGCTAAATCTGTGTGTGCCTAACAGTTCGAGGCAGTAGTGGCACAGGCCTTTAATCCTAGCTCTAGGAATGTTGAACCAAAGTAAGATAGCTAGGCAGAAGGAGAGATAGGAGTTCTCAGCTGAGGACAAAGAGGTTTGATATCAGAAGATTCATAGTCAGGACTGAGGAGTTGGCTGGATAAGAAATGGCTGTGGTTTGTTTCTTGTCTCTCTGATATTTCAACTTTTCTCCAATATCTGACTCAGAATCTTTATTATAATACCCAATAAAATTTGTTCAATAATCTACAATCCTTTACTTATTTGCTCAGCCCTAGAATACATATGAGGTAGTTACAGAATAGCTAACTGGTATGGTTAGCTTATCAAGACCCATACTTAATAAAAAATAGTCTAGTATTTGTTCACTACAGTCAAAACTAAAGATGCTCAATATGAGTTCTTTTGGTTCCCGTCCCCTTCCGTTTGTTTATTTGACTCACGTGTAATACAGGTAGCTTCATTTGTCATCACGTATATTCATTTCATATCTACCTTACACACAATCCTGGTTAATTCTTTAAGTAAAGCAATACAAAAGCTAAAAACTGAATACTTGCCTTTCTACTCCGGTTATAGCCTCTGTTCTTTCCACCACATTTATTATTCCCTCTAGGTAACTAATTAACTCTAGTTTAGATTCATCTCCCCTGCATGTCTTTAGGTGGCTTATTTGTTTGTTTAGGTTTGGGGGCTAGTTTTTTGGTGTTAGAACATTGTGCTCTAGTCCTTGTGCATGTTAGATAAATACTCTACTACTGAGCAACAACCATAGCCCTTACTTTATGTTTTATTCAAAAGAGGAGAAAACAAATGTTTTTTTTTTCTTATTTCTTACATTATGAGTACTGCCTTAGACATACATTCTTATATCTTTTTTTTTTGGCATTTTTCTCTAACAGAATTGAATAGAAATAATTTCAAGGAAGTTCAAAGATATCTCTTCATCAGCACCTCCCATGTTCTACTGGGTAGATAGAAAACATCACCATTTAAACACATAAACACACTCTGTAGTTTGGCTGTTACTAGTATTTTACAATTATAGAAATCATCTTTTGTGCATATTTTCATAAATGAGAACTTTCAAGAGTTTGAAAGATGGTGTGACACATTCTTAGAAGAGGGATTTCTTAGTAAGAAGGTAAACAAGTGTTTCTTTGAGTACTTAGCAGCTTTCCCTCCTAAGTGCTAGTTGGTTTGAATTTCTACAATAATCAGTATTTCCCTTCAGACTCACCTGTAAAATTTATCATTTTTACATTGCCATTTTAAAGATTGAAGAACACCATTTAATTATTTTACATAAATATATGACTATTAGTAAGTCCAGTAAGCATTTGTCATGTGTGAGATCAGTTTTACCTCTTCTGATGAATGTCCATGTCTTTATCTTTTTCTACAGACTTTTTAGTGTTTTCTTTTTATTTCCTTTTCTTTGTAGTACTGAGAATCAGTCTGTAAATCTAGCCAGGCAAAATCAAGATCTCAACCAGTGAATTAAACCACAACCTCGCCCTCCCCTGTCTCTTCTTCTTTTCTCTTATGTGATTCTTCCTCTCCCGCTCCCTCCCTTATTTGTCTTGGTCTTTCTGCCCTGAATAACACCATACCCAGTTTGTACTTTGGATTTGTGTTATTTAGATATTAAAGATATCAGCTTCTGTCTGTGGTAGATTGTAACATGAGGTTAAGGGCTTGTTTTATGGCTTAGACTTGTCTGCTCCTGCTTATTTGGACTAATAATCTTAAACACACATGTTTATACAAATTTTATCTTGTTTGGCCTATGGCTTAGGCATATTGTTAGTGCTTTTTATTTTAATTTAATTTTATTAATTTGTTTTGTTATGTGGTTTGTAGCTTATTTGTGTTTTTTTATATATTGATTTTGGGGTGGTTGGATTGTTTTTTATTTGATTTTGGTTTTTTATTTATGTTTTTATTTTATGATGTTTGATACGGACATCATTATTTCTAGTATAGAGAAAGATATTTTTATATATTTCTCTGTTTAATTAAAAAGGAAGGTTTTAATTTTAATATAGTAAAATTATATATAATAAAATAGTTAATAAGTAAAAATTATAGTTGTAAGATTTAATTTGTATTTAACAAAATCAAAGAAAATATCTTATTTATTTTATTTTTGTGATTTTAAAGTTTTATATTTAATATATTTTTTTAAATAACTAAAGAAAAGTATTTATAATTATTTAATTTTTAGTTATATTAAAGACTATGTAAGGATATAATATTATTTGAGTAAATGGGAAGTGTAAGCAACTTTTAAAATTTATAAATGACAGAGATGACATTTGTCTATTTTGACAGTATTTTTTGTAACGTTGGGGAATTTATTTTTAGTTTATAGGCTTAGAGTCTTTGGCATATTTTTTACTGAAGCAGGAAATTTGAAGGACTATCTTGTTCATTTTGGAATAGTTTGTTATTTGTTTTTGTGTGTATTTTGAAGATTTGGCCAGTTTTTTTGTAAAGTAAGAACTTGAAGGACTATTTGGCTTGTTTTGCCAAAGTTTAGAGGTTATATTTTTATGGAACTTGTATGTTTGGTTTACATATTATATTGTTAAGTAGTTAATATAAGAATAGTTTTTTTGTCTAGTGAAATATTATATGAAGATTTTTTAATGTTTATTATTTTTTTAAGTAGATTGTTGTTGTCAGGAGCAGACTTGTCTTATTGTCCAGGAAATTTTAAGTTTTTAAAATATTTTAAATGTTATATTTTGTAGGTCTTTGAAGTATTTGAAGATTATTTATTTAACTGAAATATATTTTTGTATATTAAAACATTTCATTAATATGACTATATTTTTGGTTATTATAGATGACTATTAATCTGTTTTTAATTATATATTATAATTTTAAAGGAATTTTATAAGCATAATATCTTAAACAAGAGTATAAATATACATAGTATAATAAAATTGACCTTAAATTTGTATTAATAAATTAAAATCTATATTAATGTAAAATATTTTGAGATTAACAGTTGATTTTTGGATTAAAGTAAATTTAACAATCTACATTTTAAAAAATAGTCTGAATATTTTCTTGTACTTTATCTTTTATGAAGTGCTGACTATAAAAATTTTCTATACAGTCAACTTTATCAATCTTTTCCATTTTTGCCTTTAAATTCTGCATAGGTTTAAAATTACCACATATTATCTTTCAGGGCTTATGTTTATGTGTATGCACACCCATAGTTCTGTTGTTATTATTGTTTTACATTTAGAACCTGAAGCCATTATTCTGAGGTATAATATATTATATAAGGTATCTTTTCCTGAATGGCCACCCAATTGTTCCAGCACTGTTTATTAAGATGTCTAGGGCAGGCATTTGAGAACCTATATTTTTTCATACACTAAATTTCTGCATGTATTTGCATAGACATTTTATCCTATTTTAATGACTCACTGGTAAATCCAGGTTTGAATGTTACCTGGTTTAATCAAATAGAGTACAGTGGAAGTCTACTTGTCAGCCCTACTCAGGAGTGTTTACATTTTTTCCTGATATCAGTATCTTTACGGCTATTCTTAAGGATTCTTTAATCTTCCTCGTTATAACAGGAATTGTCACTAATTCAAGCAGCTACATTTAGAAATGTTCTGTTATCCAACACTGATAGATGAACTGTGAAAACTCTATGTCTAACTATCAAACATTAGTCAGAAACTTGACTGAGCTGCTTCCAAAAAAGGGAAATAAAAGAACTGGATTAAGTGCTTCAGAAACAAGACAGTATTAAAGATGCTTCCACTCAAAGGTATAGATTTTAAGAGTTAACAGGGAAAATAAAATGCTCTAAAAACATAACATTAGTTGTTCAAGCTATTTTTGCAGAGGAAACAGAAAAATAAAATCCAGAGAAAAGAAATTCCAGATGACAGGAGTTTGCTGTCACATAGCACAATGGAAAAATGATAACTGAAGATTTAGAAAAGTTCTTTCTGTTCTATCAATGCCAGATTTTAGCAACTCCAGTGAGCACATTCAGCTTTGTGTATTTGTAGAAGTTATCATGAAAAGGTCATCACCTTATTTGCACAAACACATTATTATGTAAAACTAAGTAGTTGAAGAGTCGCACATATTTAGTTCAAACCCTTTGCCATCTGTTGCGTGTGTGTTTCATGCATTTTAATGATTTGGGAGACTTGCAGGAGCTCTACATTTGAAAATGCCTTCTGTCACCAAAGAATATCTCACAGTCCTATGATTCACTATAATGTATTCAATAAACTAATAACTGGTGAGAAGAGCAGACTCATGTTTGATTCCCTCTGGACTCATTAATTTAGGTGCTGCGTCGAGGAACCTACAATTAAACTTAGCTTGCAAATATGATGAGAAAATTGGATGATCTTTATGGAAACATGCCTCCACAGTCCCTCCTGAACCTGGAAAATGTGTGCTTAGTATAAAAAGGAAAATCATCAAATACTAAAGCAATAAGATAAAAATCTTACTTGCCTATATAATATGAAAATGGTAGTGTCATCCACTAAATGTCCAGATCCTTGATGTTACCTAACAAATGTCCTGTAATGGGGAACACACTGTATAAGTATCCTTCACACCTTGGCCTTAGGGTACAGCCCCTGTGTGTGGCCTTGGAGCCAGCTTAAGATTTGGGATACATGTGGTAGAGATTTTTGGCCTGTTTGGCTTATGGTTTAGACTTTTTTGTAGTTTTCTTGTTATTTAGTTTTAAATAATTATATGAAGACTTATATTAATTATATGTTATTTGGCCTATGGCTTAGGTATATTGTTAATTTTTATATTTTAATGTAATTTATTTTGTCATGTAGCCTGTGACTTATTTATTTATTTTTTATATCTTGTTTTGAGGTGACTGGATTGTGGGTTTATTATTTTTTCCTTTTTTTAAATATTTATGTTTATTATTTTTTAAGGTGCCCTGCCATAGGCCCAAATTCTCTCCTCTCCCCTCCTGTCTTCCCCCTCCACTCTCTCGCTCACCCTTGGATGGGAAAGACTGAAACTGGAAGCATGAAGCCACCCAGAATCAGTCCAGCCTCCCAGGAACATCACAAGACTGTATTTGCCATTTTGTATCAATGAGTTGTTTTCAATAGAACCATTTAATAAACATCTTTTTCAGTCATTGTGATTTTCTCATATTAATGCGCAATGTCTACTTGGTTATTTTCAATCACAATTTGAAGAAGTTACTATAGATTTCCCAAACACGTTAATTATATAAACCAAACTCAATAATATACTTTCACTAGGGATTTTCAGAGAAGCCTAGCTGAACTAGAAGCAGGAAGTCATACAAGTCAGTATGCTTTTCCTTGTAGGAAGGTCCAACTTCAGTTTCTTCTAGTTTTCCTGTCTCAAGCAGGGAGGAAGAAACAGAAGGCATATGTAATAAATACAGATGAAGGAAAACTAGCTAGCATTAAAAAAAAAAAAAAAAAAAAAGAGACCAATTATAAGACATCAGGACATTTCCCTCCCCTAATACTATCCTAACCTGTCAACCAGGCTCCAGTCCACCATCTGTGGATCACAACTATACGTCTCAATAACAGACTCTATCTAGGAAGGAATCTTTAGGGAAGCCCAAAGAGAACAAGATAACAAAAACAGAGGTAGCTAAAGAAGTTCTAGCTTCAGACACTTATCAGCTACAGCAACTAGTAAACACAACCTAACTCCAAACTAAGTAAATTCTCAGTTAAGACCTATCTAATTCAGTTTCTTTTACTTGACATTATGAGTTTTAACCATAAATTTACAAAATGTTAAAATTTGAAACCCAGTCCAAAAAGACAAATGCAGCATCAGCACTTGACATGAATGTCGCTGACATTTTTAAACTATTAGAGTAGAAATGTAAAGTAATATTAAAATGTTAAAAATCTCAAGGAAAATCCAGATAATATGAAAAGAAGCATAATCAATATAATCTGAGATACAAGCTACAGGAAAGAATCAAAAAGTAGTGTTTGAGATTATAAAATTTCCTCTGCAAGAGAAAAAAAGAATTTATTTACATGCTCATCAACAAGGGGGCATACTCACTAAAAGAATGAATGAGGTGTAATATATGTCATCACACACCCCAAGCTAAAACACAATAGTAAAAATTAATTTCGAAAGTTAAAATGATATTCAAGAACTGTAATACAATTACAGAGAACAAAGAACTTACTATGCAAAGAAGAGAAGCAGTGTCACTTCCTGCAGGGACACAACAAATGGTGGGTCCTCAAAGAGCTACATGTATATTAGCATATCACCCTAAATGTCACTTCAGAGCGTAAACTCAAAAGAAGTAGAAGAGGAATCTCATCTTGCATGCACCACACACCTGTAACACCAGCCCTTAGGAGGCAGAAGGCTTGGGCACAAGTTAGAAGCCAGTCTGCTCTAGTAAGTTCCAGTCAACAGACTGAGCCCCTACAACAACAACAACAAAGCCACCCACAAGCAAAGAGGCTCTCAAAGGTATTCTTCACACCCATTCTCGTAACAACACTATAAGTGAGCCAAGAGATAGAAGTAAAAGATGTGTTCACCAATAAATTAGCAGATACATATGCTATATGGAGTAATAAAATGCTACTCACATTTACAAAGGGAACACATTCTGACATATGACATAATATAAATGACCTTGAAGACATTATGCTTAGTAAAATTAATGAGAGAAATGCAGAAATCCTAAACACAGAGTTCCATTTATACCAGGTACACAAAAGAGTTATATTCACAGAAGTTGAAAAGCAAAGTAGCTGTGGCACTGGGGACTTTTGAAGTATAAAAGGCTATGATACTGTGATGGTACATATGTTAAGATTATAACACTATTTTTTCCAATAGTTCACAGAATTGCACAGCACAAAGAACAAACCCCCCAAGTAAACAATGGGCTTTCATTAATATTAGCATATAATTATTGTATCATCAATTATAACAAACTGCATATGAAAAAAATGTTTCTGGGTTTGTGTATGAAGAAAAGCATTCATTTTTTTCTACAAACTTAAAACTGTTCTACAAAATATACTCCATTAATAAGAAAATATATTCACTATTTTCTTTCCTTAAATACTTCCTTTTTTCAAAGATAAACTCTTTCTGTGGCCTCTAATTTGCAATCCTTTTGTTTCTGCCTTCCAAGTACTATGATTACGGGCATGCACCATCATACTTAACTAAATACCTGACTCAGAGTATGTTACAGGGATTCTAAGAAAATTAATAAACAAAAACTATAGGTTCAAATAGGCTAACTTCATGTTTGAAAAAACAATATCTTGAAGAGGAATAAGAAAAAAAGTCTGAAAGACTGCAAGCCTGCATGAACAGCTGCTTTTGAAAGCTCAAGAACTGGAGCCTAAACCACAGATAACAGGGAGGACAAAGGGAAAGGCTTGGATTCCAGGCTAGTGAGTCTAGACGGTAACTATGGCTGAGATAAAGCACTAGACTAGCTTAGAATAAATTATTGTGATGAGTAAGCAGTTGTATGCAGCTCATGGTAGACCAGAAAAATAGGACAGTTCCACTGCTATAAGAAAACTGAGTACGGACTGATGGGACAGTAACTAAATTGAGATGACAATGAGAATAGAAATAATACAGATCCAGTCACATACCCCAATAAACAGTCGGAAACCAGAAAGAAAAACTTAACCATGAGTCTAATTTCAGAAGCTAGGGAAAATAGATGTAAATATTAGTTTTTTTTTTTTTTAGAAACGTTGAATTTTCACCTGTATGTTAGATCTGTTGATAATGTTGGCTTTGAGTTCATTTATGAATTTAAAATAGAGGGAAATAATCTAAAAGCAGACTTTTGAAGTTCTGAAAAGATGCTACTCTTTTAGAAGAAGACTGTCTACAGAGGGACAAATGTGAGGCTAACTAATAATTAGAAATGCCAATTAGAGCCCAGACAGAGGAAGATAGCAAGAAAGCACATGGGCGCATGATGCACACGTGTGGCCTGTGCATTCACAGAGTCATCATCGAAGCCAAGGAAAATGTGGTGCTCTCTTCCACGAGATCACAGAAATCTTCCCCGTTATCCACACCCTCACCACAAGGCTTTACAAAGTCTTTTGTTTTCTCTTATACAAATGATATAAGGCCTCTATAAACAATCAGTGAGACTTGCATTTTACCATTTATTTACAATAAACCATTTACTATTGATGCATCATTCAGTAATAAACAAAAATGGAAAAAAAAGAATCTATGTCTTGATTCAAAAACAAAACTGTGCTACTCTCTTTGAAGGCTATTCTCTGTCATACCTCAGTAAGTAAGCATCAGAAATAAAAATCTAGAACTTAATAACCTTGCAGAGAAAAGAAGCCTGTAGAGCCAGACAAGCAGCATAACTGGACTAATAATTTGAAATTCCCAATTCCAATACATAACTACAGGAGTTCTACTCATCTAGAAAACATCTGCTCATGGATCCATTGACTAGCTACAATGCATGGATCATAAAAAGACAGGTATGAAAAAGCAACATCCCTGCTATTCAACATACTCCTGTCATTATCTAAGGCATATTATATTGGAGTACTGAAAAGAGTGTAGAAGCTATCAGTTATTTAAAGATGCCTAATTTAGACATCAGTCAAATAGAAGGTATAATTGGTAAAGAAGTATAAGTCTGGCATATCTTTCTCTAAGAATCTGTGAAGAAACTCTTAGCATAAATAGTGGCGTTGATGCTATTTCATTTTTTCTAATCATCTGTTGTAGCTTAATTAGGCTAAATCTGAGAATTAGTCACCCTGATCATGTCTTAAATACCAATTTCTTTGAAGAAATGGAGCATAAAAAGCATAAACTAACATTATAGTAAAGTTAAAGAGAATTCAGTATCACTCGGAATCCATGCCTCAACAACTTTGGTAGGAGAATTGTGATAATAAGTAAAATATTGAACTGCTGAATTCAAGATTCAAAATCTCGCAGGATAAAAAACCATCTGTTCATGATGACCCTTATAAAGAATTACACCAGCTTTTGCACAGTAGTTTCATTGAACCAAGTTTTGGACCCTACCTCTTAGAAGTTGGCATTCAGCAATTTCAACTATTATAGTACTATCCAGTTTTTTTTTTTTTTTTAAAAAAAAAGTAGTTTCAGGAAACCAGATATTATAGAAATATTTATTTTAACTTGGATGGCAATTACATGATGTCTTACATAGAAAGCAACCTGAAATATAAAAATTAGTGAAACAAAAAATGGAAAAGAAATACAAGTGTTAAAACTTAACAAGCTGAACTTTTTGAATGCTATAAATTATTAGACTTGCCACTAATGATAAAAATTGATATGAAATTAATAATGGCATTTACAGGTTATCAATGTGAATAATGCCACTGTAGATACAAGAACCAATTTCTGTTCTGGCTATTAAGCTAATAATAAAGAGAAAATAAAAATAAAGGGGATTGAAAATCCAGAAAATATAAATAAAAATATCAATGCGCTCTAGTTAAGAAATCCTATAAATAAAAATAAACTTGAAAAGGCATCTTAAGAAAGCCAAAGGGGTAACACATTTATTAAAGTATTTTTTTGCTTATGTTAGGGGATGCAATAAAAATTTAGCAAAGTTTGTAGCAAAACCACCAATAGTTTTCAGGAAAATTTGAAATTCTGACTATATGTGAGAAAAAGATGTAACCATTTATCAAAACAGGATATTTTTAAAAGGTCACTAAAATTCAGACATTGACATAAAAGTTGTAAATTAGACAGTAAAATTTAAAATTAGAATGCAGATATGTTCAGATAATAGAAAAAATTTAAAGACCTCATATTATATTATTATATTAATACCAATTAATTATTATATTAATGTTGTTTTCCTCAATACTAGAAAAGGGCATTATGGATTTTAAAAGATTTAAAAATTAATCTGACAGGAGTGTTAATAAAGTGTAGTGATAAAAAGTACTAAACAGACTACAGAATCTCTCATCTAAAGATTCATAGATTTGGGGACACATCCATCTTGACTTGTTGAATGAGCCCAGAATAGAGGCTTATATTAAATTAGATGAAAACTGACATTCCTATTTCCATCAGTCTCTCTGAAGATTCCCTAGATAAAAACTTCCCAAAAAGAGAAAAAAAAGTGAGATTTCAAATTTCACAGTAGTCTGTACAGAAGTCTGTATGTAAAATATCACATCAATAAGAAAGTGTGTTGTGGAATATTTGTATTCTGTGTAAAGATTTATTGCTGTGATTGGTGTAATAAAAATCTGAATGGTCAAGAGCTGGGCAGAAAAGTTTTAAGTGGGACTTCCAGGCAGACAGAAAACTCTGGAAAGAAGAAAGGTAGAGTTGCAAAAGAAGCAAGATGGGTAGAATGGAGATGAGGTAATGAGCCTCACTGAAGGACATAGACTAAAAATATGCGTTAATTTAAGTTATAAGAACTAGTTAAGAACAAGCCTTAGCTAATGCTGAGCCTTTATAATTAATAATAAGTATCCGTGTTATTTGTGAGCTCTCAGCCCTGACAAAAATGTATTATTACAAAGGTGTCTATAGTAATGTACAATTGTAGAGAAAAATATGCAAAAAGACAAAGCATACAAGAATGAGAAACCCTGGGAAAAAATTTTAGTTGTCACTCTTTTTGAGGGAGCTGGAGGTCTAGTGGTCTTGCTGTGGCCTTCTGGGATGCTGAGATGACAGGTGTAGTCCTGACACCTGCTTAAAGGCCTCAGACTCTGAGGAAACAACTGCCTTTCTTTAATGTGAATGTATTACAGAAATGTTTGCAATCATAATTTCAAATACTACATATATTGTATAGCTCATGTATTTTCATATTTCACACAGATCTCTGATAGCTGTATATATAATTTTTAAAATTAAGGAATGAATCTCAGTAAGCTTTTCAATTCACAATTTTCTAGCATACAGTAAGAGATTTTAACTATGAGACATTCTGTCACAAGGATCTCTGTTCCTTTCAGTCAGTAATGTATGCTGTAGAGATTAAAGGATAAAATGCTCTATTCTCATCTTTAAGGAGTTCACACTCTAGCAGGGGAGAGTATCATGTCTACAAGCAATTATGAGACTCATTAAAAACATTCATATAGGTTCTGCACAGGGCTTCCAAAGAGCATATTGAAATGAGTTGTTGTAGAGCCCTCTGGCTCCAGGGAAGTTGAATATTTACACAGTAAAAACCATGAAAGAAACGGTTTTCCAAGGACATTTTTAGCCAGTACAATGATAAGAATTTAAAAGGTATTACTAAATTTCATCCAGAATCTACTCTGACAGTTTCCATTTCAAAACCTACAGAATTTCAATATGTTGCTAGAATTTTCATCATATAGAAAGTTCTCTTTCTAAAACAAAAGCTGTCCAGGATATCCATCTAACATATTAAGAACAGGACCCATGAAAATGATTTTAGTCAATACTGATGACATTAGTCCCCAAATCAGACACAACCAAATCATCTGTAGGGAATAAAAAAAGGCTATCTATCTTTAAAAGCCATTTAAATATTTACTACATCTAATGCTATTAAGGTAGCATTAATTCAAAGTCTTGTGAAACAGCCTTGCTTTTTCCTCCCAATACTTACGAATTTAAAGTATCTTTGACAAATTTAGAGTTCTTTACAGAGCAGCTGACAAATCATTTCATCAAACTGCCAAAGAGTGTTGAAACCAGAATTTGGACAGTCAGCAGAGAGAAAAGAGAGAAGAAGGTGGCTTCTTCTTTTTTGATATGGCATAAACACATTATTAAAATATTGGCTTCTCTTTAATATATGAACTGGATTTATTAATGACAAAAGCATATACAAATAAATTCTGCAGAAATTTTTTTAATGACAGCTTTTGTTTTTAATCACAAACCAGTTTTTTTTTTCTCATTTTTAATACATTTAGCTTTTGACAATCTCAGAACATATATACGTGTTTTCTGAAGGTGGGACTCTGATAATTTTCAGTTTTATAAACTCAGAATCTATTTCATGATGCACTTGTATGGATTACTTTGAGTTCAAAAAATAATGTTAATAACGTGTTCACACTAATAGCTGCATATTGATTATGTCTGACAGAATTCTGAATATACTTTTGGAACTGGGTGGTCAAAATTTCATACCACTGCCAGGATCACAGAGTCTAACTCTGAGGTACTTCCCATCTAAATTTGCCCGGTGACTTTTTATCATACTTTGAACACTCTTTGCCTTGTGCTAAATCACCAGAGCACCCGAAACCCACTGGGAGGCTTTCTGCCAGCTGCCCTTTATACTCCTCACACACTTTTGTTTCTCACTGCTTTCCCTCAAGGAATCACAAATTACTACTAATGAAATATCTCTAAATATGTCATGTCTCCTCTTATTAGTTCTGAAACTTTCTTCTCAGGTGTTTCCTGATACCAAAGAAAACTGTACACTGTTTTTTCTAATCATACTTTTAATGCTTCATTTAACTAGATCAGAAAATTAAGATTTATCTGACACACATACTGATGATATTTATGTTTTATCTACATCTACCCATCCATGCCAATTTTAACTTATGATCAAAGTAAATTTAATTTTTTTGTTAATCTGAAATGATTAGCAGTGTAGAATGAAAAATTAGTGTAGGCACACAATTATATCATTTATCACAATACGTTTTCAATAATACAAGCACAAGATTTCCCAGGGTTATGCATTCAGAAACCAAGAATTATAACCTGGTCTGATTAAAAGAAATCAACACCAAAGTAAACTTATAGAGGACAAAAAGAAGGAAAACCACTTAATCAAAGTAAGCCAATTTAATTTATTTAATGTATTAGGAAATCTATTGTCAAAGGCTACAGAACTGTTTGCATTAAAAGAATGATAAACTCTGCATGATGTTTCAGGTATTTGTTTCACTTGCTTGATTTAAAAATAAAAAAGGAGAAAAAGCGAAGACATTTTGGAAAAATACTTTTATTGAGTGTGATAGTCAAGGTTGAATGTTGACTTCAACTTGACTACACTGAGAGGACCTATCTTGGGGAATTATGTCCTTAGATTGCCTGTGAGAATCTGTCCAGAGAGGATCAAGCTGAGGAGAAAGCCTCACCCTTCAATAGGCACCGCCAATAGGCTAGGGACCCAAACAGAAAAAAAAGGAGAAAAAGGCATTCCCACAGCATAGGCATTCAGTCTCTCTGCTTCCTAACCACTGTGAGGTTCATTCTCTTGAACCGTCCATTACTGAAACCTCTGGAATCAGAGGCTACAATAAGCACATACCCCCACCCCACCCCCACCCCTGACCACACACACACACAACTGTTTTTTCTGATGTTTTATCCCTGTAAAAAAACATCAAACACAGTGAGAGAAAATTCTCTTTGCTACATTGAGTATGGAGCCTAATGAATAAACAAATGAATACTAACATACAATAAAATCAACTTATAGCTTAATTATCCAAGGGTTTCTAAAGGTACTATTGAAGATAGATTAATTTTTTATACTGGAACCAGCTTTTAGAAGTAATTCTTTTCTTCCCCTTTGACAATAATTATGAAATTACACTAAAAATACACAAGAATCTAAATCAGAACACAATATTTATTGAGAGCATTCTTTATAAGAAGCAGCTATGCTATAAGGTCTAGTTTCATGGCTAAGTCTATGAAAATGGTATATTCTTTTTCTATTTTTATGGTTAGCACTTAAAACCCCAAACTCTTCCCTGGTCTAATACCACAGGTTCCTAATCTTTACTAGGTTTGGATACAAAACCGGATAATCCTCTATAGAAGAATTCTCATAATTCTTGATAGATAATATCATTATATAAGTTGGAGTTCTCTGATGATCAGAAAGGTCCAATATGTAACAAAATTCTTTATTTAAATGTATACAATAGAGAATTTAAAAACTAACATGCTGCCTATCTATGTGGTTACTGTAAAAACCTGTTTTATAAGCCATTTTATGACACAGGAAGATTTTTGTGTATCGAGGGGAAAGGGAACCATGCCGTAAGACACTAAGTATTTATGTATGAGTGCTTTACTTGCACATACATATGTAAGTACACAGCATGCATACCTGATGGCAACAGAGGCAAGGAGAGGGCATCAGATCCTCAGGAGCTGGAGTTACACATACAGTTGTGAGATGTCATGAGGGTGCTAGGAACTGAGCCTGGGTCCTCCAGAAGAACAGATGGTATTCTTATTCACTGACTTTCTTTCCAGCCCCTACAGTCCCATTTTAAAATAATCAAACCAAATATAAAAAGGCTTAAAAACATACTACCAAAGTGTAACCATAATTATTCATGAGGTTGCTGATGTTCTCAACTTTGTCCTACTAGTTTCTCTGCATTTCCTATTTTATTTATTCATTGTATCATTGTATATTTGGGGGTTGTGTGTGCCGCAGTGCACACACGGAGGTCAGGGGATGGCTTGTAAGAGTGGGTTCCCTCCCATGTGGGTTCCGGTGTCCTAACTCAAGGTGTCAGGCTTGGCAGCAAGCACCTTTACCCACTCAGCCATCTTGCTGGCCCTATATTCATTTTCTAATACATATGCATTGTTTCTATTTCAAATAGGCCTGCATTCTTTAAGTTATAATATTCAGTAGGAATTGCATATAAGATATAGAAAGTTCCTCTACAGAATTATAAAATTTAAAAAATAAAATGTGGGAATAATATGCCTCTCTTACATGAGGGAAGTAAACTTTCTGCTGCAGTGGTTCAACTTGGATGATAGACTAGCTTTACACTCATATCTACCAGTGCCAATCACTGCTTTGAGAAGAAATTTATCATCACCACTGTAGTTTCTATCTTCATATCTTTACTTCATATCTTCATATCATATCTTTACTGATAAATTCATAACTGAATTCCACCCTTTTTCTTTTCTCCTTCCCAAGATTTTTACTAATAAATAATTGTTATTATCAATAAAAAGGATAAGCTTAATGATACCTGAGCTGAACCGACTCTACCTGACATGACTTTTCCTTCAAAAAAAGCATGAAGACAGAAACCGTCCTGGAAGGAGAAAGCAGAGAAAGAACCAAGCAGAGGGGCTGTTTATCCCTGCTGGGGGAGGTGACGGGTGGAGAGAGGGAATACGAAGCTTTCTTCCTGGTAAAGTGGTCTTCTCTTTAGTTAGAATAAAAAGACAATACCAGGTAAACAGCCTCTGATCACTGAATACAATTTTAAGGGAGAGTTTGGCTCTTACCCACTAAAAATAGGCAAAAGAGCCCTTGCCAAGAAAAAAATAAGTTCATGACAATAACCACACAACTTCCTAATTTAAATTCTCCATCAAAAATCCTATTTAAAAAAGATTTATTTTTATTGTGTGTGTCTCTCTGTATATATACACGTGCACTGATACCCGAAGAGAAAGAACAGGGCATAAGGTCCTCTGAACCTGCAGTTACAAGTAGCTGATTATAAGCTACCCATATGGGTGGTGGGAACCAAGGGTCTTTTGTAAGAAAGCCAAGCACTCTTAACCCCTGAACTATCTCTGCAGACACAGGAACCCAACTTTTAAACATAATTCTCCTAAATGTAATGGCATCAGTATTAATTTTCTTTATTTTTAAACACCGTATCTAGAAGACGACTTGCCTAGCATACACAAGATCCCAGTTTCACAACATGTCTTCTAGAAATGACAGGGAAGTCACACTAATGATACTTAAAAATGCGCTGTCTAAACAATACCAGAACAATGACAGTACCAATTGACATAAGGCAGAAGGGTGAAATCTCACAGTCCCTCCCCTAGACAAAGAACTAAAGGCAATGAATGACTGCTGAGGGAAAGACAATTAGTTTCTCTCAAGGAGAAGCCCCTAATTGGTTTTCCACAACCAAGCTATCAATCCTAACATCATATACACCCAACAAATACTAAATGAACTCGGCAGGTTTTATTTACATATTTATTCATGTATATGTGTATATATGTAGCAATAAAGAAAATAAAAGTGATCAATTTGGGGGGAGTGGAAAGGAACATAAGACAGGGTTGGAGAGAGAAGAGGTAAGTAATATAATTATGTTTTCATTTAAAATTTTTAAGTAAATAACTTTTTAAAAACCCCAGCCTCGGTTCTCAAGTTTTGATTTCTTTAGCTACAGTTTGTGAGGAATGAGTAAGGAAATCAGGGCGTGCAAGAGGGCCAAAGAGGACAGTGGAGAATGGAGGGACTGAACATAAGGTGTAAGGTGCTGGGGAACAGAAAACTAGTGCTTAGAAATATTCATTGATAAAAGATTTGCATATGTAATGTATGCTTGTTCATAATATATAATATGACGGGAGGAAAACTGTAGTATGTCACAAAAGTTTAAATCTGATATCTATATAGAAAAATACTGCATTTCCTTTTTCCTTAAAAATATGAAAATAGATAAATAGATAGAAGTTTTCCTAAAACTTTATACTGATTCATTTACTTAAAATTTGTCACTTCAGTGCAAAACTACACCAAAAACAACACTCAGCAACACACAATCTTCCCTCAGAGAGCTTTAGAACCTGGAATAAAATGAACAAATAAAATAAGTAAAAGCATAGAAAATACTTTCAGTAGAATACATAGAACATGAAACATCAAAAAGTAAAAGAAGACCAAAGTTTTCTCTTTTCCCATAAACTGATGTTTCTTTATAAAGTCTATTCCAAATGCATTCAAATGAAATTCAAATGACACAAGCACAAATCTCTCTGCTTACATGTAAACCCTTTTCAAATACATGAGTGGTTTTTAAAAAAGAAACTGTGAGCCATGTGGTCCCAAAACATTGATTTGGAAGTACTACATAACTGTGCACCACCCTTGACTGAATGTCACCTGTTGAGCACTGATGACAGGATATATGAAAGCCCGCAAGAGAAGGCCAAAGTGTTCAAACTTTGTTGAGAAAATAACAAAAAATAACATATGATTAGATGAATTCTTACAGAAAAAATAGATTTAAGTAACAGGCTATGTGGGATCCATTCAAGAAGTCAGAAAATAATTCAGGCCAGAGGTAGATTTCTTACTCAACTTAAATGGTATTTTTGTTGCTGTTCTTTAAAATATTGAAATTTTTTGGTATTTAAAAAAGTCAACAAATTTTAATACTGCAAACTATACAAAACAATCATCTGAAAACCTACTATAATAGAGGCTTCATAAACTATAAATGTACAAACATAAAAAAAACTAAAATGGAGTTATCCTATAACAGGGCAATGATGCACCTAACTATACACCACAAGATAACAATAATAAAAAGCCCAGGCCAGGAATCAGTTACATCTTTCAGAGTTTATGGCCTTTGTGTCCCATACATAACCTACCACCAAAACAACACAGGCTATTACCTTTGATTTGATTATCCTCCAGGACTTTACAGTAAAACTTTACTGATTAAGTTAACACATACATCACATACTAGAGGCATAATTCAGGGTGAAAGCAAGACAATATAGACTTTCATCCCTGCTGGCTAGTTTTCATAGTACTTGAAGGTATTGCATATGCAACAAAGTATTACAAATGTAACCAGATTATATAAAAAAAATCATCAGATATTCAGAGCTGTGAACCCTGTGAGCTACAAAAATGACTGTCCCAGAAAGATGGGCCAACTGGTCTGTAATAGTGACAATAATGCCATTGGAACAACCAATCATTTTCTGGTCGGATCTAAGTCTTGCTCCACAAGATGAAAACCAAAACTGGCACTACAACAGGATCAGTAGCCTGTGGCTAGACAGGTTATAAGAATTATGGAAGAGCTTACTACTATTATTCTGCTAAGTAGAGAAATTAGTAATGTACTCATAATGACATATATTATATCTAAATTAGTATGTGCAACTCTCAATTGAGAAGCTTCTATTTGCAGCGAATGATAAGAGATCCACAAATGGTCATGATACAGAGAACAAGAGACTTCAGAATTCACAGCCCTAAAGAGACATCTATTGCATAACTTTGTTCTCAAGGCTTGGGAATCATTAGGACAAGAGGAAAGATAGAGTCTACGAACAAGAAGTGGCAGGTGACCAAAAGGAAACATTGTCTTCTGAACACAGCAGGGAAGTTGCACACATAAACTCACAATGGTTTTAACAGCATGCACAGGATTTGTGCAAGACCAAATGCCAGCCTGGAAAGAGGAGTTACTCACACCACCCCACCACTAGCCATAAACCTATTGGCAACTATTAGCTGCTAAGAGAAAAAAAAATTCTCATGAAAAAGTTGACTACACTAGTGAAAGACCACACATTCAAGCATGAATTGGACTTGAGAGGTTAAAAAGAAAAAAAAAATAAGAGACACAAAGTTGTATGGGTAGGGAAGGTGGTCTGGATCTAGAAAGAGTTGGTAGAGAAAAAAAAATATGATAAAATACGCACAAAACTTTCAGAGAACTAATAAGTTTACAAAAGACGCATAAACAACAAATTAATTAGATAATACAGGCACATTCCCCAGATCTTAGTGGAAATCAGTACTAACCACACTCCATTTCTTAAGTAAGCTACCTTTCCTTCATTGCTCTCATTCAAGCATGGAAACATAGTACCTCAATATCTGTTTGATGTTAGGCACTGTACTAGGCACTGCTAATACCTAGGAGTATGTGGATAAAAAGGAAGGAAAATGATGTGGGAATGCCTTTCTGTATGCTGTGAGTATCAATCTTTAAATAAAGGAGCTGTTTTGGGTCATGACAAGCACCATAGAAGAAGTAGGAGGAGAAATCAGAGCATAGATAGGAGAAGCAGGGCGGAGTCAGGCAGATCAAGCAAGCCGCCAAAGGAGCAACATGTAAGGAACACAGGTGAGCCACGGGCCACGTGGCAGACAGATTAATAGAAATGGGTTGATTTAAGATGTAAGAGCTAGCTAGCAATGTGCCTGAGCCATAGGCCAAACAGCATAAAGTTAATATAAACATCTGAGTAATTTCTGGGGGCCTGAGCAGCAGCAGAGGCAGCTAATGGGTCTGGCGCACAGGTCTGTGGGTCTGGGCCTCTGGCCACCCGGGACCAAGAAACCCCACTGCAACAGGAAAATATCAGTATGATATCAAATGTAAATTCATAAACTTCTAAAACCTTAATTTACCTAAAAATTTTAATTTGAATTATATTTTTTACTATCATCTTAATTCTACTACCTAAAAGCAATAAAACAACTAATCTCAGATTCCATTTTCTCACACTTATAAAATCTGTGTTTAAGTTATAAGAAATGATGAAAACTTGCTACCAAACTGATGGTCAAAAGATCTAAAAGCTCCAGAAACTTGAAAGAAATTGCTTTTCACTATTTATAGTCACCCTGTAGAAGTATCATTGCACTTACTCACATGTAATATTTCCATTAAAATGAGATTAGTACAAGACTTTTCAAAATAGGTTTGACATAAAGAATATAGCAAACCTTAAGTGCTCAAGGTCTCATTTTTTTTTTAAAGTCTGAAGATCCACACATTCAACCATATGAAATTTCCCTTAGCACAAACTTAAACGTAGTTGGTAGAAGCCTGTAGTATGGGAAGCTTGCCCCTGTCCTGGGCATAAGCCCCTCCAGCTCCATCTCTTCATTTAAGTATACATTGTTGTCCCTCACTTCACTATTACTTTATGAAGGACGTGCAGAAATACCACATTCCTTTAAGTCAAGGGTATCCAAGCAGCATCTCACAGCTATATGCAGCCAACTATGGCTATAAATGAAACACAAAATCTTAACTAAATTAAAACATTATGGGTCTTGAGACTTTGGTTTTGTTTTATGTGGTAGTTTGAGTAAGGAGACTAGCCCCCATAGGTTCCCAGTTGGTAGACTATTTGGAAGGAATAGATTTGTAGTAGGAGGTTTCTGGCCTTGACTTTTGGGCCTAGTCTTAAGGTTTAGGTCCGCAGACCCACAGACTCGCACACTCGCAGAGTCAGAGACACACAGATGCTTAAGATAGTTTTAGGCTGATCGGTCTAAGGCCCAGGCATATGACTTGCTAGCTCTCTACCCTTCATCTAACCCATGTTTCTTGTTCAGCCATGAGGCTGGGTACCTTTTCTTAGAGCAGCATAGTTCTCCTCTGCTTCTTCCGGCTTCTCTCTGGCATTCTGCTCTGTGCTTCCTGCTTTCAAGAGTTTTCTTAGTCTGGTAGCCCTGCCCACACTTCCTGCCTGCCTTTGGCCAACCAGCGCTTTTATTAAACCAGTGGGTGGGATAATTATTTACAATGAAACAACACAATCTCTCACAAGGTGTGATCATTTTGGAGGAAATGTGTCACTAAGAGTGAGCTTTGAGGTTTCAAAATCCCACACTAAGCCCAATGTCTATTTCTTCTCTGTCTCCCTCTGTGTGTCTCTGACCCCCTCTTCTCTATCATATATATATATCTACACATCCATCTCTATCTCCTCCATCTCCATTTCCATCTCCAAATCCAGCTTCATCTCTCTATCTCTATCTCTATCTCTTTGCCTCCAACATGTGACTCAGATGTGAAATCTCAGCTACTGTTCCAGAACCATGCCTGTGTGCCTGCTGTCATGCTTCTGGCCATGATGCTTATGGAATAACCTTCTGAAACTGTAATTAAGGTCCCAATTAAGTGCTTCATTCTATACAAGTTGCCATTGTAATGGTGTCTCTTCACAGCACTAAAACATTAAGATATTTTGTTTTATTTGTAACTCAACAATATGGCTCTCAGGCATTAACCTCATAGATGACAGTATATTAAAATAGCATACAAAATAATTGTATATATGCTTTTACTATATGTATACAAGACTGTTTCCATTTTACTTCCATATTCAGCTTCCTGTATTATCTTCCAGGAAGACAGCTGAAATGGAACTATCAGGTGACCCTGTTTTCATGGTGACTTAGCAAGTAAATTACAGGGATTATCAATAACATTCTATAGCCACTTCAAACAACAGGTGTTTAATGTCATTTAGGAGATAATTAAGTATTTTATTTGATCATAAAAGGTATTTCCACACCCGGGCTATGCATCATCTATGGCACTTTACAACCAACCCTGTTTCTAATGCATCTTCAGCTGAGATGCAGAAGAGTCCACACATCATTTTCTATTTTCTTGACAATTCATTTTCATAATAAAATTAAACAGAGTTCCTTATCTATCATTATTTTCAGTTCTAGTACCAATTCAATATAATAGAACATATAAGAGAAAATAAAATGGATGCAGAAAAATTGTTCCAGGTGGCTAAACAGATGATGACTTTTGTGCTGATGCAAGTAGGTTCTCTGCTTAATTTATGAGAAATTTGTACAAGTTTTTAAAGAATATAATTTGGAAAGTCATTATATGCAAAAATATCATGGCAAATTCAATGTATATCAAAGATAGTCTTACAGGGACAAAATAAAAAATGTCTTCTCAACAAAATAATTTTGTTAAGATTACATTCAGATGGATATTATAAAAAGCTAGTATGTAACAGTATATTTAATTTAAAAATCACCAAAATCATTTACTTAACTCTGTCAAGTTAAATCCTGACATTTTGCTAGCCCTCAATTTCCAAATGCAATGAATGTAACTACAATCCTCAAATAAAAGAGTGGGGGTATGCCTCTTTATGAGACTTTTACAGGTCCTATCCTCCAGAGACGTATTTCTGTCTTTTGGAGGAGGCATTATGAAAATTTTACACAAACATCCTTTTTCCCTCTCATCAGCTTTTGTTAGTATTTGTATATTTAACTCGTGGCCTAAGACAATTCTTCCTTTAATTTTGCCAAAGAAGCCAAATTCGACTACCATATTTTTAACCATACAGTTTCCTGTTCTGAAATTGCTGGGAACAAGTAATAGCTTCTCATCTTTGTATTCCTCGCCTGTAGCAAGGCAACTACTCCATAGCAAAAGCCAAAGTATTTACTTATGAAGATGGGCTTACTTCAGAAGTGGTTGCACTATTTTAAGTGTTTTTGCATATATCATTTAATTTGGATAGCTCAGTAAGGTGCTAATAATAATCTCATTAATGCTTATGAGAAAACTGGGAATCAGATCAATTTCTTCCTCTGAATAAATAAATGGCATGAACAGATGGTCTTTGGATTCCCACCAAGTTGAAGGTGTTCAAACTCCAGTCTTTGAAGTCACTTTGGGAAATGAACTCGTCTGCTGTGAGTTTAGTTTGTGCCTCCATAAAGAGGAGGCAGTACTTACCTCAAGGTGTACCTGTGATCATGTGGAAGCATCTATATATGATCTGACAGGAGCCCTTCAGAAAAGGCAAGTCTTCCACCCCTCTCAACAGGCTCAAGTGCAAATAAACTGGAAACATTTTTTTTGCCTCACCCCAAATTGGTCTCAAGCCTTGGTTCCTTACACTCACCTGGAAAATGGTGTACACACAAAAGCGTAGCCTATTTTAAGAAGTCAGAGCCTTTGTGTTCTCTCTGAGCAATGTGATAAACAGCACTTGAGGAGCACTGTTCTCTAGCCCATCTATTTCTAGCCACATAGCCTATCCAGAAAGGGGAGCTTGGACTGCTTAATTGTGAACCTCCATTTCCCTGATGTCTCCACCGGCGAAGAGAAAGTTGTTTAAAGGCAGACAGGAACAGATTTCTGCATAGTAAAACTGCACTCAGTGGGTTCTAGAAAGATATTCATCAGCTACTAGGTTATATGGCTTTCTTTGTCATATGCCCCTCCCCCAGTTAACTAAAACTTTCTGCTGTAGGAAATGTGAGTTAGGCCAAGGAGCACCAATGGCAAAATATAAAATGAAAACATAAAGTCAGTATTCACTCATCTTATCCACATACTAAAGTTCCAAAGTAACGCAAGGCTGACAAGAAGCTAATGGAGAGCATAGTCAGTTTTATAAGGAAACTCTTCTTTAGAGTACTGTTTTAAATCAGTCCGGTCTCCTAGGCAGTGACCATGCTGGCTTCTGATAAGGCAATAAGCAAGAAACAATTATGTTAATATTATGCTAATATTGACTTAAGGTTCAAAGGAATTCATTGCTTTTCACTTAGAAAATATAAACATTTACAATAAATCTTTTGAAAGCCCAAACTTTCCATGAAAATTCTAACAGAGAATTTAAATTTGAGAAAGTATACTGGAATTACACAATATTTTGTGTGCAATTTTCAAATTATAATTTGGTAAATATTAACTACTGTAATACTTAATTTTGAGAATGTAAAAAAGAGTTCTCCCTGGATTTCTAAGCATTTCTGTTACCAAAGCTCTGCTACCTAGGAAGTTGTTGATGAGAAAACATTAGAAACTTGTATTTCTGACATTCTTTAGTATATATCTTTAACCTACTGCTAATACCAGCAAGTAAAATAAACACAAACAAGTCAATTTATTTCTCAAAGATTTTTCTTTTGACATCTATGAGAAATAATCACAACTTAATTGACAGTGTTTTTTAACTGCAACTCTGAGCTGGATCATAAACAAAAACTAAGCATGGCATTAACTGATATTTACTTGTACCTTAACACAAAGGGAAAGCTAAAGAACACTGGAACCAAGGAACGGGGCAAAGACATAAGACAAGATCATCATTACTTTTAGTGAAAATCAAACAGTATAAATAGAGTTAGCTGAAATACAGAATGACTGAACATATGAGCCTTGTGTGAACAGTATGGAAGTGAGGAATATTGTAAACCAAAGTTGTGATGGTACAGTGGTCCACATTCCCAGAGTTAAATGCCCCTAAAGCTGTGCTGACACAAATAACACACCAGTGTTGTACTCTTAACCATCTTCATCAACAAAACGAGTAGGCTATTTCTAAAGGTCACTGAAGAAACAGGAAATGTTTTTTAGTGTAAAAACATGAAACAGTGACTGCTTAAGAGTATTACAGGACTGGAGAACAGTGCAGTGGTAAGCCACTTGCCTGGTATGCATGAGGTTCTGTGTTCCATCCCCAGCATTAAAAAGAATACAGAACTAAATATATGTAACCGTTAATAAAATTATTTGGTCCGTGGCTATAACATAATCTCTATAAAGATTAATCCTAGCATAGGACCCTGTCTTCTTACATTCAGTGCCTTACCTCAAACTGAACCAGTGAAATGCAGATATTAAATGAATAAATAAAAAGTGCACCCCAAGCTATAACAAGAGGTAGAAAATAAGTAAATGAATAGAAACAGGTCAAAAGAAAAACTGAGCTAAGAAACTAAGAAAACTGAAAGGTTGGACAGTCCTAAAATCCCATTAAAATCTTAAAATTCAATAAATACTTTTATAAAAAAAAGTTTACATAATTATGAAAAGCAATGATGCCAGACCCAGGTTTTAGAGAAAAAAATGGGGAAAGCATTTAATATATCATTTACAATATCTGTATCTTCACACATCAATTATTTTTATTTTGAATATTCTTTGAAGATAAAGTCTTTATACACATGCCACTTATCTAAGACACTTATAAATTGTCAAGCATATGAGGAAAAAGCAATTTTGGCTAATGGCATTTTAAATACTTTCTCATCCACAATTTTTTCATGCACTGAAATTTTTTCTTAAAAATCCATAAAAATATGAGTTTGTAGAAATGAAAGATAGAAAAAATGTACAATTCAGATCAAATGAGAAGGGGGAATATTTTGCAGTCTAAATTTTGACCACTTTTTCATCCAGATATTTTTCTAACAATGATAATTTATCTTGTTCATAAGATAGTCTCAACCATGTATTTAGTTTAGAATATACTTCATTTGCTAACGTTTCCAAAATAATAATTTGAGACATACAAAAAATCATAAATCTATGTGATTAATGAAAATTGCTCATCCACAGTAGCTTCAATAGAGACTTTATATTTTCAAGTATGCATGAATCAAGATACTATTTGGTTATTCCGTTAAAAGAAAAAAAGGGTAAAAATATTTTTACCAAACTGGAATTTTTTGCATTGATTTTCTTTTCTTTATACAAGTGGTCATTGAGCACAAATTACACACATGTTAGACAATGTAAACATGTCCACATTAAACAAAATTATCACATTGCTATAAAATTCCAGCCCCACTTAAGAATCCTGTTAGTTAGTGATTTCATTATTTTATCAAACAGGTAAAGGGCGATCTTAAGCTGTATGTTGCTTCAAGGTGGCTACATAAACACTGCTTGCTTAAAGACAGTACTATCTGGAGATAGGGGTCATTTTGCCAAAGTAATGTAAATCAATTTCCAGAATACCTCACAGAACATCCCAGACTCCTCAAAAATTCTTTCTAATAGTGTGAAAACAAGTACCCTCTCAAGAAAAACTATATACTGAACTAATATACTGGAAGTACACAAAACCAGTTTTCTAAAGACAAGATCATACTGCCATGTGAATAACTTGATTTCTGTAAGTAAGCAGTTTAAACTTCTCTCTCATCAAGTTACCAGGCTAGGTACTATCAAAGGAGGTACAGATTCAGAAATAAATAGAAAGAAGGAAAAAGAGAAAAGGAAGCAAAGAAGAAAGGATGAAAAAAGAAAGATGTTTTCAAAATTTATTGTGCAATGCTGTATTAGTCTGCCAGAGATATTTCAAAATATTTTATATGTGTACATATGCATCCACCCAAAGCTTTACTCAGTTTATGCTTTTTTATAACCCTTACTATATTATCATTTTAATCCACAATTGAATATATGGATAATGAATATGACCCTATGAAATCAGAATCTCAGACACTATTCATAACAATAATTTTTTTCAAATACAAATTTTTATATTGTATAAAAAGTCTACTAAATACATGAGCATCTTAATGAAGCACTGACCAATTTCAAATTTATCACTAACTTAGCAGGTAGAAGATACAAGTTCTGCAAGTGTAGCAGTTGCAAACATCCGAAAATGTTTCTAATATTAGACTTTTAAAGCTATCAGTTTTCTCAGTAAAACGAGTGGCTGATAAAGCACAACACGACAGAGCTCTTCGGAACGTCCAAGCCTGCTACTGCCAAGCAGACAAGATGCACTAGTGCCCTCCTTCACAGGAGGATGCCATGAGCATGGACGGGTGGCATAACACAGAAAGAAAATGACTTGGGGTCTCTAGCAGTTACCCAGGTGATAAGAGAACTCCAAGCTGAAAATCTGTGGTCACTAAGCAGCAGCAGAAACATGGTGAGATTCCAGGCAGCTTCACAGCACCTGCAATAAGTTCTGACTGGTGGAATCACAGCACACTCTGGTGACAAAAACAAGCTACCTCTGGCTGGCCAGATGGAAGTCTCCCAAGTCCCACTAAATACAAAGCAGAGAAAGCTGCACAAGTCTTCAGTCTTCCACAGAAGAACCAAGGCAGTGGAAAGGAGAACAAAGACAAGTATGTAACAAAATGCAGTGGTTCTTAAACCAGCCAGCTGTTACTTCCCAGCAGCACAGCCTGGGTGAAGTTTTCAGACTGTTTCTGATTCAATTTCACATTAAGAAAATAAGCCCTCACTTTGTGCAGTATCTGTAAGAATTAGAGACAATTCTTGAAACATGCTTGGTATAGTCCTAGCACACAGAAAGCACTATACAGTCCTTATGCAAATACATAGGTGAGGCTAATGCAATGTTAGGATTAAGTTAAAAAGATGTTTTTTTTATTTAAAATGAGTTATTCAAAAATATTTTGCTAAGAGCTTACTTTGTGTCCTCCATCAGGATCTGTATACAGAAAATCCCTTTTCAATTTTTATAACAAAATTTAGTAAATAAGTATCATCTCCTTTTACAAATGAAGTAAGATCAAATATTAAGCCCCAGAACAAAACTATGAATTGAGGCTCACTAGTAGAGAACTTTCTGAATTTTGTGAGGGAGAGGCAAAAGGTGAGGTACAGGAGAGTGTAGTGAGATTCAGATTAATTGATAAGGTTGGGAGGCATGTATCTAGAGTCCTGAGAGCCTGAAGGGAGTGTGGCCAGCCCAGTTCAAAAGGTGCTGCTGGGATCTTGAGCGCCCCATTTTGTTCCTGCCTTGTTCTACCTACCTATAAACAATTATTAGCCAAATATATGAGATAAGCCAAAGACAATTTATACTGGCATAAATACTTATATATTAATACAAATATAAAATCATTTTATATGTTTAATTGAGATAATTTATATATTAATACAAATTTAAATTTAAAATTGTTTTATATGACCAAAGCAACTTATATATTGATATAAAATTAAATCTATAACTACTATATTTTACATATGCTTCTACCTCTGTTTAAAATATTTACACATTATTGCCATTTCCACTATACAATTACTACCTCCATTTAACTATAACAGACATAATATATGATTACGCTAGTTAGCTATGATATGTACACAAGATGTTTTATATACCTCTGTTTAGATTATATATATATACATATATATACATGTCTAAAATACTATTACCATTTTGGACAGTATATATACATCTGGATAATGTTTAATAGTCATACTAAAAGTCATTGTTCGGAGATTATACATCCCTTTATAAATAACCTAATTTTAAAATACGAACTTCATTCCTTAAAATGATTAAAAACTACAGTCAACATTACTTAAGTTGCCATGTCACAGTCATCCCAAATACAAATTAAAATACCATAGATAGACAAAATTCTTCAACCATTTCATAGACCCAAAAAATATAACATTTAACATTTTGTTATTCAAAATTCAGCCGTGAGAGACACAACGACTCCTGACGTCACTGTTCCTTTACCAAAATAGTGTTAAACATCAAAGACACTCCTTTAAAGTTTGTCCTTTTGACAAAAAAAAAAAAATGGCCAGTTAAATAAAAAACTACCCTTACCTCAACTGCTGACAGTACACACACGATGTCCAATCTAAATCAACAAAATAACAAATAAAGACTGACAGTCCCTCCAAAAATGCATTACTTCTAAAAAAGATCTGTCAAATATCATAGGCCTATAGTCAAAATACTAAATACTCCAACGACACAAAAAAACATAGATGATTGTTCAAATAGCTATGTCACTGTCCTCTCCCAAACTTTAAAAGCTACTATACTACTCTCATGTGCTTCTAACTTTCAGATAATATATTTTCCTTCTCAGGTCTTAAAAAAGTTAAAAAATAAATAGTGAAAGTTACTATCCTATCATCCCTTAACAAAAAAACATTCAAATGTTAGATTTTCACTATCCCACATAAACAGTTTTAAAATAATTTATACACTCCATCATTTACCAATATCCTAAAAATATATGATGTGCCTTATATATGTTAAGGTTTAGTTATAGTTTGAGCCTTTTCCTCTCCCAGATATTACCTTATAATAATTCCTATTATATAAAGTCTTAGTTTAAAACCTTCTTAGTTAGACAAAAAAGAGAGATGTGGTGGGATTCAGGTTAGCTGATAAAATTGGGAGGCATGTATCCAGAGTCCTGAGAGCCTGAAAGGGGTGTGGCCAGCCCTGTTCAAAAGAAGCTCCTGAAATATTGAGCACCCCATTTTGTTCCTGCCTCTTTGAGAGATTGGATCAGCATTCATCGCCTAAATCTTCTGATCACTCAAAAATAGTCCTTAAGTATAACCTATAATCATAAATACTAAATTACTCTCCAATAAATATTAATCCCATATTTAATATAATACAAAAAAAAATTTATTACAATAGGAGAGAATATAAAGTGGTACAGACAGGATTCAAACCCAGACACTACTGAACCCAAAACCTTAGTGAATTATAGATATTATTGATTTTACTCATCTGGTTTTGTTTGTGAAGTAACATGTTCTTTAAACAAGGCTGGCCTCCAACTTGCCAAGGATGTAGCCAAGGATAACCCTGAATTTCAATCTTCGTGCCCATATCCTAAGTGCTGGTATTATAGACCTGAGCCACCAAGGTTGGTTTATATAATGCTAGGGTTCAAAAATGAAAGATTCCTGAATGCTGCACAAGTGTTCCTCCCAAATTAGTAGCATCATCAGCCTTTAGTCCTATTTCGTGGAAGAGGAATCTGAAGGATCTCAACTAAAGGCTGCTGAAGCCTCATGGATAAATAGGAAATTAAATTATCTAGTGTATTGGGAGGTAATTCTAGTTCTCTATCCTACACAATTCAATAGATATAAAATTCCACTATCACCGAAAATCATTGCTAAAATACATAGTCTCATACTTAGTCTAAAAAAATAAAATCCACCTTACACACAACACATCCAAAATACTAAGGAAACTAAGAAAAAGTTATTTTCCTCATTGTGTGGTAGAAAGCAGAAATGCTAGATGTTCACAAGTAAAGAATGTTAAGTTTCTTTGTTCCTCCAACATAAAAGGGAAAATGGATGACAAGGACCAGGTAAGTACAGGAACCCACTAGCTACCTTTCATGGCCAAGACTATTGATGATTGATGAGAAAATAAAGAACTTTCTATGGGTGCATTCTACCTGGCCATGCCCAGGCTTGAATTGAAAGAAAAGCAAGGTAGCTACTCATCTGAAGTCTATCTAGAAATCATCTAACAGCAATCAGCGTGAAGGTGTATGCTATATTAGAACCCTCTTCAGTATAAAAACAGACATTTTATACCAATGGTCAAAAGATGATGGAATACTAAAAAATAAGTATCATCAAGATATATTAGTAACTATAGTTTAGAGCCGAAGCATTGCATAAAAATGAGTCTGCTTCTTTCCAGCTGAACTGAATATCTAGATCAAATTCTATGCTAAGTCAAAGAAAAAGATTATTTCTGGAACTTTCTTATTACTATATTTTTAGGCATTTGCTTACAAAACTAATAAAAATGCCTATCTAAGTTTAAAAGGCTATGATTTTAGCATCTTTAATAGATATTAAAATATAAATAGTAATATTTCCTTGTAAGCAACAAATGTATGTTCAAGACATAGCATACTGCTCCATTAAAAATGCTTTCCTTTCACTTTGTAGATTTGGTTTTATTTATGATACAATCTCAGAACTTTTAAAGTCTTAGACTCTACAACAGTATTAGTTTAGTAACAATTTACCAATAAGGCAAAGACACAAAGTAATAATTGACGTACCATCTAACATTTTTTTCATTTCTATATATAATATGTAAGAACAGATAAATATTCTGTTCAAATCTACTAATAGTCTAAGCATTAACATTCTGTATTTATCATTAATGATTTCATAGAATTATTGAGAGTATCAGATATTTTCTTTCTTGCTTGATTTTATTGGAAAAAATACTTCTTCTTAAAGAGAAATAAAGGGAATTTCTTGTTTATTTTCAAAAGTAGACTATATTTTCTTCAGAAAATTAAAAAGAATCATTTTAATCTGTTTTGGCTAATAATGACAAATATAATTCATATGTACTTGTATATATTATATTCATAATTTAATAATAATATAATATATTTAAGGGCTTTAAGACACATACATTATGAAATAATTACTATAATCAATATGGTTATCATATCCACATTGTACACTAACCTTTGTGTGTATATACATAGTAGAAACACATAATATAGTATCTTGGGCTAGAGATACCACTCCCCTAGCATACAGAAACACAGAGGTCTTGGCTTTGATCCTCAGCACTATCCGTGGGAGAGATGCAGATATATGTATATTCTCTCAGCAAATTTTCAGTGCAGAATACAAAATTATCATCTATAGTTGCCACATTAATTAGATAACAAAATACTAAAACAATTTCAAAAAAAGAGAAAGATTTATTTTGCTCATTGTGGTAGGAAGACATGGTAGAGAAGAGCAGTCACATTATGGCAGTCAAGGAGCAAAAAAGGAAGACACAGGAAGGGGCCAGTGTCCTAATTCTTCCAATGACATCACAACATTCCTTCTACTTTTACCACTTCTCTCTCATACTACTAACTCATCAGAGGATAAATCCACTTATCAGGTCAGAGTACTTATGACATAATCATCTTGGAGAATGTCATCAAAAACACATCTACAGGAGTCCTTTACCAACCTCTTGTATCCAGCAAGGTTGAAAAATGAAGATTATCATAGTCACCACACTGCAGTATAATTACAACTCCAAATTTATTAATTTTATAATTAAAAGCACATTTTGTTTCCCTTTGTGAGCTGATGATTTTCCATAGGAGTATTTTGACTCCTTTATTATTTATGGAATGACCAGAAACTTTTTGGTCCCTACTTCGCAAGAGGTTTACAAAAATTATTGCTCATAATAATTAATTTGAAAATAAAAATTTAATTTTGATTACATACAAAAGCATTACAGTTTTACAAGCTCTATATTGTAGGAATAGCAGTTTTTAGACTAACCGAGAATTATTTTACTTTATAAAGCAACAGCTTTGACCAGAGCCAGGAAACAATGACTCTGCACATCTTGTTTATGCAAGTGAGTAACCACCATCTGCCAGCACACTGCCGGCACAAACAGATCATTTATTTATGCCAACAAATAATGACACTGGAAAATATACCAAATCACGTAAAAAACAGATGTGTCTGCCTATCAATAATACCAGATGAAATGTCCTCACCTGGGACTATAAAAGGAGTATGCTAGGACCAAATGTTATGTGACACTTCTCTTAGGGAGATAATTTCTGAGTTAGGGTTCCTGTTGCTGTGATAATATACTATCACCAAGGTAACTTAGAGAAGAATGGGATTATTTAGGTTACAGTTTCAGAGGGATAACAGAGTCTATCATGGTGGGGATACATGGCAACAAAAACTAGGCATGGCCGTAAAAACAGTTGAGAGCTCACATCTCTCATTGTAAGCAGGATGCAGAGAGAGCATGAAATGGCACCTCTTCTAAACTCTCAAAACAAACTTCTATCTATGACATACATCCTCCACCAAAGCTACACCTCTAAGCCTGCTTAAGCAGGGACACCAGCTGGGAACAAAGTACTCAAATGCCCAAGAATGTGGGTGACATTTCATTTGCATGTGAATTCCCTTTTTCATTCCAGATAAAGAATCCATGACAGACCAGAGTATAGATGATCACCACCAATGATGAACTAATAAATTTTATTGGGGTTACTTATAGGAACATAGGTTAGGATGTAACTATAGGGCAGAAATAATACAAATACAGCTATATAACTAAGACTCACTTCAGTGTAAGTGACAATTTATAAAGCTGGAAACTTGGAGGATTATGTACAACCTTTAAACAACTACATAGGTTTGAGAATGTCCTTTCCAGAAATCTTAGGTGGTTCTTGTTTCTTCTAAGCATCCAAGCTTGCTGAATGTGTATCTCAGCAATCCTTACTACTTATGTATACTTGGAAAAGAGTTTGGAGCCAAGAGATCTAGGGAATCTAGTCAGTTTTAGAAACTTCCTGAAGCCTTTTAAGTTGTTCACTTATTATCTTAGTAAATTTCCTTGTAAGATGGAATATTTCACCTCTTATAATACCCTCTTGTTTCATTTTCCCTTAAATATTCCTTGTATATCATTAAATGAAATGTTAATGTATCATCTGATAACTAATGTTATTACTAATTAATACTGGAATAAAAATCCATGTTGGCCAACAGCAGCTACCAAGGGAAATCAGGACTATCTGTTTTACAACATAATTACAATCAAATAAAGTAATGTAGTTTGTGAATTTATTCTTTGTTCAATGAATAGTGACATTACAAAAAGACAAAGAGGTGTCCATCTATGTTTTTGACAAAACGTACAAAAATTTACCCTGCCAGTACTGAGATTGCAACTATTTTATGTTGTTTACTCATTAAAAAAAAAAATTCTGTAGTGACAGTATTTTGAAAATGTTTGCCTCTTAACTTTTATAACTGAACAAGTGATTTACATACTGACATTACAGCATTAGAACACTCTAAATTGGTCTACACATTTGTGAACCTTATGCATCTATATGTTTTCATCTTATGAATTGACATCCATTCATTTCATCTGGAATACTTCCCATTAGCAATTCTTTGAAGGAACTAATGTTTCTTTTATTGAGAAACTCTTCATCTTTCCATCACTTTTGAGTAACATTTGTTCTAGGTATTCTTGGTTGGTACTATTTTTCTCTCAGCACCCTAATAAATCATCATCACACTCCTATTCCACAAGTTTTCTGCTGAAAAACAAAAACCTATCCCTTATATGTATCGTGTATTTTGAAGTTTAAAAAGATCTCTTTAATATTTTAATTCAATTTTTAATCATTTTTGTTGTAATATCTTTTGGTGACATCTTTAGGTAGGATCTGACTGAAGATCTTTAACTTTCATGGATCTCATACCCAATACTTATTGTAGTATGAGCTTCTGGTCTGGTCCAGCCTCAAGATCAGGACCAGCAGTCCTAAAAAATGGCACAAACACTTAAATTACATTATGTTTGGCCTATGGCTCAGGCATATTACTTGTTAACTCTTGCTCTTAAACCAACCCATGATTAACCAAGTGGCTTATTACCTTTTCTCAGAGCAGCATTTCGTCTTTCCTCTGTGTCTACTTGGCAACTCTGCTCTGCTCTTCCTCTTCCTAGAGCTTTCTTAGTCTGGTAACCCACAGATACTTCCTGTGTGCCTTCTGGCCAATCAGTATTTCATTAAACCAGTAGGAGGGACAAATATTTACAAAGTACAAAAGCGTAATCTCATAGCATTTCCTTCCTTTTTTTTTCTTTTGAAAACAAGAATCCTAAATATAATTTCCTTTGTATAGTTTTTTTGCCCTCACCATTATCTATAACAACTTTTTCCTTTTCCTTTTGTCTCACAAACCTACATATATTCTTAAACACACTGTAAACTATTTAGAGGGATTTTTTTTCTTTTGTCTGAATCTGTCTTTATTTCTCTTATCTTTTTTTTTTTTTCTGACCACACCTTTAATCTGGTAAAGCTGTTTAGGATTAAAGGTTTGGCTAGGGCAACTAGCAGACTCCACGCAACTCCTTAGTCTAGTTTCATAGACAGCTTAGCTTTTTAGAAGAGGCACTGGAAAGAGCCACATTTACCACTCCAATTGTGGAGAATCTTAGGGTCTACATTGCCACTAAGAAGAGCACTGCTGCTCATTGCTCATGAACTCCTGATGTGGGAATGCCTTTCTGTATGCTGTGAATCTCAATCTTTAAGTAAAGGAGCTGTTTTGGCCCTTGACAGGCACCGTAGAAAAGGTAGACAGAGAAATCAAAATAGATAGGAAAGGAAGGGCGGAGTCAGGGGCAGATCGAGCAAGCCGCCAAAGGAGCAACATGTAAGGAACACAGGTGAGCCACGGGCCACATGGCAGACAGATTAATAGAAATGAGTTGATTTAAGATGTAAGAGCTAGCTAGCAATGTGCCTGAGCCATAGGCCAAACAACATGAAGTTAATATAAGCGTCTGAGTCATTTCTGGGGGCCTGAGGGGGGGAGGGAGGCTGGGCGGCTAAGGGGTCTGGTGAGGCAGGGTCTGGGCCTCTGGCCACCTGGGACCAAAAATCCCCATTGCAACAAACTCCATTTAAATATTTGGCAGCTGGGACTCTTAAAAGAGTCACACAGTTTTTGCTGCCAAGGCTGAATCAGGAAGCCTTAGTTAAAGGAGTGCCTCCTCTGCTCTCTACCACTAAGCAGAACTGACCCAAGAAAACTCTGCTACTAAAAGCTGTCTTGAATTCTGTAATATTTTTGTCTGCAAAATCAGAAACCTTAAATCCTTCATGGGCTCCTTGTGCTTACATGAGGCTCCTGTGAGACTTCAAGAACCTGCCTTGTTTCAGTTTAGGCTGCATGCTGAATGCCCAACATTTTGTAGCTCAAGCCCATATGCCACACCACAGTGTCTCTGTACTTCAGCCCACTTGGGAAATATAACTCAGAAGCTGTTTTTGGCTCTGTTTCTGTGCTCTAGAACCCCTTTTAAGCTTTCTCGGGCTTTATGTAGATACAGGTTGGAATGTCATTTATAGTATGAGTTTCTGGCCCAGCCTAGTCCCAAGATCTGATTATGCACTTGTACTTTGTAAATGTTTGTCCTGCCTACTGGTTTAATAAAATTCTGATTGGCCAAAGGCAGACAGGAAGTAGGGGTGGGGTTAATAAACCTACCCTACCAAACACTGGATCTTATACACACTGTGAAGTCTCTGGTATTTTTTATTTGTGCTTGTGTAGATGGCTGGGACCTTCATCTCACTGCCACTGATGGAGAAAAGCACCTTACCACATAATGCTAGTCCTGGAAAAGACCAAATTATAAAACTGGAAGTAAGTTTCTGTTCAATTTTATGACTTTCATATTATCATAAATTAGTAAGAAGCATAAGGTCAAGTATCATAAGGTGGGATTGCTCCCACAACTATATTGAGCAAAGAATTCAGAAATTTAATAAACAAAGATCTTGGCAAAGGCTAATGCTTGTCAACTGTCTAGGAGCAGGGCCAGGTACCTACACAGGCCAGAAGAAGCTTGCCAATGAAAAAGCAGTCAAAGGCAGATGAACTTGGAGCTCACATTATTAGAATAGATATTCTAAGCCAAGACAGCAAATTCCAGCATGTTATATGGTAAAATACATGTAAGGAATGAACTTGAACTGGAAGACAATGATGCCTAGCCTTTAATATCATTTAGGCTGAACAAAAGTAGTTCAGCTTCCAACTTTCCCTCTAGACTTCAAGATCATGCTTCTGACCCCCCCCCTCCTCTCACAGCAGGGGACCATAAGGTCTCAGACTATCTATCTACACTCTGAACCAGACTAACATTAAGGAAAAGAGAGGAATTTTGGAAAGTTAAACTGGTTCTACCTGTACTGAAGCAATTTGGAAGTGGTATTCACACACATAATGGAGAGCCCAAACACATGGAGAGAAATGGCCTGTATCATAAAAGCATGTAGGGAAAATCTGTTGTTGCAAGAAGGCTGTTAGATGTCTACACAGTAGATATAGCCTTCATGCCAGAAGAGACCAAAGTTAAAGAAACGATAGCAGTCCATCTTGTGCCACTGAATTACAAAACTATACTATTTTTTTTACTACACTTCAAATAAATAGAAAACTAGTTACAATATTGATGATCTTGAACATGTTATTCATATTTCTATACACAAAAAGGTTATATGTTTCACTATGAAAGCATGAGAAGATATAGGCCTCTGAATGATACATGCTATTTCTGAGAAATGTATCTGTAGGCAAAAATTACTTTCTACATGTAACAAGTCCTCCTTATTTAAAAAAAAATTGTATTGAAGTGGTTGGGATTTGTCTGGCATTATAGGAAGCAATCTGGTACTAAGTATTTTTTTAATTAAGTAACTTTATTTATTTTACATCCCAATTGCAGTTTCCCCTCTCTCTCTCCTCCCATTCCTGTTCTCCATCCTCGTCTCCCACCCACACAATGAACTCCTCCTCTGTTTCTGTTCAGAAATGGGGAAGCCTCGCATGGGTATCAACAAAGCATAGCATATAAAATTGAGATAATACTAAACGCTTCTCCTTGTATTGAGGTTGAACAAGGCAACCCAGTATGGTGAATAGGTTCCCAAAAGCCAGCCAAAGCATTAAGGACAGTCCCTGCTCCCACTGTTAGGTGTCCCACAAGTAGATCAAGCCACACAACTATCACATAAATGTAGAGTTTTTGTAGGTCCCATGAAAGGGTCCTTGGTTGTTCATCTTGACTCTATGAACTCCTACCAGCTCAGGTTAGTTGTTTCTATGGTTTTTTCTTGTGATGTCCTTGAACTTTCTGGCTTATATAATCCTTCCTCCCTCTCTTCAGCAGGATTCCCTGAGTTTGGCCTAATGTTTGGCTATGGGTTTCTGCATCTGTTTCTATCAGTTACTGGAAGATGGCTCTCTGAAGATAATTGGGGTAGTCACTAATCTATGAATATAGAAATCATCCTTGGTGAGGTAACCCAGACACAGAAAGACAAACATGAAATATACTCATGTATAAGTACATATTAGCTATAAAGTTAAGGATAGTCCTGCTATAATCCACAGACCTAGAGAGGCTAGGTAACAAGGAGGGCCCAAGAGGCAACACATAAATCTCCCTGGGAAGGAGAAATAGAAGAAATATAATGGATGGACTGTGGTCAGGTGGGGATATGAATGTGAGGGGTTGTGTTGGAGTGGATAGAGGGGGAAAGTCTTGAAAGATGTGACTGGAAGTCGGGAGATGGGTATTTCAAAGTAGAAACCTTGTGCAAGGAAAATTCATAGGAATCTACAGCTATGAGTACAGCTAACTCCTATCAGTAGCCTGAACTGTCCAACTCCTGTGACCAAGCAAGACTTTCTAGAAGAAGTGGAGGGACTGGGACACCAACTCAGTCACAGAACGTTTGACCTACAGTCTGTCCTGCCTTTGGGATGTGTGGTATAAGAACCGATGGCTGGTTCAGGCTGAGATTCATGCTACAAGAGTGAGCCCAATCTTTACATGACCTGAAGTGCTATGACCCAGAAGATGGATAACCCAGAGACCTAAGATGAACCAAACATGATTGAAGAAGGAAAAAAAAGTCAACATAATGGTACTAAGTAGTTTTTAATGGTTATATAAACACAGCTGAACTGTAAATTGGAATACAGAAATATTAATTATGATTATGGAATGGATGTAAACTGATATTGAGAGAGAAGGGAGTCAGTAATGAGAGAGAAAAGGGTGAGTAATGAGAGAAGGGAATCAATTGAAACTTCTATGGTCCTGTCTGTGGTCCTTCCTGTGATAACATCTGAAAACTGGAAAGATTATTTTTTTGCCTTTCTCCCATTGTTTTGTTTTTAAGGTAACAAACCCCAAGTCCTATGAATGGCTTGTACTGAGGGTTAAATACACACACACACAAAACAAACAAACAAACAAACAAACAAACAAACAAAACAAAACAAAAACCCAGAAGCAAAGCTCTTCAACCCTGATGGAAAATTTAGGGAGCTCTTATTTTTCCACTTCATCCACCCACTCTTCAGCTCTTCCAGTACCTTCCACCATGTTTAACTGCTTCATGGTTGTTACTATGATCTCATACTTTATCCTATCTTCACGTATTTGGTATTATCTGTCATTACCATTAGTCTACAAGTTACAAGAGGAAGTAACTTCACCATGATTACCACATTACCTCCATAGTCTACAAGAATACAGCACATTGTCCTTTATCTAGATGCTTAGAACCAAAATTTGTCAGAATGGTTGGAATATTTTTCAAACTCTGAAATATATTTTTATATAAATAGGGGGGTATCTTTGGAAATGAGACCAAAATCTAAGCATAAAATTCATTGATATTTCACATCTTCCTTATATTCATTACACAGTCAAAATAATTTTACATAATTATAGTGTATCACTCAGAAAGTTTTAGAATTTGAAAGACTTTAGATTTTAGAATTTCAGATTAAGAATATATATATATAAAATCAGAATTCACTTAGTATTTGTATTAGGGCCATAATAAATTTTCATCATTAATAACATTAATTATCAAAGATTATAACAGCATAGATTCACGTAAATTGTGCAATTAAGAATTTTTAAACAGATAAGTATGATAGATAATTTTATATGTCAACATGATGGGGCCAGAAGACATCCTAAAATTTGGTCAACAACTGTCCTAGGCATTTCTGTGGTGATGTTGTTAGATGACATTAGCATTAGCACTTGAGGACTGACTAAAGCTGACAGACTGCTTGCCTAGAGAGAAGAGGCCTCATCCAATCAGCTGAAGCTTGAGTAGGACAGAAAGGCTAGCTTCCCAGAAATACAAGACCGATTCTTACTTGATTGCTTTCAGATCCAAACTAAAATATGAGCTCTTCCTGGATTTTCTGCCTACCAGTCTTTGGACTAGACCCATATCAAGGTATCTTCAGAGCCTCCCAGCTAGTCAGCCACAGATCTTGAAATCTGTCAGCTTCTAAAATCACATTATAATGAATCCATAGGTAAACATGTATTAGCTCTGATTATCTGAAGAGTCCTAACTAACATAATCATCTTACTTAAAACTATTTTTGTCTGTATATCTGAGGTATAAACATGTGCTGTACATGTAAATGGTTACACTTGTCTGCATGAGTCTGTAAGACATAAATTCATATTAGGTGTCTTCATATAGGTATTAAACATAGTCTCTTGCTGATCCTGGAACTTACAGTTTGGCCAGGAAGGCCCTAAGATCTGCCCATTTCTATTTCATCAGATCTTGGATACAGACACACCTTGCCTAACTTTTTACATGGGTTCTGGGATCCAAACTCCATTTCTAATACTTTAATAGCAATTTTTTTTACCTACTGACCCCTTATTGCAATCCCCACAAATTTCTACTTTTAAAAGTAAAATGTAAATGAGGTCTTAATTAATAAATGCATATTTTTATGATCCTCAAAGAAGATTAACTATTGGCTGAAACTTAACTACTTAATGATTTAATGATTTTTAATCTTATATATTTTCTGTGTATGAGTGTTTTGCCTACATGTATGCCTGCACTATATGTATGCCTGACTCCTACAGTGTCTAGAAGGGTACTGGATCCCTTAGAACTAGAGTTATGAATAGTCATGAGCATGTCAGTAATGGGAAGTGAACCCAAGTTCTTTCTAAAGTTAACAGGTGCTCTTAACCACTGGGTCATTTCTCCATCCCTTGAATAAGTTGTTTCTTATGATACCCATACTTGAAAAACAAAGGGTTTCATAAAGGGTTCTATGTCTTAAGACAAGAAAAGCCAAAAATATATAATAGAATAAAATCACACACAGAGAGACATACACCTGAAATTAACAAAAATACATTTCAATATTTACTTAATATTCAAAAGCTGCCAATAAAGTCAAAGGACATGAAGTGTACACCAATCCACATGTAATATAAAATGACAAGATATCTCACATGCAAAGAACTAAGTTTTAGTTCAACAAGCTCTTAAAGGCTACATTTGATGTTTTCCTTCTAATTGTAAATAATAATAATAAAAAGGTAACTGGGTTTGAAGTGAAACATTTAAATTGACCTCTAGTATTATTTCACCTAATCCCTGAGACAGAAATTTTGCAGATAAATTGACCACTTCTTGGAAATCTACATTTGAATAACTCAAAGATTCACACAAACTAATCCAGTTTCCTTAGAAAGAGTGAATTTAGGTAGTTTTGCTATTTGACTGACTGCCAAATTATGAAGATTCTAAAATGTGTTTATTTTAAACAAGAGAAGTAAAAAAGAAATAATGTTTCACTTCCAATATGTCACTGCTTAGATTTTAAAAGCCAAATTTGTGCTTATGAAAGTAACTACTCTTATGTCCCCCCCTAAGAAAAAAAGTATACATTTTAAGAAGCCATAAATACCATATAATAGGGAAACATTAAAACTGCCACATTTTTTTCAAGGTCCCCATATTTACAGAACTTGAAGATAAAATTTAAACAGTACTTAGTTCTTTAGAGAAAATTTTCCATTAAGAAAACTCTGTTTGAGGCGAGAGAGATGGCTCAGCAATTAAGAGCACTTGCTGCTCTTGAAAATAACTTGATGTAGTTCATAGCACCCACAATGAGTGACTCTCAACCAATAATTCCAGGGAATCTGACACACTCTTCTGGCCTCTGTACTACCTCTGTAGGTACTTGCATATAAGTGCTGCACATCAAAACAAGTAGGAATACACATAACTAACACTAAGTAATACTGTAAAGGAAGAATGTTCCTCTCAAAGTATCTTTAATTATATCCAAACATGATATATCCCAGTTTTTTTTATGTTTAGCTCACATGAAAATGTAGGACACAGACCATCTTACACCCTACAAAAAACAACTGAAAATCCTTGCTAATGCATTAGTCATGAACCTCCAAAAATAGTGTTATTTCATTTCACGCTATCAAAAAAGTAAGAATATACTACTGGTAAATATAAGTATTTTCCTAATTTAAGAATCAGAGTAGAACATTTCCCCCTCTGTTTGTGCCACCTACTTTCCAATGCTTTCCTTCCTTCCCAGTTAGAACTATCTCTAACAAAGTGTTTGCTAGACTTCAGTGACCCAGTTGAATTGTGTTCATTCAGTAACAGTCTCATATCCACAATCTAAACTCTGTTAATTCTTTTGTTGTTTTACCCTAATACTTACTATTCTACCACCACTCCCCTTTATTACCCTAGTATATATGTAGCAGGACCAAGTTATGGCTGGTTGTGGTGTGATTATAATACACACACACACACACACACACACACACACACACAATTCCCTAACATTTAATAAATTAGTCGATGAAAATTTTAAATATGAGAATATAAGGACAAGGATAACACTGGAGGTTTTTGAGTAAATCAGAGCAGCTAATGTTTAAATATAAGACATAGTAAAAGAGGAGTCCATTAACTCATTATATCTCTAGTGGATACTTGGTCTTAATGGATGAGGAAGTAATTCTACTACATATTACTTCTAAAAGTGGTCATGCCATAAAGTGATGAACTTAAAATTCAATTATTCAATTAATTAAAAAAAATAGATACAAAAACAGTTTGATACTCAGCCCAAGAGACATTTAATACAATGTTCTCCTGTGGCCATATTTTAGTTATACATGCAAAAGGCCTCAAATGAAATCTATGTTCAATTTGTACAAATGGTAGTAACATATCATCCTCTAAGGATTGTTGTTTGCTTTCTCAAACAAAGAAAGTAAGATGCATGACAAAAAGAAAAAAGAAACATAACTACCACTTTTCTTATTTTTTCTCAAAAATTATATACGTGTAAAAGTAGTAAGAAAGGAAGTTAAATACCATTGTGGAAATGTATGCATTCCTCAGGCAACTGATACTCTAATGAATCTGAGGCAAATTTACCACTCCAGCCACAGACATGCATTTGTTGCTGAGGTTTTTCAGCTGTGATAGTTAGGTTTTTTTCAAACTTGACACAAACTAAGCCACCTGGGAAAGGGAATCTCAACTCAGAGAATGCCTCAGTAAGACTGGCCTGTTGTAACATTTTCTTGATTGATGATTGATATTGGAAGACCCAGATCACTATAGGTCCTTAGGAATGTAAGAAATCAGGCTGAGAAAGCCATGAGGAATGAGCCAGTAAGCAATACTCCTGCTTGAGTTCCTGCCCGGATTTCTCCTTATGATGGATCATAAATCCTTTCCTCCCCAAGATGGTTTATCACAACAATAGAAGCAAACTAAGACTTCCTTTTCTTCCTCATCTCCTCTTTTCCCTCTCTTGGCTTAGCCATATGTCTGTCACAGATACCCACCACCACTGATCAGACTGCAATGGCGCCAACAGTTGAAAATGTTACCATTCCTAACCACTGATAATTACTTCTACCTGCAGTTGGTTTTGCTTACTTTTTTAAAAATCCTATTTTAGAAAACTTTCTGTAGAATAATATCCAAGGAAGCTGAAATATTCTCTACCAAAGCCTAGCTATAAGAGGCTATAGGGTAACAGAAAAGCATGTAGCTGATGTCAAAGATGCTGTAGTACTAGCAATGACAAACTTTCTTTTTACCAAGGAAAGCTGAACTAGAGAGAAATATCATTGCCAAAATCATACAAGAGCCAGCCCTGATGACAAAGGATGTTTAGCAATTCCTTAAATGACTTTCAGTCATTTGAGATTCTTCTGCTGCACATTCTCTGTTTGGATCTGTGCCCATTTTTAAATTGGATTGGTTAGTATTCTGATGTCTATTTCTCGAGTTGTTTATATATTTTGGAGATCAGCCCTCTGTCAGATGTGGGGCTGTTAAAGATCTTTTTCCATTCTATCAGTTGCTGTTTTGTCTTATTGACAATGTCCTTTGTTACACAGAAGCTTCTCCATTTTAGGAGGTTCCATTTCTTAATTGTTGCTCTCAATGTCTGTGCTACAGGTGTTATATTTAGAAAGTGGTCTCCTGTTTCAATGCATTCAAAGTTATTACCAACTTTCTTTTATCAGGTTCAGTGTAACTAGATTTATGTTGAGGTCTTTTATCCACTTGGACTTGAGTTTTCTGCATAGTGATAGATATGGATCTATTCAGTCTTCTACATGTTGACATCAAGTTATTTCAGCACCGTTATTGAAGATGCTTTCTATCTTTCATTGCACAGTTTTGGCTTCTTTGTCAAAAAATCAGATGTTCATAGGTGTGTGGATTGATATCAGGGTCTTCAATTCAATTCTATTGGTCAACACGTCAGTTTTAGGTCAATACTAAGCTGTTTTTATTACTATATCTCTATATAAGAACTTGAAGTCAGGGATGGTGGCGCCTCTAGAAGTTGCTTGATTATACAGGATTATTTTAGCTATCCTGGATTGTTTTTCATATAAAACTGAATATTATTCATTCAAGATATGTGAAGAATTATGTTGGGATTTTGACAAAGATTACACTGAATCTGTAAATTGCTTCTGGTAGGATTGCCATTTTTATTATATTGATTCTACCTATCCATGAGCATGGGCAATCTTTCTATTTACTGATATCTTCTTTGATTTCTTTCTTCAAAGAATTAAAACTCTTGTCATACATGTCTTTTACTTGTTTGGTTAGAGTTAACCCAAGGTATTTTGTATTACTGTAGCTATTATAAAGGGTGATGTTTCTCTGATTTCTTTCTCATCCTGTTTATTATTTGTATACAAAATAGCTTCTGATTTTTTTGAGCTAATCTTGTATCCTGCCACATTACTGAAAGTGTTTATCAGCTGTACAAGTTCCCTGGAAGAATTTTTGGGATCACTTATGTATACTATCATCTGAAAATAGCAAAAGTGTGATTTCTTTTCCAATTTGTATAGCTTTGATCTCCTTTAGTTGTCTTACTGCTCTAAGTAGAACTTCAAAAACCATATAGAATAGATCTGGGGAAAGTGGGCAGCCTTGTCTTGTTCCTGATTTTAGTAGAATTGGTTTAAATTTCTCTCCATTTAATTTAACATTGTCTGTTGGCTTGCTATATATTGCCTTTATTATGTTTAGGTATGTTCCCTGTATTTCTGATCTCTCCAAGACCTTTATCATGAAGAAGTGTTAGATTTATATAGTGGTTTACATTGATAGATTTTTCTATGTTGAACCATCCCTGCATCTCTGGAATGAAGCCTACTTGATCATAGTGGATGATATTTTGGTGTGCTCTTAGTGGTAGTATTTTATTGAGTTTATTATTTAGTTTATTCTCAATTTTGAGAATATTTATTGCATCAATATTAATGAGGGAGATTGGTCTGTAATTCTCTTTCTTTGCTGCATCTTTTCGTGGTTTGGATATCAAGGTAAACTATAGCCTCATAAAAGAGTTTGATAATGTTCCTTCTGTTTCTATTGTGTGGAACCATTTGTAGGATGCTGGTATTAGCTTTTCTTTGAAATTCTGATAGAATTCTGCAAAGAAACCATCTGGCTCTAGTTGGATTTTTTTGTTGTTTTGTTTTTAAAAGACTTTTATGACTGTTTCTATGTCCTTATGAGTTATGAGTCTATTTAAATTGTTTATCTGGTCTTGATCTAATTTTTATAACTGGTAGCTATGCAGAAAATTGTCCATTTTTTTTAGGTTTTCAGATTTTGTGTAAAATAGGTTTTTGAAATATTTGCTTCTCTAGATTTCTTCATTGTCTGTTGGTTTATTGCCCTTTTTGTTTCTGATTTTGCTAATTTGAATATTCTCTCTCTGCCTTTTGTTAAGTTTGGATTTTCTCAAGGAACCAACTCTTTGTTCCTATCTTATTGATTTCAGTCCTCAATTTGATTATTTCTGGGAATCTATTCCTCTTGGGTTTGTTTATTTTGTTCCTATTGTTCTAGAGCTTTCATATACGTTCTTCAGTTGCTAATGTGAACTTTATCCAACTTCATTTACTGTGGAACTTTCCTCTTGTACACTGTAAATATTTGTCACAGTAATTATTGGTTTAGTAAAACACTGAATGGAGAGAGACTAGGCAGACAGGAAGTATAGGCTTGGGAAACAGACAAAGAGAATTATGGGAAGAGGAAGAGCAGAGCAGATACCAGCCAGATGCAGAGGAAGCAAGATGAGAATGCTGCACTAAAGTAAAGGTACCAAGCCATGTGGCTAAACATAAATAGAATGATGGGTTAACATAACCATAAAAGCTAGTTAACATTAAGACTGATCTACTGGTCCAGAAGTTACTGTAATATTAAGCTTCCAAGTTAATTATTTTATAAGAAGCTGTCGGACTGTGGGAGGAAGAGATTCATCCCCCGACGTTGGGCATAGGTGGGAACCAGAAACCTATGACTATATCTATTATGTAGGAATTTAGTGCTATGAATTTCCCTCTTAGTACTTCTTTCATAGTATCTCATAAGTTTGGGTATGTTTTACATTCTTTTCATCAACTTCTAAAAAAAAATTGTTGATTTCTTTATTTTTTTTTTCCTAGACACAGTAGTGCTTCAGTTGAGCATTATTCAGTTTCCATGAGTCTATAAGCTTCCTGTAATTTGTGTTGTTGCTAAATTCTAACTTTAAGCTAGGCTATCTGATAAGGTAAAGGGGTTATTCCAGTTTTTTGTTTGTTTTATTTTGTTTTGTTTTTTTATATGTTGAGATTTGTTTTGTGACCAAGTATGTGGTCAACCTTAGAGAAGGTTCCATGGGATGCTGAGAAGAAGGTATATCCTCTTTTGTCTGAGTAGAATGTTTTGTAGGTGTCTATTAAGTCCATTTGTGTTATAACACCTGTCAGTTCCCTTATTTCTATGTTAAGTTTCTGTCTGACAAATCTGTCTATTGGTGAATGTTGGATGTTGAGGTCTCTGGCTATTAGTATGTGGAGTTTGATGTGATACTTAGGCTTTAGTAATGTTTCTTTTACATATGTGGATGCCTTTGTGTTTGGGGCATAAATGTTCAGAACTGGAATTTCATCTTGATGTATTTTCCCTTTGATGAATACATAATGTCCTTCCTAATCTCTTTTAATTAATTTTAGTTTGAAGTCTATTTTGTTAGATGTTAGGGTAGCTACACCACCTTGCTTCAGTCCATTTGATTGGAAAGTCTTTTTCCAATCCTTTACTTTGATGTAATGTCTGCTTTGAAGTTGAAGTATGTTTCTTGTATGCAGCAGAAGGATGGATCCTGTTTTATTATCCATTTTGTTAGCCTGTGTCTTTTTATAGGGGAATTGAGTCTATTGATATAAGAGATATTAATGACTAGAGATTGTTAATTGCTGTTATTTTTTGGTGGTAGTATGTCTCTCTCTCTCTCTCTCTCTCTCTCTCTCTCTCTCTCTCTCTCTCTCTCTCTCTCTCTGTGTGTGTGTGTGTGTGTGTGTGTGTGTGTGTGTGTGTGTGTGTGTGTGTGTTTCCCTTATTTGGGATTTATTGGTGTAGAATTATCTATTGCCTGTGTTTTCATGATTGCTCCTAACTTCCCTATGTTGGATTTTTCCTTCTAGTGTTTTCTATAGGATTGGATTTGTGGAAAGTTATTGTTTAAATCTGGCTTTGTCATGGAATATCTTGTTTATTCTGTCTATGGTGATTGAAAGTTTTGCGGGGTATAGTAATCTGGGCTGGCATCCATGGTTTCTTAGTGTTTACATGATGTCTCTCTGGAACTTTCTGGTTTTCAGAGTCTTCATTTAGAAATCAGATTTAATTCTGATATGGCTGCCTTTATATGTTGCTTGTTCTTTTCCCTTTTCTGCTCTTAATATTGTTTCTTTATTCTGTATGTTTAGAGGTTTGATTATTATTTGGCAAGGGGACTTTTTTGAGAGTCCAGTCTATTTGGTCTTCGGTAAGTTTCTTGTATCTTCACAGGCACGTCCTTCTTTAGGTTTGGAAAGTTTTCTTCTATGATTTTGTTGAATATATTTTCTGTGTCTTTGAGCTGGTATTATTCACCCTCTTCTATCCCCATTATTCTTAGTTCTGGTCTTTTCATGGTGTCCCAACATTCTTGGGCATTTTTTGTTATGACTTTGTTGGCTTTAATGTTTTCTTTGATGAACAAATCTATTTTTTATCATATCTTCAGTGCCAAAGATCTTTCTTCCATCTTTTGCATTCTGTTGGTTATGCTTCCATCTGTAGTTCTTGTTTGTTTACTCAGATTTTTCATTTCTAGCATTCCCTAGGTTTAAACATTTTTTATTGCCTCTACTTCAATTTTTAGGTCTTTAACTATTTCTGTCACTTGTTTGATGGTTTTTTTCTTGGCTTTCTTTAACGGATTTATTGATTTCTTCCAATTTTGTTGGTCTTTTCCTTGGCTTCTTTAAAGAAATTTTTCATTTCCTTTTTAAAGGCTTCTATCATCTTCTAAAGTTATTTTTAAGGTCGTATTCTTCTGCTTCTTCTACATTGGAATGTTTGGGTCTTGCTATTGTAGAACCTCTAGGTTCTATTGGTACCATGTTGTTTTTTATGTATAGTTATTCTTGCATTCACATCTACCCATCTCTTCCAATTGGTGCAAGTGTGTCTGTGTCTCAGAGAGTGGTTAGTTCTTTGTCCAACAGGTGCTCTTGATACAATTTAAGCTCTTGGTTTAATCAGTACCAGTGGAATCTGTGTTTCAGGAAGCAGTTGAGGTCTCTGGGAGACATATGGGTTTGGGAGATAGAGTAGGGCTTGTTGTATGTGGTTTCTGGCCCGGATTTTCTGGCCTAGCCTCCTGGACCAGAATTTCAGACCCACAGTCCCAGTCCCAATGAAACACACAGATACTTGTGTTAATTGTGCACTGACTGACCTGGGGCCCAGGCATATATTGATAACTCTTTACCCTTAAACTAACCCATGATTCTTATCCTGTTCAGCCATGTGTCTTTGTACCCTTTCTCAGAGCAGCACAGTTGTCCTCTGCATCATCTGCCTTCTCTGTGGCATTTCTGCTCTATTCTTACTGTTCCCAGAGTTTTCAGACAGCCCTGCCCATATTTCCTGTCTGCCTTCAGCCAATTAGCATTTTTATTAAACCAGTAGGTGGGACAATTGTTTACAATATAACAACACAACCCCACTATATTTCCCCTTTTCTCTTTCTGCCATTGTTTAGGGTAATTGGTTAAAAATTGCCATTGGCTATGGTTAGAAAAGTGTTAAACAAAAGCAATTAGATTCAAGATTCTTGTTTTAAAAAAAGGAAAGAAAGGGAGGATACAAATATAATAGGATATAAGGTAGATTATTGAATCCTCTTTTTAAAAGGATTTATTAGCTTTAAATATTTTACATTGGATTGGATTTTGTATATTTTATACAAACTGTGTATATTGAGATTAATTTTGTTACTGTACATATATCTCCATTCTTGTTCAAGGTATTATTCAGTTCATCTAACAATGTAATACAAATTGCTAGTCCATGAAAGTTTTATTACCAACTAATTAGGATATAAAGTAATGCAAGTTAGTAGTTAGACATTACATTCAAACATAGTCATATTAGATGTTTTCAAGATCAAACATATTTTAGATGAACAGGTCATAGAATATAGCATTTAAGATATTTAATAATATAGGTTCTTATTATTTTTGTAACAATGGGACAACTTCTCCTGATAGCACCAATCTACTTCAGAAAATATTATGGACATCAGAGAAACTCCATACACAGTTGACCTTCTTTGTAATGAAAGTTAGACACTGGGCAAGAAAGTACTCTTGCCTTGACTACTGACAATATGATGTTCAAAATGGACAATCAGACACACCCACAAGAGAATTGCCGAACCCTGCCAAGACAAAGTAGCAAGGTCTTTGAGAATATCCTGCTTCACAGAGAAATCTGTCAGACATGTTAGGCCAGTAGGCCAAAGATGGATGCATCAATTATACAGAAAAACCTTGGGCGACTGTCCAGGCAGCCAGCTGTTTCATTTTTTACATTTTATTAGAAGTTGCTTGCTTGCCAGTGCTATTGAGTTAGTTAATATTATTTCCTTCTTGGGTCTTTGAAACAGTTGAAGATGAGATAGTTATAGATTTCCAGTGACAGTTTTAGAAAAGAAACTTCAAAGTTAAAGTATATAAGTTTGAGAGACATCAAATAATAGTTTTTAGTTAGTAATACAAGTTAGACAGAAAGTGAATTAGCTTATAATCCTTTGGACTCACCAAAATAGAATAAGCAATGGAATATTTTCTTTGAATTGCCAATTGTTAATGGACTGGTTATTACTCATGTAATTATTGTTTGTATATATTGTATATAATTATTGTACCTATTGTATATGGTTTTTCTTATGTTAGCTATAACCTTCTTTAATTTTGACATAAAAGGGAGTATGTGGGTATATGTTTCATACATAATAAAAACCAGTCTGAAATATCAGAGAGATCTACCCACAGTCAACCCAGTAGGATCAGAGAGTGGTGATTTATACCTTTAATCCCAGCACAGGGAGTACCCGGAGTGATGACCTATGCTGTTAATCCCAGCAGATCTGAGTTTGAGGCTATCTTGGTTTACAAATGGAGTTCCAGGCTCCCAGGAAGGCAGTGGTAGTGCCAGGCCTTTAATCCCATAGCTCCAGAGACAGAGGAGATCTTTCTGTGTTTCTGTGAGTTCAAAGCTAATTATGTTACTACATTGTAAATAATTGTCCTGCCTACTAGTTTGATAAAAATGCTTATTGGCTGAAGGCAGACAGGAAGTGTGGGAGGGGCTACCAGACTAAGAAAACTTTGGGAACAAGAAGAACAGAGCAGAAATGCCACAGAGAAGGCAGAAGATGCAGAGGACAACTGTGCTGCTCTGAGAAAAGGTACTGAGCCTGCATGGCCGAACAGAATAAGAATCATGGGTTAGTTTAAGGGTAAAGAGTTAGCAAGTTATATGCCTGGGCCCCAGGTCAATCAGCATACAATTGATACAAGCATCTGTATATTTCAGTGGGACTATGGGACTGTAGGTATGAAAGTCTGGGCCACCAGGTTATGCTGAAAAGTCTGGGCCAGAAACCAATTTTAACAAGGGCTTGAAAGCTACAGAGTCTGATGAGGGATGGTGGTGGGCATACCTGTCTGCAGGAATCCTACCTGCTTGTCTGTAACTGGAGGCAGGATGAGTGAAAGTTGGGGATATGGGTTGTACCCTGCTGTCCAGAGCCTAGATACTGGGTTGATTTGCTGGGAGAAGGGTCACTCCTAAATACTTCTTTATTAAAAGATATTAATGCCTCTTCAAATGCAGTTGTGGGAGACTAAGAATGTAGTACAAGGGAGAGTATCCGCCAAGCATACATAAAGCCTTACACTCAGCTCCTCAGCACCAGAGAAGATTAGCAGAAAAAAAGTATCTGGAAATGTACATCCTTCCTATATGTAATAGCAAGCCAAAATTATTCAATAATAGCACATTTCCAAATTCTCAAATATCCCAATTTAAACAAAATATAACACTGCAGTCTAAGTTACCATCCAGTCAGGGACTTCAAAAGATAGAAAGTTCATCAATGGTTTTAACAGAAGCCATATTTGTTTCAGTATTAAAAAACAGCTAGTAAGTATAAGAAACTCTCCCCAAGTCCAACCTATATATCAGTTTCTTATTGTGAAGCACATGTCACGTTTCTACAGAATCATCAAATATGGTAAAAGTATATGTACACAGAAAAGAATCTAGAACAGTAGTCTGAAAAGGCCTGGGATTCTACCAAATGGCCTGTGTGTCACTGAGTATGCTATTTCCATACTCTAGGGCTAGTTTACAGTCATCAAGCATCTGCCCTTGGTTACCTTTCAGTCCTTTTCAGTGTTTATAATTATACCACCATATGACTGAATCATTTAACTTGCTAATCTATACATAATGACTACATAGTCCTGACAGGATCGTAATTAGTGTTTTCTCATTTTCACACTACCTCAATGCTGAATTAAGCTCTAATAAAAATAATACCAGATTTGAACAATATATACACTTTTATCATAAAAATCAAAATAATGTCTCAAATTCATCAGAATTACTAGTTTTTACTCTAAAATCTAATTTTTATTATTAAGCCAGGTAAGAATAATGAATACATATATTTTTAATTCTAACACTGAAGATTTTCTTAACATAAATTGCCAAATAAGTGGCAGAGCTAGCAAGATGTGCAGCAGGTCCTTAAAATCTTTAAGTTAAAAAAACAACAAATAATACATCATTACAAGTATTCCCTTGTTTAAGGTTTCTTTAACATCAATCTAGGAATATTAAAGAAATATGTGAAGTATCAACCATGATCAGTAACATGAAATTATAACAAACAGTTATAATAGTGCTTTTGAGTCTGACTTTGGACTTATGAATGAAAAACTGAAAATGTATGTTTTCATGAATGCCTCCTACAGCAATCCACATTAGTTCAGAGCAGTAGCTACTATGTCATGCAGAGAATTTGGAGGAAGAGTAGGATAAAATGCAAAGTGTGGAGACCACTTTTATATCAGGTGTCTTGGTGGAAGGAGAGTGATGGCAGAGTAACAGGGTACCTTCCTCCACAGAGGTAGCATGCTAAAGCCTAAGGTGATAATTTCCATTCAAACATTAAAAGGTTAACTTTGGTGGGCCAGAATCCTAAAATTTTCTAAAGGAAGACTGTTTTCTATTTCTCTTTACCTAAGCAGCAGTAGAGTTAGGGTTCAGGTTGCAAAGATAAAACTCCACAAGACAGTGACAGATCTAACAGCTTTATTCCTTGGCCACATACTCAAACGGTCAGAGTTCTATGCATAAAACCCTGCTGGATGTCTTCTAAAATCTGAAGTAGGGGCTTACACCTGGAATCCCAGTACACAGGAAGCTGGGGCTGTAAGATCAATACCAGTTTGAGGCTAGCTTGAGCTACATAGTCTGGGCTATGTATACATATACAGTCTTTGCTACAGACTAAAACCCTATCTTAAAAATTAATTTAAGGCAAAGGATTGTGAGTTCAAGCCAGCTTGAACTATATAAGAAGACTTTGTCTCAAATATAATAAAAAGGGATCTGGTCAGATGACTCAGCATGCAAAGATACCAGCCACCAAGCTTGATAATCTGAGTTCTGCAGGCAAAAGTTTCTGTCCCACCAGTAACTCCCAAATGCTCAGCAGCTGCTTCCAAAATAACTGAATCAGAAGCTTATTGTTACTTATTAATGCTTAGCCAGTAGCTCAGGCTTATACTAAGTATCTCTTACACTTAAATTAAGCCATAATTCTTATTTATGTTTAGCCATGTGACTTGGTACCTTTTCTCAGTACAGATTTCTCACTCTGCTTCCTCTGCTTCTGGCTGGTGACTCCTGACTCTGCACTTCCTCTTCCCAGAATTTGTTAGTCTGGTCATCCCACTTATTCTTCTTGCCTGGCTACTGGCCCATCAGTGTTTTACTAAACCAGTTTGAGTGACAAATCTTTATAATGTATTAGTGCATTATCCCACAACAGAGTTAAATTTCCAGAACCCATAAGTGGCAGGAAAAAAACATAATCCCACATGTTGTCCTCTGACATCTACACATATAACATTTCACATGCATGCATGAATGCAAACACACAGAATAAATAAATAAAATGAGTATAATTAATACAAGAAACCTATGGATTTCTGGGAAGAAAACTTACTTATTAAGGGATAAAATGGGAGTCACACACAAAATAAAGCTATGCCTTTGTCTCTTTGTCTCCCCAGGAAAATGGGGAAAGCTTCAAACCAGGTAATAGGACCACACATCAGGAAGCCTTCCAAGTCTGGGAGAGAGGAGGGGGTATAGGAAGGAAGGGAGAAACAGGGAGAGAGGGAGGGAGGGAGGGATAGAATATGATCTCATCCCTCTTCCCTTTTAAAGAGACATATATGCCAGCAAGAAGTACCACTTCTTTTGGGCTGGATAGCCCAAGGTCATGAGCTAAGCAAATACCCACTATACTACACTTACTCTTTTTTGTCTAAATAGGAAGGTTCTAACTTAATACAAAAATATATACAATAAGAGCGATAATCAAGTATCATCCTAGAGAAAGAAAGGGTAATAAAATAAATTAAAATGGAACTACAACAACAAGAACAGTGTCAAGTTACTCCAAAAGCTGTCCTATGCTAAGAATCTAAAACCATTACCCAATTTACTTTTATCTAAGATACTAGATGGTAGTAACTGTAACTACCTAGTCTTCAATCTCATCAAAGATCTGAGAAATTTGATTACCCAGGAAGTGGAAGCAAGCAACTCAAAAAGTGCAAGAAAAGACAGAGACAGTTGGCTGCCTATACAGTCACCCAAAGATTTACCGCAACACTTGGTCATCTATTTTTGGCTATAGACCTAGAATATCTGACAGATCATTTTTCAGAAGCAGGGTACTTTGAAAGACCATCTTACCCTGTCTTGGCAAGGCTCAGCAATCATTTTGCCTTGTGTCCTCTCATCCGGAATGAACATTATGCATACTGTCAGCAGCTAGGGCAAGGGCAGTTCTTTGCCCAAAAGGTCTTTTTTTGCCAAAAAGAAGAAAAATTCCATATGGAGAGTCTTCAATGCCCAACATCCTCCCAGAAGTAGATCAGTGCTTCCAGGAGCAAGTGTATCTCGTGTCAACAGAATTTTAAGTTATTAAAACATTTAAATGTCATATTCTCTATGTCTTTGAAGTGTTTAAAGATTACCTATCCATCTGCCATATATTTTTGTAAATCTAGAAAACCTAACTAATATGACTATAAATAAGATAAGCATTAACTATTAACCTAAATAATTTAAATGCTAAGGCTATGCACTTCCTGTTTACTCAGGTAATATATCATTTTAGGATCTTTGATGAAGCTGAATACTAGACAGTTATAGTTTTCCTTAGTCATAATAAGAGGTAAATTATATATGAAACATTAGACTCACAAAATAGGATAGATGATAGAATATTTTCTAAAATTTTGCTAAATACAAATTAACTAGATAATGTAACTGCTGCAACTCTTGGTTGATAACTGTTTTGTTAGCAGTAATTCTACTGTTAAAATTAAAACCTTCCTGTTAATTAAATAAAAACTGAAAAGTGCTGGGGTAATGGAAGGCAGAGAGAGCATGGTATCTTCCCTTAGCAGAGTCTGCACTGCTGTTTTACATAATAAAACCACACAGTAAGCCATATCTGCCCTTCAACCCCTAGACCTCAGAATGATGACTACATCCTGCAAACATACTGCCTATTATGTGGCTGTCAGAGAGTTAAGCATCAGGACATAGGGTTGTATAATACATGCTCAAATTTACCTCATTTATTATAAAGTTCATAAAATTCAAAACATTATATTTAGAATTCTGTAGCAAATGTATATGCAAAGCACTTGGAGCATAAAACTCAACAGAAATGAGAGACACTTGGCAAGCTATGTGGAAACATGAAAGCCAATTGAAAATTTACTAGAGAGATGAAGGAAGGCACTGGGAAGTGAGAAGCAAAGAATACACTATTAGCAAGATATAATTGTGATTATGTGCTGTATAAAACTACATAAAATATTGATGCTAAGTAAAAATTTGGCATAATAAATATGGTCTTTATTTACATAAAAATGTAAATAATATAATTGCTCAGAGACACATGATAAAAGTAATCAATACTTTTTTCTGATTTTATTTTGCTTATGATATTATTCATGCTCCCAAAGAACTTTTAAATAAAATGGAGAAATGTTGCTTTGATAAATGATCAAACAGCTTGGCAAGGTATCACAGTCCTATAATTCCAGCACTCAGGAGCTAAAGCAGGAGAATCAGGAGCTAAAATCCATTCCACACTACATAATGAGATCCTGTCTCAAAAACAAAGGAACCATAATAATAAATTAGAACCCATGAGGTGGCCCAATTTGTCACAAAACCAAATGGTCTGAATTCAATTCCTAGCACCAACATGGTATTAGAAAGGAGAAACAACTCCTGCAAGTCACATGTATGCCTACCATGCACACATGGACATACACACAGACACTCACACTAAAAAAATGCAATAAAAATAGTAAGTAAACAAATACATAAATTAGGAGAGCTCTGCTAAACTAAGAAAAAGTAGAAAAATCATCTTTGTTTGATTCTACTTAGTACTATTTTAGTCAAAAGCTCTGATTATTGGAAACAATTTATTCACTAATTCTACAAGCATTTCTTAAAGTGCCAACTGTGGGTCACAACACAATGCATTGGGATTCCTAAATAGGTGGCATAGCCCCTGCCCTCAAAGCAGTCTAGATCTGAAAACTCACCATATAAAGATGAATGTATCATTTGGCTAACAGCACGTTAATAATAGTAAAGACAATACAATCCTCTAATTGTTCATTTTTATAAGTGGAAGTCTCAGTATGAAAAAATTATAAGAGTTCAAGACCTCAAGTCTATCATCTCTGTCAGGGACAAGACTTGCCATGCTACCAAGCAACTGTTTTGCCAGGCTATCAAATCAGACTCTCCCCATTCTCAGATTTTATCTTCAGTCACAAGGAAAGCAGTCTGGTTGATCACTCCATGCAGGGATCAGGTATCTACAGATACACAGACAGGCTCAATACCAGAGAAGCCTGCCTATGCCTAAAGGATAATGCTTGAAAGAAAATTCAAGATCATTGCAATGTGCACATTTCTATCTTAATTTTTTTCCTTAATCTTTTTTTCCCATAAGTTCTTATGATGTGGCAGCATATAATATAGCATTAAAAAAATATACATTAAATCCTAATTTCACTTTTAAACTTCTAAAACTGTTTGAAGTGGAATTAAAGCCAATATGGTCTTCTAACTGCTGAATACTTTTATTTTTCAGTGAAATGCCTATATCAGTCTCAAAAATAATTTTCATATTTAAAGTTTCTAGTTATGTGCGAAAAGCTAATTGAAAAGACAAAAGCTCAACAAAGGAGACCACAAAGCCAGACCACACCTCTGTGCTCTTCCTGGTCAGTGAGGGCATCACATAAGTGGAACACTCAGTCAATTAATAAAAATTTGTAGTCAGCTTACTTTTAAAAGCACAATGGTTCTACTTAGGAGATCCCCTCCTTTGCTTCTACAATCATTATTATTATACCCCTCAGTGGCAGCAGCCTCTGATTCTGATGAATACCAAACTCTGATACAGTTGTTGCTTTTGTAGTACTTACACGGTTTTCCTTTTGACTTAGTTACCAAGAGCTAGCACTGGACTTTGATGACCACTGTCCTTGAAAAGTAAATATAAAAGCCCAAATTCTTCAATGATAGGTTGCAGGTCTGTACTATGTTCTGGGGGAAAATGCCAAAGAATGAAATGATGCCAGGATGATTTGCCCCTGAGCCCCCTCTATATTATGGAGATTTTACTTTAATAGGCATGGTCATAAGAATGATAGCCACAATTTGGCTGTCATTTCCAATCAATGACAGCATCATGCTTCTTTGTGGCTTTCTGTCATCTCGATTATTTTTCAATGACTTTAAACTCTTTTTGAAGGTGCTTCAGGATTTGAGAAATTATAAAAAATCCCCTTGTGTCCTTTCCTGGAGTTATATCATAGATCTTATTGATCTCGTACTTCATTCCTCATTTCTCAAATTTCTTCTTAGAATTGATTTGTTACCATCTTTCTTCAATCTTCTTATGAAATGTAACACTTCATGCCAGTGTACAAGTAACCTCCCCTCACACTTCCCCCGTGAAACCTTCTCTAAGCTATAGATACACAGAGAAAATGACATACAGGAAAGGTGCTAACCCCCAGGCTTTGACATCAGTCACTCTGCCATCTTTTGTTGTGTTCTTCTGTTCTGTCATTTCTGTCCAGGACACATTTGCTTTTTCAGGGATCAATATTCAATTTAACTTTCTATGTATTATAAATCAAGTCAAGAAAATGTGTTTCTCATTTTGAAGTTATTTTAAACAAAATCCCGAACTAAGTCCATTTAATGAAACTTATCTTTGTAAATTCCAAAGTCAGAATGTAAGCTAAGTGGCAGGAAAAACTTCTTCTTTACTTCTAGAGAATACTACTTTAATCAATGCTTTTTAACGTAAAATAATAAGCCCATGTAGGAATTTGTAAACACTTGGAAGATATAAAGTTATTAGTTTTAGGAAACTTTTTCCAAGTCATCATTTCTTGCTATGGATGCCACAAAATGTATTCCAGATCACTAATTTCTTTATATATCAAGACAGAACTAAAGTCACTGGACCATCTGTTAGACTTTCTGTAGTTATGTCAGCAATAAAATTAAAATTAACAAGCTATTAAGTAAAATTTCTCACATTAACAAAAAATGTAGATCAGTGTCATAATTATATCACAAAAAAGTGCCATCCAAATACTGTTAGAGAATAATTAGATAGATACAAATATAATCAGAAGAGAGAAGACTAGTTTATACATTAAAATACTTATTTTTAAGTATCCTTACAATGCTTAACATGGGCTCTTTTTTTTTTAATCCACAGTGCCAGACATGTTTCTGAATTAATTTCCACCTGGAAACCCATAGGATGAAAACTCTAACTGTGTGATAAATTAAGTTGCCAAACGAAATGGAGTAGCGATCAGTGCAATGGCCTGATAAGCTGTCAGATCCACTTTGGACTAGAATTCATTCTCTCTCTCCACCTGTTCATTAAGTACCAACTTCATGGCAACTCCAGTAACTGATTGCACATTATTAAGCTGTGAATGTGGGTGGGTGGTTTAGCTGGCCTAGTGAACATCCCTCTACTTATACATTCATTTAAACATAAATTCCTGGTGATTTATTCTGTTTTTAATCCCAGTAGGAAAACATGTACCTACTTTAGCTTTTGATACAACAGAAATGATGTATGTCATAAAATTCAAAGTTAACAAAGCAAATATAACATCACCTAAAGGTCAGAAGAAAACAACGATGTCATATACCATGTTTCTTCAAAGTTCTAAAAGTGAAGTAGATTCTGGAAAAACACTTGCCTTTGCACTGATAGTGTGTCAAAATAAAACACTAAATCTGTCCTTATTATAAAAAAATACTGCGTTACTGCAACTAGAAAGCTAAACTAGAGAACAGAGAAAATACTTATTAACTATCCTTTATTCCAAATGGCCAAATTGTTCCTTATACATCAAATTTTATCAATAATTGGCAATAAAAAAGTACTAAATTGGAGCTACTAATAACAATAAAAATGACCCTTAACCAAACACGAAGTTAATAAAAATCATGAGTTCCTCTGAAAGTCCCCAAATTAGATGGATCACATGTCATGAAATATGAGTGGCTATGCTATTGATGTGCCACCTTCCCTCACTGCTGTTTATGGAGCCTAATTTTTATTAAACTAAAAATTTATTGAACTAAAGACTACGTTTCAAAGTTCTTCATATTGTAATTCTCTATAATATAAACTGTGGGCTTATTTCAGAAAAATTAAGTAACAAAATAGTCAAATGAATATAATTCTATTCAGCTTAAAGCAAAATAAATATCATCCAGTTCTATAGTCCCCAAAATAGCAGCTCCACATAAGTTACAAATAACAATAATTAAAAAAATAAAAACAACAGGAGAAGTATGTGTATAGGTGTTTTCTTTATGTAGTACATGCATGAAGTGCCTGTGGAAGCCAGAAGAGAATGCAGAGTAACAGATGAATTTGAGTCATTATGTAGGTGTTAGGAATCGAACCCAGGTCTTCTGAACAAGCAACCAAAGATTTTAACTACTGAGACATCTCTCCAGCACCCAAGGAAACTGTTCAATGGCAATGATCATACCTCAATGTAAAGTTAGTTCATAAAACACTTACTTCATTTCCAATTCAGACCAACTTATTCTGCTATTTTGTGGAGATGAGCTTCAGTAATTTAACAAACAGAAATCTACTTCTTATAATTCTAGAGGCTCAAAATTCCAAGATCCAAGTAAATCTCCTTGCTATTTTATAATACGCAATAGACATTATACAAAGAGCATGAGCAGAGAGTAGAAAGTCAGGGACCCAAACTCATTCTTCAGTCAGGATCTCATTCTCTCTTCAACCAAATGACTCTCTTGATAAGAATGTGAATCTATTCAGGATGACAGTCCTAATTGTCTCTTTGATTAAATTAATAAAAATTAATAAAATTTTACAATTTTGTTGCATAATATAATTATTAAACTAAAAAAATTTTAAATCAAAGATATGGTACATTTTAAACAAGATTACACACTAGCTTTAACAAATTCCTAGGTCTCATGAAATACCAGGTAACAGGATCTGGAAAGCTGGCTAAGTGTAGGGGATTGTGTTGTTTCATGGTAAATAATTATCCTACCCACTGGTTTAATAAAAAGTGCTGATTGGCCAAAGACAGGCAGGAAGTGTGGGCGGGGCTACCAGACTAAGAAAACTCTTGAGAACAGGAAGCACAGAGCAGAACGCCAGAGAGAAGCCAGAAGAAGCAGAGGACAACTATGCTGCTCTAAGAAAAGGTACTGAACCGCATGGCTGAACAGGATAAGAGTCATGAGTTAGATGAAGGGTAGAGAGCTAGCAAGTTATATGCCTGGGCCTTAGGCTGATCAGCCCTAAACTATTGTAAACATCTGTGTGTCTCTGTGGGTCTGTGAGTCTGTGGGTCTGCGGTCTGGGTCCTAAACTTTGAGGTTAGGCCCAAAAGTCCAGGCCGAAAACCTCCTACTACAGCTAAGAATTTAAAATACTAGTCCCTCAAGCAAGAGGACTAGAGTGCAAATCTTGACAACCCAAGTAAGTGCTGGATAGACATAGTGGCTCACCTGAAGTTCTAGCTTTGGAAGGCAGGGGCAGGAGGTTCCAAGAACAAACTGAGTAGTGAGGCTACCTGTATAAGTGAGCTCTGAGTTTCACTGAGAGACCCTGTCTCAATGAATAAGGAAGAAAAGTGATAAAGGAAGATTTCTGGCACCAGCAATTGGTACACACTCATGCGTGCACACACACATACATGAACACATATGAGCAAATGCATCCACACAACATTTGCCCACTATTGCTAGATCGCTCAGTGGGTAAAGATACCTGCCACAAAGGCTGATGACCTGAGTTTCATATCCAGAACCCACCATACCTAGTGGAAGGAGAGAATCAACTCCTACAAGTTGCCTCCACATGAACACTGTGCACCAGGCTACAATACCAAGGAGTTTTCCTTCCCAAAAGTACCGCTCTTCAAAGGAATGCATGTTCTATTACCCGTATAACTGTTCATTGGAGTAAAGGAAATAGTGAAGCTTTGGAGGCTACAATACAATGACTGGATTGGTATTGATTTTAGGTGACTCCAAATAGAATTGTGACACTCTGGTTCAAAAATGGGTTTATGGAATCAGATGATCTCTGAAGTTTTAGCTGCAATATGATTCACAGTGGTCCTTATGAGTTCCTGAACTCATCCTATGGTTATTTTCCCAATCCCAGAATGTACTATTGGGATAGTTATACTCAATAACAGGAAGAATTCCCACACTGGCCCCCTGATCTATGGAATGAGAACTATTCTTGTTAGAGAGGACAAATAGAAACCACTGGAGCTGCCTCTACCAGAGAAAACAGTGAAACCACACCAGCTTCACTTCTCTAGAAGTATTACAGGAATCAGTGCCTTTCAAAAGATGCGTGGGTGGTTGTTCCCATTCCATTTTCCTATGATTCTGATAATAGGCCTGTGAAGAAGGCAATGGATTGTAGAAGGTAACAGTTCAAAGCTTTAACCAAGTGGTAACTCCAATTGCTGCTGTTATACTAGATGTGGTTTCCTGTGGTGATATAGTCTCTAACAAATAGTTTGTGTCAAGATCAGAGGGCAAAGATAGTCACTAGTTAGCCATAGAAGCCAGGCAGTGGTGGCACATACCTTTAATAGCAACACTTGGGATCTCATGCCTTTTCTTCCAGTACTTGGGAGGTACACATGCCTTTAATATCAGTACATGGAGGTTAAGACAGTAAGTGATATTGCTGAGTGAAGAAAGAAATAGAAGGCGGGACGAGATAAGAGCTCAGTCTTTTTGACTTGAGAATTCGGTAGAGGTAAAAAGTCTCTCTAGAGGCTAGGGTTTGTCTCTCTGATCTTTTAGCACTTACCTCAGTATCTGGCTCTGGGTTTTTATTAAGACCAATTAGGATTTGTGCTACACTTTCCTATTGAACAGACAGATATGTCTCCTAGGACCCAATATACAGCTGTTGATTTCATAAAAAGCTTTACTCTTCACACCCTTCCATAAGGACCAGGCGGCTTTCAGCTGACAAGGGCAGGATTACACCTGTACAGTTCTCTCAAGCCTATGTTAATTCTCCAGTCCTCGTGTCAACACTTGGTCCACAACAATCTTGACCACTTTTTTCTTCCACAAGACTTCATGGCAATCCATTATATCAATGACAGTACACACTGACTGGACCAAATGAGTAAAATGTAGCAACCACTATGGACTCATTGGTAAAGCATTTGCACATCACAGGATTGGAAATAAGTCAAACTATAATTCAAGAACCTTATACATCAGTGAAATTTCTAGGAGTCCAGTAGTGTCGACAAGTTGGGATAATTATTACAGGGTGTGGTGGGATTCAGGTGTCAGCTGATAAGGTCCGAAGACACTTATCCAAGGTCCCAGGCTCCTGGAGGGGATGTGGCCAACCCCATTGATAAAGGGCTGCTGGAACCCTGGGAATCTCTCTTCCTGATTCCTGGCTGTTGGAGAGACCGGTTTGGAATCCATCGTCCGTCCATTGCTCGTCCATCACTCATCCATCGCTCGGATACTCCAGTCCCTGTTCATGGGCCACTATAAGCTGTTACCTGTATCGTGAGTGTTGATTTGTATTTTAATAAATATTAATCTTGGACTGGTGCCTTGTAAGTAAAACTCCATCTACAACAGGGTAAACTAGTAAGTGTCTATTCTTGGCCTTTCCTACCGAAAAAGAAGCACAATGCATAAAGTCTTTTGGATTCTGGAAGCAGTATACTCCTCATTTGGCATAGTTACTTTGGCCCATAACAAGTAATTTGGAAAGATAACTGTTGTGAGGGAAGACCAGAACAGGAAACAGCTCTTCAGGCTGCTTTGCTATTCGTGCCCTAAAGTCCAGCTTCCCAAAGGTATTTGTTGTGGAAGTGGCAAACAAAAATGCTATTTGGAGCCGCTGACAGGCTCCACAGCTGAATCACAGTAGAGACCCTTGTGATTTTGAATCAAGGCCCTGTCATTGTCTTAAGATAACTATTTCCTGCTTGAGGACAGCTCTTGGTCTGTGATTGGGTTTTAGTGGAAACTGAATACCTGACAATGGGCTGCTAACTGAGCTTCATAAGCTGGGTATTTTCTGATCCAAAAAGCCAGAAAGCTAGATGTGAGGACCAGCAGGTCAGTATCAGGTGAAATTGGCACAAACATGCTCAGGCAAGTGCAGGCACTGAAGGCACAAGTAAGTTACAGGAGGAAATTACCCAATTGCTTATGACTCCTATTTTCACTACTACTCTTTTTGTTCCAAAGCATGCATCTATAACCTTATGGGATGTACTCTACAATCAGACAAATGAGTCAGAGAAGATCCAGGCATAGTTTGCACATGGTCCTTCATTCTATGCAGACAACACGCAAAAGTAGACAGTTATAGGTAGCATCACAGTCCTTAACTAAAATAATCCTGAAGGATAATGGTGAATGGAAGTTTCCACAGTAGATGGACCTTTGGGCAGTGCAATATGTTCTTTGGTCTTCCAGTATGCATTAAAGACCAGGAGCTCTCCAGAAATCCCCAGACCTTCAACACTAAACTGAGACTGACTACTAAGACATTCAGCCACATGGACTGACAAGCTCTCATATTCTTGGGCACACTAGTGTACAGACAGCTACTTTTGGACTTCCCAGATTATACATTGTGTAAGCCAATCTAAAATTACCTTTTCAATATATAACATTATATCAATTCATTTCCTTTAGAAAGTCTGACTAATATGAGGATTGTGTATTATGTAACTCCAGGAGATACTCTCTTGAAAGACAGTGAGGGTTAGAAACAAACGAAAACTTAGACCTGTAGCAATTATTTTATCTTAAAAATCAGCTGAAGTACTTACTACAAAGTTATATTGTTTCATCTTTGCTTCCTATCTCTCCCTTATATTTATCACTCCCTAAATGGTCCTTCATACCACTGCCAGGGAATCTGTGTAATACATATCTACTACATGTTTTTCCTCTGAAAAATTCTTCAGACTCACCACTTTCTCTAATTAAAAAAATACCTCATCTGCTGAAGGTGACATCTGAAGCATTTCATAATCTGAAGCCACTTGCATTTGCTCTCTACACACTCAGCCATCTGTGGCTCCAACGCATGTCATGCTCTCACTGCTTCCCTGGGTTACACACTTTTCTGTCTGTTCTAGTCACTTCCAATATAGATCTAATAAGGAATTGTGCCATGCTAGATAGTAACTAACATATATTTGCCTCTGCTACAGAACCCAGTGTGTGGTTCACAAAATAGGCACTTAATAAATCTTTGCTGATTCTTTTGACAAATGAAATTTTGTGGCCAAATGTTTTCAAGCATTCTCATGAGGTAATAAAGTAAAAGTGAGTTTTGCTCACAGTAAATACCGAATGTTTTCACTAGAGAAATGCTTCTTTATGAAATCAAATTTAAATAACACAATTAGGAATCATACAATTCAGGTTCAAGCATGAGATGTTTGGAAAACTGCTCAAGAATTAAACAGCTTCTCTAGCTGGAGCATCTGCTGCCCACTAAAGGGTGCACATGTGGAAGTCAGAGGAATGCTCTGACTGTGGAAGGCACTTCTGTCTGAGCTCTCTCAGAGAAGAAAGCAGGAGTGAAATCCACTCCAAAGCCAGACATTAACAACCATGATAGATAAATTATACCGAAGTACAGATTATGTGTCGCACTGAATTACATGCCTTCCACATATTTCTTATGATCTCCCTCTGACCTTTGCCTCCAGTATTATCACCACTTTATATGAGAAAAGACTAAGGATTAAAAGACTGGATGATCTGCCTGATCTTTCTGATATTAGCAATTGATAGCAAGTGTTAGAAGCTCAGTGCCAACAAGATGTCCAAGGACTTAGGTAAATGTGTGAGTCCAGAGGAAAAAAATACATGTCCAAACTATGAAACCCAAAAATCAGAATTAACATTTTCCTAATTGCTGTAGGACACAGGATTATGTCATGTGACCAACTGTCATCTGGCTCTTAAATAATTATCATGTGGATTATATTATACTTCAATACATATCATATATGGTTTAGAGAGAACCTTAAAAATAAGAATGCTCAAATCTCATAAAATCTTAAGTGGTTCTAAAACATATTATAAATGACAAGTATGTCATCTAAGAAGGAATGTGTATGCCAGTAAGTTCATATGGAAAGGAATTCAACATCATTAATGCTTTGAAAAATGCAAATTAAATATAATTAATAAACATAAATAATAATACCCATGAGGGCAAATAAAAAATCATTTTAACACTAAATATTAGCAAAAATGTATACAAACTGCATTCCTTAAAACACTGTGAGAAAAGTAAAATAATGCAGACACTACAGGAAACTGAAGTTTCTTATAGAAGCATGCATTTATTATAACACATGTGGTTGTTAATCTCAGACAGAAACTTGCAGTCATACATAAATTTGAATATTTACAGGGCATAGCCATAGTTCATAGAAGTTTTATTGTTAACAGTAGAGTAGTGAAGAAAGCCCAAATGGCCATCAATCAGTGGATGGCTAAAATTTCTAGAAATCTATGTTTGCCAACAGGAGAAAAAACAGAATGAACTGCTATTGACACATGGAGGAAATGCAACAATATTGGTAGATCTAAAGAGCCTTTTGTTTAGTAGGAAAAGTCGATCTCAAAAGATTACATGCATTATATGATTGTTACTTGTACATAACATTTTATTATTCATATTTTATTAAAAAATCATAATTACATGCAATTATATGTAATTATATGAAATTTTGTGTCTAAAATATAGATTTATCAGCTCAAGCTAATTAACATCTCCAAAACCTTGTTTACCACTTCTACAGTGAGACATTTGCTATTCACTCTTCTTTTAAAAATATGCAGTATTATTATAATTATGCAACTGTGCCATAAACTTCAAACTCTATTTCTCCTGTGCATCTAAAAATTTCATCCCTTTGATCAACAATTCTCTATTCCCTTCACCACCAAACCTTAATCTCTACTGAATATCACTCTCCTCTAAGGTTCTGTAATTTCCCGTTCTATAAGGCCAACAAAAGCAATAAAAGACAAATGGTGGCATCAAACTAAAAACCTAGAAACACAGAAAACAATTAACAAAGTACAGAAACAAGCCATAATAAAAGAGAGTTCTTTCTTAATAAAGTAGTTCTGTACCTGAATTGTGATGGAATAAAACTACACATACATACACAATTACAAATGAAAGTTAAAATGGTGGGAAGTAAAATCTAAATAGCAGGAGTATATAAGTATCAATTTCCTAGACCATGGTGTATCTCACTTGGTAAAGTGTTTACTTAATACTTGGGGGCTGAATGTGATCCTCAGTACTTTAAGAAATATCACTATGAGTTTCTCCTATCAAATACTATAAAACTTGTGTTTAATACAAGGAATTAAAATCTTATCTCCCCCATCTTGTAAGACTTCTATGTAAATGTTTTAATCTTCCTTACCCAGCAAAAAATGTGGTTACCCAAAGGGCCACTGCTCTCGTATAGGGATTTGGTGTCCTGGAATAGTGATCCTTTCTCACTGGAACAGGTACCTTCCCTTCTTCCTTCATTTCTAGTCCACCGATTCTTTTCAGACTAGGCAACTGAATAGACCATGCAGTTAGACCCTAGCCGATGGGGAAAAGATACTGTCACCACTTTCCTTAGAATAAAAATGAGATGCACTTTCTGTCTCCATTTATTTGCTCTTCCAAGCACAGCCTCTTGATCAAGAGTAAAGCTTGCCTTATCCAGACACTTCAACTGAGTGATAGTCTCTTTGCAATACTGAATGTATTTTCATCGATACTGCTAAGAATAAATAAACATCAATTTCCAAGGTCCCATATTATACTACAAGTTACAGAATAGTGCCATTGCCAAAGGCTTGCAAAAGGTTACATAGAAATCTGACGTCTTTCTTTTCCTACAATTTACTATAATTACTTCAAAATAAAATTGAAAAATAAAACAGACCTAAGTATAAGAACCTGACATGGAACCCTATACCTGCCTGACTCTTAGTGTGTGCTATTCCCCTGCCAGCTAATATGACACCTACTACAACTTCTTCTATTAAAACACACATAAGATAAGGATTATTGCAGTTAACATTTAAGCAGTTTCAACAAATATTTGGTTAAGACCTTTAAAACATCAAATCCTTCCACTCAGATATAAAGATTAGTTGTTTCAATATACTAATGTGGTCATAAGAGAACTTTGGCAGTCAAACAGAAAGTGACAGCAGAGCAGCTTTGCCACTCTGACTGGAAGCAATTCTTCTCACAGGAGGTGGCTCTGGGGTTTTCCGTCATGTTCCCTTGTATACCTGTATGCTAACAGCTGTGCCTTTCCTTTCATACCAGGCCAACAAAGTGCACAGCAGAGAGCTGTAAATAGAGTCGTTATGTACATTTGGTATTTTTTCTTCCTATCCACCCAAGAACTACCTGATGGGCCAGCCCATGTGAATGCAGACAAATTATAAACACCACAGCCAGAGAGATAGAAGGGTCTCAAAGTTGATTCTTATCTTCAGATTAATTCATCATAATCATGGACATTATACAACATCTATGAAAAAACTACACATACAGGGAAAGGCAGGATGAAACAAAGAAGCAGTAAAATAGTGACTTGAGGATTTGTTTTTAAACAATACTTTATTTCATATGAATAAAAATTACTCAATAGATATTTTTATTGATTTACTAAATAAATGATCTTTAAAACCAAAGCCAAACTGCTTCACTGTATCAAGTTCCCAGTGCAGAATATACTATTTTCGGTGCAATAAATTCAATTGTATGAAATTCAATTTAACATGTATACAGTTTGAGTATCTCCTTTTTATAATTTTATTTTTTGAACTTTTATTGACTCTTTGTGAATTTCACATCATGCATTCTGACCCCACTTTTCTCCTAGCTCCTCACATCTGCCCTTGTAACCTTCCCTCCCAAAAACAAAACAAAATGTAAAAGAAAAACCAAAAACTAAACAAAGCAAGACAAAAAAGAAGAAAAGAATCTCATTGTGGAAGCTGTAGCTTGGCCCATTGAGACACACAGTGTACCCTTTAGTTCATCCATCATCATTTGCGAATGTTCACTGCCACTAGTATCTGGTGTGGCCGGAAGCCTCGGACTTCCTCTGGCTCTCTGTTGTCCTGAGTCATGGAGGTCCTGCTGCTTCAGAACCATAAGTTCATCCCCTTCACCTGCTCCAACAGTTCATAGATAAGGTGTGTGTTTGGGTGGATTAACTCACAGCCCTGGTTCTGGGCCCAGGTGATAGCTGGGTTGGTCAGCCAGCCAGCTTGCCCTGATCCTTCACCATGAGGGTGAGCTCTCTAGCCCTGCCTTGGCTAACTCACCAATGCAGCCTGCAGGAATGAGCAAGGCCAGTTCTTCTGCTCTCCGTCCTCAGATCTGGCTCACCCATGCTCACACCAAGAGCCAGCTCTACTGTTTTGCCCAGTCGAGCTGCAGGGCCCTCACTCCAGATTGCTATAGGGAGTGTACCAGGAGGGGAGAAGAAGTGGGTTGAGGAGGTGGAATCAGTTCTCCTGCTCTCATGCCCTAAGGGCTGGCTCACCTGAACCCCTGACAACATGTTCAGCTCTAGTGTACTGCCCAGGCAGGGTGCAGAGCCTGCTCTCCTATGTGCTACAGTTGGTGAGGGGCAGGGCTAGTTCTCCCACTCTTGTAACCCCAGCGTCAGCTCTCTGGCCTGTTGTAGCAAGGGCAGCCGGGAGAAGGCATCTTCCTCTCACCTATCTCACTACATGGTAGATAGGCAGAGAAGGTCGGCTCTCTCTCACACCCTCAGGGTAAGCTCACCTACCACAGGATCGCCTCTAATGTGCTACCCAACTGGGGTGCATACTTGTGCTGAGGAATGGGGCCATCTTTCCTGAGTGTGGAGGGCCAGCTGTCCTGCAGTATACAGTGGAGAGCAGGGCAGGTTATCCTAGAGCCAGTGAAGGGCAGGGCTACCTCAGCACAACATACTTTCAATGACTCCCTGTGATAACACAGGCCATGGGCATCATCACAGACCCCAGCTACAGCAGGGTCATAAACCCAGACATGGCCCCTGGCAGCAGCTCAGAACCAGAAGCAACAGCAGTAGCATGATCTTCAGACACCAACATGAACTCGGGTGGTTGACCAGTCCCCAGTTATCCATACAGCCCTCAGTGGTAACAGGAGCCATGGACATCAACTGAGATCTTTGGTGCTGTATGAATACAAGACCCAGGCATGACCCTCACCAGAAGCCATGGCCCAGATGATACCATGGATCCAAGTGATGGTGCTGGCCATTTAAATTGGCTTCACCCCAGTGGCAGCACAGCACATGGACACTGACATGTTCATAGGTTGTAGCCTAGACACTGGGTTTCCATGTGGCTTTTAGTTGCAACATGGACCAGGGACATCAACACAAAGCCTGACTACGGCAGGACCAAAGATCCAGACATGTTTCTAGATAGCAGCCTGGGCCCAATTGTCCCCATGGCCCCAGGTGGCAATGCAGGCCACCCAGATCTGCACAGCCCCATAGCAGCACAGCCCTCATATACCAACATGGCCCCAGGTGGTGGTCCTGGATATATCTTAAAAGCATAAAGTCAAGACATCACTTTGGGTGGTAAAAGAATAAATAAAAAGCATGTGCTTCATGGAGAATAAACATAGTTAATAGAACCCAAGAAAAAGCATTGCTGCTATCAAGTGAAAAAAGGTAATTCAATGTTATGTTAACAAGGAGAAAAAGAAAAAACTAGACTCATTGGCTGAAAATTTCAAAACTATACTGGAATATTGATGGTACATTTATAAAACCTTTTAAACTTTAAACATTTTATAATTAAAGTTCATACATTAATAGAAATTTTGGCTTAGTAAACCATTACTCACTCACTATCTACAGAGATATCTAACCCAAAATCCATTCATGAGATATTTTCCAAGACCCTGATTTTTTTCATAGGCCCATGGTCTAGAAGGGAAAAGCCTGAAGCTGAAGGTCACAAAAAAACAACCTATGGGGTCTATGTATCAGGAAAATCTGAGCCTCTGAGGTGTCAGAAGCATAGAAATTAAACCAAAAGAATGGCAGCTAGACTAGCAGAGATTAAACAACCCACACTTTTTTTGAATGGGAAATGGCATCTCTAAAAGGCAACAGAAGCATCTGAGAAAAAAGAAAGTTAAGCAGCAATTGAAGTAAAAAGAAAAATCATGCCCTGGTTATGGAAAACTTGTACATTACAAAGCATGAGACACCCAATTCTGAAGAAAGAGCAAGATCACAAGACTTCCAGCCTCCCACCTAGACCCCAATAACTGTCACATGCTGAATACGGAAGGATCTTCTCATGTTCGCCTCCAAGGCTTTTTCCGACCACCTGTGTGAATTTGCATCACCAGAGATAACCTTGAGACAACACTGAACTCACCAGAACCCTGTCCTGAAAAACTATGGTAGTCAGGAAATCCCATCCATTCTTTTAAATTCCGAGATAGAACATTGTAAACCAGCATTCTTCCTCTTGGCTGAAAGAAAACTCACAGGACACTGTCTTGCAGTCTCCGTGAAGGCTGACACAGACTGTCCAAATTCCCATTCTGTTGGCTCATACCTGAACTTTCTGTCTCCACTTACCCAGGTTAAGCCTGGATCATGGACTTGGTCACAATTAAGTCCATCTTCTTTTCTTGTTCTAAACCCCTGAATTTTGAGCCACCACGATTAATGAAAAAACACCACTTTCTAATGGCTCATGCAAGGAACCACATGTCTAACTCCACCATTCAATTCCCATATCTTTCTGTACTTTTTTTTAAAAAAACATCTTCCTGTAAAAGAAAACTCTTTTCTTCTTGACCTTTTTAGACACTTAAAGATTTGCTGGGGGCAAATAGTTTTCCTACTTCAGTTTTCTTCTGATCTCCATGACCACTATTGTGGTGATATATTTATTTAATGAAACCAGTCTGGAGTATCAGAGGACAGATCCACCCACAGTCAAGCCAAGAGGGTCAGAGAGTGGTAACTCACGCCTTCAATCCCAACATGGGAAAGACCAGTAGTGACCTAAGCCTTTAATTCCCTAACTCCAGAGACAGAGATCTTTCTGTATTCCTGTGTTTCTGCAGGCTCAGGGCCTAACTACCAAATAGTAGCAGCTCACACCTTTAATCTTAACTCTGGAATATAATGCAGAGTTGAACCTGGAAGTGAATGAAACAACTGGGTGAAGAAGGTATTTAAGGAAGACAGAGATTTATTCTGTAGAAGGACCACTTGAGGAGCCAGGCTGAGGAAGCTGGAAGAGAGCTTTTACCTTGAGAATTTTACTGGGTGAGATTTAACTGTGGTCTGTTTCCTCTCTATGATATTTCAGTTTTTCCCCTTTATCTGGCTCTGAGTTTTTATCCAATAACAACTAGAATTCGTGTTACACACCACTCTCTCCCATTAAAGAGCCCGGGACTAAAGACTGCCTTTACCTAACTTTAGACCTACTTTTCTTTAACGCTTTCAACTTTAAAAAGCGATTTAAGGTTCTGAAGCATAAATCATAATCTCCTCTTATTAATATATAGAATCATAGTTGTTACATTCTTTTGATATTAACAACACAAGGAAATATGAGACAAGAACATAAATAATATGCTGTCATATTTCCTTCAATATTCAAAAAAGAAAATTGTACATTAAAATATGCCAGTAAAATGCATTTTATAATAAAAATGAAAACTTACTAACAAGTGAGGTTTTGAAATCAGAGAAATTTTTTCACATTTTGTTTTGGCTGACATAATCTAACTGTATCTTTAAAACTTATTCAAAATAAAGGAAAAGCTAGATCAACTAATAATTCTCATTAACTCAAGCATGAAACCATTATTCATGTAACTACTAGAATCCTTTCTGAAGAACTCTTTACAACAGGTTGTTACTTCTCCAGTAGTCCAGGACTCTTAACTTGATACATTAAATAAATCCTCCATGTTTTTAGCCATAACAAAAATTTAAGGCATTTCTTTTGAAGTCATAGAGGCCTAACGAAGAAAATACAGACAAGTGAACCACTCACCCGCATTGACTATCGCATCCACCTCTAGCAATGTGATGTCACCTCTGTAGAGAGAAACCTTTTCACTCAAACTTTTCTTCATTTGTGGTGTTTCCTGAGCATTTTCTTCTATAATAAAAAGAGATACATATTAATAGTAACATTCCTAATTTAATCAACATCTTTTTATGTTTATGCATGTGTATGTTCATGTTGAGGGGGTGCATTACTGTTCCATGGTGCGAGTGTGGAGGTCACAGGACATTAGGTGTCTGCTCTCACCTTCCTCCTTGTTTTGAAACAGGATCCTACCATCACAGCATGTGCCAAGCTGGCTGGACCTCAGCTTCTGGGGATTCTCCTATCTCTGCTTCCATCTCCCTATGGGAGCACTGGGCTCATGGAAACTTAGACATATCTGGCTATTTTATGTGAGATCTGGGAATTTAAACTCTAGTCCTCATGTTTGAAGGACAAGAGCTTTTACTCACTAAGTCATGTCTCCTGACACTAGCTGCTTTATAATCAGGATAACTATAAGAGCCAGTATGAATCACAGAGTTAAAAAGGAAATTTTAAAATATGTGTAAGTACCAGGGGTGTGGTTTATTTTCTATTTTCTATTTTCAACATAAATGTACTGTCTATATCAGTGGTCAGTTGAGATTTTTAAGCAACTTTGGGCAATGTCTTTGGTCATTAAAAAATTTACCATCATCAATTTTGTTACAATAATATCATTTGAAGATGAAATTATGTTCTATCCATAAGAAAAAAAGATGTGCAACTACAGAAGAAGAAAAAAAAACACATTTCATGGTAAAGGGGCTCATTTCTACTTTTTCCCAGTTATTTAAAAGGGCTTTGAAACACTTATTCACCACTTAGATTCAGCTCTTTGCTATGTTTAAAAAGATGTCCCTCAAGCTAGGACGCCTCAATAAGATGATCTGAATTTGTAAAAATTCTAATTCTTAACCTTGCATTTAACCTTTTACTCTATAAGACAATGTTATCATGTAAGAGAAATAGCACCATCCAGCACACAGAGTCAGAAAGCTGCTCTAAAACCTGACACATTGTTACATATTTGAGAGAAATACTACTTATTTGAATTGTCATTTAAGACAAAGTAAGCCCACTTAACAAAGAAACATGAATAAATATCTTAAAATACAGACTGTATATAAACATACTCATATTTTAAGAACATTTATAAACTGAAACTTAAGTGATTATGAAATATGCCAATCTTTTATGAAGAACTGTAATGCTATCCACTCACTAAGCACTCTCATATGAGCATATAATTTTAAAGCATTTGGGAGATGAGAAATGATAGGTTTTGGACTATCTAAACTGTCTTGGGCTGTTCTAGTTTGGTTTCTCTTTTACTATGATAAACACCATGACCGAGACCAACCCAGAGGAGGAGAAATTTTTATTTCCTCTTACACTTAAGTCCACCATCAGAAAAGGTCAGGACAGGAGACCCACCATGGAGGAATACTGGTCAAAGCTTGCTTTAGATGACTTGTTTTGTTAAACAGTGTAGGGCCCCTGCCATGAGTCACACAACCAACAGTGGGCTGGGACCTCCCACATGAATCATCAATCAAAAAAATACCCCCCAAAAAATGCCCATAAGCTAATTTGATGAGGACAATTCAATTGAAATTCCTAATACAGCAAGACCATGAGTTCCACATCTCATGAGTTACTGTTCTTAGGACTTTTAAATTTAAAAATCCTGATTTCAAGTTTAAAGTTTATTGAATTATAATAAATATTTGATAATTCTTCAGACCATCTTAATTATCTACATCAATGAAAATCTATAAATATTAATACTCTTCACTGGAGCTGAGTGTCAGAACTCTAATAAGTATTAAATTAATCAAGGATTTCACAAAGAAGACAAAATTTATTTGTATTTGAGAGGTGATAAAATACTTATAAGCTATTCTTCACTTTTAAGAAACAAGTCTATAAAATTAAGGCCCTATTTCCCCATAGAGAGTTTTCTATGCACCACTCCATTTGTAGTGATGCTGTTAAGTTGCTAGATATTAGCAGAATTTGAGGATGTTAATGCTGGACTCCCTCATAACCAATAACTTATCAAACCAGTGACTTAAAATGCAGGACTCTTAAGTACACTAGTCAGGGGAATGGAATGGGACTTGAGTTCTATCTCTTGTTGTTGGAGAAAATATGACATTTGAAGCTGCACAGAATGGCATTAATTAATAACCATATAAACTTGGTTCCAAGAGCCCTAAACTCTATAAGATCACTGTATATTGAGAGGTTTTTGTGGTTAAAAAGAAAAAAGTATATAAATTGTATCACATTATGTCCATTCCTCCCCTAACCCTTGTAATGGACAATCCAAATTGACTTGTCAATCACCTGGACATGAAAATGCCCCCCAGGAAAAAGTTGTCAATTCTAGCAATTTTAAAGGCTATATTGAAAAAAAATGTATATGGTCTGCATTAAATGAAAAATTGGCACAATCCTCTCATGGATAAAACTATAGCTTCTGCCAATATGGACTCTTTAGTTTCTTCCTTTCCTCTTTGTTTCTACTGTATTTCCTTCTTAGTGCTTTAGCTAAGACTGCAAGCACTCTATTGAATAGAAATGGAGGAGATGGACATAATCTTGCTGATGCTAGTGGAATTGCTTTGAGTTCTGTTTTGCATAATGATTGCTATCAGTTTGCCATTTACAGATTTTACTAACTGGAGTTATATTCTCTCCATTTCTAGTCTCTCCAAGTCTTTTATTATGAAGGGCTGTTGGAGTCTATCTGTATCTATGGAGATGATCATGTGATTTCTTTACTGAGTTAATTTATATAAAAAATAATATTTATTGACTTCCATATGTTGAAAATGATTGTATGTCAAGAATAAAGCCAATTTGATCATACCGTGCTATGGGATTATATTCTGGTACACTGTAAATATTTGTCACTCCTACTGGTTTAATAAAATTCTGATTGGCCAGATGGCAGAAAGGAAGTGTAGATGGGTCTACCAGACTAAGAAAACTCTGGAAAGAGAGTCAGAGACACCAGCAGACAAAGAGGAAAAAAGTTGAAATGCTGCTCTGAAAAAAGGTACCAAGCTGCATGGCCAAACAAGATAAGAATCATGGGTTAGTTTCAGAGTTAGCAACTTATATGCCTGGGCCATAGGCTCATCAGCATAAAATTAATGTAAGCTTTTGTGTATTTGGGGATAAGCAGCAGTAGGGCTATGAGCGGGTCCAAACCTCCAGGCTAAGCCGGAAAGTACAGGCCAGAAACTTAATATTACAATACTGTTTGGCATTCAGTTTGCCACTATTACATTAAGAAACTTTTCATATATGTTCATTGAGGAGATAAGCCCATAATTCTCTTGCTGTTGTACCTTTATCAGGTTTTAATGTACGGATGACAGTTTCTTAAAAGGTTGGAAATGTCCCTTCATTTTCTATTTGTATGGAATAATTTGTGAAGTATTGTTTTAAAGGTCTGGTAGAATTCTGTGCAGAATACATCTGGCCATGACTAGTCTTTAGTTGGGAGAATTTTAGTTTTTACATCAATCTCATTGCTTGTTACAGGTATGTTTATTTGCTTCATCTTTACTTAATTTTATTATCATATGAATCTATAAAAACTCATTTATTTTAGTTTAGTGGAATACAAATTTTGAACATCTGCCCAAATTTCTTGGTATCTGTTGTAATAGTAAACTTTCTGTTTCTAATATTATTAATTTGTATCTTCTCTTTTGTCTTTAGTTTAATTTCAGTAAGTTTTTTCTTTCCCAATGTCTTGGGATACCACATCAGATTATTTCAAAACTCTTATATTTTTTAAAGATTCATTTTATTGATTTTATTATTTGTGTGAAAAGGGGTGCCCACAGAAGTCCATTCTCCTGGAACTGGAGTTACAGGCGGTTATAACCTGCTGGATACCAGAGTCTGGCTCTTTTCAGGAACAACCACTCTTAAATGTGAAACCATCTCTCCAGGCACATAATTCTACTTAAAGCCACAAACTTCTCTCTTAGGACTGCCTTCAAAGTTTGTATACTGCATTTTCATTTTCATTTAATTCTTGGAATTTTTAATTCCTTCTTTATTTCTTCAATTATTTATCCATCATTTAACAAGTGTCACTTATTCCCATGAGTCTGTATACTTTAAGTTTCTCTTACTGTTCATTTCTAGCCTTACTCTATTATAGTCCAATAAAAAAACAGATATCATTCCAATTATTATGTATTTGTAGATTTGAGTCCTGATATGTTATATACTGTAAAGCAAGTGACATAAATTTCTGAGAAGAATTTTTATTCTTTAGAGATTGAGTAGACTCTTCTATAGATGCCTGTAAGGTACATTTGATCTGTAATGTCATTTAATGTTTCTGTTTGTTGGGGTTTTTGGTTTGTTGTTTGAAGGGGTCTGATATAATGGTGACAATAGAGCATTAAGTCACTATTATTAAATATGGATTCATTCATGTCTTGATATCTAATAGAACATGTTTTATGAAACTGAATGAGCCTGTGTTCAGTGCATTTATGTTTAGAATTTATATACTCTTGGAAGACTGTTCATTGATCAACATAAAGGTGATGAAATCTGGGTTAAATTCAATTTCCTGAGATATAAGGAGAGCAATATCTGTATGCTTTTTGGTCTCATTTCTGAGAGAACCTGTTTTTGTCTCATTCTTTACACTAAGAAGCTACTTACCCTTTTGATAGAAAGAAGTGTGTATCTTGGAGACAGTAAAAAAGATTCTGCCTCCTAAACCAATCTTCTAGTTCATGCCCTTTGATAAGTAAATTGCAAGCTTTAATAATCATGAAATGGTATTTATTGTCATTTTGTTGTGTTTTATGTTTTCAATAAGCTTCACAGGACTTCCTTGGTGATCATAAACTACTTTGGCCTGATCTTATCATGGAAAGTTTTTCTTTCTCCTTTGATTAAGACAGATCAGTGTAATGGGCATATTTAGCTGGGTTGTCAGTTTCCACCTTTCAGAAGTCTTTCCAAGCACTTCTTTATTTCAAAGTTTTGACTAAAAAGTCAGGAGTGATTCTTATACCTGCTTTTATATGTGCCTTCGCCCTTCTCCCTTGCAGATTTCAGTACACATTTTTGTTCTGTAAATTCAATGTTTCAACTATGATATGGAAACTTCCTCTTCTGATTCTATCTGTTTGGTCTCTTATGTGCCTTATTATTTGGATGAAGTTCTCTTTACCTAGATTTTGGACTTTTATATAATTTTATTTAAAAATATGTTATGTGCCTTTGGTATGAAATTTTTATTCTATATGTCTATAATTCATAAATTTTGCTTGTTATGTCTCCAAATTCTTTAATGTTCCGCTTATATGTTTATCATTGATCTTGACTGAATGATCCAGCTCTTTTACTGTCTTCAAGCTCTGAAATTCTATCCTCTATACAATCCTTTTATTTATAAAGCTTCCTACTAAATTTTTTATTTGACCCCCTGTTTTCTTATTTCTATCATCACTTCAGTTTTCAGTTTGATTTTTCTTTAGCACTTCTTTTTATACAATGTTATTTTCATACCTTCAATTGACTTCCTCATTTCATTCAGCTGTTTGTATTCTCTTGGAAGTTATTTGTGCTTCCTTTGAGTTGTTAAAACATATTTACCATCACTCTTTTTATCCATCACCAGGAATGTCATCTAAGTCATTTTTCACCAGAAACTATTATTATGTGATTGGTCATTTCTGGAAGGAATGGGTTGTCTTGATTTTTCATGTTACTTGTGTTTTTCTGCCTCCAGGGTTAAGTTGTTGGTTAAGCATTTTGTTGTTCTTGTTCTACTTTAGGTTGCCTGTTAAATTTCTGTGGAGGTATTTGCAGTATTCAGATGAGATTAGGTTATAGTGGTAATGATTTTATCCATTACTTTGGTGTTTCAGGCATCAGACTATAATCCTAGTCCACTCCATGGGCAGAATACTATCTCCAGTAAGAGCCAAATAACAGGACAGCAGTTGATAAAAAACAAATACTACTTAAGTACCAATTATTTTACAGAGAAAAAAAGACCTCAATAGTATAATATACACTAATCAGTTCATTATTTGGTATGAGTAGAAAGGGAAAGAAAAAAGAAGGAAGTAATCATAGTGAGATTAATGATTAGTGTTAGATTGTTAGACAGGAAGTAGAGGAGGAAGACATGGGAGTTGACACATTATGGGTGGAAATGGGGGATATGACAGATAGTAGAATAAAAAGACAAGAGTAATGCATTCAGATATTATAAACCATGCCAGCTTCTGGGCTTTTAGAAAAAAATGTAACAGTAAGAGGGGAAAACAATAATAAAGAAAAGAAAGTGAAAGAAGACAGTGATACAGGGGAACAGTAAAACATGAACAGTAGGCAAGAGTGCTAGCCTGATACATTGACCATAAGTATTATATAAAGAATATAAATATAAATTATATAATTAATAATAGTTGTAAAGGTAGCAAGAGCTAAAAAAAAATTGACAATGAATTCAATGTCCAGTATATTGTTTATTGTATTACAACTGGAGATCTTCTAAATTGTCTTGCCAGACAGTCTCCAGTCTCCAATTTCTGAGTTTTTCCACCAGTCCTGTTCTTCTCTTAGGTATTCTGCAATTCGTGTGTGTGTGTGTGTGTGTGTGTGTGTGTGTGTGTGTGTGTGTGTGTGTGTGTGTGTGTGTGTGTGTGTGAGTGTGTGTGTGTGTGTGTGTGTGTGTGTGTGTGTGTGTGTGTGTGTGTGTGTGTGTGTGTGTGTGTGTAGCTTTCTTATGGAGATAGTTGACTCTGAAATGTGAGTAGCTGAGAAAACCTCACCCTGACATGGTTTTCCTGATCCATATGAGAATGCAGTGAGTAATGGCAAAGTGCCTGGGAACAATGCAGTTTTTGTAATTTATTCCCATCATTTCCTGGTTCCCCACTGGGGCATGGATGGCAGTTCTAGGAATGGTATCACTGGAAATCAGTCAGAATTTGCAGTTGGAGCAGAGCTGCATTGGCTGTAGATGTAGCAATGAAGCCAGAATCCACTAACAGAAAAAAATCCACCAAGTAGATCCTGGAGACTGGAGGATCATTTGATGAAGTGATAAAATATCCCTGTTCCCCTTGTTTCACTAACCATAATCAGTTATTTTTCCAACATGACTTTGATGCTATTTTTCTTGGAAATCCTCTACTTTGATTTTTAATTTTTTAAAATTAAAATATATTTACATCATTTCTCCCTTCCCTTTCTTTCCCTGAAATTATCTTATGTACCAGTCCCAGCCTCACTGCTCCCTCTGAAATCTATGGCTTCTTCTTTGATTTATATACATACATACATGCATATAATGCCTATATATTCCTAAATATATAAATGCAACCACATCAGTCTGTTAATGGTTATTTATATTTATATGATATCAGGGGCTGACCACTTCATATTGAATAACCAATTAGGCAACTCAATCCTGAGTAAGACTATTTTTCCCACTCTCAGCAGTCCTTAGTTGTCTATAGTTCTGTATTTAGGGGTCGGATCCCATGAGCTTTCCTCCTCCATGTTATCATGTCTGTTGGTGTTGAACTTGTCTAGGCAGTCATGCTATGAGGTATCGTAGGTGAAGCTTCTGTCATTTCGAGGGGACTCAATCTCACAGAAGACTTCCTGGTCCTCTGGCTCTTACAATCTTTCTGAGCCCTCTTTCAGAAGTTCCAATTATTTTGGCCTGTGATGTGGGGATTGTGTTGTAGATGTATCCAATGAGGCTAGGGACATTATGATAAGTTGTTTTCTACATTTTGACCAACTGAAGTTTTCTGTGATGGTCTCAATCTGTAGCCAGAAGTTTCTGGCCCGTCTGGCCCCAAAGTCCAGACCAACCGACAGCTGATTAACCCCAAAATGACTCAGATGTTGATATTAATTACAAACCGCTCAGCCTATGGCTCAGCCTTATTGCTAGCTAGCTCTTTCATCTTAATCCATTTCTATTAGCTTATGTCTTGCCACATGGCTTGTGGCTTACCTACACTTTTACATCTTGCTCTCTCAGTGGCAGCTTACAGCATCTACGTCTACCAGGCTCTCCCCTCCTTCCCCTTTATCTATGCTTGGATTTCCTGTCTGCTGATAAGCTGTTTTGTCATAGGCCAAAAAGTTCCTTTACTATCCAATGGTAATTCACAGCATATAGAAAAACATCCCACATCACTTCCCTTTTTCTGTATAATCAAAAAGGACAATTTCAATTTTAACATAGTAAAATTACATATAACAAAACAGTTATCAAGCAATAATTACAGTTACAATATCTAGTCTATTTGTGTTTAGGAAAGTTAAAGAAAATATTCAATCATCTACCTTATCCTTGTGAGTCCAAAGTTTCTTATCTAATTTACCTTTTTTATAACTAAGGAAAACTATAATTATAAACTATCTAATCTTCAGCTCCATGAAAGACCACAGAAAGATATATTAGCTGAGTAAACAGGAAGTGAATCAATCACTCTGTAGCATAATCCTAGAGTTAGGATTAAAGGTGTGAGCTACTCCTGTTTGGTTGTTAGGCCTTGAATTCACAGAAATAAAGAAAAATCTCTGTATCCTGCATGATGGGGTTAAAGGTATAGGTCACCACTTTGTCATCTGTGTGCTGGGATTAATAGCATGAGCTACCACTCTCTGGTCCTCATGGCTTAACTGTGAGTGATATGTTCTCTGATATTCTAGGCTGATTTTATTAAATATAAAGTGTATTACCATATCAATCTATTACAAAAATAAGGTTTTTTTAAATGAGGGGGTGATAGCTATACTTGTCAGTAGGTATAATAATAAATATTTAGAATGTAGTTAGGAATCATGCTCGTTTAAAGCGAAAGTAGAAGTTTATTCTCCAAGAACCATGACCTCACTAGCATTTTTGACTTATCTAATTTTAATTTTAATTCTCCTTTTTGAGTTTGGGCAATTTTGTTTCTGAACTTTTTCATTAGTGTAAAACCATTCTTTAGTAAATATTTAACTTTATGTAAATATGTCTGTGTTTACTTTATGTATTTGTGAGTCCCCTGAAAAGCCTCTGGTACAGAATGTTAGAAGCCACCCACAGTGCTGAGAACTGGACTCAAGTCCTCTGTACAGAGCAGCAAGTCTCCTTAGCTGAGGTCTCTATAACCACAGGAATTCTCGTTTTCCTTTGTTCCTTTGACTTTCAAAATTCTTTTAGTTTTTCTCGTCTCACTTCTCCCAATAATATTTTTCATTCTTCTTTTCTATTATTTAATCTTACATTTCTTACATTTCCTGCCTCCTTTTTGTATAACATCCAGTTAACATCCTCACTATTATGTCTAAGTAAATTTTAACTTCACAGTATATTCTCTGGTAGTTTTTCAATTTAATTTTAAGATTATTTCTAAATTTCACTCTGATTGATGTTGCTACTATTACAATAACAATCGTTCTACTATTGGTAGTTCTATATATTGAACCTCCATAATTAGACTGTTCAATAAGAACATTCCCCAAAAAGCCAGAAGAACTCTTCTGAAAGAAATAAACCACCAGAGGAAGAAATAAGTATATGACAAAAAAAAGTGTATGACTACAAAGAGGATTAAATAGCAGATAAATACAATTCAGGACTCAAAAAATATCAGAAAAATGAAAGAAACACTGGCAAAATGGATGAAAAAATCAGCAATGTAAATAAAAAGGTCTGCAACACAGAAGAAAAGATGATTTTAAAAAAAACAAGTAAAATTTAAAGATTGGAAATGAAAATTTCAATTAGTCAAAAGATGTAAAGTATGACTTGATCTTGGAGAAGAAGTATCATAAAGGATGAAGAACAAGGGAACAAAGTTAATTAAATAGTACATTTAAACATTAGAAAGGAAATGTTGGAGAAAAAGCGAGACTACAATGTCCATTGTATTCTGGTTACTACAGAGACAACACAAATAAAAATCTATGGAAATCAAGAAGTTAAAATTTAACTAATATCATAAAACATCTATCTAATGAAATAACAGTAGAAAATTTGGTAACGCTACAGACATGGACAATTAAGTACAACAAGTGTTTAATATAGAATAGGAAGCAGACGTGACCAGGAAAAAAACAAAAACAAAAACCTTCCGTGACATATTACAGTTAAAAGCTACAAGAACAGCTACAAAGTTGGTTCAGTGAGGAAAACACTTGCCATATAAGTACGGTGACCTAGTTCAGATCCCAAGAGCCCACATAAAAATGAGACACAGTAGCATAAGGATCCATAATCTTAGAATGCCCCTACTAGTAAATGGGAGTAAGAGGCAGGTGTTGTATGTATTCTGACAATAAAGTTTGTTTTGAATCAGAGAGCAGAGATAGCTACTAGCTGACCAAAATTAACCATAGAGGTTTTGGAGGACTGAGAAAAGAAATAGTAGAGTAGGGGTTTAGAGAGATTTTTAGCCCTTTGGATAAAGAAATGAAAAAAATAAGAGGTTGATTCTCCACTGCTTCTCTATCATTCAGATTCTTACCCTGATATCAGGATCCCAAATTTTTTATTAATAAAAAATAATTAGATAAATGAATTATCTGGTATACATGTGTCTTTAATAAAATGAAACAATATTTTACATATTATAACATAAATCATATTATAGGTATAGCATATAATCCTACAGGGCAAGCAGTTATAGAAAGTTCTAACAGTGCTTTAAAAGATATGCTTAATAAACAAAAAGGGGTAATAAAGGCCCCTAAAGATAGATTGCACAATACTTTATAAACTTCAAATTTTTAAATGCTAATGTGAAAGAATGCCAGCTGTGGAGAGACATCGGATAATAGAAAAAAAACTGCTAAATTAATTCAGCCTGTATATTTTAAAGATAAATTGACCTCAGAATGAATCCAAAATATATGTTATTTGGGAAGAAGCTTCATTTCTGTTTCCATAGGGGAATAAAAGCTATGGATACCATCAAAATTGATATAGATTCAAACAGGAAAGACCTCTTGATTAGGAGAGGTAATAGTTCACTGAACAGCTTGGACATTCAATCTAAACTAACTTAAAAGACTAATAAATGCCTTTTATTTGATCAAATATAACTAGCCAAACAGGCGAAACTCCCCCAAATAAGGTATGGGACAAAATTCTGTGCTTTTTTGTTGTTGTTTCCGGGAGAATGAAGGCAGCCAACTAAGGAATCTGAAGAACACTGAACAAATTAGACATCTAAAGAAAAATATTAATCATCCAGAGAAACTGTCACAAGAAAAAGAAGAAATTGGCCTAATGGTATAGCACATTTCCAGCAGGATAAAATTTCATAAATCTTCCCAAGTGTTTGTTTCTGCTGCTTTCCACAGCTATATAAGACAAATGGTCTTCTTGTGGTTCTAGTTCAATTAAAAACTAAAGCTGGCTTTGGAGTTAGAGTGTAGCTCTATCCTCTAAACTCAAGCCTGCTTCTTAAAGTAAAATCCAAATTTTCTGTCTCATGTAAGAAAAACCATCTGGTATGGGACAGAAGTAAAACCAAAATTAGGAACTAGTCTATTGCCATTCATCTCATAATTCTTTGATTTTATTTTGACTCTTTAAAACTTTTCTTAAGGTATAAATATTATCTCAAAATTTATAATATTAATATATATTTAAGCTTTCTGTTGTAATATTAATGGCCATATAGAGCACTTAAGGTTATTTTTCTTAGAATATACTGTACATACATTTCTATTCTTCTTTAACCTTGTACCTATGCAGTTTTTTAACAATGCGATGTAAATTCTAAGTCCTTGACAGTTACTATTACGATCTATTTAGAATAATAAATAAATGCAGATTAGTCACCTATAAAAATCAAACTTACAGTCATGTTAGGTTGGCTTTCAAGGCCACATAGATATATTCTAGGTAGACAGGTTGTCTTCAAACACTTCAGACAGCTACAAATTATGGCATTTAAAATGTTTTAATAATATAAGGTTTTTATGAAAATTAGATATGTCTGCTCCTGGCAGCACCAATCTACTTCTTCAATGATGTGCATTGAAGAAACTCCATATGGAGTTTACTTTCTTCGTGGCAAAAGTTAGCCATTGGACAAGAAACTGTCTTTACCTCAAATGCTGACAGTATGCTGTCAAAATTAGACAAGCAGGACACAAAAGAAAGCAACTGCCAAACTTTGTCAAGGCAGGACAGTCCTTCAAATTTTCTGCTCCACAGAAAAATCTGTCAGACATTCTAGGTCTGTAGACTAAATATGGATGCCCCAACATTACAGAGAAACCTGTTTGACTGTCTAGAAATCCAGCTATTTCTGTCACTTCTATAGCTTTGGAAGTAATTTGCTATGCACTTCCTGCTTACTCAAGTAATAGTTTATCCATCTTGGGTGTCTGATGAAGAATGAAGACTAAATAGTTATAGCATTCCTTGTTACCAAATTCAGAAAAGAATCTCACAAAAGAGGTAGAAAGTGTACAGTTTTAAACCATAAAAGCTTAAAAGTTTATCTAAAAAAATGTTTTGAGGTCTAAAGATATTTTTTGGGTTGGTAATATAAGTTATGATAGAAAGTGAATTAGGTACAAAACTTTGGACTCATCAAGATAGTACAAGATAGTACAATAGTACAATATTTTCTCTAAAGTTGCCAAATGTAGACAGACTGGAAATTTTGAATGTAATTCTTATTTATAATAGTTCTTATTGTACATAGTTTTACTGTTTTATTTAAAACCTTCTTTTTTGTTTAGACAATGGGGGATAAATGTTGAGTGATACTTTAATCTCATCCTGACAATAAAGTTTGCTTTAAATCAGAGGGCAAAATTAACTACTATCTGGCCAAAATTGACCATAGAGGTTTTGGAAAACTGAGGACAGAGAGACAGGAAGCAGTAGGGTAGATAGAGGAATGAAAGAGACAGGAGGTCACCTGTCACTTCTTCACTGCTTCTCTGATCATGCAGGTTCCTACTCTAATATCAGACTCCTGAGTCTTTATTGATAAAAAAAATAATTAGATAAATACATCTGGCAGGAGAATTTCTAGCTAGCCTAGTGTACACAGCAATAAACAAGAGAGCCCAAGTCGCAAACCAGGTAAAAGGTAAAAACCAACATAAAAGAAAGTATGAATGTTTTCACTCATAAATCCTTGAATTCATCACTGATTATTTCTTTGGTTTCAACTAATGTAGAATGTTTAAGTCACATGCAGCCTCTATACTTTAGAAGCAATGCAGACTAAAAAAGACTGCTTTAGTTAGGAATAAAAAGGGTAAATATAGAAACTTGGTTTAAAACAGTAAGAAGTTAGGAAGTGAGGTGGAGCCAGAAGCAGAGCAAGGAGCTGGTGGAGCCAGGCCTCCTGGGGTCCCATGCCTAAGAGGTTCACTCATGCAGGAAGACTTCAGATTGGCTTCATCAGAAATTGATATTAAAATATGGGATGCTTCGTCTATGGCATTGGTAAATTCAATCCCATATATCACCCACCACATGGAATCAGTTTAATATTTTGGAGAAACAATATTTAAAATTACTATATTATGGAGTCAGCAAGATGGCTCAGGAGATAAGGACCCCTCTTGCTCAACGTTATGAGTTGAATTCACTGAACCCTGTTGGTGGAAGGGGATAATGACTTCCATGTCTTCTGACATCCATACCTGGAACATGAGGTGTGGGTGTGCATACATTGTGGTACACACACACACATACACATATAAATGTGAAACATTCAGGTATCTTAATGTGCTGTTACTTTCAAAATCAGACTCTTATTCTTGACTAAGTCATTTAATCATTTTGGTTTTTGTTTTTTTTTTTTTTAAAGTGAGGAAGTTTTTGTTTACTAAGATTACTATAGAAAGGATATGGCCTGAAGATGCCATCAGATTAGAAGGTCCTTGTTTCTCTGAATATGGTTTCTCTTTAGAATCTGTATCTTCCTTTAACTCTTCCAATTGGTCATCCTGATTACTACAATTCTGAAATATTTAAATCCTCCTAATTCATATTCAGCTGCGTATCAAAATCCAGGTAATTCTAATGTTAAAATATCTAAATTCATCCCTTCTTCTTGAAATGTAACCAAAAACTTAATTAAAACAAAAGATAAAATTCCAAGGAACCAGTCTGTCTTATTAATCTTATTTTTATGATTTACTCATCACTCTTCCCTAATAGAGAAGTCTCTAACATTTCTACATCTTTGCAAATGTTCTCATCCTATTACAAACTCCTTTGGGGGGGGGGAACCAGTATAAATTAGGGCATTTTGAATTCTCTGCTCCATGTGTTAAGCAGAATATTCTTAATCTACAAATTATTCTCAATCTTGTAAAGAATTTCCAGGCTAGATCAATGTCTTCTCCATGGTTGACTTCTTCCAGATCCATAGCATAATTACTGATATGTGGTAAATACTTCTTTACTGAAAGATGCCAAGGAAAATTGGATGCCGCATGGGATGGGAATAACAAAATAAATAATTATAAAAGAAATTTTCAAATTAGTCACTTAAATATTTTAGTGAATAATAGTCATACATAAAATTAATGCAAGTTCTTATATAAAAGTGGTAACAGCATATACACAGTATATTAATTTCCTGCTTCACAAATCAAAGTTTCTATCTTTTGTTCTGTAACCTTTAAGATAGTTTTACCAACTGTATTCTAAAGAATCAGATAAAAGCCCTCTGAGGAGGGCTCAAAACACTTATATTTAGCAGATTTTAAGATAATTCTTCAACATACTAGGGAGAACCATTCTTCTAAATTTCTAACCTATATTTCAAATCACTAACATATTTTTAAGTAAAGTTAGAACTCCAACAATAAAACATGTTTGTTCATAAAACATAAAAATTGCTGGGCTTAGGGTGCATTCCCACAATCTCAAAACTCAGGAAAGTGGCTGCAAGTTCATGGCCATCAGGATTATGTATGGAGAACCAGGCAAGGCAAGTCAAGGAATATTATAAGATCTCAACTTTAGGATATGTAAGAGAAACTAATTTCCTGAAGTATCTGCCTATTTATCTTCCTGAATCTCTAGGCCAACATGCTTCCAGGCTTTTCCTTCAATGATTTGCATGTGATTAGAAGCAGACTTTCAGAAATTATATGTAAAATCATAAGCATTTCTCAATCATTGCAAAATGCTAGAAAAAAATTTATGTGATTCAATTTTTGATTTATAAAATTGTTTGGTTGTTTTAAACAACTATACATATGTATATACAAATTTAAAATAAAATTATACAAAATATATACAAATTTAAAGCAAATCCATATAATTCAAATAATTAGCAAAAAAATTGGAACTGTAAGACTCTTTAACAGCAGACTTTACCTCAGTGTCATATTCTAACCAATAAAACTGACAACTAATCCACACAAAAATATATTGCAAAGGAAAACCCAGCATAGTTAGCAATCTTTTTTGCATAAGGAGACTTGTGCTCTCTGGTATAAAAAAATGAGCAGTGTGGTAGCTTTAAAGTAATAGAAGCATGAGAAATACATAATTTGTCTGCATTTTAGATAGTGCATAAGATTACACACAACAGTGTTTTTATGGGCATATTATTAACATCTCAGATATCTAAATAAGAACATAAACATTGAATATTTTTTAAATTTGTTAATAAATTCAAATATTAGAATAAATGAAACAACGGTTATACCAAGTCAACTGACTGAGACACACAAAAACTCAATGAATACTACCTGCATGCATATCCTAAAATGTTCCTTTAAAAAAAAAAGTCAACCTACAAACATGTAATCTCAGGATGAATGCCATGATATAAACAAATTGTCAGTAGGCACTAAAAGCATTAACAAAAATACTGGTTCTCCTTTTGAGCATATGTATAAGCACACCTTCTTGATCCTAAACTATCTCAAATCCTTGTTGTGCATCTTTGGGGCTTCTGAGAACAGAAATTCCATCTCTAACTTCTGAATCATCTTTAAATGTTTTCTTGGCTTCTTGACTTCACTGATGCTCTTAAAAAGAAAGCCTGTTATTTAATCCACACTATTATGCTCATCAAGCATAGATAAAGCATTAAATGGTCCTTATTCCACCAAAGACATCTATCCATTCCTGTTCTGATTCAAAGGAAAATGCTAGCCATTTTCTCCTCTTTCCAAGGTCAGAAACATGCACAGGTAGATACTGGGAGAAGGGTAGATGCAGATAATACTATATCAAGTGGATTAAAGACTAAGATTTCTACATTGTAGAAAAAGAGCCAAGTACCAACTCCACACTGAGCTGTTTAATAACAATAACTTCCATTCTGTTTGATGCCCTGAACTAATTCATCTTTTTATTAAAGCAAATGAGTCTTATACAGTTTTACACTGATCCTGGGGAAAAGAAAACTAAGTTTATTATACTATATAAAACTCTACACAATCTTACATAGATTTCTACCTTTGTTACAATTCAAATGAAACCTGGTCCTATGTTCTCTACAGTGCTCATGAGCATCTATTATCAAATTCCAAGTTGTTAAATGCCCCTCAGAAAGCATTCTGCTGCTGTCCTACCTACAGTGTCATCTCCTCAGTCTCACATTATCCTTTTTACTTTACTCATAGCACTTAAACATAGTCTGAAAGAATTTGTCCTTCTGCTTTCCTGTCCTAAGTAAAATATAAGACTATATAAACAAAAACATTACCTATTTTGTTCATAACTACATTTCAAATATTTTACATACTGACAAAAAAGGCATTAGCTAGGCAAGCTAGTGGTGCAGACCTATAAAATATGCCAGCTTCTAAGGAGGTTTAAGCAGGATGAAACAGAGCAACTTAGTAAGATTGTCATACCAGAATAAAATGTCTGAGAATATACCTCAGTCCAGAGTGCTTGGCTAGCATTATGAGGTTTTATATTCAGTCCCAGTACAACAAAAGAAAAAAAAAAAAAAAAGAAAGAAGAAAAAAGTCATTAAACATTTTTTTTTTTAAAAAAAAAGATGGGAGTTCTTGAGGCCCAGATGCCTTGGTGAATAAAGTGCTTGATGTTCAAGCATTAAGAGCCTAAGTTCAGACCCTCAACATCTATGTAAAATGTTGAACATGGCAGGTAATCATAATACTGGGAGATAGAGACAGGAGGAATACTGGGTTCACTGGGCCAGCCATGTCAAATCTGTATGCTCTAAGTTCAGTAAGAGACCATGTCTCAAAGAAGTAGTGACTTAGAAAGACTTCTGGCCTCCACATGAGCACACAAAGATGTGCAAACGCACAGGAAGACATCTACCCCCAAAAGATAAATGTCTTACCTCACCGGGACATTGGCTACCCTCAAGCGTGAACTACTCTTCACTTGATTCTACATTGCTTTCTGTTCTTCAGCTTTCAGAGTAAATGGCACTGTTTCAAAATGTTTCTCTAACTTAAGATAGAGAATGTTTCTAAGACAGCCTCAATCCCACCTAGTACCAACCATTCTCTATCACTTTGATTTATTCTCTTCCAATTATCCTTCAAAATAGAAAAATATGCTATATATTTATTGGCAACCTGCCCACAAAACATAAAGCTTGCAGACAAAGAAGGTCTTTTTTTTATTTTGTTTTTATTCCATAGATAATAAGTTTCAAATAAGTAAATTAATGAATGTAAACAGGGTCACAAAACTTAAAATAACTTTACAACTAACTTCTCCCAGAAGGAACAGATTTTTTTTTAATTCAACTATGATTAACTCTTCATATTAAGTAAAATGTAAAGCTTAATAGTAAGTTGAAGTTTACCCTGAATCATGAACACCATCAATAAAAAGTCCACAAAGAACAGAGAAATTAAAATTTTTCAAACTTCAACTATATACATTTATTAGAGCTTAATTTATTCTTAACATTGTTAAGGACAAGAACACAGTCAAGTATTTAGAAATTTTCAAAAATAATTTTTAGTAAAATTAAAAATAAAGTGTGTGCTGCGTAGGACCAATAAGACAATTCATCAAGTAAATGTGTTTGCCTCAGAAGCCTGGTAACCTAATTTACACACTGGCAACCTACAAAGCTGTGCGCTGTAGCATGTGCACCCACACACATATATAACATACAAATATATACATAATAAACTTTAAAGTGAGAGTAGTATACATATACATATAAAATAATGCATCTGTATACAATAGAAACAAAAAACTAAAAACAAGTGTAAAAAAAATTATACAATAATAAAAATGAGCCAGACTTCTCAAAGCCTAGTAAATGAGTTTTAAAAAGTAGTAAAATGAAGAAAGCAGTAAAATATTTTACAGAAGTTATAGATATTAGACTAGCAAATAAAAATTTTAAAATGGCAGTTAAAAGAAAGAAAGCACAGGACTTGCGTGTCTCTCATTTACTGAAAGTGGCCAAAGGAGAAGCTGTTTGGGAAATATCCTGCAATTAAGGCAAGACAAAGAGGTGGGATTGGGCATGAGGCTGTCAGAGAACTTTATTTTTTGGCATTTTGGCATCTTTTGTAGGAGATAAAAGTAGGGCTACATTGTATTAAATTTCAATTGTTATTTTTATTGATTATCTTCTCACTGAAGGAATATTTGTTTTCTATGAGGTTTTTAACAGGATTATAATATTTAGAAGAATCAACCACCCATGATCAACTCACTAAAATATCCCAGTCATTACAGCTATGCAACCACCACTCGTGTTAAGAAACACCACTAAACAGAAGATTCCAATAGCACTTCCTTTCACACAAAAAGTGACAAGTGACCTGAGGTCTCATCCTAGTTTTTCCTGCTTTTGAGTTTCATGTGCATAAAAATAACATACAACATGATCTTCTGTGTTGACTTGCTTTTATCAACAGAATGTTTGCATAATTCCTTTGCTGCTATATACAGCTATAATTTGTGTTCTACTGCTGTTCTTATTCCTATACGGTACTGACTTTAACATGCAATCTATCCATTTTACTTCCAATGAACATTTTCATCTCTAGGTTTTTCTTAATAAAAACAACTTATTTCTTGTTTACTGGTTATCTTTCAATTCCCACCTAAATTGCTGGACATACGCACTACATAAATATAAACTTTATAAAGATACTGCTGAATAATTTTCGGAAATGATTTTTCCAATTTATGCTTCCAGCAGCAGCACAAATGTTTCACTGCCCTTTATATTTTAATAGCACGTAATATTTTCCATCTTCTTATTTTAACCTTTCTAGTTAGTGTTGCAAGGTTATCTTACTATGGTTTTAATTAGATGAACCTGTTGACTAGTAATTTTAGCACTTTAATTAGTCACTTATATTACTTTCTCACTCCTGTAACCTAACAAGAAACAACTTAATGTTTCTTTTGCATCCTGCTTTCATGTTAGAGCCCACTGTGGTAGGGAAGGCATGGCAGCAGAAGCTCATATGTATCCACAGTCAGGAAGCTACAAAGTTGAAGGATGATGTTAAGATCAATCTCCGTTCTGTCCCTTTTTAAGGAGCCAGGAATTTCAGCTCATGGACTGATGCCACTCTCATTAGGGTGGGTCTTCTTGACACAATTAAACCTCACAGCCATAGCTCGAAATGTCTAAATCCACTCAAGTTGACCATAAAAACTAACCACCATACCATTTAAATACCCTCTTTTATTAAATATATGTTTGATTCTCTTTCCCAGTTGTTGGCTGGGTTTTCTGTCTTTACCAGATTGATTCATACAAGTAAAAGTTATTTGTCAAGCATATGATTCCTAGTAATCTTTAGTTTATCTATCAAAACCTGTAACATGTGTTGTCAATGTTCAAAAGGTTATAAATCATTTGCTTTATACTACTGAAGATTGTTTAGTTTTGTATTATATTTTGTTTAGCATCATATGTGCATTTCCCACCCATGGAGTGAGCTTTAAATCCAATCAGAAAAGCAGTTAATTATCCCAAAACAGTCAAGCCACTATTACACAGAGGGGCATATCTTGCCTGGAAGGTGGGAATTATATCGCATATGGTCTACAGATAGACCCTTAATAAGTTTTCTATCCCAGCAGACTGTACAGCACCTTCTGGCACTATGAATGCTAGCCAGCAGGGTGGAAGCCTCCAGTTTCATTCCACCTTCATTTCTTCAGTGCCCTGTAATCAAAATGTATCCTGTATTAGCACTAGGGTCTACAAGATTATCTAGTTCTGGGGAGCAACCAAAACTAATGGTAATATCATCTATCCTTTTGAGGGCCTCTGTGACCTCTCTGGCCAATAACTCATAGGGAGGTATTCCACATCTTGCACTTAGGTTCTTGTTTAATAACCTATACTTGTGGAAGCAACATTATCTGACCATAAGGAGAATTCCCGAACAAGCTGTTTTTGTTGCATAATTTTAGGTTTACAAAGTAGCAGATTTTTACATATGGCTTTATCACTAATCCTTATTTTTGTTAATCCTCTTCCAACTCCACTTACCTCAACCCTGCATAAGCCTTTTAACAGCCACTCTCTCCACATACCTCCAACACAGTTTCATACCCTCTGTGTTTCACTATTATATTCTTCATAAGTTGCTCACTTCCACCTTTCTGCTTCCTGGCCCTTATAGATACTCAAATTTAAATACAGAAGAACTTGATATCCAAAGCTGGAATCTACATATGAGGACGAATGGTATATTTCTGTTGCTGGTTTGCCTCCATTAGTATTTTCCAGTTGCATACATTTTTGTGAAAATTTCAGTTTCATTTCTTTAAGGCTGACTAGAATTCTATTATGTATATGTATCTCATCATTCTTCAGATGGCAGACATATGGGCTGGTTTCAATTCCTAGCTACCCCTGTTAAATATGGATATGCTAGTATATTTGTCATAGGTCATAAGTCCTTTAAGTATATACTCAAGAATGGTAGCTGGATCATATGTAAATTCTATATTTAGCTATTTTACAAACCACAGTACTGCATTCCATAGTCACTGTACCATTCTACACTCCTACTAACACGAAATATAATTTCCCCTTTCATACACACAACCTCACAAGAATCGGCTATTTTTTAAATAGCCATTCTGACTAAAGGGATATAGTACATGCCTGATACTATAAACCCTGTCAAAAGCCCATGATAGGTCTAAGCAGGAAAGCATGTTGTTTCCCTAAATGAATATATCAAACTGCCTTCTACATACTTATGTTTATGTCCATAGACTAGGGCAGCTCTCAGGAAGAGGCAGAGAAGCTCCTTTCTGCAGAATTAGTGATTAATGAAGAGACTCCTATCTGGTCAAAACAGAGAGACTAAGTGACCAATAAGTGCTTAACTATAAGTAGGACATCACCACCACTCTTAACTCAAGGGCAAAGAGCACCACACAAGAGAGGGGAGGAAAACATTATGAGCTAGAGGATGGCAAAGACTGTTACGAAATGCTGCCATCCAGATGTGACACCGCCAATGCAACCATGAACACACAGCAGCTATGGATACTTACAAGGACTGAGCCCTCCAACTTTCCATTAAGGTAAAGGAAGAGACCGTGAGGTTCCACCCATTCCTGAATATCTAATGACTGTTAATGGGTTCTGGAAAAGAGGGAGTCATTTTCTCTAATCGAGTAACCACTGGGGGACTAGGTAAGAAGAAGAGGTCAAGAGGTAAAGAGAGGTAATGACAGGAAGTAGAGAGAGTGAATATAATCACAATAAATTATGTGTATGAAAGGGTCAAAAATACAGAATACAATTCTGAAAATAACAAGAAATATATGCACGACCTAATAGACATAAAGAAAAACCATAAAACTACAGAAGCAAATAAAAAAGACTGAGGGATTTTTTTTTTTAAGGGAACATTTTCTATGCTTCCTTTTTCAGGATAAGTAGTGATAGAAGGAATTTCAGTGTTCAGATAGTAACACATTCTCCATGCTTTAAACAAAAAGAAGGAAGAAATGTTAGCCTACTTGAAGACAAGGAAGATGTCTAGAGGTTTCATTATTTTGTTTTTCACATATATAAAATTTCAATAATTGTGCAAAATAAGTGAAGTTTCTTTTCTCCCCATTTGGCTAGTCAAATAACCTGCAATATTTATTGAAAAATTATTATTGTTATTGAACCAAAAGTAAAACCCACAATTAAGGTATCAATAATAAACTTTTAAGACTCAAATAATGTATAATTAAAACAAAATAGGAACTGAAAAATGATAAGCAAACAACAGTAATAATAACTTTAGTATAATTCTATGTACACAATAGTTGAAGCACACTCGTAAATCAAGTATATCTGAATAATGCACACACAACATCTTATAACTCACGGAAAGTACACCTTGTACTTCAATGCCTGGGAAACATTTTAAATGCTTCTTAAAATGTATTAAAAAATAGACTCTTGGAAATCATACATGCTTTATTCTTCTAGCAATATTTTAAATGCACATATTTTACAATTTTTAAATGCTTTAATTATTTTAAATACTTTTTATTTTGTGGTGTATGCATATGTATTTTATGTATATGTGCATACAGAGGCCAGAGGTCAACATCAAATGCTACTCTTCTGTAATTCTCATGTCATTTCTTGAGACAAAGTCTCTCATAGCACCCAGAAATCACTGATAAGCCAGGCAGCACTAGAGATCTGTCTTGTTCAGGTTACAGATGCATGTCTCCATGCCTGCTTTTATATAGGTGCTTAGGATTCAAATTTAGGTCTTCACATTTGTGCTTCAAGCACCTTACCAACTGAGTCATATCCCTGGCCCCTAGTACCTTTTAGATCAAGGAAATTACAGAAATTACAGCTCTATTTTATTGAAAACCAAATAAGAACAAGCTTTATTTGTATGTATGTCTGCATATAAATTGGCATTTAGTCAAAATTACACTAGGAAGCAAAGAGAGGGAAGGAAGGAGAGAGACTGTAAAACTAAATTATTAGAAAATTCTAGAAAAAAACTAATTTATTCCATTAGAGTATGAAAATACAGTTCAAAACAAATTATAGGGCCTAAAAAAAATATATACATATTTCCAGCCAAATTAAATATCTGAAGAGAAAAATTCTAAAACATAAGTTGACAATAATAAAAAGGACTTTTTCATCTATAAATAAGACTAATATTATAAAAAATTCGATACTGAATGAGTAAATTTTTTAACTGAATAAAGTTGATGATTATTAAGGAATGTACAGATTAATACAAGAATGTGACAATTCTTGATTAATTTTAGTTTTTGCTACAAAGTTCATGATATCTCCCTAATGTCATTCAATAATAAAAACCATGGCATAAAGAATAAAGCACTTCAAAGCAAAAGAACTAGTAAAATCCAAAGAAAAAGTCCACTTCTCAGAATTATGCATGTTGGAAAGCCATCACTAGAGGGCAGCATTGCAAAGATTATTTTTAAAAGGTTGCTTAAGGAGGTTTAAAAAAAAAAAAACCTAAAATCCACTCTGTTTATGCTCGGTTTTGTTGCCCTAGTTTAGGTAATAAAACAAATGTGTTCCTGTGGTTAGACAATGTTGAAACACATTTAAAACACGATTTCATGACTAGACAGGAAAATCAATCCCCACCTTTTTCTTTTTTAACCTAAAATGTACAGATATTTGAAGTTTCACAAAACAGACAACTATAAGATTAAAACTGACAGTGTATAAATATAAAATACTGTTTTCCACACTAGCTTTGGTACATAGAACCCTTGCCATTTAAAATTATCACATCTACCTTTATATTTTATGATCTATATATTTAACGGAAATAAAATTACCATTCTCAAACATGAGCCTAGAAATAGTGTTCAGTCAAAACACTGAGCATTAAGAAACACCTTTAATAAATGAAAAAGGCAAGAAAGGCTTCTTGTTGAAGAATGCCATTGCCTGAACTGTCACAACTCAGTTTTTCAGCTTCTTTAAAACTCTTGGCAAACTTACCAGAGCCACCTTCATAAAACTTCTCACTGATACCTGAGAAAGGCAAATATTCCTTGTTTCAGCACCAACTCAGACACAATGCCCTGATTTCTTCTGCTATCAGCAGTCCCTCAGCAGTGCTCATCGAAGCTCAGTGCTCCTTGCATTCCATCTTTCACCTTGGGACATTTAAACTCACACCATTGTTTTCCATATCTCAATCTCTATACACTTTCTAATACCTGCTCATTAGCTGGCTATTGTTTAAAATTCTATCAACATCTCCAACTAACATGGCCAAACCCACCTCCTCTCTTTTCCTCAAAAGTGTATGATTACTCCTAACCCATCTCAATATTAGTAGGCAACGCCCAGCCTATCCGACCGAAATTCTGGTTCATTTTTTTCTTTCTTGTACTTAGTAAAACTGTCTCAGTTTTAACCAGTTTCCAAAATCAGTGGTAATGTTAATAAAACACAGATAGCCAAGCTTTCAAATGCGAACTTTTATCATGTCTTTTCTCTCCCTCCACATGTCAGAGCACTGCCACCTCCCATGTTCATCTTAACCTCTATCTTAAGGAAACTGAGACTGAATTCCTATTTGGGCTGCTAGGACTTAAGTCTTCCGTTTTGTCCCTCCAGTTTTCTCTCTAATCTTACTAGTTCCCTTTCAAACAAACAAACCACTTCAAGAGACCCTTTAACTAAAAGGTAAGGAGCTACCCAAGGCCAAGAGGACTTTTTATAACCAAATAACCCTGGCAATTTTTGCAGATTCATCTTCTACCCTCCAGTCTTCTATGAGCTGTTACTGGAACAATGTGCAGTTGGCAGGCAACTTCCTCCACTGTGTTGAGATGTCCACATCTACCCAATCCCTTAAGTTACTCATGGGATTTTTTTTTTTTTTTTTTACCTTTCTACGTCTATCTAAGGTTCCTTGATAATATCTAAGAATCATCCATTGAAAGCATTTATCACTTGAGAAATCACTCTCTACAAACATCCTCAGTGAGAGATCCCATCCTACATTAGCAGGCAGTTGACCAAGAAGCAGGCTATCAGTAAATGCTGAAAGGAGCTTACCTAACACGTCCCTCACAGACATAACAACTTATTCATTTGGAATAGTTTGGCACTTTCCTTATGAACCTGCAGACTCAAAGAATGCTACCGTCTTCTGAATTAACGAGCTTTGCCTCCTAGTAAGAGTCACAGATCTAGGAAACAATAAATTACTCCTCCCAATATGCAGACAAGCTTCACTTCCATCAGTGACTCTGGAGAGTATTCTTCCCAGCTCTCTTGCCTTCCTATAGTTCCAAATGTCTCCTAGCTTGTGGCCATAGTATCCATGTCTCACTCTGCTCCTATCTCTTCCCTTGTTTCTCAAAATGACACTAGTCATTGACTCAGGCCAACCAAATAACTCAAATGCTCTCCTTGTCTCAGTGTTGTTAATCTTGTAAATAGAGAAAGGTCCTTGTGTCAAGTTAGGATCACCACAGGCTCTGGAAATTAGAACTTGAACATATCATTTTAGGAACTAATACCAGCACACTGCCAACAACATGTTGAATATTCCATAGGGAAGCATTCAGTAAACAACATGTAATCCAGAGACAGGCCAAGGTGTTGTCAGCTGAAATAAAATTGTTTCTATAGCCTGTAAGTTCCAGGAAATAAAGTGTTCTCTGCCCCCCAAAACACACAGCCACAGTGGTCAGGGGATGATCTCAGGGATGAGGAAACAAAAACAGGCTTGATAGAACAAACTGCAGTTTTCTGTGTGTGGGCAGGTCCATTTCTACACGGAAGCAATGAAAAGCCAGGTTTATGCCTTTACAAGTACGAATACAAGTCAGCATAAATAAACAGGGAAAAGGTAAACTTAACGATCCAATTTTAAGAAAAAAAAGCTGGTGATGACTGGAAATTTTATTTGAAGAGCACTTAATAATTCAACTAGAAATAATTATCAAATGGAATTCACCTTGAGCTATTTCTGAAAAATGAAAATTCATCATACAAAAAAATCATCTGACAAGACTTTTAATACAAGTTTCAAGGTAGGAGGACTGCTGTCTTGGATACCTGAAAAACCTAATCTTGTGTGAACTTAACGGGGGTGGGATGGGAGTGAGAGGTTCAAACCTTTAGAACTGTAAGTGAACTATTTTGACAGAGAAATTTCTGTACAACCACCAAGGAATAGTTTGGAAACTAATCTCTGAAGATGAAAATTGGAAGGGTATTTAAAGATGAATTAATTCTCAAGGAGAGTAAAATAGAATCTTCACTTACAAAATAATGAAAAGATGAACCTGAAGAGTTTAACAGGTTGTTGATGAAACGCAGATTTGTAGTTAATATAATTTTACTAAATCCTTTATCCTGACTACAGGGTAAGATGTGACTGAATATCAGAGTAAAACATTTTAGTGTTTATGAAGCTGTTTCTGTTTATTGTAATAGCTTTGATGAAAAGTAATTTGTACAGTAATACTTACTTGGTTTGTTAATATTTATTTTGCAGCACTAGAAATGGGCCCAAGGGCTGACAGGCCTTGAAAGTGTTCTACCACTGAGCTATAGCCACAGCCAGTAATTACTGAATGAAAGATTAAGTGAATCTTGAATAAATCACACTAGAAATTAGTATCACTTAGAGATAACATGAAAACATCTAAAACTACCAATTAATAACTTTTCAAGCATTTCAAATAAGTTCCAGAAACTAATTAAATCTAAATGGCATCTATTATTCAGCCTAGAAAAGAATAATTAAATATTACATTTAATTGGCAATTCAGTAAAGTGTATAATTCCAATTTTCATCAGTGTTCCAACAGCAACATCTTCTATACACAGAAAGAAAAATCTCTTGCTTTCTCCCAGTGATTGCCTTTTCTGTTCTACATCTCTTTAGATGCAATGGCTTCTATAAACCAAGCCATTTCAGAAACAGGAAATACTACCTTTGTATTGGCTAAGAAAAGAGAATCAAATTGTATGTTTACTGAGTAAAAGAAAGACAAATTCAACTCAAAATTAGTTTTTTTTCAAAAAAAAAAAAAAAAGCTAGCAAGATGCTCAGAGAAAGACAGCTGCTTTCAAACTTTGGTGACTCAATTTTCATCCCAGGAGCCCATATGACAGAAGGAGAAAACTTACTCTTGCGATTTGTCTTCTGACCTATGTTTACACGTTTACACAACCGTTATGAATAAATAAATAAAAGGAATTGAAGATTGTGCTGGATTTCCTGTGCTCACCAGCAATGGGAACAGAACATAAAAACGGTAAACACCACCATATTTACATCCAATATTTATTTCAAACTGACCAACTCATTTATAGTTTACTACATATTTACTCACTGTGAAACACTGTATTGATGAAAGCCAATTTTAAAAGATTATTCAGGAATCCAAAGAAGGAAATAGTTTTTCACAAAGCAATTTTTATCTTCCCATCACTTAAGAGCTGCAAGAACTATTTCTACAAATATCAATTCATACAAATTAATAGACATAATGCTATACACAGAGAAGTATAAGGCATTTGTCCCCCAAAAGCTTTTAGTGTAATAGAAGAAAAAGTAAATGCACAATTAAAATAAATATTAAAAAGTGTTTTGGATAATCCTATAGAAAAAAAATCATGGAGAGAGGTGAAGTTGGAGAGGTAACTGTATGCCAGGTGAAGATCTTAAGCATGAAGTGCTTAGGACGATTAGAAGGTAGGTTCATTTTTCAAATTTGCTAAAAAAAAAAAATCACGGTAAGAAGAAGGCAACATTATATGTTTTCCAAAGATCTTTCCCTGTCATAAAAGCCCATGAATGAGTCTTTTATGGAAGATGAAAATGAAGGGAGATGAAGGGAGGCAAGGAGTAATTTTATCGTTTTCTGAGAAGCCTAAGTATTAGGCAAGGTCTAATAAATAAGACTAGCATTACAATCCCAGTAAATGTTTGGGATAAGAGTGAAACAAATAGAGGCCCAAAGACGTTTAAAAAGAAACAAACAAGAAATTGTGTAGCAACCAATCAAAGTGGTAGATGACTTCAAGCAACTGTGAACATTTCTCCAGACAAGTACAGAAGTGACCAGTCTTGGAAAGAAGGTGAGTCAGCTTGAACTAGACACAAGCTAATAACCGTCACAATAACTATACACTTAGGTCTCAACTATGAAATAACTTGGGATACTTTTTAAACTGCTAATTTTTCTTAACAATTTATGAAAGCCTACTTATTTAATCTGACTTCTGTCAGTTTTTCCTGTTTTAGTTCTTTGTGTGTATTTTCTCTTCTCACTAAATAACAGTATCCCAACATTTCATTGTACCCTACAAATCAATTTATAAGATTTTTTTCTCTATATTAATTTCTAAACTTTGAGATCAATTTGTTGAATTTTAGTATAAAATTGATACAAATCACTCTCTCTCTCTCAGAGGGAGAAGAGGCTTTAAAGAGGTGAGGAGATAATAAAACATGCATTATTAAAATAGAGAGGAACAATATTGCAGACTGAAAGTTTAAGCAGGGATTGGGTTGAGAAGACAGAAGAGAGGTTGGAAGTGAGTTACCAAAAATAAGGATGGATGTGTATGTGTATGTGCGCATGCGTGCACATGTGTATGTGTGCATGTGTATGTGTGCATGTATGTGTTTTAAAAACTTAGGAACCCACCACTTTGCAAGCTAATTTAAAAACTATAATTTTAAAAGGAATTTGAACATAGTAAACATGCATGGGTGGAAAATGGATTATTAAATAAAACTCTCAGTGCTAGATGTGGAATACTGCCTATAAGTTACTAGTCAGGAAAGACCACACACACACATACACAGAGAGAGAGACTACTGTCATTTCTTGTTTCCCCACTAGAACTAGATGGTTAAAATTCTATGGCTGAAGACACAACACAATTTGGCTATAAAAATCAATTTGAGATGACCTAAAAACTCCCTGCTGGCTAGCTCTCATAATGCTATACAGTGCTATAAAAGCTGGTGGTTGAGAAAAGTCAACAATAGTCTTACCTATCTGCATGTTATAGTAACCCTTTCAGGAAAGGTGTTCCCAATAGTGCAACAGTAACAAGAAGATTATTCTAATAGCCAACCACTTTTTATTGAACTTAAGGTCTACTCCATAGGAATGAAAAATCCATGCCTGGTACTATAAACCTGGTCAAAATCTCATAGCTCAGGAAGTCATACATTCCTATAGGAAACCTATTGTTGCTTTAATAAATGAACATGTTGTTAAGCTGGATTTTAAATATTAATAATTATATCCATACATTAGAATTACCTTCAATCTTAGTCAAAGAATCTTTTCTCAGCAAAAGTCAACAGCAAGTACACAGACTCATAATCCAAAGTCCTGACATTAAGTGACTATTTATTAGTCACTATTAGTGCTGAGCCCTAAATGGGACATCAATAGCAACATACCCCACTCAAGGCTCAGGAAACATCATGGGAAAAATCAAAGAAAGAAGGTTAAAGACAAGAATGGAGAGAAATATTGTAGAATGCTATCTCTAGACATGCCATAACTACTGCCCTTGTGAATTTTCTGTAGCTGTGGGTGCTTGCACAATAACAAGCCATTTACACCAGTCAACGCTAATTGGATTCAGTGGATTATAGGAGGAAAAAGACATCATCATGAAAGTAAGACAAGCTGAGGGGAGTTAGGGAGAATGAGAGTGGGAAGTTGGAGATGAATATGATCACAATATACTGTTTACATGTATGGAAAATTGCAAAAAAGAGATGAGATATCTCTTAAAATCATCTCTGATATCATAATACACTCAGTATTAAAATTGTAATTGTAAAATATATAAAATATAAAGTCTCATAAAAAAACTGAAGAAAAACAAACAGTAAGGTCATGTGCCATTACCTGCATACTCATTATGAAGATAAAATAAAATTGGATCACAACATGAATAGGAATTATACTTCTTTTGAAATGTTATTTATTAACAAAGTCACAATTAAGGTTGAATATCATAAAATTTTAAAATACAAGATGGATACATTGCAAAGCTCTAGTAATAAACACACGGACTGTATGGTTTAGGTTTTGACAGACACATTTCAGTGAAGCTGAAATGATTCTGAATGTTCAAGATTGATGACTACACCCAGAAGAGACATACAGTCCTAGGTCTGAAGTCCAGGAGTCTCTCCACACTAGAAGACCAGCATTTTTTTCTTTAAAACTCACAAAATTCAGTCATTTCTAAATTCACTCCCTTCTCAGTTCTCAATGTTGACTCCGGGAAGATCAATGTTAGACATGCAACAGAACTGCATGCTTCTCCATCATTTTGTCTGTTTGCCTTCTTCAAAGCAGACTCTTCTCAAAGGAGTCTTCAACAAGTGTTTCTTGATTCAAAATGTACTGGAAGACAAAAATCAAATAAAGGGCTCTTTTTCTATTGCCCAAGAAAGAAAAATAAACAAACAAACAAGAAAATGATGCAAAATTCTCTCATTCAAAAGCTACATTTATTATTTTCACTGAAGAAAAAGAGTCCAAAAAAAGATTAAATAAACCTTTACTAGTGTGTGCTTTTATTTTACCTTGGCCTATTTATGCGGACATGCATACAGGTTGTTTCAGGTGTAAGTTCCAATGGCATGTTTAAAAAGCAACTTGCCCTATAATCACGTGTTTCTTATCATCTCAAAGCATAAGAGAATTACCAATGATCATATGATAAATCTTGAAAAGAACTTGTAGAAAGCTTTATGATATTCCCTGACATACAGTTAAAAGAATTGCAAAATTTTAAACTGTAGTGAGACTAAAGCTATCATAAGCCATTTCCTAAACTCTAAGCACTTAAATCTCCACTACTCTAGGGAAAAATCCAGAAAGTAAGACTTAAGGAGCTGCAGTTAATTAGCCACTTAATTAAAACACACAGCTATGTTAAACATTGTCATGTCTAAGAAGTAAATCAGGGTGTCAAATGGTTAAGCACCCAATTAACACAACTAAAGGAGAGATAATAAAAAAGCTTGTCACAAATTAAATTTTAAAGTACATATTCAGAATTTAAAAAAACAATGTAATTCACAATTATGAACATTTTTTATTTGTTTTTATAATTTATTGATAGCTATTATTATTAAGTCTGCATCATATGTACCTAAATATTTCTGGTGAATCTTATTAGCTATTCAAGTTTGTAATTCAAGAACTATGATATAACTTCCTTTATATGATGACAATAAAACAGTATAAAAACAGAAGGGTTTTTGTAAAATTTCTACCACTATTGGAAAAGACCACTTCTCCAGGCTATCTCTGCCATCCATCTCACAAACTCCATGGTACCCACGCCTTCCATCCCAAAAAACTATTTTATCCAGTTAAAGTACAGTCACCAAGTAAAATATACAAGAAGAATGATACCTGTAAAACTTTCTTTCCATAACTTGTCTCAGGCAAGGATCCGCAGGTTCTCTCTCCCATGACATTCTCCACCATTTCTCCAACCATTAGGGATGTATCCTGAATGATGGTGGAGGGTTCAGAAGTTTATAGTAGATGTGACATACTGAGACCAAGGACTAAATCCATCTCTTCACAAAATGGATGGAGCCTTTCAAGTGGTCCAGAGTACCACCTTCATACCTATGTGACTGTTCTCATTATTATTTTACTGTCCATAATACCACCTTCAGACCACTGTTATTATTTTAGTTGCTATTATTTTAATGTCCAGAGTACTGCCTTCATACCTTTGTGATTATTACCACTACTACTATTTTAATACTGAGCAATTCCAACACTCAATCCAAACAAATCACAAGAATATGCCTCAGAATCCTGACTGATTCTCTTGGATTTTTTTTCCTTCACGATTCATTATTTTAACATATATATTCTGACTCATTTCCACAAAAGACACTACAGATGAGTGCTTTGTGAGTAAAGCAACAGTAGCTCACACTGTAAATCCAGCACTCAATAGACTGAGGCAGGAAGATTGCTCAAAGCCAGCTACATAGTGAACTCCAGGCTAGCCTGTCTCAAGAAAAAAAAAAAAAATCTTTATTTTAAAGTATTCTCTACATATATATCATGCATAAAATCCATATACAAAGGAAAATTCTTGGCCACCCTCACAGTAATACTCTATGAAAAAATAAAATGTTGCAGAAAAATATGTAAAAATACTTATGCATGTGTTTCAAAAAGACAGTTTCTTAAAAGTAATAGAAAACTGTATTTTATTTAAAAAAGAAAAAAGCTACAGGTCTGTGATTACATCTAAGTACTAAAATGGTCCAGATCACCACTACCTCAATGTTGTCATCCTCCTTTTTAATCCAATGTAACTTTTACTTCAACTTTTAAATAGCATTCCTTACAGAACAGCATTGCGTAAAGAAAAAAGGAAAAAATGTTTCTTGTTTCTCCATTTTTTTTTCCAAAAGGAAGCCTTTATTAACATTTCATGTCCTTTGTTCTTTCCTGGGATTTTTATGAACTTGCACATAATTTCTGACTATAAGTATCATATCACCACACTATTCTCCCATCCTGCTTCTTCACAATACATCCTGGCTTCTCTTCTCATGAGTACACTATCAATATCACTTGTATTCATGTAAAATTCATTGACCACCAGGAATTTTGCTTTATTATTACTTCTTTTCTGTGCTGTTCCTGTCTCCTCAGAAGACTGAAGTAGATGGTTTCTATGCCCCATGTCACTTTTATCTTTAACTTCATTTCTATATTGATAATTCAATTTCCACTCCTTCCTTTTAAAATTTTAACAGTCATATTTTTAGCTTCTCGGACCTCTGCATATTTCATCTTTCAAAAAGCCCTGATTTTATCATAACTATGTTGGGAAAACAACAGTAAGTTCTACTTATTTCTTGCACTGTTCCAATTTCCTAGGAATCTCTTTTTGTTTCTGTTTTTGTATTGTTGGCTTTCTGTCAGTTTTTCCCCTCCATTTTATATTTTACATTATTGGTTTTCTAGTGATGCATGATAGCCAAAATTATTAGTAATGCTCAAGAATTATCTAACTAGGTTTCTCCTATAGATCTATGGCATTGTAATTCTTCAATGGCTTGTTACAGGTTTCATTCCCAACTCAGTTCACTCCGTGAACTCTCAGAACTGCTGTGGAACAATCCTTTACTACACTATGAATATGTATTATTCCCATTGGCTAATAGAAAGCTGACAGGCTGGTAACAAGACATGAAGTATAAGCAGGATAACCAGACACAGAGAGAATTCTGGGATGAAGGAGGACAGAATGAGGAAGAAATTATGCCAGTCCTTACACTGCATACCACACAGTGTAGTTTTCTCTAACCTCCAATCTACTCCCATTCGATTTAGCACAAAGTGGTACTAAATCAACTATAACTTTATTCCTCAACTGTCATTTTTCTTCCATGCCTACCATTTTATTAGAAGTACCTTCATTAAAATTGTATCACTCATAAAATTCTTATTGACTCTTGGTGATTCTTAGTACATTCTTAGTGATTCTTTAGATTTAACCTTATTTTTCACTAACTATTTGGGCTTAAGATTTTTGTTTTTGCAATAATTAATGCATACTTATTTCTTTTGGCCAACAGCTCCTTACTCTGACTCGCTTCTTTTTGCCTAGTAGTTCTAAATATTGTAATTATGTCTCTGTGTGAAAAGTTCATAGTTCTTTTAAATAAGTATGATTTTATCATCACAGTTGACAAGGTTTTGCTATACACAGAACTCTAGGATCATGGCACTTTCATCTCAGAATTTAGAGAAATTCCCCCACTATTCTTTAGCAGATACAGGGCTACATAAGAGAAGCAAATACCACTTAGATTAATTTTTTAGTTGGGCCTTTTAAACTTTACCTGGTAACTTGATTTTTCTGCTGTTTGTCCTTGAAAACCAAAAGTTTGGTTTTACCAGAAGTTTTCTTTAGTGTGCCTTATCTGAAGATGTTTTTTTCTTTTTATTTCACACATTAGGAAAGTTTCATTTTACTATTTTTAGAAACTGCCACTTTTGTCACTTGTACCATATTTATTTTCAGATTTTCCATTTCTCGCCTAATAAATTCCCATTATCTGCCCTATTTAAACTTTTCTCTCACAATAAACAACTATTTTTGGTTAATTATTACTTTCTACAAGTAAATTCAGTCTGACTATTAGTGTTACTTCTTACTACTCCTTTTGCTGGAGGTAGAACCCAAGGCCTTAGTTCATGAGAAGCAAACAATCTTCAACTGAGCTACATCTTCTAGACTTCCCATACGAAAAAAATATTATAAAATAGCTTAAATATTCAAAGCAGTACAAAGAATTACTGAATAAATAGCTATGTATTCACTGTCGAGTTTAAGGAAAATTTTAATCTGGACAAGATAAAAATGCCTTCCTTTTCCCAAAAGGAAACTAAAGTTTGATATTCATCACCCTGCTGGATTTCTTTGTGTTTTTAATAGATGTATACATCAGTAAGATTGAAACAGTAATGCTTTGCATTTTTATGTTTCACATGTATCTGACTTTTCCATTTATTTTAATCTGTTGATGTTATGCTGCTAGGGATCCAACCCACAGCTTTGCCTAATTATTATAAATCACAAGTCTGGATGATGATGATGATGCCAGGGATTCAACCCCCAGCTTTGTCTTCTAGGCAAGAACACTATCCTGAGTGGCATTTCCAACTCCAGCCAACGTATCTAAGACAGTGTCTTCAACACTCCCTCATAATTTATCAATAAAGTCACAGCAGTGGTCTGGGGTTACAATTTTTTTTTTTATAGAGGACTGATGGGGAGTAAAAACAATGACAAGTCAGAGTGATGAATCTATAGCCAGGAAGTATACATTTTGTTAGGTCAAGGTCTATCTAAACAAATCAAAATATAATACTAAGATGTATGATGTATAGATAGGTAGATGAGTCATTTCCCTAACGCTGATTTATTATTAATATTAATAAAATGGCCCTATCACCAAGTAAATCCTAAGAAAATCAACAATAGCCTGTGCTTCCAGAAATGTCAAGTTTACAGTATTTTACAAGCAAATCTGCCAAGAAAAAATACCATTTCGCAATTCCAATTTCCCACTGTGCCAATAAATATTGCAAAGAATTGCCTGGCTGAATGTATTTAATCATTTAATTATAAACTGATTATCTGCATTTAGTTGCCTTTGAATAAACTCACAGGTATTTTAATAATTATGAGGTACTGGTATGTTATACTGTACTGACAATGGTAAGAAATAGAATTCCACCAAATACAAGGTTAGATTAGCTTAGAAAAATAATCTCACAGTGAAGTCAGGCACATTAGACAACTGTTAAATCATCAACCATAAAGAAATTGCTTTTAATATGCTTGGCTAATTTTCATGCAGAACCCCTCAGAATATTTATTTCCAATGACAAAAAAAAATGCGTTTTCAGAAGTCAATTCCACATGAGACTAACTAGTTTTCTAAAACTGTTATTATGGTGTTCTAAAATCAGATATATAACTTCAAATAAACACTCCAAAATGTTGTCTAGCACCCTTAAAAATAGCTAGTCAGCCATCTTACCTACCACAAATTATCATTTTCCAAAATAGACATGATGTGCTAAAATAAAGTCTAGCAACTTTAAATAAACAGTGTATTTTTTATTAGAACAGGCATCATTAGAGGAGAATTCAAAATGCTAAAATATAAAAACTGAGCCATCAAGTACAGTACCACATGCCTTTAATTCCAAAACCGAGGAGGCAGAGGCAGGTGGATTTCTGTGAGTTAAAGATTAGTTTGTCAACACCATAAGGTCTAGGCTAGCCAGAGCTACATATTGAAACCATCTCCAATATACACACACACAAAAACATGTTTGAATTTATATTGAAATTTAATTGATTATATATTTCCAATTTGAAGATTTATTTCAAAACACTTTAACACTTCTGAAGTTGTCAAGTGCTACAATACAATTGGGGCGATTGTTCTTGCTCCTGGAGTTGTGTTGACAGTTGTCCTTGCTTTGTAATAGTTTAGTTATTATGTCTGGTGACATACTAAGACTATTGCAAACTCTTAGCACTCAGACAAGTTATTCAATGATCACTTGTGAAAAGAATATTAATCCTAGAAATTGGTTGAAAATATCAGGAAATGCCAATATCAAATCTTGCAGAACAGATGTATAAATGGTTCAGAAAAAAATTCTAAGTTAGAAGTGGAGTACATTCTGAAGTAGTACTATATCATCTAATCTCTCAACTCCACAGAACACTACTCTGTGGGAAAATATACACATTAGCAACCAGGGTGAAAAGAAATCATTCAAACACACTGGACTGAATGCCAAGACATCTTAAGAGTGAGTACCTTAAGCAATTTACTTCAATTGTTTCTATGTATGTTTGAGGAAAATATGATAAAAGGGAGACCTGAGTAAATCTGAAAGTGTTTTGATTAGATTCAAAGAGATAGCTTTGTTTTTTATATTTATTAAACTGACGATTTTTACAGAATGCACAACAGTGTAATCAGCAATGCTTGTTTTTCCTTCTTTAATGGAATACAAAGCAAGTGTATGCAGCTGTTTTCACAGAATATGATGATTTAAGAAGCCATGTGAGTGGTGATGATGTACACTGATATTTACAAACACTGGCTTTTTTGTTTTGCTCTCTTGAGCATGTAACTACACTGCAATTTTCAGATTTCAGACAATTAAATATGGCTATATGACTTGAATATGACTAAAACTTGCATATATCATTGTCAGGCCTACACCTCTAAATTAAACTGATAGTCTCAGAAATGTACAATCTACTAAAACTTGGAGGCTAGAGAATAAAGAATAACATCCACACTATTACCTCAAATGGCACAGCCTAATATTTGACCAAATCCAATCCTCTTTCACACAATAAACACATTCAATAAACTAGGGGTAAAATGAAAATTTCCTAAAGAGAAATATACAAAATTTCAGAAAATTAATATAATAAAAACCTAAAGGTCCACAAATATCATCAAATCCAATAGTGAAAAACTGAAAGCATTCTTCTAACTCAGAATAAGATGTCAACTTCCACTATTTATCATTTACCATTAGAATTTACCATTCCACTACTTATCATTTACCATTAGAATGGTACTGGACCATTCTAGCCAGAGTAAGTTAAATGAAAGCATCCAAAGTGGAAGAGAACTCTCTATTCATGGTTATTATATACAGTGAGACTTTTAAAAAGATAGAGATCATTAGCTTAAAATCATAACAAAATTATATCCAAATATCAGTTGAATTAATAAAAGTAATAACCATTGACAATAAAATCAAGAGAATTCCATTTACAATAACCTGAAAAAGAATGAAGCTAGTTAAACATGGAGGTGAAAGATTCCACACAGAAAACTAAAATAACTTATTTTAAAAATTCAAAGCAACATAACGAAGCAGAAAGACATAGCATAGGTTGACTAAGACTAAACATGGCAAAGATAATATTAGTGACATATATCTTCCATACAATCTCTTCCAACATCAGGCAAGTGTTTTGTGAAAACAACCCTAAACTCATGTAGAATCTCAATAAATATCAACTACAACTAATCATAGAAAATAAAAAATTTAGTGAAGGACTCACACTTCACAATTTCAAAACTTCCTACAGAGTTACATTCATCAAAGCAGTGTAATCTGGGCATTAGTCCAGATTTATATACATCAATGGGACAACTGAAAGCTGACTGTCAAAAAAAGTACCAAGGCTAGCAAAAGGTCTTAAAGAGAATAGACTTAAGTAAAAGATACTATAAAAATGGATATCCACACGGGGAATAAAGAGTACTTTACTTTATACCATACACAAAAGTTAACTCAAAGTGTATCAAAAATCCTAAATGTAAAACAAAAATCCATGAAACTTTTTAAAAAGTTTTTCAAGACAGAGTTTCTCCATGTAGCCCTAGCTGTCCTAGAACTTGTCTGTAGACAAGACTGGCCTCATATTCACTGAGTTCCACCTGCTTCTGCCTCCAGAGTGCTGTAATTAAAGACATGGGCTACCACCTCTGGGCTACAATAAAACTCTTAAAAAATAGTTTTCTTGATACTTAATTTATAATCTTTAAGATATGATACTAAAATCAAAATTCTAACACAAGACAATATGGATGAGTCTATGGTGTGTTAAATGTAATAGGCCAGTCACAAAAGACAGCTACTGCATGATTCTACCCACATCTAGCATCCAGTACTAACAAAATCAAAAACAGAATGTAGACTAGCTAGTAACAGTATTTGGGTGAGTAGGAAAAACTTGCAGTTTTGTTTCAGAAGCACAAATTTTCTATTTGGAAAGAGGGAAAAGTTCTATAATGAGAGCTAGGAATGATTACATGCATTATAAATTCACTTAACGCCTCTGAGTTCTACACTCAAAAGGACTGCACTATGCCAGCAGCACTGTTGGAAAGACTAAAATAGCAAATTTTATATTGTATTTTATCACAATAAAAAAATTAAGTAGTTTAAAATCTTTTAAAAATTAATTGGGAAGCTGGAAACCCATCCCTGAATACACACACACACACACACACACACACACACACACACACACACACACACACACACACACAAGAATGAATGGATATATTTAAAATCTGAAGGATACAGAGATAAGTAAGAAGTGGGTGTTCATCAGACATGGGAAAAATATTAAAGATTAGACACATCTTCAAAAAAAAGAAGAAAACTAATTACCTTAATGAAAACAGCAAGGGTGTAGAGTACTTGTAGCCTCTAAACTATTATATGCACAGTCACAAACATATACTCATCATATTCAAGTTTGTTTGAGTACATCTCAGTCTTAAAAATCTTCCAGGTTTTCAACTACTTGGACAACACTTGGACACTTCTCTTAAGCTACACCCATTATCTGTACCTGTTGCAGCAATAATCCACAGCCTTGAAAACCAAAGGCTTACATATAAAAATGTGTTGCACTACAGTTCCTGTTTTCAATACTTACAGAAAAATCCAGCAATTAAATATTCCATAGAAAAATACACTCATGAAATCCACAGACTTAAAATAAATAATGAAGGGCAGGGCACATTATAAAGACTCACAGGAAGACTACTAGAGCTGAAAGTTTGTCCTCTTTGGTTATCATCAACCTGCACAAATCTCAGGTGTTGCTTGGCACTGAGCTGCTAATATTTAAGTATATATATATGATACATAGATATATATAAATATATATATATCTTCTTGAAATCATGATTCTAAGTTATTCTTAAGGTATTTTTAAAAATAAGATTTAAGATTATTAGTTTGGTTTTTACCCTTTTACACCTTTTTAAAAAGACCAGTTTACTTAATACTCTGTGATACATCTGTAGCATATATTTGTGTGTTGTCAAAATCATCTAAAAAAATTGAATAGCAGAGGAAAAGCAGAAACATATTGTGATTGAGATTTCCTTATCTTCATATTCCGTATCTTCACCACTTCACAAACGTTTGATTCAATGAGTGCTCAAGGCACCACAAGAACATCATTGAACATAAATTTCAATGTTTTCAGTTATAGTTACCATTTCTTTTCAAAATAGTTACAAGCTATTTAGCATGACTCTTTCAAGAACCAAGCTCTATCTCTTGTCATAGTTGGCTTTGAAGCAAATTTACTAACTCTGCAAAAACTTTAAAAGAGAATAATATTAAAATAACTTCCTACCACTGAATGTGAAGAATCAATAATGCCAAATTAATACAATTAGAATAGAAACATGTTAAAAGTATTATTATTGGCCATCTTAAAAATCCATGCAACAGGCTCAATTGTGTATATTTTCACTAATTTAACTTAAACTCTGTTATTTAGAGTTATCAAAACTGAATTTGTAATAATATTAAATAATATAAAATAACATACAGTGCAATTAGCCCATGAATCTGCATCCTTGCTTCAATTAGTTAAATATGTATATAAAAGTTAAGTAAATTCTTCATTACTGGAATTAATAATTGTGTTATACAACATTTGAAACTTAATAGAACCAACTTTATACTACAAAGATGCAAAGTATTTATTACCGGCATTAAAAATAATACGGCCTATTCAACAAGGGTAGGAGTGGTGGAAGGGAGCTAAGTTAAGTTGGTGTGTAAGATAAAGAATAATTATGAGAATAACAAAAAAACTAGGGTTAGTAAAACAGCTAGAGGGGAAAGCTGAAATACTGTTAGGATCAAGAGATTTTAAAGTCTAATAAATCTATGGAAGATTATAATTAAGAAAGTAGCTAAGGATGAGAGAAAGAAGAAAATATATAGAAATAAGAAAGGGAATGTGGGAATGTAGCCATATTGCATAGCAAAGCAGCACAGGGCAGCAAACAGTCCTGAAATCTGAACAATGAAAACACAAGAAAAGGGTTTGGATTTTTTAAGTATCTGGATTATTTTCTAAGCTCCCATATGAATCTTTACAAAACATGAAATGTGGGAAGGAAAAATGAATTAAAATATCAATGGGCAAATGAGTTACTATTTAGTCACCTACAGGACAATTAGTCACCATCTACTGTGTAAAAAGCACTATGCCAGACAACCAGGATATTGAAGACAACACAGTCCCCATTTTCAGTATCATAAAGGAGACAGACCCTCATCAAATAACCTTACTATTGACTACAAAAAGCCAACTGCTATCATCACTCTATGAAAAGGAATATAGAAACGAAATTGTTTCAAAAAGAGAGTTAAGGAAGACTTCGGGGGAATAGAAATCTTTCAATTTCAACAGTTTAAAAAGGAAAATAATTATGCAGGTAAGCTGAACAGTGATTCCTCCAGTACTAGAGCACAGTACACTCCAAAAACAGAAAGGAAGATGGCTCGCTGCAAAAGAGAAGAAAAAAGCAAAATCTTGGTGAATAAGCCCATGCTAGGACTTCAGAACTGTTTTGTTGTTTTGTTTTGTTTAAATATAGTTTTCAGTTGTATACTATCTCTTTGTGACTGCTTACAGAATAAATCAGAGTGGTTTTACAGATTTTCAATTTTATTATTTCATAAAATAGTAGGTATGAGTGCTTTACCCTCCTGTTTGTGTAGCATAAGCATGCAGTGCCCATCGCATTCAGAAAAGAGTGCAGAGTCCCCTAGAACTAGAGTTACAAGTGACTGAGAGCAGACCAACAGGACGCTGAAAGGCTGAAAGCTGAAATCAGATTTTCTCTAAGCAGCCAGTGCTCTTAACCACTGAGCCATCTCTCCAAACCCAAAATAAAGATTTTTAAATCAAATTTACATTAAGATCATTTTAAAAGGAAAAATAAAATCACATACACTCAAAAGATTTTTATATAGGAAACTGCAGTGCTTTGCTCCTTTCTGTTTCTGCAGATTACTGTCAAAGTGTAGTGCCCAGACTGAATATAATCTATAGAGAGAGCAAAACAGATTAAGAACCATTTCTTTCTAATTTTCAAAGATCTATAAATGCCATCCTGTTTTTCTTTGTTTGTTTGGTGAGGGTGTTTTTGTGTTTGTTTGTCTTTTGAGACATTTCACTGTGTAGCTCTAGTTGGCCTAGAATTCAATTTGTCAACCAGGCTGGCCTTGAACTCACAGGGACCCACCTGCCTCTGTCTCTCCCTCCTAAAAGCCTGGGCTAACTCCAGCTTGCTTTAATAACATTTCTCAACTACTTGGTCATTTTCAACTATATCCTATCATTCCACCAAAGTCCAACATTTAAACAAAATGCAATTAATGTCATCAAAGTCTGGAACAGTACTTTTTTCTATCTTGTGTGCATGTGTGTGTGGTGTTCATACATGTTTGCATGTGTGCAGGTGCATGTGTTTGCAAACACATAAATACATGTGCAAGTAGAGGCTCAGAGTTGACATTGGGAATCTTTCTCTACTCCTCTCCACTTTATTTACTAAGCAACTGAACCCAGAACTTGCTGATGAATTAAGGTAGCTAACCAGTTTGCCCTAAGGATCCTCTGTACCTGCCTCAAAAGTGTGAGGACTACAGACAGCCACCATGCCTACTGGTCCTTTGGGTGGGAACTAGAGATCAAAGTCTGGGTCTCCTCACATTTGGCATAGCAAGCATTTTATCCACTGACGAACTCCACTACCACTCTAGTCTCAACTTCTCTTTTTACAGCTACTCAGTTAAAAACAGAACTCATTCTGTCTCCACTTCCTCAAGGTTCTGTGAGCCCTGAGGGGAAGGATTTGATGGAGACAACTGTTTGGGGGTTGAGTGTTCCAAGGTCTCTCATTCTTTGCATAATGTCTGGCTATAGGTCTCTACATTTGTTCCCATTTGCTGCAGGAGGAAGCTTCTCTGATGAATGCTGAGCAAGGTGCTGAGTCCCTGACCTTCATGGCTTGGCTGGGGGTGATTCTGTCCTCTGATATTTCAGACAAATTTTAATAAATATACAAAATATCACCACAATCATGAGCATAGCAAATTGCCATTAGAAATCTTTTTCTTGCTACATTGAGTTTTTTTTTTTGGGGGGGGGGGGGACAGAAAGAGTGTAAGAAGCCAGAGGAGATAAAGGACGCCAAGAAAACAAGGTGCTCAAAACACATGAATTCAAGAGACTAAGGAAGCATTCACGGGGCCTACACAGGTTTGCACTGGGTCCTTTGCGCATATGTTACAATTTCCAGTTTGTGTTTTTATGGGATTCCTGAGTGTACCAAGGAATGGATCTTTGATTTCTGTGCCTTCTCTTCGACTTTTCCTTGTTTGTTTTGTCCAATTCCAATCCGTTAGTTTTAAGTTTTTTGCTTATTATATTTTGTTTTATTATTATCCCTTAGGAGCCTATTTGTTTTCCAATGATAGAGAGGGAGTGAATCCAGATAGAGAGGGTAAGCAGGAAAGAACTTGGGGAAGTAAAGGGAGGGGAAGGCATAATCAGGATATGTGAGCAACAAATATATTTTCAATAAAAGAGGATTAAAAAAACAAAGTCGTGCATGTTATACAAAACTCTTAACCACATCCTTCTCCATACACTGTCCTATAGAATACCTCAGTCCTTATGATCAATAAATGTACTGTCATCCAAAAGTGGTTTTTATAAACTTTCTAAAATAAAAGTACTAGGTTATATACTGGTACTGAAAGATAATTAAAATGCACTTTTAACAAAAGAAGATCTAAAGTCTGGAGGAAGGTTAGAGGATTTGTGAAGAAAAGATATAAATATAAATATATTATATTCATATGTAAAATTACCAGAGAATGCATAATGAAAAATAAGATTAAAAACCATGTCCAATGAAAACGATACGTTTTTGATGATTTCTAAACATTACTTTTCAGCTTGGTACTCAAGTCATTCACTGAACAGGACTTCAAAACCTGGTCAAATTGATCTCAAAGTGAAGCAAGTAAAAAGACTCAGTAGTTAAGAGTTTACTTTTTTTCTTTCTCATTAAAAAAAATTGGGGGGAGAGAAAAGATATCACACTGCTGTCCAGACAAACCCTCTAATTTAAAATCCACATGCTTCAGCTTCCCATGTAGTTGGGATACTGGAATCACATACAAGCAGTACTACATCTGATAGGTCACCACTTCTCACAGACATAATTTGAGTAAAAGTTAGTTCAAATGAAAGAAGAATCAATAATACTGAACTTTTATGCTATTGTAGCAATCTTAATATGAAAGAAGTTAAAGAATATAAACGTGCCTCTACTCTTTTATCAACCAATACGTGTCAAAACACTTCTAATTACCTCAAACATGCTTAAGTAATTCATCAAACTTACAAACTGCATAGCTCAGAATTTTGGAGTTAGGTGTTTTCTAAATGACTTCTATTATCAGATTTGAATGCTAAGCATATATAAGAGATAAAACGTGAAGTTTTCTTCTAACAAAATCATTTTTAAAGAATTTTTCTGATGCATAAATAATTATAAATATTTGTTATCTTTAGTCCTCAACTGCACTTCAGATATTCAAATTAATGACCCATAGACTAGAGATGCGACTCAGTTGGTAGAGAGTTTTCTGTCATGAACAAACGCCAGGGTTATGCCCAGTATTTTATTACCATATATTAATTATACATATTTGTTTTAAACAATGTTTTTATTAATTCTTTTAGACTTCTATACAATGTATTTTAATCATGTTGGTTCCCTCCCCTAACTCCTCTCTGACTTACCTCCTCGCTCACCCAACTCTGTTTTTCTTTCTCTTTTTTTTTTTCTTTTTTAAAACCATCAAGTCCAGTTTGTACTAACCACCTAGTAGTGGGTAGTGACTTAGAGTGTGGTCAATATACCAGGGTTGACACCATTTAAAAAAAAAAAAAAATCTATCTCTCTCAACACCCATCAAAAGCCAGTAGCTTCTCAGCTAAGGGTGGGAATTCTCACCCACCTCTACAATGACATTGTGTCTGGCTGGAGCTTGTCAGATCTTATGCTGACACAATCACCATGAGTTCATATGTGGTGAACCATTTCTCACTGTCTGATTATACAAAATAAGTTTACAATTACATTTCATCCATGTATGTGTGTGAAAATGTATTGTGATCCTTTTTAGCAATTAACTAAACATCTTTAAAGTATCAAAACTGTCTCTAAAGAAATGACAAGAAGTACATATGAAGAATATGTAAAGTGTGTATAATTGAACAAATCTGCAAATATCACTTATAAAATGAATTATTACATTTTGAAGAGAAGGTCAGGGCCAGCTACCAGTTTCCAGGTCACAATGGACAAAGAAAAATAACATTTCAAATGCCACATGGAAAGAATAAAACATTGTTTAATAGAAATACAATTCAAATCGCATCAGCTAATTTCCCATCGAATGCCTTCATACTCAAAATAGCATAATAGAAAAAAAAAGTAGTGCATAAAATAACTGTGAATCACTTATAAATTATAAGCTCATATTTGAGACAGTATTTGAGACACAGGATTAAACCCATAGTGTCATGTAAGATAAGAACATGTCAGGAGTTATTTAATGTACATATTATTTTCTAATTTGGCAGACATATTTTAGCATGTGGTATACCTGACACACCAAACTACTATGAATCTAACAACAAAATTCTACCACATATGGTTACATATATCACCACAGTTACTTGTTAGCTGAATCTTTAAACAGAAATAGCCAGGGCCAGTGATATGGCTCAACAGATAAAAATCCTTGCCACCAAGCATGAAAACATAAATTGTATTTCCAGGACACACAGTAGAAGTTGGGCTCTTACTCCTACAAGATATACTCTGACCTGGACATGTGGGTTGTGGTACTAATGTAACTTGCCCCCACATCTCACAAAGTAACTAAATAAATAAATGTTAAGTAGTCATCAAGAAAACTAAGTTTCTAAATATTGCTGTTCCAATACTGCTTAGCAGCTTGCTCTAGGCCATCACTAAACCTTGAAGTGACATCACCTGCCCGACCTTTGCTGTTGTTGCAGCTGTTTTTTAAACAGCGTCTGGCTATGGCAGCCTAACTAACCTAGTTTAGTACCCAAGCTGTCGAACTCGCAGCAATGCTCCAGCCTCAGCTTCATGCCTGTCATTACACCTGTTCCTCCTTTCAGAAAGAAAGGTGTCTAGAGCTCAATCCTGCTTAAATCAAACACCAAAGCTTAAATCAGCTGTTTTTCTCCACAAGTTTTGTCCAGAATTCCACACTGGGTTTCATTTTCTGATCCTAAGTTACTCTGTACTCTTTATACTGTCATCAATCTAAGGACACAACCTGTAAAATCAATTGTTCAAGTCCACTTGATAAATTTCCTTGTCCCAAAGTAGCTGTTTGTCTAAACTTTACATCAATATTAACACCAGTGGCTATTAACTCTGAGATAAGTTTATCAAACATCTGCTAAATATATGACTTCCTGTTTCAGAACTTTTAAAAAAACTATTAGAATATAATTACATTATTTTCTTCCTTCCCCTTCCTCCCTCCAACTACTTCCATCTCCCCATCAAATTAATAGCCTCTTTTTCTTTGGAGATTTTATACATATATATAAATACTATGCATAAGTATATAAATATAACTTGCTGATTCCATTTAGTGTTGCTTGTGTGTATTATTTCAGGCTGACCACCTGATACTGAATTACCAATTTTCATATACTCTTTTAATGCTTAAAAATCTGCTTATACTCTAATCCAGACTTTGATCAAACCAAAAAGACTAAGAGAATTTTGTAAAATGTTTTTATATGTAGACATATCATACCATATAAAACATACATTCTCTAAAGTTATCTGAAATGTTATTGTTTCTTCTGTATTTCAATATATCCTCTTAACCATATGCAACCCTTAAAATAAGCTAAAGAAAATATAATAGAAATAAAACTAATGTAAGGTCAAAATGGCACACCACTAATAAATAAATGTCTAAAGCATTTTCTGTTAAGATCTAATGCAGAATAGTTTTTAAAGAATAAAAACAATACTTATAAGAAACTGTACTCAAAATATGATATATTTCAGAATATGAATTATATTATCATATACTCCTAAAAGAAGGATGTGATAGGTAAGAAAAAGCAACCAAACAATAATCTCAAAATCAAAGTAATAATTTCAAAACTACCTCATTTGTGAATATCAGTTATTTATTTCTGTCAACAATTGTCTTGCAAGATATATATGGGAACAGCATCTGCCTAAAATTGTCCTGAGAAACTTACCATCATTTTGGTCTTTGTTCCTCGTCTCCTCTTTCCATGAAAGAATGCTGCTCAGAGGAACATAGTCCCTTATGTATTCTTTGCGTCTCTCCTCTAAGGTCATCTTCAGCAAACGTTCTTGCAAAATAAAAGCAAAATCTCCATTTGTATTTAAATTTTAATCTTGGGAACTATCAAATACATTTATAAATATTAATCATTCTCTACTAGCCAAAGACTTAAAGAACACCAAAATGCAATCCAATGATTTCATATTTGAGGGTTAAAAGAGGTCAAATTAATTCCACACTTGGAAGAAATGTAAAATCAAAATTGGTAGAGACAAAGTTTCTAAAATGGCACAAGAAATGAGCAAAGTCACTTACTCTTCCTATCATCGATTAACATGGAGTGTGTGCTAGGTGAGGCATTTACAGACTTCAGAAAATGAATAGTCACTTATTTGTCCTATCATCATCAACTAACATGGAATGTGTGCACAAAACAGGACTTTGGTAACTATTGTTATGTTCATTATCATTACTGAATGACATTAGAGACACTAATTTCATTTAAATGTAACTGAAATCCATGAGACAATGAGATAATAGGAAGGAAGGAAGGAGGGAGGGAGGGAGGGAGGGAGGGAGGGAGGGAGGGAGGGAGGAAGGAGGAAGGAAGGAGGAAGGAAGGAGGAAGGAAGGAAGAAAGGAAGGAAGGAAGGAAGGAGGAAGGAAGGAAGGAAGGAAGGAAGGAGGAAGGAAGAAAGGAAGGAGGAAGGAAGGAAGAAAGGAAGGAAGAAAGGAAGGAAGGAAGGAAGGAGGAAGGAAGGAAGGAAGGAGGAAGGAAGAAAGGAAGGAAGGAAGGAAGGAGGAAGGAAGGAAGGAAGGAGGAAGGAAGGAGGAAGGAAGGAGGAAGGAGGAAGGAAGGAGGAAGAGAGAGAGAATGAAAGAAAGAGAGAAAGAAAGGCCTGATATAGTGGCTTACACCTGTACTCTTAGAACTTGGAGGTTAAGCAAGAGGACTATCACATGTTCAGGGCCAACCTTGATTATAGAATGAGTTCTAGGCCAACCTAAGCTACAAAGAGTTGGAGTTTGTCTTTAAATAAGAAGGAGGGGAGGAGAGGGGAGGGGAGGCAGGAAGGACAAGAAGCACAACTCCAAGATGAATCCCAGTAAAAGAAAAGATACTTTAAAGTCAAACATAATACCACTCTTACAGACAGTAGAGAACAGATAAGGATAGTGAGAAATTAAGCATACCCAAAGAATGAATCCATCATAGCACAAGATCTCAAGACTATAGTGACTGAATAAAGAGCACAAGTACAGGGGTTAATCTAACCTATAAACAATGAAGAAATGTGCTCCCTGTAAAATAGGAACAAAATCTAAATTATACATAATGAAACAGTCCAATGACAGCATGGAGAGCATGTTAAGAATGCTGCTGTTCCTTGATATTTAATTTCTCCATGAATTAAAAAGGCAGTGTCGCCTGTTCATTATACAGTAATAGGTAGAATAGGAAGGTTGGAAGAAATGATAACTTTAGAATTGGCTCACAAAGTCAGAAAAAGGAACTGACCCTCAGTGTCTAATCACTGCTTTAGAAGCTCAGATCATAGTGCAGAATTATTACAGCTAGACACCAGGCTGGGGACATTATGAATCAACTATTTACACCAGAATTTACAGGCAGAAATAAGACTGTCATTCTATTTATTTAAAAGTAAATGTACATAGAACAAAAACAACACCAAATGTAATACAATAAAAGCAATGCTTGAAATGAAAATACACATTATATGACTCTGAATTAGGGCTCAAAATAGTAAGACAATGTCTGTTTACATAAGTGTTTCTTAAGACCTCCTCAGGTACTTGTTTAAGCAATGAAACAAGTGGAAGGCAAAAGACATACACATAGTTTCTCATGCATTACCAAAACCTTTCTTCTACTAATTCATCTTTATAATGAATCCTTTCTCTATGAACCAAGTATATAAATAGTTCTACTTACTATACTGTGTACTGAATAAAAATGTTTCTAAAATGCCTTGACATTTCAATGAACTGGATAAGCCTTCATTTAGATTTCAAAAGCAGCTGCAAAAGTACTAAGCCATCAACTCTCCAGTGGGATGAAAGGGAAAAGGGCATGCATCCCATTGGCATCTTTATTGTATGAGAAATCCTGAGCTTTTTGTGGAATAACAGATGATATTTCACACTTTACTATTCCAAAAACAGGCACTCTGAGAAGACAGATACAAAGAATTCGCTTCATAACATCTCCTTTTAACTTTAGCCTTCATGCAAAAATAGCCTAGTTTGGGATAAAAGAAAATAACTCTGATAGAAGCCTTCTTTGTGTATTTCCTTCTGTATTTTTTTAAAAAAAATATATTAAATTATATTTTCCCTTTAGAAGAAACAAGAGGGGAAAACAGATATTAAAGAAAAATCCAGAAATGTCTACTCATGACAGTCCAAGTGTATAAACGTTACTTTAGGAGCTGTTTTAACAATGTCAATGGTTTTACACTGTTTTATTATCATCAGTTATACAAACCTAACATATCAAGACCATCAAGAAAAATGAGTATTATTTTCCCAGTGTTCTCAGAAGTGTGTTCAAGTGAAACTGCTACCACAGAGCAAAGCACTAGTAAAATGTAACACTATTTCACATATACAACTCTTCCTGAATTCTTAATTGCTTTAGTTTTTTCCCAGTGCTGGGCATAGAGAGGCCTAAGGGTCATCCAATGTTCTGCCAGTGAGTGATCTACGCCTCTGACCCTGTTAGCAGGCCCTGGCTCTAAGGAACATTTGTGACACCTTAACTTTTAGTTCTCTCGACACTCATATTCATTAAGACAATGACGCTAAAGCAGACCTTTCAATTCTTAAAGGGCACTTTAACTGTGCTGTTCAATCATCTTATGTCTCCCCTGCAATTTGAAAACTTCCCTCCTCACTCGTTTTTCCACGTATTGTTAAAGCAGGCGCTGTTTAGAGAATTCTATCTAATTATCACTTTTACATGTACTGTTTAGTCAGAAGGTTCATAGAGGACAGGGATTGAATTGAAAATGTTTAACAAGCTATGGGCAAAAAAAAAAAATCAACTTTCATCCTTTTCTTTACCGCTGTTCTATAAGACAGTCCAGAGAAATCTGTACACCCTTGCTCAACTTCATCCTTTACAGATTTTGTTCAAGTTAGTAACAGCAATGTAAATGGTTTATCTGTTACGGGAAGGGGAAGAATAAAGGAGGTTAAAAATGATTTTAAAAAAAATATGCCAGAGACTCAAGTGTTACACCAAAATATAACCTGTGAAAGTGAGCTAAGACAGACAGTAAGGGGGGCTTGCTCAGTTCCACTTCTTAAAGAAATCAGTGTCGCTGCCAATCTAACTAACAGATTTGGATAAGCCTCGGTGTGCACAAAACTCAGGGAAGGGTTCATTCAGAGTCTTACTCTATGAGACTTCGTACTATATGAATGAGGATGTAACAGAAAGAAACACATTGCTGGGGAAAGCCCATTCAGACTTCTCCGAAGGCATTCATCCTCGCCGAGAAGATGCTCCTCTTAGGATCTAAATTTCAGAAGTCACACCGCAGCTGAGTGGGGCAGGACCCCGAGCCAGTTAGGGATGGAGGGAGGAAAGCAGGTGCAGGCGCGCGAGATTCAGCATCAGCAGCCGGAGATAGCACCGGCCAGCGGGCAGCCTTCTGCGGGACACCGGGCGGGCGGTGCTTTGCACCAGCTGGGGTCCCGACCAACTTGCACCCAGCCCGGGGGTGCGAGGGGGCCAGAGGGCTAACACGCCAGAGAGGAGGTGACTCGACGCCCAGGGGGGTGTGCGCCCGCACGTGTGCGAGCCGCAGGTGCCCGGGGGCGGCGCGTGGCCGGGGTGTCTGTGCGCGCGCGTGGACGCGCCCGCGGGCGGGAGAGACACCGGCCGAGAGGGCTCGAGGAGGCTGCGGGCGGAGGGCGCCTCGCCGCCCCGCCGGGTTCCCGCCCCCACCCACCCGCCGCCCGCACCCGGGGCCGGTTACCTTTCTCCTCTCTCCACACCTTTTTCTTCTTGTTGCTGGGGTACATGCTGCCGTGAGGGTGGCTGGCTTTAAGCTGCAAGTTCCCCAGGCTCACGGGCAAACAGGGTGTGTGGAGTAGGGGGGGGTTGGAGGGGACACTCGGGTGGGAAAAGTGCAAAGGCTCTGCGTCCCGCGTTGCTAGCCGCTCGCCCGACGCCGCCCTCCTCCCTCAGCCCGCCCGCTCTGCCCCACGGCCGCCGCCACAGCAGCACCTCAGAGCCTGTCAACTAGGTCACGCCTCGCGCTAACCTAACACTCGCGCAGGCCCCGCCTCCCAGCCGCTAGGCAGCGCCGCCGCCCATTGGCTGCTCCGCCCGCCGCTCTCCGCGTTCCGGCCAAGGCGCGCCCCGACTTCAGCCTCAGGGCGCAGGCGCAGGCGCAGGCTTGGGCTCGACGCCGAGGACGTTAGGGAGCTGGAGCGGGCGGGGCCAGAGCTCGAGCCCAAGGCCTCTTCGCGAAGGGGGCGGGGCGTGTAGCCACCGCCTGCAGGGGCGGGAGGAGCAGGGCCCGAGGGCGTGGCCTGTTGGCGGGTGTGCCAGGTGACCGGAGCCTGCTGTAGGAGCTGGCTGAGGGGCTGCAGGAGGAAGAGGGTCCCTAAGAGTTGTCTGAGTTCATTGTAACTGCCTAGGCTGGAAAGGTTTTTATCTGACGTTTTTCCTCTCGGTGGGCAAATAGAACCAAACAAAATGATTCCAGACCGTGTGCAAGCGAGGGTTCAATCTTGGGTTAGAGATTTCATTGGAATTCTGCGAAGTTCGAAAAGCTTCAAAGTCCACTGAGCCAAATCAAGAGTTTGAAGAACTGGCAACCAAAATTTATTGGGACCAAGTCCTACATCAAAGCAAATTCCGATGAATATTCTCCAATGCTTGGTTGTCTTTTATTCTTGGTTGACTTCAAAATAGTTTCTGTTCCAAGGTCGAGCTTGGTCCTAGGTAGCTCTGTCATGATTCAGAAAATTCAGTTGCAGGAAAATCTACTACAAAAGTACAGTGACGTAGAACATAGAACTTTTGCACCCTAGAAGCCCCAAATTTATTATCTCTCTCGACAAAGCTGGCCTAGTGAATTTGGGAAAGTCATATTTATTCTATTTGAAGTTTATGTTACATGTGTTGGCAAATAACTATATGGAACATGAATTTTTTTATTTTTTGAGATTGAGTCTGTAGCTTCTGCTTGGACTTATCTTGGCTATTATTTTAATCTGTTTCGCTTTACGTTTTGCCTCCAGGCTTTTTACATTTTTCTTTCTGTATGTCCTACTTTCCCTGCTTCTCCTGGCTGGCTGCCTGACTTCTGGCTCCGGGCATGTCTCTCTCTTTCTCCCTCAATCTCTCCTCCTCCTTCCCCTAGATTTCTCCACCAATTTATGCTCCCTGTCCGACCTCACCTCCTATTCCTCCCCTACCTATTTGACCATTCGTTTTTTTATTAAACCCATCAGGTGCCTTAGGCAGGCAAGGGGAAACAAATGCAACACATCTTTACATAACTAAACAAATGTAGCACAACAAATGTTACACATCTTTACATAATTAAACGAATACAGCCTAAACAAATGTAACACATTTTTACATCGTTAAAAAAGGCAGCAGAAACAAATGTAACACACCTTCACATAAAGTAATATTCCACGGGATAAACAAATGTAATACATCTTTGCCCAGTTAAGAATAGTATTCCAAAACAGGCTTGCCCAATCCCAGGACTTTCTTGTCTCGATTGTAAATGCACCTCTGCCAAAGAGAACTAGAAAGCATTACAAATAATAAAAAAGACAAAGTAAAGGGAAAATAGGATCCACTGAAAATTGTAGAGAATGAAATGTTTTACATGAGAGTGAAAACTGAATTCACAACATCTTAAAATAGTAATACTTATTTTGATATTTTCTTTGGAATTTTTTAAATGCTATCAAATCCATAAAACTTTGGGAGAAACTGAAGAGTGGCCAAGAAGGAAATAACATCTGAAATAATATTGACAATGAAATTGGAAGCGCTTTTATTTATGTAGAATCAGGAGAAAATTGGCAATGGGGGAAGCTTTGGAAGTCAGAGGAGGAAGAGAAGATAATGTTCTCATGATGGCCAAAGCAATGTTAACATTAACTAAGACATGTGATTTGACCATAGAAAGTATTAAAACTTTCTTCCCGAATGTGGCACTACTTCACGGTGACGAAATTAGGGCATGCTGTGAAAAGGAACTAGGAAATTACTGTTTCTTTGTCTCCTTCAGCTTTCTAGACTAAGATATAAGTAGGTTGTCCACCAAACACTGCATACATGGTGTGGCATCGTCACCAGAGACTCAAACCAATTCGGCCACTCAGTAGTGGACTTATTTAAAAGTGCTAAATGTTCAGTGTTTGCCAGAAAGTGCCTCATACCAGGCAGCTTTCCTTCAAGATTGAGGCTGCACTCCAGCCCAGGACCAACCCTTCCACCTATGAGTTTTATAAATGTTGAACTGTGACTGTTTTCTCCTGTGAGCTCAAAGAACTGAGACTTTTATTGTGTTAAGACACCGGTATTTAGGCAATATTTGTTTAAGTGTTTATGTTCAATGATTATGAAAATATTAGCATTCAAAAGGATTAAATAATCTCTCAAACATTCCTGAAATGTTGCAGATATCAAAGGATCTTCCTCCATGTTTAATTTCCTTTGAGATTTCCCTGTTTAAATAGCTTTTTATATTGTCATGTTCAAAGAAAATGAAGAGCTCTATCTACTCAGTTTTATCTTTTGGATTAGTGTAGAAGTCCCTATTTTCAAAAAAAAAAAAAATGCTGTCTGGATTTAGTTAAACCAATGGAAATACTTCCTCACTCTTCATGTTCAAGCCTGCCCTTTGCACATTCTCTACACCGCATCTCAGAATATCCTGCCAAAGGTGATCATGTAATCTCATTGGTGTAAATTAAATAACTTTTGTTGGCCTTTGCTAAAGACTGAATTCCGTTCCAACATTTATGCTTTGGAGTTTTTCTATGCAATGTGGTTGTGTCTGGAGATATTGTTTAGAGCATCGCTTTTAATAGGAGGGAGATCTTGGCTTTCCTCCCTTCCCTATTCTTTCTCTGCCTTATAAAAACATAGAGAAAGCTGGTATCTCCAGGCAAGGAAGAGGACCATCAATAGATCATCAGTAGAACCTTACCGTGCTGGCACACTAATCTCAGGTTCTCAGCCTCCAGAAAAGTGAGAAGTTTAACTCCTTGTTACTTAATCCCTATTCTATGGTATTTTATTTTGGCTGCCCTACAGTCATCAAGAATGAAGTAACCACCTCCTACCAATTCAGACTTACACCATTCTGTCCCCACACTGTGGTTCTAGCTATACCACCATTTATAACTTTACATTTGCTTGAACATACCTTGCCTTCACCACATGACCTTTTTCCATATTCATACTTTATCTGAAACATGATTTGTCTAACTCATTATTCTCATCCTTTACATACCACTTTAGGATCATTTTTGTAGGTCTGGCATTGGTGGTTTTATCTGTAATCCCTGCATTCAGGAGACTGGGTCAAAAATAATCCAAGTCTTGTGCCATCCTGGGCTACCTACACAGACTATCTACACACAAAAAAATCTAAATATCTGTGGGAGATTGTATTGTTACAGTGTAAATAATTGTCTCACCCACTGGTTTAATAAAAAGTGCTGATTGGCCAAAGGTAGGCAGGAAGTGTGGGTGGGGCTACCAGACTAAGAAAACTCTGAGAACAGGGAGCACAGAGCAGAATGCCAGAAGAGAAGCTGTAAGAAGCAGAGGGCAACCATGCTGCTGTAAAAAGCCTAAAACTATTAAAAGCATCTGTGTGTCTGTGGGTCCTACACCTTGAGGTTAGGCCCGAAAGTCCGGGCCAGCAACCTCCTACTACAAATATCATTCTTCATCAAACCTTCCTTGACTCCCATTTGACCTCTACTCTCAGTTGCTTGGTCTCTGGCTTAAGTGCTCCTTTTATTTTCATACAAAGCACTTTTAAAGTTTATCTTTTTTTCATTTGTTATTAAAGAAGGGAGAACAGATCCAACTAGTCAGTCAGCGAATAATATTTTCCCACAATGAACCACATATATGATGGTATTGCCATAAAATTATAGTGGATCTGTAGACTTCTACTTGTCTAGTGACATCAGAGCCATTGTAATCTCATGACACGATGCATCACTTATCTGTCTAAATTGATGCGGAGGCAAACATTGTATAAAAGGACAGTACATACAATTTTATACAGTATATAAGACCGGATTAAAATACTAAGTGCTTGTTAATGGTCAATGTGTTAAATTTTCTACAATTTTTAACATTTTTAGAGTCTATTTCTCTACTTATAAAATTGAAGCTTATTGTCGAAAATATGCCATGCCATGCTTCCAGCAGCTGCATACATTTTATGTTTGCACTGTCTGTTGACTATATCAGAAGGTGAGAGTGAGTAGTTGGCCCATACTATTTCTGGTTGTGAAGTACATTTTAAAATGTTTGTACAATGACAAATTTCTCATAACGTATCTCCATCATTAAGAAGCATATGACTATACAAAAAAGAAAGTAAATGACCACTAAACGGAGATAGAATGTAGTCACAAGTCACTGAATGCTAGCAGCCACTACAACATGAAAATTGAAGATTAAAGAATATATTCTGGGAGCAGAGAGATGGCTCAGTAGTTAAGAATGCTTACTGTGTCAGTGATGGAGGCACACACCTTTAATCCCAGCACTCAGGAGACAGAGACAGAAGTATCTCTGAGTTTGAAGCAGTCTGATCTACAGTCAGTTTTAGGGCAGCCAGGAAGAAACCCTGTCTCAAGGAAAAAAGAGAATGGAAAAGAAGAGAAGAGAAATGGGAAGAGAAGAGAGGGAAGAGGGAGAGGGGAGGGGAGAGGGGAGGGGAGAGGGGAGGGGAGGGGAGGACAGAGGGAGAGGGGAGGGGAGAGGGGAGGACAGAGGGAGAGGGGAGGGGAGAGGGGAGGGGAGAGGGGAGGGGAGAGGGGAGGAAAAAAAAGAAAAGGAAAGTTAGTGCTTTGCAGAGGACCTGTGTTTGTATACAATCAGCCACAGCAAGTGGATCAGGTGGCATACAAATACCTCTACCTCCAGTACAAGAAGCCAGTAACCTCTGACTTTCTAAGGCTTACACGTGCTGCAGATAAATGCATGCAAGTACACACCGTTACACATAAATGAAATGAACAATAAATCTAGTTTAAAAATATATATATATATTCTGGGGTAAGTTCTGGCTTGGCAGTGTAGCCCTTGCCTGACATTTCAAAGACCCTGAGTTCAGTCACCAGCACAACAACAAAAGAGCAAACAAAAAAGCTGGGGAGTGTGTTCTTCTTTAGTGCCTCCAAAAGAAGCTATCCCCACCCTTAATCTTAACCCTCTGTTATTTTTGCTCTCTAGCCCCAAGAATGGAAAGATAATAAGTATCACTTTAACCCTCTGCATTTATGGTTTTTGTTGCTATAGCAATGAAAACTAACAAAGGGAGTAATTTAAAAATCCATGACAATAGTCTTTCTGAAGTAATTAGACATAATGTAAAAGTTGTATATTCTTCAGGTAAAATTTCTCAATCTGCTCTACTTTTTAGTTATTCTTAATATTTCCACTCTTCTCTTGAATACTATTTAGGAACAAAGTAGATTGGGTCCATAGTCTTATCTTCCATAGCCCAGAGGTGCCTTAGTTTCAGGATGTTTTTGAGTCAGCTCAAATACTTACTGGCACCTTGATGTGGTTTGGATATAGCTTGTATGTACCATGCAAGGGTCCATGTGTTAACATTTAACCCTCATAATGCGGTATTTAACAATGTCAACAACTTGATCTTATAGCATTTTGAAGATGATTAGAATAGGATGATCAATAGGATGAAGGCCACGTGATTGAATGTGCTGGCTTTATAAGAAAGAGAAGAACAGGTCAGCAAGATGGCTCAGCAGGTAATGGTCCCTGCCATCAAGCCCAACAACCTGGTAATCCCACTGGAACCTTCGTAGTGGGAGGAGAAAACTGACAAGTTGTCCTCTGACCTTCACATGTGTATCAAGACATGTGTATGCCTGCCTTCTACAAATTAAATAAAACCCATAAAGAATAGGCTAGAAGAAATGTGCACATACAGATGAACTTTGTCTTTGCTACCAGGTGAAATCCTATACCATGTCTGGACTTTGCTAACCAGATGTTTACACACCCAAGGACTGCAAACTGAAACAAAGCTATAAAGTTATCCAGCCTCAGACACCTCCATATAGTACCAAAAAATGGATAAGATATATGTCTCTAGAGGTAACACAAAAGGAAGACTCACCAGCAACCCCCCCCCCCAAACAGTAGAACTTAGTATAGAAGCATACATACTAGGCTTACGGTAGTCCCCTTCTGTATTAGGAAGTCATCTCTAGGTATTTCAAGCCAAAGGGATGGCAGACTAGATATGGTCCCTTCCCAAAGCCTGCTCTCTCCAAGCACCTAGCTTCATTTCAACTTCAAAGGAACTATGAAGAAGCCCATTGGCCAAAGAGTAAGGAAATGGTTGCTTAGCAACTGAGTTCTGAATCCCAGAGACCTGAGAAGAGGAAGCTTGTGGGCCAGCCACCTACTTCTGCCTGTGTTACAGTGAAAAGGAGCTGCCTGAAGATGAAGCCCTTGGCTTTGATAGTAGAGATATTGATCATTATTGAGGTCACAACTAAAAGTAAGTGTTTCTGTCTTTACAGTTTGCTATAAATGTTTCTTCTTTGCCCCTCTAGTGGTGCCAAGAGCTTAAGCCAGTTAAAAACAGAAGGAACTTCACTAGCCTCCTAATTAACAATTTTAAACAAGAACTTACTTGAAACAATGCTGGCTGGAGTGGGGTGGGTGTGGAGAGAGAGAGATTAAAAAGAGGTGGGGGGGGAGGAAGGGAATCTAAGGTAAGTGTTAAGGTAATCTTTGTAAAGTAGAGCTATTTCAACTGAATTGTTAATATACAACTTTAAAGAGAAACTATAGGTTTCAAAGAGCACAAAAATCCTATAAGCTTGTATTCCTTTAAATACATTATACAATGACAATTTGATTTCCGAAGCTTCAATATTACCTATATAGTCACTGTCCAAAGAAGGAAGTTATTTTATATTGCTTCCCTGTCTATGTTCTGCATTCATTTTATGAAATACTCATATAATTTGGTCATAAAAGATTCAATACAAAGAATATTTATTTGGATTTGACCCAGAAACTTAAGGTTAGTTTACTTGCTGAAAGTTAATGAATGTTATACATCATTTAATAGAATAAAATCAAAGATCATATGACCATCCCAATTAATACAGAAAAACACCTGACAAAATAGAATACACTTGCAATTTAAAACTCTCATAAGTTAAAGTGAATCCTCCTGAACCTAAAGAAAATCCTAATGCTGATGTTCATGTCAGAGGAGAGTAGATGGCAGTTGACTTCAGGGTGTCAGCCCAGTAGGATAAGCAACACCCCAAGACCACAGGCCCCAGGATATCTTTTGTTTTTCCTGGGCCTTTACCTATTTACTGCTACCATCTTTCTCTGGTATCTGGCATGGTTTGAATGGGTGTGTGGAGAGCCCCACTGTCTGTAATGTAGTATGTTTATCTCATGGAATTATCCCATTTGACCAGTCATTTTTACCTGTGGATTATTTTAAAGGTAATTTCCTCCTGAGATGCGCTGTCTAATTGATAATGTTAGCATAATAGAGTTTTGATTATTAAAAATAAACAAGGAAGTATCACACAGCTATAACATATGAGTTTCTTTTGAGGAGCCATATAGATCGTGGTTTAGTTTAATGATTAAGAAAAACAATTGAGACCTAGTAGCCCAGCTAGCATAAATTCTTTTAACCTTAATGTTGGGAGATGTGTTTACAGGTTTTGGAATGTATCATGGCTGAAACAAAGCTCTGAAAATAATTTAAAGTTAGATTAAGATACTTTGTTAGATAGTTTTGAGATGAAAACCTAAGAGGACAATCTAAAATTTTATAAAGACGCATAGGTGAATGAGGAACTCATTAAGGTCAGGGAACAAGAACAAAGCAGCCCAGTTACCATTAGCTGATATAGTTTCCTTCCTAAGATTGGTTGATAACCAAAGGCAATGATGAATTCCTTATATATATTTCTGTCCTCAACCTCCTGTTATAAAAATCTATTAATAAGTGGATATGTAGTCTAAAGATTTAAAGCAGGGCTGACTGATAGTTTTTCACATATAAAAGTTTAGGTTTATAATTCCTTTAAGATTCCTTATGAGATTATCTTTCAAGATAAGTAATAACGTGATTGGTTCTTTGTTTGTAACTGCAAAACACAGCCTGCCAATAAAAGAATATCTTGCTTGCTTAAACTCTGTGTGTGTGTGTGAATGTATACGGGTTCTTGGGGATAATTTGTTTTTCGCCTGGAATACATCACATGTTTAATCATGTAAGGGATATGGAAAACATTCTGGTTTTTACTTGTAGTCATTGTAATCATTCAGTTGGAAAACAGAATGTAACCACATGAGTTACATTAATGAGTTAAAGCGAGTTAGAAGGAAAACATCATAAATGAGAGAAGGAAATCACCAGGAGAATAAGGAATAGAGAATGCATAAAGAGGAGAAGGAGGGAAGAAAGAAAGAAAGAAAGAAAGAAAGAAAGAAAGAAAGAAAGAAAGAAAGAAAGAAAGAAAGAAAGAAAGAAAGAAAGAAAGAAAGAAAGAAAGAAAGAGAGAAAGAAAGAGAGAGAGAAAGAGAGAGAGAGAAAGAAAGAGAGAGAGAGGAAGGAAGGAAGGAAGGAAAGAAGGAAGGAAGGAAGGAAGGAAGGAAGGAAGGAAGGAAGGAAGGAAGGAAGGAAGGAAGGAAGGAACATTCAAGAGACTGTGAGTGTCTTTTCATCTTACCCCCTCTGATAGAAAAGTCCCACTCCATGGATTCCATTTAAATCCTATGCTGCTAGAGGCTCATCCTCCAAGCAGAAATAACCTAACATCTAAAATAAATTTCCACAGCAAGTACAGTAAATAATGAAATGTTAGTTTTTTTCTCCGAAATTAAAAAAATAAGACAAGAATGTCGCTCTTGCCATTGTATTAAAAGTCCTTGCTGTGAGATGCAGAGATCCACAGCCAAGCACCAGGCTGAGCGCCAGGAGTCCAGTTGATGAGAGGGAAGATGAATTACATGAGCAAGGGAAGTCAAGATAATGATGGGAAAACCCACAGAGACGACTGAACCAAGCTAGTGGGAACTCACACGAACTTTAGGCTGACAGCTGTGGAACCTGCGTGGGACCAGACTAGGCCCTCTGCATAAGGAGACAGTTGTGTAGCTTGGTCTGTTTAAGGGTCCCCTGTTAGTGGGATCAGGATCTATCCCTGGTACATGAGTTGGCTTTTTGGAGCCTATTACCTATATTGGGACACCTTGCTCAGCTTTGATGCAGAGAGGGAGGGGCTTGGGCCTGTCTCAACTGAGTGTACCAGGCCTTAGGGACTCCCCATGTAAGGATTTAACCTTTCAGAGGAGGGGGGAGGGAAGGATTGGGGAGGAGGAGGAGAAATGAAACGGGGATCTGTGGTTGGTATGTAAAATGAAACATTTCTTAAATTTAAAAAAGTCCTTGCTATGGACATAAAAAGGAATTTGGACCACATCCCACACCGTATACACAAATTAATTCTGATTGGATAAAAGATATAAATAGAAGCTGAAGCTTTAAAACTCTTAAGCAGGAGAGTAAGTCTTCCTGACCCCAGATGGATAATGATAGCCTAGCTTTGCCACCAAAAGCATAAACAAAAAGAGAAAAAGAAAGTACCCTGGACATCAATTGAAAACATTTTTGTTTCAAAGCAGATTATCAGAGAATTGTAGGAAAAAAAAGACAAGTCACATCCAGTAAGAGTTCACTGCTTGGACATCAGCAAAACAACAAATGAGTACCTTTTTAAATAGGTAAAGGAATTTAATGGAGTTTTTACAAATAAGATGCCCAAGTGGCCACACACATGAAAGATATTTTTGCATTAAGGTCATTAAGGAAATGAAAAATCAAACCAGAACTAGAATCTACATCACAACCATTTAAAATGCTGTAGTAGGAAAGGGAGCTGTTTGCCTTGCCGCACAGCCAATGAGATGTGTCACTAGAGATACCTATCAAAATTCAGCCAATATTGATCCTCTTGCCCTCCATGGATCCATATGGTCTGGTCCAGGCATAGCACTGCTGTCAGATAATGTTCATGTACACTGTAAAGATTTAGCACTTGAATTGGTTTAATAAGACACTGGCCAGTAGCCAGGCAGGAAGTAGAGGTGGAGCTACCATACAGGAAAATTCTAGGAAGAGGAAGGCAGTTCCAGCCAGTCACAGAGGAAACAAGACAAGAAAAGCTACCAAGCCACATGGCTAACATATAGGCATTGTGGATTAATTTAAGTGTAAGAGCTAGTTAGTAATAAGCCTGAGCTACTGGCTGAGCATTTATAAGTAATATTAAGCCTGTGAGCCAACTGTTCAGGAACTGACAGGCAGAAGAGAACTGCCTGACTACATCGCACCTCATAATATGTGGCGAATATTTCCACCAATAATCTAGAGTTATAGACTACACTGGCATACTAGGAAAGGTGTCTTCCGGGCATAATCTCACACAAAAAATAGTCTCCAACTTGCAATGATAAAAACTTATTTTAAAAGAAGTCGTAAACTGAAAATCCAGCTTTGGGAGTTTTATGAACCTCAGAAGCATCTACCTGGGAGAGTGTTTCCCCACATCATTTGAGTGTCATTCAGATGACAAGGAATGGAGCTGTACTTGTATTAATTGTAACTTTACAGAATTTAGAATATTAGGAGATAATATGTCTGGGGGAAATTATCTTGACCTAACTGAGGTAGGAGCCATTGCTTGTCTGGGATTCTGAGCTATATAAAAATGTAGAAAAGGAGCCGAGCAGCAGCAAGTATCCATTCCTTTCAAATTCTCATTGTGAGTGCAGTGTATCCAGATGCATTGAACCTGCAATCTTGACTCCCTTGCCATTATGGACAGAAAAAGGAAACAAGACAAACCCAAATGTCTATCAACTGGAGAACATATAAATAAATATGTTATATCTATACAATAAAATATTACTCAGCAAAATAGAGCACAATATGGATAAGCCTTAAAAACATTATGCTAAGCAAAAGAAACTAGGTATAGAAAACTATGTTTTACAATTTTAATACACCTAAAAGTCTCAAAAGAGTCAGCTTCTCAGTGGTTTAAAGTGCATAATTATGGCTTACCATGGGTTCCAAAATATAAAGAGATTAGAAAAAAATAGTTGGAAGAACACAGTTTTTCAGGGGTTAATAAAGAATACTTTAACATTAATACGAGAAGCAAGTGCTTACAAAACCAGCTATGCAGGGGGCTGAGGTGGGAGACTAGTAAGTTAAACAGCAGCCTCAGCAGCATAGTGAGATGCCATCTCAAAAGTAAAACAAATTAACAGTGAGAGGTAGCTCAGAAGTAAAGCACTTTCCTAGCATGCACTAAGCCCAAGATTCCATTCTTAGTGTCACAAATAATAATGAAATAAAATTCACACGAACAATTACACAAATTTCTGAATAGTCTAAAAACCACTGAAAAATAGAAGACAAAGTATTTAATGCGAGTTATGTGCCAGAGGAATAAAGATATAGAAAAATATCTAATACACAGAGCTTAAAAAACGGCAAAATGTTGTGGATCTTACAAGTATTTACCGCGTTCTGGATTATACAAATGTGGGGAAGGTCCATTGTGTTGGTGTATGAAATGGTCAGGAAGACTTCATAAACTAAATGGCATAAACCTAGCCTTGAAAGGCTAGTGAGTAATCAGGAAAGAGAGAGCAAGAATATTTCAGGGCAGAGCTAAAGAATAAAGACATAGAGGATAATAGTGTGTTGTCTATGAAGTGCATTCATTTACTGTGGTATCAGACATAGAAAGGAACACAGCAGGGGATGAGGCTGGAGTGGTAAACAGAGAGAATGTGACAGGCTATAAAATTTGAGCAGAATCCTCTGACCAATACAAGTATTTTAAGGGTTTACTCATGGAAAAATAACCTTGACAGTATTTTAAGGGTTTACTCTTTAGAAAAATAACCTTGACAGTACAGGAGTAGACGGATTTTATCTGTATAACTCTGGTGATAGTGAAGCCAGGAAGAGACTGATCCAAACAAGAAACACAATAGATTTAAGATACTGAAGTAGCAGTGGACACTGAGAACAGTGGCTCAGAAGTTGAGGTGAATGGCCAGTAACGACAAGTATCAGCTGAGACGGGGGCTGACAAGAGACCACCGAATTTAGTATCTAGGAAATTCTTTTATTTCCTGGAAATTTTTACACAGAAGCCAGGACAGAACTAAGATTTCAGTCAGTCAGCTGGTAAGGAGAGATGGCAGTGATTAGAGAGGTGTTCCCGAATTGTGGCACTTTGGAGGTCAGGTGTGATAGTTCAATAGATCATGTATTGATTATGGTCCTGCAGAGGCCAGAGGAAGTGGCTGAACAAGTGGAGAAAAGCAGAAGACAGCTGCTTCTCAGGCTAGTGGTAATGGCTTGTCATTCATATATAAAACCGCCCCTTGTCCTCATTGTTTGGATGTTTGTTTTCAGGCTTCTGGCCCTCTACTCTGGTTTACAAGGCGAAACGGACCAGTCTGTCCTTCCTCACTCACATACACTTCGCCAGCTTGCCTTTGCGTGCATTTTTTCCACTTGACATTCATTACACTTTGATCTCACTATGTTAATATGGTAGCATACAGATAAGATGGCCACAACTGTAAAGTTATCCTTGATTTTACATTCACCTAGGAAAAAATCTAGAGCAATTATTGGAACTGTTTAACTGTTTGATTAAGCCTTCGAATAAAATCATTTATTATAATGAGAAAAATGAGCAGTGATGCTAAGGCTTAGAAAAGGAAAGTAAATGAAATTTTTATTCTGACTTAAGGTACCATCGGTGCTAAGTACTAAGGCCAAGAAAACCAGCAGTTCAGCACAAGGGCATCCAGGACCTGAGTTTTTGTTTCTTTCTAGCAACAACTGCTCATTGTCATTCATTTCTGTCATTAGAAAAACAAATGTCAACTCATAGTTTTCACTATCCTAATTGAAAGGGGCAATATCACAGGTCTCACAGTACTCAGAGCTCTGCCATCAAGGAGCCTTCTAGAACGGGCACGCACCAACACCTCTCACAGAAGCTCAGTTTACACAGTACTGGAAGGCAATGTCTACCTGCACCTGACTATTGTCAGCTGAACAGTTGCATGCTGAGAGCATGTGCATGGTTTACAAACATCCCCCCCCCCCAATCGCTCCACTGTTTCTTCGCTCGTTTTCCTTTGCTGTGAACGTGCTTTTTGTTTTTATTTTGAGTCTATCTCCTTTGCCTATTTCTCTTTTGCTCCTATACTGTCAGGATCATAGCCAAGAAATCACTACCCAATTCCATCAGTCTTGTCCTCCGTCTTATGGTGATACTTTTACAGTTTCTAATCCATAGGGTCTATATGTCAGTCTTTAAAGCATTTCCACTTAATGTTTATATTATTAGCTAAGTCCTCTCACTCTTATGCATATATATACATATATATATGTATATATATATATATATATATCCAGTTTTTCCTGTGCCAACTTTTGAAAACTGTATGACATTTTCTCATTGCACGTACTTGTCACCTTTGTTAAAATCAGTAGGCTGTATTAGCATGATAATGTGATAGCATGCAATACCATGTGCCTATAATCCCAATAGAAGGCTTGGAAATTTAAGACCAACTTGGGCTATATATATTAAGTTCAAGACCAGTCTGAGATATTACATCAAGACCTTGCCCAAAAAGTGAGTAGGGTATGCTCTGGAGAGAGATGGCTCACCCAATCATGAGCACTTGTGTTTGTTTTTGTCAAAAAGCCAAATTCAGTTCTCAACACACACTATGGCCCACAGCTGTGTCACTCAGTCCCTGAGAGCAGCCTGAGTGTAGTGCATACACATACGTGCAGGGCACTTATACACATTTTTAAAACTTAAGGAAAAAACAACAGTGCATACTCAAAAGTTCTTGTGAAACTAATTGTAACTCTGAAATTTGTAAAATGTATTCACAAAACCCACAGAAGTAAGTCAAATCAATATTTCTATTTTTTTAAACTTACAGATACTTTAGAAACTTGAAGTATAGCATTTATAAGCCCAATGCTCTTTGGTAATAGAAAGCTTTAGCTGTGCATTACCTGCTTGCTAACACACATCTCCAAAGGACTGGACCACACTGGATGTTTGCTACATTATCACATTGACTTGCCTCAGACTCTTTCTACATCCTACCAAAAAGCCAGATAAAAAATAAGACATTCACTTACTCCAAAACTTTCGAGTGTAGTGTACATATGCTGCCTTCATACAGAACACTCAGCCAGGAGAATGGTTATTTTCTTTCCAACCAGTTGTTTTGATGATATGGTGATTACATAATCCTCCAAAGTAGCATTTTCCCTTAAAACTGGTTTTTGTTATTTAACTGGAGTCCTTCACTTACTATGATTTTCTAGTTTTAGCTATCTTACAATAGGAAAGAGAATGTGCTTTCTTAAAACTTCTTTAAACTGTATGTGGTGGTAGTGCATGTCATAACCTGGGAATATGATAGACTCAAACAGGAGGCTGGACAGTTAAGAGCCAGCCTGTTCTACACAGCAAGAATCTCTTTAGAAAAAAACCAGTAAATTAAAATCCCCTTTAAGCCCTCCCCAACAGACAGAGAACCAAGATCACAGAGCAATTGTGCAAGGAGGCTCAAGGGTCTGGAAATGGGAAATGGTTTTTAGTGTATTTGACTAGATCTCGGTTTGAAGGGGTTTCTTTGGTTTTCCTCCTCTTCCTGCTCCTCCTCTTCTTCTTCCTCCTCCTCCTCCCCTCATCCTCCTCCTCCTTCCGTTTTGGCTTTTTAAGACAATATTTCTCTGTGTAACAGTCCTAGCTGTACTGGAACTTGATTTGTAGACCAGGCTGGCCTCGAACTCAGAGCTCCGCCTTCCTCTGCCTCCTGAGTGTGTACCACCACACTCAGCAGTGTTGATTTTTTTTTTTTTTTAAAGAATCAAATACAGTTTGTGCTGCCCATATACTCCTAAGTGGATGTGTGGCCGTTACAGAAGACATACCCTTGAAGAAAATCAACTCTCCCCCAGCAGCTGCAATTGCCAATATCTCCTTAACTGTGCATGAAGCCTCATATCCATCTCCCTTCTCCGTGCTGGAATTATGTCTGGCCTGAGTGTGTGCAGGTCTTATGCATGCTGTCTCCAGTGCTGTGATTTTATACTTCCAACTTTCCTGCTGTGTCCAGAAAATAGTTTATTTGTAGTCAGCTACCCCCTAAGGCTCTTACCATTATTCAACTTCCTCTTTGCTCATACTTGAGCCTTGGGAGGTAGGGATATGATATAAAAGGTCTTTTATTGAAACCTTAATTAGTTATAGGTCTCTGTATTAACTGCCATCTACGTGAAATGAAAAGAAAATGCTTTCCCAATAAGTGTTGACAGATAAACTAATCTGTGGATATCTCTCAGAGTGATAATGATAGGTTACTCTCTATAAACCCTATGACCTATTTAACCATAGGTTCTTTTGCCTAATGATGGATCCAGGAATTGATTCAACATCTTTACTGAACTTTAAATCAATCAGAAATGATTGGTTACTCCTGTGATATTCTTGCCACTATTGTACCAGGTAGACAACATGTCTTACCAGGCCAGTCATTGCTATAGCTTACAGGGTTCACAGATGGGTTAGACTGACAATTCTTGTTCTCCTCCAATAGTGTGCACAGCACCTTAGAGCACTATGAGATATAGTAGAGGTTGAAACTTCCAAATGAGTGCCAGCTTTATTGCCCTTAATTCATAATTCAAGTGTACGGGGATTTAAACAATAAGGTCTTACTGTAAAATTCGGTGTGGGGCAGGAGGTAATCAAGAACATTAGCAATAACCTATAATGTTCAAGGGTCTATGGACCTTACTGACAGTTATAAAGGTGGTAACTCGTTTCTGGCAAACAGATTTTTTATTTATTATCCTGCGATGTCTAGTAGGAACATCGTTGCCTCTTTATAGGGTAACTATATATATATATATATATATATATATATAACTATATATATGTATGTATATGCATATATATGAAAGTTTCTACATTAGTAGGCCTCCATATTTTTTTTAAATGTCTTGAGCATTAATTATCCTTCTTTTATTCCTAATCTACTCTGCCTTCTTGTCCTTAGTCTCATAAACTCTTCCTATAAAATCATCATCCCCTTGTAACTCTTTACTCATAACACTATGCTGTATCTACATTAAACTGTACCCTGGCCCCTTACTTATTTCCTGATCTCTGAGGGTATTAAAAGTAGAACACACACATATCTGCAGATTCAAGGCTAACATCCTCAAATGAGAAACAAACAAACAACAAAAACACCCAAACAAACCATGTGACATTTGTCTCTCTGGCCCTGGATAACTCACTCTAGACTGTTGCGTTCCGTTTACCTGTGAATTTCATAATTACTAAAAATGCATTTAGTAATAAACTAAAGCACCAAAGCTACTGGGCACAATTTAAAAGAACTACAGTATACAAATTTAAGAAAAAGTCAGAGTCCAGGAAAGTAAGCACCGAACACCCAAGCAGGCCCAGGACACACTCTCCCTACCTCAGCCCTGCATGTGGATATCAAAGGCCTTTTTTTCTAAGACAAGAGTCTATCTTGCTTTTAGTGATCTTATGAAGAAAAGAGCATAGATTCTAATATTCAAGATCTGCCCAAGGGAAGAATCCTCGCAAGAGAGCTTTTAGAAGTCAACAGCAAATTCCCTCTTCCCAAAACCAGAGAAATCCTAGAAGAGTTAGGTCTAAGGCAATGTTATATTGCTAGTTCCTAGAGCACCTAGGAGGAGTAGATTTATGTGCTTTCTGTGGAAAGACAATCTCCACTCTAGTGGTCACTCAAAGACAGTTTATAGGGCATAGTAAGAATCACTTAAGTGTAGCCAGGCTTCCATATCTGTAAGAGGCTTCTGTGGATCCAGCCAATCACTCATGGAAAATATTGGGAGAAAAGTGTATCTTTACTGAATATGTAAAAATCTTTTTTCCTTGTCAAATATTCCCTAAGCAATATAGTATAACTATTAACATATAGTTTACATTACATTATATATCATGTCATCACAAAATGATTTAAAGAACAGAAGAAAATTGTATGACTGCTGTTTCTGCTGACACTTTACAATTTCATATAAAGGATTTAAGCATTCTCAGAGTTCAGTATCTAAGGGGGCTCCTGGAGCCAATCCCTTCACAGTGAGACAACTGAATAAAGAACTCTTTTGGTTCATGATGGGAGCATAAGGCTGAGCATTGAGCCAAAGATACACACAGGTGTAAAGATTCCTGGCACATGGCTGCCACATGGTAAACCCAACAAGGGGCTGGCAGAACATGCTGTGTACAGAGGGCATGCCCCTGGGCATGGCTACATAAATCTGTGCCTACCCATTCTCTTAAAAGGAGCTGCCACATGAAAGTCTGTCTCTCTCTCTCTTCTGCTTCTCTCCCTAGTACCTGCTCAGCAACTCCCCTGAATAAACTCTAGTGTGACATCTGGTAGTGTGTGTGTCTGAGCTCATGTGCAAACCAACAACAGGGAACTGCTGCAAATGGTTAGTGGCATTCAGGAAGGTTCTATTCCCAGAAGATTAGCACCTGGCACACTCAGACAGTATATACTTCAGTTACCCACCGAGTTACACTTATAAAGCCTAAGCAATTAGAAACAGCAATCTTGACAAGTTAGAAGAATTCAAATGTAGGAACAATAATTTACAAAACATTTGAGTAAAACCAACTTCATGAAAAGAAGCATTAGCCTTTACAGACACATGCATGCAAAGACACACCAAGCATACATACCCATATATACACCACAATAATAATGAAGGAAGCAGAAAAGGTGCACACATGTGAACACTTTAAAACATGAAATGAGGACTAGGGTCATACCTCAGTATTGCAAAGAAACAAACAAACCTATATAAACGTAGAACAATGGCATACTCTGTATTCAAAGATATTTTTTTCTAAAAGCAAGAGACTGTTTTTATAAAGCAAAATATGATATATTTATTTCAAAATTGATGGACAGTAATGAATGCTAGTGACTAAAATCCATTCACTTGAGAAATGTCCCAATTAATACCAATTATAAGAAAAATTTCAAATGGATTAAAAATATAGAAAGCAAATATATAAATAGTATGCAAATATGAGATCTGGAAGGATTTTTTTTATTTGATATGAAAATGATCTGTTTGTTGTTTGGAAAAGGCAAAATTATATGATAAGAAAGGTCAAGGACTCAAGACCAAATGTTAACACAGAGATAACTGAAGAGTATTCCATAGGCTCGGAGTCTTTGAGCTCTTAGTGCAAACTGCCTGGGAGATGATAAAATAAAGCTCGGAGAACGAATACAAAAGCTAGAATGCCTCGTGTTGGCTGTCCAGGCAAAGTAAATAGAACTGACAGGAAAAGTAAAGAAATAAAATAAAATTTTAGAGATCTGACAGTTTTAAATAAAGTTTCATTGAGTGTCAACAATAAGACCGAGAAAAATAAAATAGCCCAATGCGAGAACACAGTATAAATTTCACTACTTCATGGATAATCAGAGGTCATAAACACTTCTAAAGAGGCTGCACTCAGTGACTCAATGGGAGCCAGTACTCAGGAGACTGAGGCAGGAGATTTGCCTGGTCTACATGGTAATATTTGGGGAAGAGGAGAGAGGTGAAATTATTGACAGACAAAAAGTATCGCGATTGATTGAAATGTATTAAGTAAGATAAGTATAAAAGGAAGTGGAGAGATATTCTAAGTGCTGAGACATAAACTGCTTTGCATTTAGAATCTGTAATTTGACAGACTATCAGACAAGCATAGTGACAAAGTAAAACAATTTCTAAACTAAATGGATTCAGAAAATTGATTTCCCATAAACCCTAGTGGAAATAATTGCTGGAAACTGTGTTCCCGCAAAATAATACATGAGTCCGAGAGGAAAGTAAACAAATCAATAGTTACCAAAGAAACATTTAAGGCATGACAAATCTAAATAAAAGTGTGTTTTATTTATTTATTTATTTTTAACAATCAAGGGCTGGAAAGATGTCTGAGTGGTTAGAGCATTGCCTGCTATTCCAAAGGATCCAAGTTTTATTCTCAGCACCCACACAACCCTCTGCAACACCAGTTCTTATTTCCTTGGGAACCAGGCACATCATGCAGAGTCCTACATGCAGCCAAAGCACTCATACACACAAAATAAGTGAACACGTTTTTAAAAAAATGAACAACCACAGCTCATTTTAAAGTTCTTCAATAGTAAATACATTTTTAAAACGTCTCAGAATAAACTTGATGAATACATAATAATACATATTAAGGAAAATGATTTTTTTCTGAAGAAACTAAATGGAAGCTATGAATAAATTAAGATACCTTGAATGAACACCAATATAAATATGCCAAAGCTTTACAAACTGATGTACAAATGCAATATTAGTAATGAAAGTATCAATAGGTTTATAACTAATTAAAAAAATTTTCTCTAAAATTCACCTAGGAAATAAAATTCTTAGAATTCAGAAAAAAATGAGGAACACTAAAGATGCTTGTTTATGTGTGTGCATGCACATGTGTGTACACATCTGTACATAGAAATGTTCCTTCATAACCAGATATTGAATCACGCAATTATAGTGACTGCAATTAGAGTATTGGCAGAAGCACAAACAATAAACCAAGAAAAAAGGGCCGAGTCTAAAGTCTAAATGCATGACTGGGAAATAACGCCTAAGAGGGGGATTTCTATTCCATAGAAAAGAGATGGCCAATAATAAATGCTAGTGACTAACTTCACTTATGAGAAATATCCAATTCATAGCAATCACCGGAAAATTTTCAGATGGATTAAAAATATGGAAAGCAAATATATATAAACAGTATACAAATATGAGATCTGGAAGTTTTTTATCTGATAGAAAGATAAGCAAATGATCTTGTTACAATATGGTTTCTTGGCCCCGGGTGGCAGAGGTCCACACATGCAGACCTGCAGTCCCCTCCACCCCCACCCCACCACTGCTTAGGCCCCCCAAAATGATTCAGAAGCTTATATTAAGTTCATGCTGTTTGGCCAATGGCTCAGGCACATTGGGTTTTTCATCTTAACCCATTTTCATTAATCTGTCTGCCATATGGCCTGTGGCTCACCTGTGTTCCTTACATGTTTCTTCTTTGGGCGTCTGGCTCTGACTCCACCCTTCCTTTCCTACCTATCCTGGTTCCCCACCTACTTTTTCTATGGTGCTCACCAAGGGCCAAAACAGCTCCTTTATTTAAAGATTGATATTCACAGCATACAGAAAGACATTCCCACGTCATGATCTGTCAGTTGTTTGGAAAAGGCAAACAAAGGCTCTTGAGTATTTGACGCTGTAATGAGCATGTAAGTGACAAAGAACAATGAGCCGCCAGTGTCTCCACACATTGGCAACACATTAAAAAGTGTCAGTTGAAGTAAGGTACAAGAATATGTGGATATTTCACATATGGAAGTAGAAAGCAGAATAGCATTTTTGTGAATGCCAACTGGGCTTTAGCTATTAACACTTAGATATTCTATCTGTTGTAATTAGGTTTCTTTGTCCCAGGCGGCCAGAGGTCCAGACCCACAGATCTGCAGCCCCAGACCCCTCCGCTGCTTAGGCCCCCAGAAATTATTTAGACATTTATAAAATGAAGAAAGACCATTTCTGGGCCAGGGAGATGGTTCAGGGGGTAAAGGCAATTGTCAACCAACCCTAGCAACTAAGTTAAATCCCTATAACCCCTCATGATGGAAGGAGAGAACAGGTTTTTTTCAAGTTGTTCTCTGACTCTTTCAAGTGCCTGATATGCATGGGCACACACACACACACACACACACACACACACACACACACACTCACAAGCATCAAAATAAATAAAGTGTAATAAAAATCTATTTATTTTTGTTTATCTTGCCCATTGCAATATTGCTTGTAAAAGCAAAATGACTGAAGACTTCACAACTTTCTGTTCACATTGGTATTAAATGGTAGCACTTTGGGGACAACTCTCCTACAAGCCTGAAATTGTTCATTTGTTTATTGTTTATTCTGGACTTTATTTATATAATGTATCAGAAATCTTTAGGAACAAATTGATTGACAAAGCATCTCTCTGTATAAACACAAACTAATTCATATCCATGTTCAATATATGTTAAACATCTCAAGTGTTTATAGTACAAAGGTCACGATATTTCTAAGAGCACATATTTAATTTTACATATGTATGTAAAATATAAAACACAAAATCTCTCAAGATTTTTCACATAATTATTTCCTCTATTAACCAATTTAATAGTACTGAATGAGAAATATCTATATTTAAATTTCTGCCTTTCTAATTAACACTACATTGTTATTATTAGTCAAACAACACTTTAAATTACTCTAAAGTATAGTGTAATAATACTAATAATACTATACAATGCTATGGTCATTTCGGTAGCTGGAGAAGCCAAGACAGGGTAGGCCTTCTGTCTCACTACAACCATTTGCAAAGGGAAGTAAGACTAGGCTTGAAAAGTTCTGAACTCTGTGCTCTTACTCTACTGCTCATTCACATAGCTGCTTCAACCTCAAAGAGAGACCCTTGACCAGTGAAAAAACAGGAGTTACAGAGTTCAGTGGTTTCTAAACCTGTTCCGGAACTGGTTTGCATACTAGAGATGTAGTTCAATGGTAAAATACACAAGGCCCTGGATTCAATCTCCTATACTATGAAAATATAATGAAACAAGTTCTTAAAATACATTGACATCACATTAGCAGAATTAATTATTTCTCTTAGTTTAGCCAATAAAAACCAGCCAGACATACACAAATACATATCAACTTTAAAGTGCCTTAAACTTAATAAGTCCATTCCCCAAATTATAACATTCTTGTGTTGGAGTAATGTGGATGAAAAGTCCATTAGAAAAACTAGGAATGGAATATAAATATAATATTGTACTCAGTATATGGTTGGATGCTGTCATGAGTGACATATGGCATAAATCAGGGGAACTGCCTAAAAGAGAAGCATTATTTAAATCAAACAAGCCTTAGGAGGTATGACAATACATGCATTTAGTCACTTCACAAAGATGGAGTAAGAGTGGAAGGTGGGGAGCACCCAGCTCCAATGTTCAAAGAGTCAGACATGTCCTGGGAGAATGACTAGCATTTGCACATCAGGAAAAGAAAAGAAAACATTCCAATCTTAAGGAAGTCCTCAGATAAGTGCAAAAATGGAAGGGGTGTGGAAATGGAGGACACACCACTTTGGTAAGAGCAAAATACCATAGGAAATAGCAGGGTTTGGAAAAATAAGATCCATCTATACTACTGAACACCTAGCTCATGCCAAGCACTTGTACATCCATGATTTCATTTAGTTCTCAGAACGACTGCCTCCACTCTCTGCACACAACTGCACTATTCAGAGAAAACAGTGTTTTTCTTGGCTATGAGATGTTGGTATGGAATAAATAAAATGTCATCCAAGTTAGGCCTGGTGGCTCACGCCTCCAACCCCAGCACTCAGAGAGCTGAGGAAGACTGCCACAAGTTCAGTGTCACCTTAGGTACACAGAGCCAGGCCAGCCAAGGTGAGACTTGGACCAAAAGAAAAAAAAAATGTTTTACCTAAGATTTTAAACTTGAGTTTGTGGCAATCCCCTTTACTAGTAGAAAATTGAGAAGGGAAGCTGACTTGGATAAAGAGAATAGAGAAATAATGACTTTGTTCTGGATCATGGATCTTACAGGTATATGGGGTCTCCTCTTCCTCATGGTCCATTGGCCAAGGACAAAAGGTGCAGAGGTGGCATGCAGAACTTTGTACAGCCTGTGAGTCAGAGGGAAACAGCCTTCTGGCAGACTGCTTCAATGTTACAGCTCAGCTTTATTCCAGAGTAAGAGGAATGTATAGGATGGAGACAGCAGCTGGGGCATCACCTAATTTGCATTCGGCAGCATGGCCCTACCATAGAGCTGGAGCACAATACTTAATTATCATATGGGCAGAAGGGGAAAGCATTTGCAGGGAACTGCATTCAAAGATCATATTTAAGATAAGGCAAGCATCCAGGCTCAGGGCTTGTTTCCAAATAGTGTCAGTCAAAGAGCAGGAAGCTCTGCGAGCGGAAAAGGAGTTGTCTATTTGGGCCAAGCTCGGAAAGCTGTTCAGACATGGTAGACTGCAACCTTAAGTGCAGAGCACCCGAACACAGGTGATAGGAGTGTATCCACACACTCTAACTCCCGCTTAATCACACGTCTGTCATTTCTCACGGATGACACTGACACACATAGCTTAGGTGTTTCTATTTTTATTTAAAACTGGAACTGTAAATTATCACCTGCGAAGTTTCACCTTTTCAAATAAACACCCGTGTCTCCATTTAAAAGCTATCTTGCCCCATTCCTAGAGCATAGGTCACATTTTACACTCACCATTAACAAAGCCTTCAGACTTATAATGCACAATAAGCTAAATACATGTGACTTTCTTAAATTGTTAATAATGGAATTGAATGTCTATTCAGTCTCAGTTTTAGGCTTGTCATAGTGAAACCTTCTCTGCTTGTGTTCCACCTCACTCCCCTCCCTTAACTGAGCAAGTCTTTTCTTATCTGGAGAATGGCTCGCAGAAAGACTGGCTGTTACCTTTATGTTATGTCTGAAACATTCTATAGCAACATCTAGATCTTTCTACCACATTGGGTTTATTTTTTAAAGCAATGAACTCACAGATTGGATAAAGAAAAGGATTCAAGTACAAGGAAATATCAGGGGGAAAGTACCAGTTATCATCTCCACCATATTTTCCCATATGTAATTTATATTTCTATCAAGTTACTTCTCAATAATCAATAAAACTAACACTCCTGTAAGCATTTCCTGTATGTTAGGAACTATAATGGTCACATTGAATACATTATCCAAATATTTTTGTAGGTTTGTTGTTACACTCTTTACTGGCACATACAGACCTTTCTCAGAAACCAACACTAAATTATAGACTGTTTTGGAATACCCAGAATATTACTGTACTAATTTATATAACTCCATCAGTAGTCCACCATCAATTCTATAGTTATTACATTAAATGTATTTATCCTTCAACAAATTTATTGTGGTACCAGCATTTTCATTATCACAGTCCTTTTATTACCAGTATCAATTTCTTTAGTATCTGTCTTCATAGCCTTTGATTACTTCAAAGCCTGGTCTAATTATGTGGGTGTCAATATTATAAATCACTCGTGTAGAGAGAGGATAAAAAGAGCCGCCTCTTGCCTGAGCAACTTCCGTGGTGTAGAGGCCACATACAGCTAGTGTGCAATTGTGATGAGTATCTAGAGAATGTAGTCATGTCTAACGCTGAAAATAAACCTCACTTAATCCTGCAAGAGACCTGAGAAAAAGAAAGGGCACTGAGCTTGAGAGCAGCAGAGTCGGGGACAAGATGCTGAGGAGAATCTCACTGCTGGGATGGACAGGAAGATAACACCGCCTCCTACCAGAAAGAGAGCAGAGAGTCTTGTGAAATTCTGCTAGGGAAGGCTTGCAATTGCATCAGGCCACGGCGAAAGCAGTTCATGTACTGTATCCAGACTGCCACTAACGGTGTTTTTGTTGATGTCCCTCCTTATGATTAAATTTCTGTTGAAAAGGACTGCAGTTTTAGATGTGGTAAGTTACTGAGACAAGAGGCTTGAAGGGGAAAGTGGAAGCTGCCGTGATCCAGAAGCTGAAGCGAAGGCGAAATCCTGGACTGCAGTAAAGCTTCTTCATTTTAAGTCAAGAGGGGAGGGTTATGTTCCCTGTGCAAATGCTAACGCCACATGTACAACAGGGGTCTTTTGGACACTGGGTGCCATACCTCAGTGGTAGGGCACTTGCCTAGTTGGCACAAGGCCTGGGTTTGATCTCTAACACAGGATTTTTGTAAAGGTAGGGCACTGAGAAGGAGAAGAGACTTGATATTATTTTGATGCCTTGAATTCAATACTTGCCTTCACCAAACACTTGCACATTTTAATGCTACTCTATTCTATGAGTGTACTAGAAGGGGCGGATAGACAGTTTAAAGGAAAGGCAGGCGTTCCCAGCTGATAGGAAACTGAGGCTCAAAAAATTTAAAATATGTAGCCAGGTTTATACAGTTAAGGAGACATGGAAGGTCCTTTCTAAATGTCATTTTTGGTGATATCCAAAGTTAAGTGGCTCACAAATCAAAAGCATACACATGGCTTTTTTCAGATAAAATGTCAATAATTTTAGTCCATTTTTAATAAAAAATGTTAATAGTATATAAATAGAAGAAAAAACTTTCAAAGGTAGAGCCAATAGCTAGTGAAGTGGGGATTATTTGGGTTTAAAGGTAGCTATGAATATTGGTTTAAACATTATAATGAAGGTAACTGGACATCAACTGAGGGATTTTGTTTTTATACAAGGACTTCCTGGATTTTTTGGAGCATGTGTGTCAGTAGAGGGAAAATTATTTTGAGGGTACGTGTAAATCAGATTAAAATTAGATCAATCATGACTAAATTTATGAGGCAGCTATCATGTGAATAAATTATGCTCCACTTTTCTTAGAAAGCTGAGTTCCCATCTCCACAAACTGTCCCTTTGGGGGAGTTTTCCCTGGACTCTCCTACAGCCCATCTTTACTTGTCTCTCTGTGGTGTCTCACTAATCATCGGCTCTTACTGCTAACTTAGATTTTTCTCAATGTCTCTATTCATTTATTTTCAGCCTTATTTGCTCTTGGGACTTGTTCCTAAACTTCATAACTCTGTTTGGGGTGTCTCATTTCCATCAGCCTCTATGCTATCTGGATGGATTCTTCTATAACTTGTGTTCATCTTTTCTTATAAAAGAAAACATTTAATTGGAGGCTTTTTTTAAATTTTACTGTTTTAGAGGGTTATTCCATGATCATCATGGTGAAAAGCAGACAGGCATGGTGCTGGAGCAGCAGCTGAGAGTCTTAAATCCTATTCTGCAGACCCACACACAGAGACACACACACATAGAGTGTGGCACAGGCTTTTGAAACCTCAAAGCCCTCAAAACATCTCCTCCAAGAAGTTCACATCTTCCAAATACTTTTCAAAACCAGTTCATCACCTGGGAACTAAACATGAAAATACATGAGCTGATGGGGCCTTTCTCATCCAAACTGCCACATTCCACGCCCTGTCCTCCATAGGTCTGTGGTTGAATTATAGCACAAAATACATTTAGCCCAACTTCAAAAGTCCCCATGGTCCTTCTCAGTCTCAAAACTGTTTAAAAGTCCAAAGTCTCTTCTGAGACTCAGGGCAGTTTCTTAACTGTAACCTCTATAAAATCAAAATCAAGAATCATATCATATACTTGCAACATACAATGGCACAGAATACATATTATCACCCCAAAAGGGAGGAAAGGAAGCATAGTGAGGAAATGATGGGCCAAAGCAAGAGCAAAGCCCGGCCGGGCAAACTCCCAACTGCATCTCTATGTCTGATACCAAAGGACTCCTCCAATCGCCCACCCTCCAGCTTTGTTTGCTGCAACACACTTCTCTCTCTTGTGCTGCTTCCACACCCTGTTTGCAGCTTTCCTTGCCAAGTGCCTGGCATCTCTGACATCTTGGGTTCTTGAAGGCAATCCAGGCTTCACCTTGACAGCTTCATGCATGGCCTATAGGCCTCCATGAAAGGATTGCCTTGCCAAATACCTGGCCTCAGAAGCTCTCTATAATCTCAGCAGAAGATTCCATAACCCCCTTTCCTGAATCCTGTGTCCTGGATCCTTCTCGACTCTAAACTCAAAAGCACATGACCAAAGCTTGCTGCTTGCTGGAGCTGGAACCTGGGTCCTTGTGACTTGCACTTGTATAAACTTTCTGTTATGGTTTCCTTTGAGCCTTAAGTTTTTCATTAATTCCTTTTTACATAACTTGTCTTTTCTGTTTTTAAGATATTAGAGCTTATTCACATGGCATTTTGTTTCCTGGTGAAGGTAGGTTTTTATTAATAGTGAGGAAACGGAGAGAGAGAAAGAGAGAGAGAGGAGAGAGGAGGGAGAGAAGGGAGACTTCTGTAAATCAGAGTGGGAATTTGAGAACCTAAAATTTCCATCTTTGCTGGAGTGCTCGGGTTTTTAAGTCTTTGAAGGGTCTTCCTCTCCTAACTTAGCCTTGTTCACTTGGATCAAAGACAGTCATTGGCCCACAACTCTAGCGTAAATATGTTCTGATCTGGCATTGAACCCTTAGTGCTGGTCCATCAGCACCTAAGTTGTCCTGGAAAGAGGGAAAAGCCCTCCAAGTCTTCATTTGTAGCTGTCAAACTTTTGTCCCAGGTCAGAAGTATGAAGAAGAAGCAAGCCATGTTGCCTATGAGGTTGCTGGCCATCTTGGAGAGGACGATGCCAGCATCTTTATTATCTACTGCTGGTCCCTCCTCCATCTAACAAAGGTCCTTCATAATCCCACTTTCAGAGATCTTCCTAAGTGATGTTAAAGGTCTGGGGCTCCACCTTCTCTAACTTGTTTCAGCCAATGTTGGGGTCAATGAAAGAGAGGCAGCAGTCAGAGTGTCTAAAAGGCAGGTCAAGCTAAGGGGTCATGATAAAACTTAATTGGTAGTAAAGATCCAGGACACAAGACAGCCATTTGATAACTATGTGTAGCCCTGGAGCGTAACCCTATTTCAAAACACCCCCCCAAAAAAAGAAAGAAAAAAGAAAAGAAGGGAAGGGAAGGGGCAGGGGGAAGGGGAGGGGGAAGGGGAGGGGGAAGGGGAGGGGGAAGGGGAGGGGGAAGGGGAGAGGGAAGGGGAGGGGGATGGAAAGGAAAGGTAAGGTAAAAGGTAAGGTAAGGTACTCTTTGGAAGTGGACAGGTTACAACTGGACCCTGGTGATGGCTCTTCTCATGCTATCCAATTCTTATCCACAACCAAGGATTGCAAAGATTCTACACCTGAACCCTGTCTTCCAAGTTTTTAACGAGCTATGGGGAAGAAAATATACTTATTTAATCGAGTGTTACTCTTACTGACATCTTTTAAATATTTGATGTCATATAAATCCATGAACAACTCCATTCATATTACTTACCCTTTGAGAACATGAGGAACGAGCCTGTAACAATAGGCTAAAGGTGAAGAGATGTGGACTTGGATCAGTTTCTTGTTTTTGTTTATGTTTAATACTCTATATTGAGGAAACACAAATGTTTGAAGACCACAGAAGACAGTAAGAAAACCAAGATATTGGCTACCAAGGAGAGGTGTATAAAAATAGTTGAAGTAAAATAGAAAGGCTAGATTTAGACAACCCCAGCATGGAAGATGAGTTTATTTGGGTAAGTAAATGATGGAGCGGGGAGATGGTGTGTTGAGCTTCTCATGGGGATGAACTCTGTAAAGAACTATAATAAATGCTCTCAGGTATTGTTTTGCTCAAGTCTTTTTTGCCAAATCTGTTAATATGTTCTATGTGGCTATTTTGGTAACACTTATTGGTCTGCCTTAGGTTCTGTGAACTAGGAGTTCAAGAGTCACTTAATCTGAAGAAACAATTGTTTCAATTTAAAATTGCTGCGCTAACAACCGAATCCTGGTGAATTGAAACATCAAGGACTGGCTTCTCTCTGTAATTCTGTGGACGGAGGGAGTAGCTTTCCTGCTACCTTGAGTTGGTCTTGTTATTGGATCTGAGTCCCAATAGAGCAGGCTTAGCAGCACAGCCAGGAAACACAGTGTCAGTGATGGTGAAGACTTAGATGAGTGATATCAGTAACAGACCCCAAGCCCCAAGAAGAAAAGTTGAAGTCTGTCTTCAAAGGCGAAGATTGAGGTTTCTACTGAAGTAGCCTAGGATTAGAGGGGTCTGCTTAACCTTACCTCTGGCTACTACCTTGGGATCTACTGTGAGCAACTACATTGGTGCTAAGGTCTCTTGTGGGGGTTGTTTTAGTCCTTTGTATTAATTGCTGTCCTGGGATCCAAGGTCAATAAATAAAAGGAAAAAAATCTGGGAACTCAGAAGGAAGGAAATGAAACCAAAGAAAATCAGAAACAGAGTGGACTTAGGTCAATGACTGGGTACACCTTTAAATCCTCACTGTCAAGTCTCTGGCTGTGAGGCTGAAGGTGTGGCTGCTTTACAACATCTCCCCAGCTAAAGTCAATCTAGTATGGATCCCTTGATATCTTGAAGCCACAACAGCACAGAAAGAAGGACACATCTAGAGGCAGATTTGCATGGGAATCTCACTTTGGCATTGGCTTGGGATGTGTTGGTTATTCTCACTTTCTTAACAGTAAATTATGAATACAAATATAATTTACATTCTCTCGTTTACTGGCTTGCTATACATATACTTAAAGAATCTGTCATGCGATAAATTGTAGTTAGGTATTCCATTTTAGAGGTGAGCGATGCCTTATTTCTCTTCCAAGGCTAACTCACAGCAACCTTTTGGAGGTATATATTCATATGTACTATAGGTTGCTGTTTTAATGTATTTTTATGGTGAACATAAAATATATCATTAAAATAGAATTTAATAATTAAGCCTCATGTAAGTAAAATTTCTGGTATTTCCTTCCATACACGGAAAATTCTGTTCTTCTCACAGTGTTGGAATTTGTGGTGATGTTTGCATTCATTAAGGAAGAAGTGATAACACAGGGCCACCAGGCCCTAGCAATCACCAGAGCTTCTTCCTTGATACAAAACAACCAGTCAGAAAGTGTACTGGGTTGTAGTTTTTGCAATAGATTATTTTCGGTAATATCCAATCAAAATTTCATTTTCTGAGGTGAGACTCTAAAGGCTTGAAAGGAAAATTGAATCACATTTACTAAATGTCAAGGGTTCTTATTGTCCATCTTCTGCTGGAGATAATGTCTGATGGCTTCTATTTTCTTAAGTTACTGAAGAGTTAATGCTTTCAGCTGTGTTCTTCACCTCCACCCACTCCACTAATCCTCTCAGATACACTCATTCTTGCTTTGATAACTGATTTTAGCCCTGTAATTTTCATGTTACTCTTGGCACTGACAATTTGATTTTCTGGCCCAGTTTATAATATAAAATTTATTCCATTAATATTTATAATTTGGTCCTCTATCTCAAGCACACATGACACTTTGTACTTTGTATTCTGTGTCTGTACACTCTGTCATACTGGGTCTAATTATATTGCATGTTCTTTGCAGAAAATGACAGTGAGAATCTAGTAAGTCACATCGCTTTTCCTAGCATTTCTCTAGATGTAATAATGGAGTTTAAAAATTACTAGGCATTTACTGTTACTATAATATCAAGTCACAGTATATCATTTCTAATACACAAATATAATTAGAATAAGAAATATGAAAAAAGAAGTCATTGAGAGACTAGTAATAAGCAAAACAGCAATGCTTAAAACTATGAAGTCTCTAACAAAGCTTTATTTCCCAAAGTCTTTTTAAAGTAGTAACTTACATATATTTCTTAAATTAGATTTATTTTAGGCGTGTGAATATTTTGCCTGCATGTATACATGTATGTGCACCACATATATCCCCAGTACCTGTGAAGGTCAAAAGAGGGCACCAGATTCCCCGTAACCAGAACTACAGATGTTTGTGAGCCATGTGTGGTTCATAGAACTGAATTCAGGTCTTCTGCAAAAGCAGCCTGTGCTACCTCCCAGCCATTTTAAAGTCATTAAAGAGTTATCTGTTCAAGTTATAGTAGCACAAGCCTTAAATCCCAGCACCCCAGAGGCAGAGTCAGGCAGATCTCTGTGAGTATGAGGCCAGCCTGGTCTGTAGAGCTAGTTCCAGTACAGCTAAGGCTACACAAAGAGACCTTGTCTCAAAAAAACAAAAACAAACAAACAAACAAAAAGATATAAAGCTGAAATTTTTTATGCACCAAATATGAAACATTGTGCAGTATACAAGGGTTATCTTGTGTGATTATCATAGTAACCTGATGAAAAAGACAGAAAATGAGGACTTAGATTTAAAGGGAGAGTGGGGGAAATAATACCATCTTGACTTGCATACTATTCATGGTCCTCATTAGCCACAATTTCATTCATAATATTTTTAAATTATAGTTTATCTTACTCTATAAATCTAAGGAGCAATCCGAATGTACATAGTTTTATAAACCATGTAAAATCTTTAAAACATTATTTCATTAATACATTTATCATCATGTATAGGTTCAATTTTAGGTTAGAATTTGCCAGTTCCTTATGTAACTTAACAGGATACATATCAAATAACCTGTGGCTAGTTCCTACACAGTCTATTTCACAAAATAAACAGAACATGTATGTGACCATGAGTTTGCTACAAGGATCAAAACATAACATTTTACCTCATAAATACATAACTATGTGTCAGTCAAAAATAATTAAATAGTTTTAATAGATTTGCTTCTATTGGAGAAAATAAGTAAAGTTCACCAGTGACAGAAAGGATAAAATATATTAGGTCAATAAACACAATCCTAGAACTAACATAGGGAAATTTATGACCTGCTTTTAAAGTAAAAATCCCATAACTTTTGTAAATGTAAAAATTTGACTACTTATATTTGTCCTATATCAAATTTATATGTCCCTGGGATATGAGCATATCACACACGTGTGTTTTATTTCACAAAACATGGGGTTTTGTTTTTATTTTCATTCATTTTTGTTCTTAGCACTGGGGTATTGCACAAATTCTGTTTAGTATAATAATAAAACCCAGAACCAGACATTGGGGGAAAACTGGAATATCAGAGAGACAAGGAACAAACCACAGCCACCTCTCACCCAGAGAGCTCCTCAGAGTGAACAGGGTAGGTCCTGTCTCCAGACTGACTGTGAGATTAAGGCAAAAGGAAAAACCTTCCACCTTCTCCTGCCTTATGTTTATTTCCCAGCCCAGCTACCCTTGAGCTAGGATTAAAGGTGGGTGCCATCACTGCCACTCTGTTTGGCCTTGAACTCACAGAGATCCAGATCTCTTCCTCCCAAGTGCTGGGATTGAAGGCGTAGGTCACCACTCCCCAGTTTTCACAGGTTGGCCCTGTCCTCTGACATTTCAGGCTATTTTTAGTTAATAAACTGAGGATTGAACCTCAGGGTTTATACACACTAGACAAATGCTTTACCACTGAGCTCTATTCTTGCTTGCTTTTGCTTTTTATTGTGAGATAAGTTCTCACTAATTTTCTTAAGCTAACCACTTGGTTTCTTTATTATCCTAGTCAGTCTCCTTCTGCTTCCCTACTGCATGCATTTCATCAATCACTTCTTTCTTTCTCATTCCTCATTCTAGTTCCATGACTCACACACAAACACACATACACATATACACACATACACACACATACACACACATACACACATACCACACACACACATACACACATACCACACACACACAGAGAGAGATCTATTATCAATTTCCTTTTTAAAAGAATATCTATACTAACTCTCTCTGTTTACATTCCTATCTGCAGTTAATTTGGGTTCTGGTTTCTCAACTTCCTTGCTTTAATTTATTTTCATTTATTTTCTTGATAATAGCTGCAGTGACTGGGGTAAGATAGAACCTCCAAGACAAGTTCATTAAATTAAGAATTTCTTTGGATAAGTACGTTGAACACATTTTCAAATATTTGTTGACTGTTTTTTATTTTGAGAATTGTCTATTCAGATCATTAGCACATTTTCTCATCGGCTGGTATATGGGGTTTTATTAGTTTAATTTCTGCAATACTTTATAAATCCTGGGTGTTAATTCCTTTTCTAGTGCTTATATTAAGGATTTTTTTCATGTTTCTAAGTATGCACAGGGTCTCATTAAGTAGCCTTGTCCATCCTGGAACTCACTATGTAAACCAGAATTCCTGTGGTATTTCCTATTAGATTCCTATTCAGGAAATCCTATCCTAAGCCTAACACTTGATGTATCGTATCCATGTTTCATCTAGAAATTCCAAAGTATTGGGTCCTATAGTAAGGTGTTTGATTCATTTTAAATTGATCTTGTACAAGATAAAATATGCATCAGATTTAACTCATTTAATGTAGGAATCCAGTTTTCCTGGAAGTGTTTGTCAGTGAAACTACTTTTCTCTAATGTATGCCTTTTAGATGTTCGTCACACACGAGATGGTTGGAACTGCACGAGTTTATTTTTATGTGTAGGTTCTCTACTTCACTAGTCTGTATGTCTGCATTTAAGACTAATTTTAGGCTTTCTGTTCTAACTAAAACTCAAGTACTGTATTAAATAAGAATGGAGAGAATGGCAGCCTTGTCTTGCTCCAGATTTTAGAGAAAATGCTGTCAATTTAGTATTTTGTTGGCATGAGTTTGTTAGATTATTAGTCTTATCGTGTTGAGATATGTCCTACCTCTTCATGGTCTCTTTTATTATGAATGGATGCTGAACTTTCTCAGAAGATGATGATTTAATAACTGTTCTTATGTTTATTTATGTGGGAATTATATTTACTAATTTGTATATGCTAAACCAGCCACAGAACCCTGGAATCAAATAAATGTGGTCATATCAAATTATAGTTAAAACACTGAATCTAGTGAACAAATCAATATTTTGAAAGCTGAGTGAAACATCACATATATAAGCACATTTTAATAACAGCTTTCTCAGAAAAAAAAAAAAACTTTAAAAGCCTGAAGTGTTTGGAATTATGTGCCAACCCTGAATGCTATACCCAGAAAAATGTCGTAATTAAAGGAGAAAGATGCAATCTCCATGAAAAAGCAGGCTAAAGAAATTCATGATCAAGCCGTCACTACAGAAGATTCTTAAAAAGTCCTCTGGACTCATGAAAAAGATATATCCACAAGGTTACAGGAAAGAGGAAACTGTGCTGGAGCTGTAGTTAGGAAATCACCAACCCCTACAAAATTAATAAAGACATGAATTAATATGCAACTTTTTATAACAACTTCAATACTGGATTTTAAAATAAGATCTATTTATTTGTTGCCTCCAAGAAATGCCCCTCACCATCACAATCAGTTCAATCTTAGGATGAAAGGTTGGGAAAAACATATTCTAAGCAAATAGAACAGCAAACAGGTGTTGTTGTTTTGATAACCAACAAATTGGGCTTCAAACAAAATTAATTAAAAAACTAAAATTACTTTCTATGGACCAAAAGACAATCTATTAAAAGGATATTACAATCTAAATATATACCTACCAGATTTTGTGTGCCTAATTTAATGAACATTTCTATGTATAAAGACACAGTTTTGTCTCTCCACAATAATAATGGATGCTTTAAATACATTATTGTCATTCATGAATATGTCTTGCTAACAAGAAATAAGGAATTTTTTTATTAAATTACAATAGTTAAAATGGACCTAAGAGACATCTATAAAGGGAATTTTCCATGTTAGGACACAAACTAAGGCTTAAGAAACATAAGAAAATTGAAATAATCTATTATATTCTCTCTAATCATAATGGAAGAAAACTAAAAATAAACAAAGGAAAATATTTATATTTTATATGCTCAAAACAGTCTATATTTTCTACATACACAAATTTATGAAGATTAACTTTTTATAATCATATCACTCTGATCCAAAAACCAGATAGACTTACAAAATATATAAATTTATTTCCCTAATGAATATAGATGAAAATATTTGCAAACAGAATTCAAGCATACATCAGAAGGACCGTTCATCATTAGCAGCTTGGCTTCATAGATGCAAGGATGGTTTGACATATGCAAATCAGTAAATATAAAATACATCATAAAATGGACTCAAAGACAAGAATCACATGATCATCTCAACAGATGCTGAAAAGGCTTTTGACAAAATGCAATATTCCTTCACAATAAAATCCCTGAAAAGACTGGTAATAGGTTATACATGACAGTCCTTCAGCCAGCATTAGAGCAAATAGGGAATAACTTGAGATCCTTATGTCTCACCTGCATTAAAGTGAATTATAAATGTATGAAAGATCTTATAGAGAAAATTCCCCACATTATAGGGAAAACACTCAGGACAATATTCTATCAAAGCACAAACCAGATCTAATTCTGCTTAGCTTCCAAATCAAGCATATTTAGAGTGGTTTGTTCATGGACAGGAAGGACTTTATTAATGTATCCCAGTTACTCGGAGAAAACCAACACCTGGCAAATAGAACCAGTGAAATAAAAGGCTACAAGGTAAATAAGATAGTAAAATTGAACAATTGAGATTTAATCAAAAACAACATTTGGTGTCCAATGTACAGCTGAACCCATGACCCTGAGATTAAGAGTCTCAGATGCTACTGACTGAGCTATCTGGGCTTTCACCCCAGCATCTGGCTCCCAAGCCTTTGTCGGTAAAATCAAATGATTTAGGTTTAGTTAAAAACAATACTTATTCACAGTAAGGTGGTATTGTTATTATGGAATTCAGTGATGAGATCTTGAAAAACTAAAAGCAAAACTACTATGTGACCCAGATACACTTTTTCTATATATGCAAAGAACTCTACATTCTAGTTCAGAGATACCTGCACACCCATGTTTATCGTTACTCTATTCATAGCAGAAAAGAAATGGAACAGCTTAGATGCTCATAAAAAGATAAATTGAAAACAAATACACACACCCATATATATATATAAATACACATGTATATATATATACATGTATATATATATGTATACATATATATATACGGTAAGGGAATTTTATTCAGCCATAAAGAATAATGAAATTTGCAGGAAATTTTATGAAAGTAGAAATAGTTACTAAGTGAAGTGACTGACACAGAAAGACAAATACTGTATATTGCTCTCATGTGCAGATCCTACTTTCTAATTTGTGTGTGTGTGTGTGTGTGTGTGTGTGTGTGTGTGTGTGTACAGTGAAGGTTTTTTCTGCAACAAAATGTAATTGAAGGTGATCATATTAAGTGAATAAACCAGTTCTAGAAAGACAAACATGTTTTCTTTGATCTGTGGTCCCTAGACTTTATATAAATGCACATATTATATGTGTATGTATATATATGACATTAAAGTAAAAACAACATTGTCTAAGAGAACAAGGGATTAAATAAAGGGAGAAAGGTTAGAAAAGGGAAGATGGGGTGTAGAGAAAGAATACATTCAATGTATAATATATACTTGTGTAAAAATGTTCACAGCACTGTATGTAACACAGCACTGTGTACAAGAAATATACATAAAGGAAAAGATGTTAGGACTGGCATAGTGGTTCAGTAGTAAAGGCACTGATGATCTGAGTTTGAGCATCCTGGAACTCTCATGGTGAAAAACATAATGTTTTCCTCTGAATGCTCTCTCTCTCTCTCTCTCTCTCTCTCTCTCTCTCTCTCTCTCTCTCTCTCTCTCTCTCTCTCACACACACACACACACACACACACACACACACTTAATAAAAATTTCTTTAAATATTTTTAACCCAATATGGCTAAAATACGACTAAACATGGGCAGGAAGAGGAAATACAGAGAGCAAAAAAAAAGGAAATAAGGGGGAAAAAGTTTTGACCAAATGAAAAATGTTTTAACAAAATTACCCAAATGTATAAAACTGAATGACAAATAAAAACATAAGACTTAAATACAACACAGTTAAGATCCTTCTAAATGTGTGATGGGGATCACCCCAAAGAGAAAAGGTGGAGAAAAGGCAGGGAATAAGGAGGTGGTTCAGTACCTTTCGTGCCCTAAACAGCAGATGATCACCAGTCACATGCATGGAGCAGAGGGTCAGTCATTCAGCTCCTGTCTCTCCTTCAGTTTATGCTCTCTCTGAGTCTGTACAAGCCTGATGTTCACCCGTAAACACACCCCCAGATATCTTTCTCCCCCACCTCACCCCTGAGCGCTCTTCACAAAAGCTATTATCCATCCTTGCCTGTCAGGGCCTTCTGTTGGATACACTGCCCTTTGTATTCTGTGGGCTGGGAAGATCTCACTCTTCTGACACTCTCCCGACTATACTGCCTGGTGGATAAGTGTGTTGTATGTGATGGGGGTGTCTCCACTGAGTATGGGAGGTGAGAATAGCACTGGGGCAGCAGAGGCACAGATCCACTTTCATCTTTTCAAATTAATCATCTTGCTGAAGCATTGCTAGGTAAATTCTCAGGCCCATCATTAGTGAAGAACAGACAAGTGGATCCAGAATTTGATCCATCCACTGTCCTCAGGTTCAGAGCTATCAAACTCAGTTGAAGCAATCTAATGGCAGTCACCAAGGAGAGGGCTAGTTCTCTATACACTTTCCATCCGGAGTCAGCCTCTTGTCACCTCCACCATTCAGTCCATTAATGTTCAGCTTTCCTATATGTGAAAAGTGACTTTTCTGGGCTTTCGCTCTCTCTGAAGCTCTGGCAGGCCCCCTCTGGGTACTCCCTAGCCTCGGGTCTTCAGGGTACCTCCGTTTTTTTTTTTTAAGAACAGTTTCTCTCTTAAGGTGGTGCAGAGTATGGCATAGCCTTGTAGTATTGCTGTATTACTCAAGGTTCTCTAGAGAAACAGACCTTATAGAATGATTAGATATATAGATAGATAGGTGATAGATAGATAGATAGATAGATAGATAGATAGATAGATAACAGACAGATAGATAGACAGACAAATAGATGAGATAGAGATGAGATTTATTAAGATTTATTATATGGGCGATGGTTCAACTAACCCAACAATGGCCGTCTATCAATGGAAGATCCAAGAATTCAGTGTTGTTCAGTCCATCAGCTATATTTCTCAGCTGCTCTTCAGTATATATGAGAATTCCAAGGAAGTAGACTGTAATTGCAGTGAAAGAATGGCTTTGCCAGCAAGATCAAGCAGGTAAAGAGAGAAAGCTTTCTTCTTCCGTGTCCTTTCTATAGGCTGCCAGCAAAAGGTATGACCCAAAACAAAAGTTGGTCTTTCCACCTCAAAAGATCTGCATTAAAGGTATATCTTCCCACCTCAAAAATCTGGATTAGAAGTTAATCTTACAACTTCAAATGATTTAATAGATTAAAAAGAAATCCCTCACAGGTATACGTGGTTTTTAAGTTAATTCCAGATGTAGTCAAATAGACAACCAAGAATAGTCGTGAGATGAGCTCTCAAAGCTGAAATTACCAGCTTAGACTTGCCTCGTCAGCATTCTGTCACAAAAAGGGGGGGGGGGTCATGAGATGCTGTCCCTCCATAATGATATAAATACAGTTAACAAAAGAGCCTTGTCTTCAGTGGCAGAGCACTATTTTAGCTTCTGTAAATAAGTCTTTAATCAACCATTCTCCTGTAAACACCCTAATTAAACTCAGTGGATCATAAAGAAATAGGGAAGGGGGGAGGGAAGGAGGGACAAAGGAAGGGAGAGAGTGAGGGAGGGAGGGATGGAGGGGAGGAGGGAGAGGGGAGAAGGGATAGTTAAAGGGAGAAAGGAAGAGGGAGGGAGAGGACAGTGACACATTAATAGAGAACTGGTTGAAAAAAGGGTTGAGCAGTTGCCCTGGGTGGGGGACAAGAAGAGGTTGAAAGATGGGTATGAATATGCTCAGAATACTCTTGTGTGTGTGTGTGTGTGTGTGTGTGTGTGTGTGTGTGTGTGTGTGTGTGTGTATCTATGTGTGTGTCTGTGTCTGTGTATGTGTGTGTGTGTCTGTATATGTATGTGTGTGTATGTGTGTGTATGTGTCTCTGTGTGTCTGTGTCTCTGTGTATGTGCCTCTGTGTGTCTGTGTCTGTGTGTGTATGTGTGTGTCTGTGTCCCTGTGTGTGTCTCTGTATGTCTGTCTGTGTCTGTGTTTGTATGTGTGTGTCTGTCTCTGTGTGTCTGTGTCCCTGTGTGTATGTGTCTGTCTGTCTGTCTGTCTGTCTGTCTGTCTGTCTGTCTGTCTGTGTGTGTGACAATAAATCACACCATTACATATAGTTAATATATGCATGTGAAATAACAACACAGACCATGCTCATCAGCCCTCGAGTGGTAAGTCATGACAAAATGGCATCTTTCCCTCCCACTGGCCTATCCACCAGTGCAATCCCTGGCTCATCTGGATCTGATGTTCCTGGGATCCTAGCTTGTCCTGAGAAGAAAGACCTAGGCTCCATCAGTCTTCCCTTTGAAAGCAGTGTCTAGGTCCTCACAAGGAACTACAGAGCTGAAGCTGTGCCCGGCCTCTTACTTGTCTGCATCTTGTATTTTATGTATGTCTTTGCTTGTTCTTTTCCATATCTTTTTGCTGCTTTTGGGTTCCAAAGCTTTTCTTGTATTTCCCTTTGCAATAAAGTCATTTCTTTTCAATTCTTTTTGACTCTCTTCCTTCACTGCCACAAAGGTGGCATCTAGTCAGCTGTCTATCCCTCTGTGACTTACTTACAAACAGTATAAAATAAACAAACAATAAACCAGCCCAGAGTGTTTCCCACAACTCTAACTAGTGCTACCACATATAGACCCCTTGCATCTTAGCTCAGTTTCCAAATGCTTCATTGAAGTAAATTACCTCAGATGTCAAGTTACAACTTTAAAAATTATCAACAAAGGGATTATTTTAACACTTCATTAGTTACTAGACTGTAAAGCACTCTCAAATATGACAATGCAAGAACTAACTTTTCTAGAATGTTACTAAACTAGAAACTTCATTTTGTGAATGTTTTCCTGTCTTCAAATTTTATAGAAATGCTTTGTATATTGCAGATACTGAAGCAGAAAGATATAATAAAAAACAGAAAGAAATGAATGTCACTGCACAGGTAAATATTTTTTGCTAAATCATATTTTTTCAATAGAAAATTTTGATTACTAACATTATTAAAATTGCGTCTTCAGCATGCTCTGAATTTCTCAGAAAATTAGCTATTGTTGAATTTTTACTTTGAAAAACTCTCACTCTGTAGTATGCCTTCCTTCAAGGAAGACTGTTCTACTGGGCTGAGCCTTCCTCTGCGCTCTGGCTGGCCTTCAGCCTTCAGTGTTGTAAACAGAAAGGACAGGGGTTGGTCTAAAGGGCTTCAGAAACCTCAGACTGTCCACTGGCATTTTAGAGGGAGGGGTTCCACTCATCATTCTACACTTAACCCAGAGACTAGCATTAAAAACAAGTCATTTGCAGCTCCGCCTTTGCTTGAAGCCTTTTAGATATTCCACCATCTGTCGTGTGCAAAAACCAAAGCCTTTGCAATGATTTGTTTGTTGGGACTGGGTTCTGCCCCACCATTTTTTTCTTATATAGTCTTATTATTGTCTCTCTGTCATTGCTCAGACACTCTGGGCTCTGTGCTGTTTCTCAGAAACCGCAGTCCTTTACACACCTTTTAGCCCTTTCTTACTTGAAAAAAGAAGTATTTATTTTTAATAGCTTTGATTCTGTATAGATAAGTGTGTCTGAGTGTACATGTACCAGTGGCGGCTGCAGGCGTCAGATCCCCCAGGAGCTAGCGTTAAAGTGGTCGGAAGCTGCCTGATGTGGATGGTGAGATTCAAACTCGAGTCCTTTGCAAGACAACTGAGCCACCTCTCCAGCCAGTTCTGTTTTTAATTGCAATGCCTTTGTACCTATGTAGCCTCTCTTACCTCACTTTTTTCAGGCAGTTGTCCAACATCATCTTTTCTGAAGGTCCGTTCTTGGAGACTGAATTAGATGCCACTCATTCTAAAGTTCCACATCTTATGTTTCTGTCCACTTCTCCCCCCCCCCTTTCTCTCTCATTTTTGAATTGGGATAAGGTTTTGCTATGTGGCTCTGTCTGAACTGGAATTCTTGATAGACAGACTGGTCTTGAGTTCTCGTATGCATTCTGTATACTAGGATTACAGATATGCACTGCTGTGCCTCAACAGCACACTTTTCCCTATTTCTCTCCATGCTCTAATTTTCTTCTTTATATTGTCACTATGTAGCATATAGTATTTGATTGTTTATTGTCAATCATAAACTCCATAAGAGTCTATTATCTGTGTTACTCACTACAGTTGGGCTGGCCTCTTGGCATATACAAGTACTCAATAGTTTTGTTTTGTTTTACTGATATATAATCTTGCTGTGTAGCTTAGACTGGCCTAAAACTTGAGAGTCTCCTAGCTCAGCCTCCTGGGTGCTGGGATTGTAGGCATGTATCACTACTTCCACTAATAAAGGTTTATTGAACTAATGAATAAATATTTAAGAGATTAAATTTGTAAACATATTTGTGCAATTTAAACACATTTCATTACATAACAATATTTCCTAAGCCCCTCCAATTTAGCATCTCATCCGTCACTATAACTGCCATGATGTGGGAATATCTTTCTGTATGCTGTGAATATCAATCTTTAAATAAAGAAGCTGTTTTGACCCTTGGTGAACACCATAACCAGAGACAAGAACATAGGTAGGAAGAGGGCAGACACAGATGGAGCCAGATGCCCAAAGAATCAACATGTAAGGAACACAGGTCAGACACCAGCTATGTGGCAGACAGATTAATGGGTTAGGATGAAGGGAGCTAGCTATCAATGTGCCTGAGCCATAGGCCAAACAGCATGAAGTTAATATAAGTGTCTGTGTGTTTCATTGGGACTTTGGGATTGCTGGTCCAGCTAAGCAGTGGTGGGCGGGTCTCAACTGTGGGACTAGTCTGGGCAGGAAACCCATTGTAACACTACCACATCCCATAATTAGTAGTGGGGTTACTATAACCAAATTAGAAAAAGTTTCACCTAAATCTTCATTTGTTCTTGTGTAGATAGCAGTTGAAGGGACATCAGTTTTATCATGGCCACCATCCTTGTCTATGGATTCTCAGTATCTTGTAACATGCAGTTACTTAAATCCCCCTTGGGAATCCTGTTGCTGCTCAAGATAATAGGTGTAACTCTGACCCATAAAAGTCCTCTCTAATATTCGTAGGTTAGAAACCTACTCTCCATGTATAACCCGAGCAAGAAAGAAAATGAATAGGTTCTCCAGAAACTCACAACACACATAAAGTACCAAAGATACTGCCTTTGTGTCAAAGACAAAGGGGGAATGTACCAAGTCAGCCTGTCGGTGCACTGTATCTCTCCCAATTCTTTGGTTTACATTTTCTAAAACAACCTCATGGAGCCTAGACTTAAGAGGTGGAGAGATCAAAGACAAAATACCTAGCTCCCAGGCTTGCAGTGTCTCTGTTTCATGGCTCCTTAACAATGAAGTGAACTGTTCTTGCTGAATGTATCCTCACCATCTGTGCCCATTTCAGACCTGGAAGGTCTGGGCTATCTTATCGTAATAGCTGCCACTAATGTTATAACACCAAAACAACACTGTTCTTTCCCTAGTTTTCTCCTTTCTGATTTTTCTGCCTTTGAAGTGCTACAGTCTACAACAGTCATGTACTCAGCTATCCTCCCTCTCCCCCTCTCTCTCTCCCTTTCTTCCCTCTCCCTCTCCTCCCTCTCCCTCTATGTTAAAGCAGTAGTCCTCAGCCTTCCCAATCCTGCAGCCCTTTAATAAAGTTCCTCATGTTATGATGACCCCCTAACCATAAAGTTATTTTCATTGCTACATACTGTAATTTTGCTACTGTTATGAACTATAATGTAAATATACGCTATGCATTTGGTATTCGGTGACCCCTGTGAAAGGGTCATTAGACCCCAGGGGTCGCAATTCACAGGTTGAGAACTATTGCTTGAAGGTAATGATTCAGTTCTTTCAGGAACTCTGTATATTATTCCCTTCAGTACTAAAGAACGACCAACACAGGCGTGATGACACATGCCTATGATCCCAGCACTTAGTGCCAGTGGCAGGAGCATTGTCCCAAGTTCAAGATAAGCCTGATCTTCATAACAAGCATCAGGCCAGCTAGGGCTAAACATTGTAAACCTGTCTCTGAGATATCAAAAACAAAATAATAAAATAACAGTGACAACAGGGGTAACAAACTCTTGGGTGTTTGATAGTAGTGTGAAGGAATCATTACGTTCTGCTAAAGGAACAACTCAGGTGCATGACTGATGGGCAAGTGTGAGGACAATCACCACCAATAAACCTCCAAAGGGGAGGAACAGCAGTGTTGCCCTCAGCGTGGAGCAGTTCCCTTCTCAAGTCACCTAATGTCATATGTTCTTATTGTGATTTTAACCCTTGCAGTCCAATAAATAATTCCACTTTTAAAGAGGCAAATTTTGTCAGAGTTTATATATGAAATTGTGTCCTCATAGCTATAAAATAGTTTAAACTGTATAAGATCCCTTCACATGTACTATTCTCTGTTCTTAACATCTTGGTGTAGAATAACTGATTATTCAAATGCTTATTCCAAACTTGAAAATGAGAATAGTCTAGTCCATTAAAATGTAAGAGTCTAGGATTACAAGATATTCATTCGTCAGACACAATGCCTATTATGTACCACACAGTAGCTTTAATTCAGAATTTTCAAAAGCTTCTATGTTATTTTATGTTTTCCAAACCTCTTTTTGACACTTTTCTGAGCTTATGGTGTATAATACAGTATCCTTTTCAGGTTCCTTAGCCCAGTCATTGCATGTGATAGATACAATAAAAGTGTATGCATTGAATTAAAGGTGTTTCCATCTTTTCAAGAATTGGTGATAAAATGCATGAAGTTTTCACCCTCTGGACATTTTGTTTCTTTCAAACCACACATCTTACATCATACTTTTCCAAACAGAACCTTATCCTATCTCTAACTGGAACCTGTCTGTCTCCTAAGGACTTCTTGCCCTGGTATGCTCTAGAGCATTGTTTCCCACAATCCACTTGCTCTGATCCAGGATAGGCCAGTAGACATCTATTGCCCTTTGTATTTGCTCAGTCCTTGGAACGTAAGGAGTTGGGGGTTGATTAGCAGCTCCAATCTTTCTGACTTTACGTTAGTCTTGCACATTGCCCTGTTCAAGGACTCTAGGTTTGTCTTTTCACTACTTCAGTCTCACTACCACTAAACACACCCTTCTCTCCTTCCCTGGGGTCGCAGTTGGGATTCCAGTTTCTGATGACCACTGGTGTCATTCAAGGTTGTTCCACACGTACTCCAGTCTCCCTAGACCCTCAAAGCCACCTGTCCTTTCATTTCTCATCACACTCTTTGACCTCATTGCATTCTGTTCTTACTTTCTCATTGCTACATGATCACAGTACGCTTTCCAAAGCCTGAGGGCAACTGTATCTCAGGTGGTTTGCGGATTATAGTAACATACACCTGATATAGCATTTATCCGTCATCAGTTTTAAGTGGACAAATCATTAGTGTCAATTACATTCACTCAGTATGCACCTAATTTTCAGGACTCATCTGATCTTGTAAAACAGAAACTCTGACAGTTAACAACTCCCTATATTTTCTTCCCTCGGCAGCCCCTGGCAACCACTCGTGTACTTGATGTTTCTATGAAGTGAAGTACTCTAGGTATTTCATGTAAGTGAAGGAATATAGCACTTCTCATTTAATGGATGATTTATTTTGCTTATCATAGTTTCTTCAATTTCATATGTGTGTCAGTGATGCTGAGCTAAATTTCTTGTGGTTGTTTACCACTTGTACTCTGGAGAAATGTTTGTTCAAGTCTTTTGCTTAGTTTTCAGTCAGCTTATTTGTGAGAATTCCTGTGGTTGCTTTTGTGCTTTATATATTCTAGCCATTAACTTGTTATCCGATTTGGAAATATTTTTTCCCACTTCATGGGTTACCACTTTACTCTTCTAAAATAAAAGTGATTTGGTTCCATACATAGCACTTTCTAATGTTTCTATTGTCCAAATTATTATCTCTATTCACTACTAGTGACTATAAATTTGGGGTCCTATCCAAGGTAGTCTTACTAATCTAATGTCATGAAGCTTTTCCCCTATGGTTTCCTCTAAGGTTGTGGTGGTCAAAGATCTTATATTTAGCTCTTTGGTCATTTGAGTGAAAGATAAGATCTGTTTTTTACTGTTTTGCATGTGGAGATGGGTTTTCCCAGCAGTTGTTAAAATGTTCATTCTTTCCCATAGAATAGCCCTGGCTTCCTTGTCAAAAAGCATCCAGTCAAATAATAGAGAGCCTCTTTCTGGCCTCTCATATTCTACTGTTATATACATTTGTCTCTGTTATAATTACCCTGCAAGGCTTATTTTAACTTTTTATTTCTTGCGTTTGTGTGTGTGTCCGTGTGTCCGTGTGTGTGTCCATTTTCTGAGGTGTGGGGACTGAATGCAGGACCTCATGAATGTTAGGCAAGTATGACAATATTTTGTCATAAATTTTGTCATTCATTTGTCATAAATTTTGGTATTAGAAAATACCTCCAAGTTTTAAAGACCTTATTGTTTATTCCAAAGTCCTTGAGATTTGTGTTTTAAGATGAATTTTATATTTGTGGAGAAATATACCATTGGGATTTTTACAAGGGTTGCATTAGATCTGTAGTTCGGTTTGAGTAGTATTGATTCGTCAACAACACTAACATTTCTGTCCACAAACATAGTCTATATCTCTCCATATATTGTTTCTTCTTTAATTTCTTCCAGTAAAGCTCTGTAGCCTGAGATGTATGTATCTTTGCCTTCTTGCCTAGGTTTTTTAAGTTCTTAGCTCCTTTCGATGATATTTTCTATGAATTCTTTTCTTAATTTCCTTTTGGGACTGTTCCAACTATCTTGTGTGTTGATTTCATATTCTGCAATGTTGCTGAATCTATTTTGGTGGGGGAAGTTTAGGTTGATTGGATTGGGTGGTTGAATGAGTTGACTGGTTGGTTGGCTGCTTGGCTGCTTGATTGGATTGGCTGGCTTGTGGGTTGTTTGACTGATTTAAGAAAAAAGGATATCAAACAGCACAGACTTAATTCAAACTCAATCTTGTAGCGGAAGTTGACCTTAAGGTCTTGATCTTGCTATTTCCACCTCCTGTGAACAGGGATTACCAGTATGATCCACCATGACTAGCTGGAGTTTGGGATATGTGAGTGTGTGTAACAGGGATTACCAGTATGATCCACCATGACTAGCCAGAGTCTAGGATATGTGAGTAGAGTGTGTGTGTGTGTGTGTGTGTGTGTGTGTGTGTGTGTGTGTGTGTGTGTGTGTGTGTGTGTGGTGTAGCAGTTTTATAAAGATCAGGTTTTCTGTTGATAGATAACTCCATCTTCAAGTTGAATGGATTTTTTTCCCTGTCTAATACTCTGAATGAGACTGTCAATGCTATGCAAAATATGAGGCAAAATTGAGTGTCCTTGCCTTGATCTTAATTATCAAGGAAAAGCTCCCAATCTTACACAAATGAATATGATTTCAGAAAAACAGAGTTCTCGTGTGTTTTTTTATTATGCTGAGGTAATTCTCTTTTATTTCTCATTTGTTGATTTTATTGTCAAAAAGTATACTTCTCTGCATATTGGACATCATTGAGTACTCAATGGGATGTATTACATTCATCAATTTTCAAGAAAGTTAAGCTATACTTGCATGCCAAGAATGACTTCTATTTCTCAACAGTATGTAATCTGTTGAGTATGCTATTAAATTCAATTTTCTGGTATTTTGATGAATATTTTTGCATCACTTTCATTAGAGATATTAGTTGGTAGATTTCTTCCCTTGCACTGTCTTTGTCTTGCTGTGGTAGCTGGTAATGCTGACCTTAGAGACTGAGTTTAAAAGTTTTCCATCTGCTAAAATATTTTATAAGGCTCTGAAAAGTTTGGACTTTTTTGTAATTTTAGAAGATATATATGTATGTATATATAATGTGAAACAAGATCCACATACAAGTAATATAAAATATGAAAACTGTAAAATATAAAATTAGAAAAGATACATACACATATATCTCATGTACTATAGTGTAGCAATGGGGTTTCTTGGGTCCCCGGTGGCCAGAGGCCCAGAACCTGCCGAGCCAGACCTCTTAGTCGCCCTCCACCAGATCCCCAGAAATGACTCAGACGCTTATATTAAGTCCATGCTGTTTGGCCTATGGCTCAGGCACATTGCTAGCTAGCTCTTACATCTTAACTCAACCCATTTCTATTAATCTGTCTGCCACGTGGCCCATGGCTCACCTGTGTTCCTTGGGTGGCTTCAGCTCGGTCTGCCTGTGACTCCGCCCTGCTTCTCCTACCTATTTTGATTCCTCCTCCTACTTCTATGGTGCCTATCATGGCCCAAAACAGCTCCTTTATTTAAAGATTGAGATTCACAGCATACAGAAAGGCATTCCCACATCACTATAGACTATCCTGGAAGGAACTAGGAAACTATGTTTTCAAATACATTTATAATTTTAAAATACATGGATATTCACATAAAATAAAACATCTTAGTTATTTTTCTATTGCTGTGGCAAAATACCCTGACCAAAAGAACTTATGAACGTGTTTAATTGGATGTCTAGTTTAAGATGATAAAAGTATATGGCAGCAGAGCAAGGGCATGTCAACAGGAACAGCTGAGCACTCACATTTTCTCTCTCTCTCTTTTAACTTAATTTTTTTCATTTTACCCACCAGATCCTGAGATGGGGAAGGGGTTTCCACTCAAAAAAAAAAAAAAAAGCTTCTGACCACCAAGTGGATTGCACTCAAATGGTCCTGAATTTGTACTCTGGCTGTCCTTATTTATACTTATACCTTTTTTTTTCTTACCAGGGTAACATGAACAGCTTTGTGATTGGCTTCTATCTTTGATTTTAAGAAATACATCAAAACTTAAGGAATACATTGTGATTATTATCAAAGCTCCTATTGTTCCCCTTCATACTTCCCCAAATATACCTTCCCATTCCCTGCACAACCTTATTCTAGACATAGAGAGTTCAGCATTTTTGCAGGTATTACTGACTGTGGAGTCAGACACAGCCTGCTCTCACAGCACTTATGACAGGTGGCAGCTACGTGCAGTTACAAAGTTAAAAAGTAATAAACAAGGCTACATTGCTTTAAGGTCAATAATATTTAAACCCAAACAATTCTTTCAAGTCTGCAACATATATTTTTAGACAGTTCCCTTTTCTCTAAGAGGGTGACATGTCTCAATCTCTCTGTAAAAGGTAGACTTTGACAAAGCACTCTTTTCCCATCTCACTATATGTGGTGATATATTGTGTGTTAAATAAAGATTGCCTGAAGATCAGAAGACAGAGCCAACCACAGAGTTAGCCATAGAGATCACGCAGTGGTGACACACACCTTTAATCTTAGCACTCCAGAGGCAGAGTTCATCTGGACTATGAGTTCAATGGGAGCCTGGACTACAAATGATGAATCCAGTCCAAAATAGAAATAGAGCCAGGCAGTGGTGGCACACACCTTTAACTCCAGCACTAGGAAGTTTAAAACATCCACTCATCAAAGAGGATAAGGCCTTCAACTGGGAGGCAACGAAGTCTGACATATCAAATGGAGGCAGGACCAAGCCCCTCCCTTCTGCAACAAGGCTGAGCAATATATTCCAGAATATGGAATGGGATCTGAAAATCCAGCTCATGCACCAGGGATAAATCCTGGTCCAACCTCCAGGGGCCCCACAAACAGCACTCACACTTTAATCTGCAGCCAAGAGGCAGAAGAGAGGACACTGGTAATGGCATAAGTCTTTTAGAACTTAGTACATAGCATGGTGCACACTGTCACTGTAACTTGGTTCTAAACATCAAAAACACACCTTGCACTTCACATGACACCATGCCACACACTGCCAACAAATACCAGATCAATTTCAGACCTATTTTAAGTGACATATTTCATTGCTCTTACTTGGTATCCAAAACTGTTTTATATAAACATATAATTTAATTATGAGAACCAAAATGTTGAATTTTTTCAGCCATCATTTTATAATGTGTTAGTATAAAGTTACCATATATTTGGATTGGATTGTGTTAGAATATTTGATGCTAATAATTGCTATTGTTGAGTTTTAATTTGAAAAGATTAATCAAGTTTGGATTAGAATGAGGACAGAATTCCATAATTTATGAAACAACATAAAAACACTTTTGCCATTTTGAACTTTATACTTAAACAAAGAGACATTCTTGGAATTGATGACTTCATCATCTTCCATTGTAAAACCTCAGTCCTGATAAAAACACTGTCCTCTGTGTATTCAATTTCCACACCTGAGTAGTTGACATGGCTGGGAATAAATCAAAAATCCAGTCTTATTTTACTTTCAGAACCACCAGCCTCAAGGAAGCCTTTAGTGTTTCCTAGGAAACCCTAACATCTTGCTGCAGCTCTTCTCAGACTTCTAATAGATGTGCCTTTCTTTCTTGGCATCTGACCACATTTTCCTTTCTTACTGAAAAACGTTTTTAAAATCAAACAATGTAAAAATCCATCTACCCACAACTCTCTCAATCTATCATCATCTATTGTGTGTGCCAACACAACCCCAGGCTCAAACTACATAAGGCCCACTCTGAGAGCATCTAAAGGCATTTGGAGCATGGTGTGTTTATTGCTGAACTCTTGACTCTCCTTAACCCTGAATCTATTCCTCACTCGCTGTCTGCCATGTTCGTTATGGGCTTCTCTGTGCACCATATACTTAGATGAAGGAGCTCCTAGAATCATGTCTACTTCTTTCTCTCATACACAGCACCCCTGTTCTCTTGGTCCTTAAGGTATATCCTACCAAATCATTTCAACTGCCAGCCATCAAGGTCACTTGCCATCTTTCTGATATCCAACCTACATTTTTGTCTACTGTAGTTTATTACCTCACGATATGCATTTCATAAAACATACAGAAAAATCCGACTCCTTCATATGTCCCAAAGAACATACTATAACCTAGTATTCAAAGACATTAGAATGTAGCATGAAAACATGCAATAAAATAATCAGCAAATGCTTTGCCAAGAGGAAGATATTTCTCTTTTTACTAAAGATTTTTAGGGTACAAAGTAATGGGTTTCATTGCATAATTGTCACACGTGTGTTATTATAGGTTTTTTTTCAACATATCTTCATTGACCTCCCCTTCTCTTATAAATCCTCCTTTCTGGTTTTCTCAGTACATCCCAATATTCTCACTACTGCCTTCAGGTCATAAGTATTATATTACATTCTCCCACCCCTTAAGGTCTCGTTCTCCACTATCCTGGGCCTTTATGGTTTGGGGATTCTCTCTCTCTCTCCCCTTTCTTTTTCATTCACAACACTTGTTCCTGTTCCATTGTACAACCTCAGATGTTATATATAATACCCTGAAAGAGACTTTTTAAAAGTCTGCTGTTTTCAAACACATTAATTTCAAACACATTAATTCAGCAATATATGGATATTCACACAAAGGGGGATAAAGAATAGGAGCAATATCATAGGAAGTTTGATAAAAATTTTCCCTTTAGTTTTCTTTAACCTCTCCATCCATCATATAGTTCATTACTGTGTTTCCCAGATTTTCCTGAACCGCAAATTTTGCCTGTCAACAAGGACAGGCCTTTGATATTAGCATGTTGTTCAATACATATTAAGCATATTGTGTCATTTACACTATGCTATTTCTACCTCTGTTTAATTATAATAGTTATAATATATTCTATTTCCATTTAATATGTTTGTATACCTCTGTTTATATATATTATATACAATTATTATATATAAAATATATAGATATATATTTATTATACTGTTGCCATTTTGCACTATACATTTACCTTTGTTTAATGGTCACATGATTGTCATACTTAAAGTCATTATTCAAAAACTGTATACCCATTTATAGGTATACAATGTAAGCTTCAGTCTTTAAGATAATAAAAGTTACAAATCACAGTCACTTAGGTTTGCCGTATAATAGTCATGTTTTTTAGGTTTCTCAAATATATAATAAAATATATCAGATAGACAAAGTCTTCAACCACTTCATAAACCTAAAAATATGACACTTAATATTTTGTTATTCAAAATTTGGCCATGAGAGACACGATGACTCCTGACATCACTGTTCTTTTCCCAAGATAGTGTTGTGCATCAAAGACACTCCACAAAGAGTTTGTCTTCCTTGGCAAACAATGGCCTATTGGGAGAAGAACTGCCCTTGCCTCGATTGCTGACAGTAAACACGCTGTCCAGTCCAGACAAGCAAGACAAAAGATAGAGACTGCTGAAACCTGCCAAGACAAGATAAGACAGTTTCTCAAAATACTCTGCTTCTGAAGAGAACTGTCAAATATCCTAGGCCTATAGCCAAAAAAGATAAATGCTACAACTTTACAAAAGAGCTGTGGGTGACTGTCCAGGCAGCTGACTATAGCTGTCTTCTCCTAAATATTAAAAGCTACTCTCTTGTGCTTCCAGCTTGTTCAGATAATATATTTTCCTTCTCGGGTCTTTGATAGAGTTAAAGACTAGATAGTTAAGCTTACTACCATCTCATATCTTAGCTAAAATATTCAGATATTAGATTTATATTATTCAAGATAACTTTAAAATAATATATATTACCACTTACCAATATTCTAGACATTTAAGATATACCTTATGTTTGTGGATTCTTAGTTATAGTTTGATCTTATTTATGTTATTTACCTTTTCCCTCTCATAGACATTACCTTATAATTATTTATATTGTATATAATCTTAAACTTAGATTTAAAACTGTCTTAGTTAGACAAAAGAGAAAGATGTGGTGGGTTCAGGCATTATTGAGGGTGAGCTAGAGGTGTGGCTCTGAGGTCTCTAAGGACCTTGGATAGATTGTGGCCACCTCCCTTTGAAAACCAGTTGCACAGAAGACCGCCACCGCAGTCAAGTGAGAAATTTCAGCCTCCCAAGAATTCCCATAAGGTTCAATCTTGTATCAGTGAGTGTTTATATAATTCCTTAATAGATATTAATCCTTTATATAATCAACTGCCAGTAAATAATTCCTACAATTTCATAGATTCCTAGGTTTAGTCTTTTGATCGTATCTCAGACTTCTTCGGTGCTATGGTCATGCTTTTGTTCTATTTACTGATCCCTTAATGCAGTATTCTCTAGATCTTATCTTCCACCTCTGACAGTTTTCCTACTGACTGGCTCAGCTTAGTAGTGATGATGTCCATTGTATTTTTTTTTTGTTTGAATCATTGATTTTTATTTTTAAATTTGGGGCATTTCTATTTGGTTGGGGTTTTGTTGGTGGTGGTTGTTGTTGCTAGATTTTTATTCCACATGACTGACTTTTTCATATGTCTTACTGCTATTCTCATTCATTTGCGGACCTTCTGTGTTGCTAACTTTCCTTTCTAGGATCCTGGTTGAATTTATCTGCTCACTTGAATCCTCTTTGATGCTGTTGACAAATTTTACCAGAAAAAAATTGAAGGATTTATCTGGCATATTACTTATTTCATGATCTTCTAATCCAGTACCTAAGGAATCATGATTTTAAGTCATATTGCCTTGTTTTTTCATGTTTCTTGAATGTCTGTGTTGTGATTTCCTTCTCTGTTAGTTTGAACATTTTTTTCTAGTATTATTTGGGGAGCTTCTTCTTAAGAAGTCTACTCTTGAGGTCTCAATTAACAGTACCACTCAGAGAGGAGAAAACAGTTTTAACAACACCACAGTCAAACTAGACAAGACACAAGAATACATTTAAAATAAATTAAAACCCAATAATACATTACCAACAACCATAACACAGAAAATGACAAAACTAATATAGAAAATGATATGAATTTAAAAATTATTTAAAGTGTGGAAATAGTGAAATGACTAAAATAAAGAAGTCATAGATAAGGGATAGAGGAAGACACACTAGATGAAAGTGAAAAAGAGGAGTAGAGAAGTTTTGTAGATTGTTATTTTAAGATGTGTTACATTTGTTTGTGTGACATTTGCTTTAATGGTGCGAAAATGTTTTGCGTTCTTTTCTGTTGCATTTGTTTAACTTTGTGAAGCTGCGTTATTTTGCCTAAAGTGGTCTAATAAAGACTTGAATGGCCAGTATCAAGGCAGGAGAAAGAATAGGAGGGGCTGGCAGGCAGAGAGAATAAATAAAAGAAGAAATCTGGGAGGAAAAGAAGAAAGAGCAAGAAAGAACAAGGCGAGGAGGAAGCCAGGGCCACAGGGTGAGAGTGAAAGAAAGAAAGATACACAGAAGTAAGTAAAGGAAAAAGCCAAGAAGCAAAAGGAAGACAGGACATAATTTAAAGTTAAGAAAAGTTGGAAAGAAACAAGCCAAGCTAAGTCCAAGCATTTATAATTAAGAATAAGCCTCCATGTGAGATTTATTTTGGACCTAGATGGTGGGCACCCTGAAAAGAGAAAAGAGCAAAAACAACCAACAACAGAGAAGAATATTATTGGGAAGAAAAGTGAAACAGTAGAGAAAAATTCCAAAAAAAAAAAAAAAGTCCAAACATTTCCCAATAATAAAAATGATTCAAAAATAAAATAAATAAATGTAAGAATAGGAATAAAACAGTAAACCCTCAAGAATTTTCTTTCTTAATTAAAAGCTAATGAAAACATCGAAATCTTACAATCACTGTGATGGAAAGCAAAAAAAAAAAAAAAAAAAACCCGAAGTATTCACATTTCTTTGCGGAAGGCAAAGAAAGGAGAAAATACTGTACATTCTTGAAAATGCATACACAAAATTATATGAATGTATAAAGGGAATGAAAATTAAAAACCAAAAGTTTAAAGTATAATTAAGTAAAACTGCTGCTGAACGCATGAGAAAACAGAAAGGGATGATCATGGAGGTTCAAAATAAATAAAAAGGAAGGAAGAGGAAAAAACATGAAGTGTTGGAACAGCTTCTTCTGGGACCATTGGAACTGAGTGATGACTAATTTTCTGCACAGGAGTAAGAAGAGACTGTAGCAGGGGTGGTTTCTTTGGTCCCATGCAGCCAGAGGCCCAGACCCACAGACCTGCCACCCGAGACCCCTTAGTAGTCCGCCGCCGCTGCTCAGGCCCCCAGAAATGACTCAGACGCTTATATTAACTTCATGCTGTTTGGCCTATGGCTCAGGCACATTGCTAGCTAGCTCTTACATCTTAAATCAACCCATTTCTATTAATCTGTCTGCCACATGGCCTGTGGCTCACCTGTGTTCCTTACATGTTGCTCCTTGGGCGGCTTCAGGCTTGGTCTGACTCTGCCCTTCCTTTCCTACCTATGCTTTGATTTCTCCTCCTACTTCTTCTATGGTGCCTGTCATGGCCCAAAACAGCTCCTTTATTTAAAGATTGAGATTCACAGCATACAGTAAGGCATTCCCACATCAAGAGACCATTGAATTCATGGAGTCTTCTCCTTCCTGTGACTTAGACTTTTGCAACTGCATGGTCACCAGAGTTGTCTTATATCATCAGTTTCCCTTCTTTATATATGAGTCCTTTCGGGCCACATTTCTGTGGGCTGACCAGGTTTTCTCATCCTTCTAAGACTTCTCAAATTGTACCACATGTGATGGCTATTCTTGTAATTAGGGTATCTCACAGCACTGCAATCTGTACATCAGCATATGTGTCTTCATAGTCCTAAGCCCTCCTCTGTATGATTCACCCTACTAGAGGGATGCAGTTGTGGGTGTCCAGAATTCAGTTTGAGCTTCAGAGTCTGGGGCTCTAGAGCAAGGAATGGCAGATAGGTGGCTCCAGAGGTTGACTCTTCTGTTGTTCTCCAATTCAGGGCTATCAAACTCTGGGATTAGTGGCAGTTGGTGGACTCTGCTCCTGGCCCCTGAGGTAAAGCTACCTTTCCCTGTGTCGTTTACTGTTTGAGATTTGCCTTTTGCTGTGGCACCCTCACTCTGGAGCTGTGGTAGGCTCCCTGCTTTGTGACCCTTCCCTCTTCTCAGGCCCCAAGTGGCTCAGTTAGAAGGTTCCCTCTACTCACTGCTGTTGCATTAGGGTTTCCTGGCCCTGGGTTGCCAGAGGTCCAGACCCACAGACCTGCAGCCCTAGATCCCTTAGCCGCCCACAGCTGATCAGGCCCCCAAAATAACTCAGACACTTATATTAATTTCATGCTGTTTGGCCTATGGCTTAGGCACCTTCCTGCTAGGTCTTTCATCTTAACTGAACCCATTTTCATTAATCTGTCTGCCATGTGGCCCGTGGCTCACCTATGTTCCTTACATGTTTCTTCTTGGGTGGCTGGGTCGATCTGTCTCTGACTCCGCCCTTCCTTTCCTACCTATTCTGATTCCCCACCTACTTTTTCTATGGTGCCTGTCATGGGCCAAAACAGCTCCTTTATTTAAAGATTGATATTCACAGCATACAGAAAGACATTCCCACATCACACTGCCTCCAAGTCATACAGAGTAACAAAATGGGTTTTTTCTTCTTCTTTTCCTCCTCCTCCTCCTCTTTCTTCACTGCTGACTCATTTGCTAGAGGAATCACTGTCTTAGTAACACCTACAATTCACACAGCATAATCTCACATGCATGTTAACTGAGAACTTGGGAGACAGAGGCAGGAAAATCAAAGTTAGACTGGCCTACAAAGGAAGTTCCAGGACAGTTAGAATGGCCTGGTTAGATCTTCACTTAAACAAAAGAGTCAAGAAAAATAAAAGAGGCAAGTAGTAACACACACACCCAAGCTGCATCTACAGCATATGGGGGTTGTGAGCCTGCCCTAAGGGAAGGACACCAGTCTCTCCTCATTCAGGCTCTTTGTTTCATCTTCAGAATGAGAGTCCCCCTCCCAATTCCAGAGAGCCATGAACTGGAACTGTTAGCTCAGCTAGCATCTGTGAAGCACCATCTTTTTCTTCTCAGGTAGCTATCACTAACTCTGTGATTTTGCGAAGTTTCTTTTCTTTTTCTTTTTGGATAGAGCCATCTTTTTCTTACTTTGTCTCTTCTCCTGGGTCACACAGAGGCATCTTCTCGTCTGCCATCATTCACAGAGGTTCAAGAGGAAGACATTTTTTAATGATGAAAGGTTATTTGTTCTCTATTGGGGAGTAGGCACTTTTTAAAACACAGCAGTACAGGCTGCGTTTAATAAATTTGGCTTGCTAAAATAAAACCCTTAGTCATGTTAGGCAACATATCCTAAGATCATTTCTAGTCCTAATTGAAAATAGTCTAGAGAAATGGAAACGACTAGGATGATTACCAAAAACCCCTTTGCTTAAATTTAAGTAACTCGGAGATGAAAATCTTACTTTGAGAGAGGGGAGCTGCTAAAATAGAGTCTAATGTTCAGAATTACCCATCTTCTCTTTCTGTCAAACACATGCTGTATACATTTATTTAAGACCTAAGAAGGATGATCTGATACAGTTTAAACTCTTGATTGAAAGCCCAAACAGAAACAGCATCTGCTCTCCGCAAGTTTTGGCCATGTGCTGTGTCTGCACGTATCTTCCCTGTTTGCTGAGTGACACACATTTCCATGTTACTTTATTCACATGCTTTGATTTCATTTTCATTCCCTTTCAACCTTCTTCCACTGCTTCCCAGAGCAGGGGATCTGAATCTTTAGCAGGCAAGAGATTCCCACAGGAGACATGTCAGACCACAGGATGGTGAGCTTCACCCCAGAGTTTCTGCTTCTGTGCACCTAAAGTGAAGCCAAGAATCTGCATCCCTTACCCTTATGGGATGCCAAGGACCTATGAGATTTTCCGGGACCATGTTTTGACAATCAGTGATATACAAGTGCTTCTACAGAAAATGCCACTTTCTTCCCTCATATCTCTGACTGTTAAATAAACTGGCCTTCCTCTGATGTCAAGAGGACAAGTATTCATACTGTAGAAATATGATAGCATATGGAATCTCCATCTATAGATACTAGGAACTCGTTCTTAGCAAACGCGTGGCAGCAGCCTATGTTCTTCCTGCCATCTCAAGCAACCACCTAAGCAGGGGCCATGTGTGAGGAAGGTTGATCTCAGCTGTCACTCCCTAACCCTCATGAATGACTTCAGTAAGCTGTTACTCAGCATGCACGCTTCCCTGAGAAGTTTTGTGAAGCATAATGGAGTATATCAGAGCCAAGGAGTGGTGATTGCTCTGAGGACTAAGAGCTAGGAATGTCAGAAGGACATAGTTAAGTAAAGCAGGAAACGTCTTTCGAATGTAGAACCATGGAAATCACTTGAAGGTAAAAGAATTTTCACCATGCAATTCTTTAACTTTTCATCTCTTTATCATTTACAAAGCACAAGGCTCCTGTCCCAACTCATTCCTGGCATGACTCAATCTTTGAGAAACAATTTGTGTTCTCCACATAGAGTATAGCCCCACACCCAGTGGCTCATTTTTTTCTATGCCTGTATTCTTTTTTCTTGTATTTATTTGTTTTTAAAAAGGTTTTCTCCATGTATCCCCCTGCTCCCCCTCCCTTTCCTCCCCTCAATCCTTCCCAGTCAGCCTTCAGCCTCCTCCTTCCCCAATCCCCTCCCTCAAAAGATCAAGAAGTCCCTAAGGTGAATCAGCTCAGCATGGAACATCCACTCCACACAAGTCTGATTTCCTCATTCCAATATCAAGGCTGGGTTGGGAGTTTCTCTGCAGGGAATGGGCTCCAAGGTCCAGCCCATGCACAGGAACACAGTTTGATCCCAGCCCTCAAGGCTCCACATACTGCCCATGCCAATCGACAGTTGCCTACCCTTGGAGAGCCTAGCTCCTTTTCCCTATGGTTCCCCAGTGGCTGTTCTTGATTCAGTGAGCTCCCCAGAGCTCCAGCCAGCCATCTCTGTGGAACTTCTCATAATCTCTATCCCCTTGCTCATACAGACTCGCCTCCTCTGCTTTCAGCTGGACCAGGAGCTCGGCACTGGGTCTCTGCCTCCACCTCTACTCATTGTTGGATGTAGGTTCTGTGATGACACTTAAGGTGGTTATTCTTTTGATTATAGGAGAAGTCCTATTTAGGCACCGCCTTCACTATTGGTTAGAGACCTATCTAGGGACATCCTGTGAGTTCTTGGAGGTTTCCTTAGCACCTAGTCTCTTTCCAACTCCCTGTTGTCTTTATCTATAAAGATACACATCTCTTTTTTTCTCTATCTTTGTCGCTCCTCACACTCAACCATCTCCTTCTCTCATGATTTGTTTCCACCTGTTCTTGGTTGTAACTCGTTATGATTACAATTTGCTAAGGAGAGCTTCTCTATTTTTTCTTCCTAGGGAGAATCTCTGGATGTCTCTCTTAAGTCCTTTCTGATCCTAAGCTGTCCAGGAGTTGTGCTTGCAGCATGGGTATTTTAGAATGTCTTTTTTTTCTGCTGAGCAGTACTCCATTGTGTAGATGTACCACAGTTTGTTAATCCATTCTTCAGTTGAGGGACACCTAGGTTGTTTCCAGGTTCTGACTATTACAAATAATGCTGCTGTGAACATAGTTGAGCTAATGCCTTTGGGGTAATGCATCCTTTGCCCAATAGTGTTATTGCAGGATCTTTGTGGAGACTGATTCTGTGAAACTGCCATACTACATTCCAGGTTGGCTGTACAAGTTTACACTCCCACCAACAGTGGAGGAGGGTTCCCCTTTTCCCGCATCCTCCTCAGCACAGGCTGTCATCTGTACTTTTGAGCTTAGCCATTCTGACAGGTATAAGATGGTGTCTCAAAGTTGTTTTGATTTGCTTCCTCTGCTGACTAAGGATGTTGAGCAATTTTTAAGTGCCTTTCAGCAATTTTTAATTCTTCTGTAGAGAATTCCCTTTTTAGTTCTGAACCCCATTTTTAATTGGGTTGTTTAGGTTTTGGGGCCCTAGTTTCTTGGGTTGTCTATATATTTTCAAGATCAGTCCTCTGTCCAATGTAGGGTTGCTGAAGATCGTTTCCCATTCTGTAGGCTGTCATTTTGTCATATTGACTGTGTTCCTTGCCTTACAAAAGCTTCTCAGTTTCGGGAGAGCCCATTTATTGTTGTTCTTAGCGTCTGTCTTTATTGCTTCTCTTTCAATTTTTAATTCCTAGAATGTTTCTTTCATGTCTGTTTTCTAGTTTTTAGTTTTTTTTTTTTTTCAGGGATTTGTTAATCTCTTCCTATTTTTTGTTTGTATTTTCTTCTATTTCCTTAAGAGAGTTTTTCATATCCTCTTTTAAAGCTTCTATTATCTTCATAAAATTGCTTTTAAGGTTGTTTCCTTCTGTTTCCTCTTCTTTGTTATGCTCAGAATTGATGTTGTAGAACCACCAGCTTCTTCTGGTGGTGTCTTGTTCTTTATGTTGTTATATGTACTCCTGCGCTTACATCTCGGTTCACTCAAAGTCACCTCTTAGTCAGCTCTTAGTCAGTTATGAGCCTGGGGGCTGAGTGTCTCCAGTAATTGCAGGGGCTGCTCTTGGTCAGCTCTTAGTTGGCTGTAGTCCCAGGAGCTATGTGTCTCCAGTTGTTGCATGGGTTGTTCTTAGTTGTCCCTTAGTCGGCTCTTAGTCAGGTGTGGACCAGGAAGCTTCGGGGTCTTCTGTTGTCAGAGTGAGATCCACCCAACGGTTCTTAACCTGTGGCTCATGATCCCCTTTGGGTCTAATAACCCTTTCAGTTGAGGCTATCACAAAACACAGATGTTTATATTATGATTCATAACAATAGCAATGTTACAGTTATGATATAGCCACATATTAATTTATGGCTGGGGACCACTGCAATATAAATTATGTTACAGGGTCACAGCATTAGGAAGGATGCATTACAGACATGCAGAGGAAGACAGAGTGAGTCTGAACCCCTCACCAACACACCCCTGGCTCATCTCTTCTCCATTCTCTGTAACTTGATTCTTCATTCACTCAGCTGGTTAAACAAAACTGCAAGAGGTTACCTTTGACTTTGTCGTCTCTCTTGAGACTACATCCAGTCCCTCTCTGTGCCACTTCTGAAACATCCTTTGTCTTTCCCATGTAGTTTCCCTCCATTGCTTCTGCACTCATCTGTGATGCACCGTTCTTCACCCAGTTTCCTGCTAGTTTATACAGTGTTTTCCCTGCTCCGTCTCGTGATGATCTGTAGTCTGTTGCTCACATCAGCCAGAATGGTCTTTGGAAAGTGTAAATAAGAGTGTGTTAGTGTTAACTCTGCAATGATAACTATAAACAGGATGAAAACCCAGCTCCCTACTATCCCTGTGTAGAACCCCCTGCTTCTCTACGTGACTGTGCTCTGTAATTCTCTCCTTAGCTCACAACCATCCAGAGCCTTTATTCCCATTCCTAAGACATAACTGATTGGTCCCACACGGGGTACTGTCATTTGCTTCTCCTTCTTCTGGGGGAGATTTGCCTCCATGTCTATTCACTACTATGTTTTGTCATTAACTTGCTGGCTGCAAAGTCACCTCTACAGCAAGGCACCCTGTCTAATCTAGTTATGAACAACTCTCTCCTTGCGTTTGTATCTTGTTTTATTCCCTTCATAGCATGCATTGATCTCTAGAACTAACTTGATTTTTTTTTCTGATTATTGTTATTGTCTTCTCACAAGTTAATGGAAATTCCTGAAGAACAAGTACTTCACCCGCTCTTGCCACTGTCTCTTTAATTCTTAGAGACAGAAAATGTGAACAAAGGAATCTTTGCCAATGGGTACTGCGCTGCTTATTTTATATTCATTGACTTCCAACGCTATACAAGGAGGCTAGTATGACATGTAGGTAATTAGTAATGTTTTTACTTTATGAAATTCTATTAAAAAATAAATGTAGGGTTTGAGGACAAACTTACATTTTCAGCATCAAATAAACAGCCTAGACAGCAATAGCAGCATTTCAAATGCTAAAATTACTGTTTAATGATATTGGCTAAAATTAGTGCAATTACTACCAAATGGGATTTTAAATATTCTCCTTAAGATATTAAGAAAATTGTGTGGTGGTTGGTTTTTGTTTTTGCTTTCTTGGTTGTTTTTTGAGATAGGCTCCTCCTACATAGCGTGTCTGTCCTGGAACCTCCCATGTTGACTAGGTTAGTCTTGAACTCACAGAGATCTGTCTGCCTCTGTCTTCCAAGTTCTAGGATTAAAGGTGCCACCATGCCCTGCTCTGATGTGTGTGTGTGTGTGTGTGTGTGTGTGTGTGTGTGTGTGTGTGTGTGTTGGGAGGGGGGGTTCTTGTTTTTTGTCTTGTTTTGTTTTTTATCAAATAGCATGCACTTATTTCTCTGGCTCAAGACATAGTTCACTGATAAACAGAGCAAATAAAATGGACCTTCACTCTGGTGGCTTAGAAATAAAAACTTTTATTTAAACGGAAATATATGGCCAATAAAATATTGATAACAGCAGTTCTTGACTATTTATAATATACAAAGCTCTTCCCTGGCATCAACTTATTTCCTCTGCATAGTACTTACTAAAATAGGCAGTATTATTACATCTATTTGCAGAGTAGGTAACCTGAGACTGATCATTAAACATAAAGTATTACATATTACATTGACATCTATGTGAAAATCTACAGAACTTTTACCTCGAGGTAAGGACAGTTAGAATGGGAAATTTGAGTAAGTAATGTAAAATGTTATGTGCCTTTCAGAGTAAAGTCAATTATCATGCAGACAAAACATCAACTCTAGTGATCAGACTCTTGAAATTGAAGCTTTTTCAGAATGCTAGGACTGTTTCTACATATTTTGTTTGCTTTTATCTAATTTCTTAAGACTAGATTCTGCTTTGGAAACATCCATAGGCACGAAACTATAACAAACAAGCTATAATATAGCAACAGATTAGGATTAATTATAGAATAAGATAAATTCTAACTTTTTTCTGAGTCCATCATTTCAGATTCTCATGTGTAAGGATACTCCACTATGCCTGTGATTTAAGGGAAGAGAAATTACTATAGAGCATACAAATCTATGCATTTATTCGGCTTTCCTTTACTCAAGATAATATATTTTAAATAAAAAAGCACAAGAAGTTTACAAAATGTATATTGTGAATTGAGTAAATAAAGCATGAAATGTATGATATAAAATGATGTTACTTTATGGGCAGGTGGTGGTGGTGCATGACTCTATTCCCAGCACTCAGGAGGCAGAGGCAGGTGGATCTCTGTTAGTTCAAGGTCAGCCTGGTATACAAAGCAAGTTCCAAGACAGCTAGTACTGTTACACAGAGAAACCCTGTCTTGAAAAACAAAACAAACAAACAAAAAAAAAATGGTATCAGTTTAGACATGAGCAGTGAACTACTACTATCCAAGAAGGAAGGAATCACAAGTTCAGCGTCACAAGGGAGTGCGCTGTGGGCCTCATATCCATGAGAATGGCCCTGGGGAGGAGCTGGAGATGGATGGGTCTTGGGACAGGAGAGATATTTGGCATAATGGTAACAAGAGACAATGAAAAACATGTAGATAAGAACAAGGAAGTAGGAACAGACCTATGTTGTTTACTGAATATAAGAGAGACTGCCCAAGACGGTTGCATAAATGTGGGAGAGTATTTTTAAAAAGGAAGACTTAAATATTAGCATCTATACAAAGGAGCTGGGTTATCCTGTTATGGCTGTGGGCTAAGGGCTTCTAAAATGGGGTAGGATGTATGCAGGGGATATTTCAGAACTCCCTCATCATGAATCTCCCAGATGAAGAAGAGTGAAGAGAGAGGGATGAAACTCTTCAACACAGCTTCCATCTCTGATTAAAACACTCCTTGGCAGTTTCAAAACAGACTTGCAAAAACTTCCTTCCTTCAGCTTTCCTGTTTCCAAGATAAAGCGCACATTACAACTCCTTCAACAGAAAATCCTATGTGCAAACCCTTCTGCCTGCCCAGACACCAACCTCTGTCACTTCCCTCTGTATCATGTGCTTATATCACATCATCATCTTCAGTTCCCTCCTGGTTGACCCCAACTGATCCTCTCTTTATCCAGTTCTTCTCCAATACATAATATTCTCCCCACAGCAGTCAGTGATTATTATAAATTAAAAGCAATCAGTGGCAATCACCCCTTGGCTAACTCAACTTTTCCCAGTTTCCCATTCATGTGGAACACCATTCACAACCCTGCTCCTGGCTTCAGAGCTGCCCCTCTGCCTCATTGCCTGCTACTCCTCAAGCATCGCTCACTCAGCTTCACCTGCACTGTCTTCCTCGCACATCTGTGTGTTCCTGACTTTGTCTTTACTAGCTTACTGATGGAACTCTACATCGTGAGATTTTGTTATAACTAATTCCGTCTCTTCTCACAGGGATCCACTCACAGGAAAACGTGTCCCTAGACACCCTAGATCCAATAACATTAACTTTTAAGACATCATCCTATCAGTTGGCTGCTATCTTCCCAACCAGAAAATAATGTTTTGGAGGTAGAGAACTTTTTTTTCACAGTTGTATCTCTGCTGTCATAGAAAGGATTTTTTAAAACTTGCCTCAGCTGACTGTTCTACCTTGAGGAAATGAGAGAGGAAAACACCGTAAAAAAAAAAAAAAAAAAAAAAAAAAAAAAAAAAAAAAAAAAAAGGTAGAAACAGAAGGCCATCAAAGGCACTAACTGTCCAGCTCACACTGTGTCCTCAACTAGTTGCTAGCTACTTTTTTGTTTGTTTTGGTTTGGGCTTTGGTTTTTCAAGACAGGGTTGTTCTGTATAGTTCTTTCTGAAACTTGCTGTACAGATTGGGCTTGCCTCAAACTCAGAGATCTACCTATCTCTCTTTACCTTCCCCCAATGCTGAGATTAATGGCGTACACCACCACTGCCTAACACCAATGATTTTTCATTAATGTTTCAAATGCTATTCCTTTAGTAGCACGGCATAGTGTCTGTCAGAGGCAGGGAGCACAGCCCCATGCAACACCCTGAGGAATTCTATTTAGAGACCTCCACTTAGATAAATTCAATTTCTTAACTTTACCATGGAAAGAAATTTCAGGATGAGCCAGCATGAAGCAGAGTCACAGTTTATTGGGAAATTTTTAAACATAGATTCATGCACAGAATTTAATACAAAGACACTCAGGAGGGAAAGATGCAACCTGGAGCTACTTATGGCATGGGCTTCTTAAAGAAGAATCAGTCTTTGTGGTCTTTACAGTGTGTATGTGTGTATACACACATACACACATACACACACACACACACACACATCTAATCTGGGGGGGGGGGTTCTGAAATTACCTTCAAAGGTTGCTAAGTAAAATTAATTGAGATCATGGGATGGTTTCTGGGTACACAATAGAGAATTATAGCTTATAAAATAAACCATAGATCATGAGAGTACAGAAAGTTTGGATATTTTCATTGTAAACACATGTTAATAATTTTGTATGAGTCCCATGAAATATCTGAGAGAGAAGTAATGTCATATTCAAGGTTATACTCAGGCCCTAAGCCTCATTTATTGCTATTATAACATTCCTAATTGAGAATAATTTTAAAATAAATATAAAAGTATCTTATAATAGAAGGAACTTTTCTGTTTCAAAACACTTCACAGTAAATGTTGATTATATTAAACATAGTAAAAAACAGTAAATGTCTAATCTCTCTTGTTTGGGTATGTGCGCACGTGCACTCTGTGTGTGTGTATGAGTGTGCATGCACATACACACTCAGAGAAGACAAAGAACAACCTAAGAGATGTGGGTTCTCTCTTTCCACCATGAGATGTGGGTTGTGGGTTCTAGGAACTGAATTCAGGTCGACAGGCTCAACAGCAGACAGCTTTCTATACCTAGCAACACTTCCAGGTAGAATTCTAGAATACTTTATGAAAGGGTAATACCTAATCTTAAGCTAAATTCAAAAAATACTGCAGACTCTAGAGAAAGGTACTCCTTTCCTCTGCCCCCCCCCTCAATTTTTCTATCTTTCTTTTTTGCCTGAAGATGATGATCTCATGATGGTAAAGCATGCAGAAAGCCTGAAAATTCCCTTTCCAGCTTCCCAGTACAAAGATACACTTCACAGCCCCTTACATTTTTATTGACTAGAAAGTGACTGAAAGCACTATGGATTCCTTTCAGGTCTGATCAAATACAAAAAAGGGGGGGAGGAAGGGAAGGAAGAGAGAGGGAGGGAAGGAAGGAAGGAAGAAAGGAAGGAAAAAATGGAATGTGGTTTATCTCTTGGGATGGTTTATGTTGACTGCCAATTTAACAGGATCTACAACTGTCCGGGGAACATCTGGGAGGGTGTGGTTATCTCTCAACAAGCCTGGGGGTATTATCTTCAGGAGATTAAGTAGGAAGTGAGAAGCAGGAAATATGGTGGTTTGAATGAGAATACCCTCTGCACACGGTAGACAAAGGTTTTTGTCAGAGCAACAGCTCCCAAATACCCGATACCCAACAGCCGATTCCTAAATAATTGACTCAGAGGCTTAATTTTATAGTGACTGTTGGGCCAGTAGTTCAGGCTTATTACTGACTAGCGTTTATGCTAAATTAACCCATAGTTCTTATCTACGCTTCGCTGCATGGCCTGGTACCTTTTCTTCAGTGCAGCATCTCTGGATGCTTCCTCTGCTGCTTGGCTCTTCCTCCTCCCAGAATTCTCTTAGTTAGGTTGTCTAACCTCTATTTCCTGCCTCTACTGGCCAATCAGCATTTCATTAAACCAAGACAAGTGAAAAATCTTTACAGTGTACGAGAGTATATCCCACAGCAACAGGCTCTGACTGGCACCAGCCACCACCTGCTGCTTGATGCCAATCTGCCCCACTGTGACAGATTCTTATCCCTGTGGGACAAGAAGTCCAAATAAGTCCTTTCTTTTGTAAATTGCATTGGTCACTGGTCACAATAACAGAAAAGTAACTACCACAAGGACTCACATTAAACATGGAGGGGCACCATCCAGCTGGCTGGGGCCCCAGACTGAACAAAAAAATCTAAGTACAAGTCCTCTGCTTCCTGACTAAGGAGACCATTTGTCTCCCAGAGGTCTTCCTACTATGACTTTCTTGCCATCATAAACCACACACTTGAACTCCAAAATAAACCTTACCAGTCATTTTTTTCTTTAAGGTTTCCTTAAGTTGGAGTGTTTTATTGCAGCAATAGAAAATTGAATATGCCCATATGTGGTTTATTATTTGACCATAAAAAGGAAAGAAATGTTGATATAAGCTACAATGAAGTTTAGCTTTGAAAAGAATCATCCTACAAAGGAACAGTCATATAAGAAAAAATATATTTATTATGTGATAATGTGCATATAAAAAATCAAAAATATGGAGACTATAAGGACAGAACATAGATTAAGCAGTTAGGGTTAACAGTAGCACAGATTTGAAAATAAGATGGTCACAACTAAAGAATTTGAATTTGTGATTTTCTCTTGAGGTGATAAAATGTTCTAAAACTGACTGTTGTACATGTTTTGTGAATATTTTAAAAATAAACTGAACATATTCAATGGTTATGTAATGGCAAGTCGATTATATGTCAAGAAAGCTGAAGTTGTGGGTTTGCTTGGGGACCAAATCTCACGTGCACAGTCTGGTTTCAAAATCACTATGTAGAGGGAGATGTCAATGAAATTCATATTCTCCTACTGGGTTTATACACATACACCATCATGGCCCACTAAATATAGAGCTGCTAGGGATCAAACCTAGGACTTTGAGCATGCAAGGCAAGGCAAGCACACTGAGCTACAGCCCTAGCCCAACAAAGTTCTCTTTTAAAAAGCTTTTGCCTGACAACTTGCCTCTTCATACCCTGGGATTAAGCATTTCAGAAAGCAGAGTTGAAACTTCTTTGGTAATGGAGAAAAATAATTGTCCCTCTGTAGCAGCATTAATTGACAAAAGATTCTTATATCCTGAAAAAGTATACATATAAATTTTCTTCATAAGCCTTTTGAATTCTTTTTTAATCCTTTTTATTTTATACAATTCAAGACAAATAGCACATATACACTGAAAAACTTGAAATCTTAGTTCAAGTAGATCAGTTAGATAATTTCTGGGAAAATATACTAGGGAAAGATTTTTTACCTTTTTAAAAGTTGTAACATGTGTATTTGTTATAAATGTGAGGCAAGATCATCTCCATTTATTTTAGCTCACAAATTGATATCACCATGACAACTTACCAGGGAAAGAGTGGATGGGTTACATTCTCTTTTATTTTATGTATAACATTTAATTTTTAGTGTTTGGCTCTATGGCTCAGATAATAAAATATATCTGAAGGAATTTATTTTACACAACAAGGATGAAATAAATGACATATGTTTTCAAAAACGCAAGAATTCAAGTAATTACACTAAATTTGTATTTGCTTTAGAAATGAGAAAATTTTCAACTTTTTGTCTTATTTAAAAAGTCACACAACAGTGATGTGAACCCAAATCCTTTTCTTTATAGGTATCAGTGAGCAAAGTCAAGCAGTTTTTATTGCATCTACTGGAACAAGGAAAATCAAGTAAAATAACCAATAAAAGAGAAAATCCCTTAGGAAAAAAGAATAATCAACATAAATTAAAAATAAAAGGGATTCAGAATAAGGATCTCCTGAAGAGAAATCAAAACTATTGTAAGTACAGCACTCTCCCACGTGTCGATATGAAATGACTAACCAAAGATCACATTTTAGGGTTGCTTCTGGGAAAACATAGGCTATGGTTATAAATATTTATATGCACAATAGTGTTCAGCTTCTGCTCCAGGATTTTAATTCAGAATTCAAAATAATGACAAAAAAAGCAAGGTTGGTAAGTATATCTTATGGGAGAAAATCTCCAAAAGTATACAGATCTTTATCATTTACTCTGCTAAGAGAAATTCACTTATGCTAAAGGAAGCCAAAATGAATACGACACCCCTTTTGTTCTATGCTGCTAATCTAAGTATCCACAACAGAAGCATACATCCCTCATAGTTATATTTCTTAACTAAAGGAGGATTCTAGAAAAATATGTTCTCCATAGAGTTTGTGTGCAGAATTTAAGTGTGTTCAATCATTTTTAAATTTTTATTCTTTGACAATGTCATGTATCTGTGTAAGGAATTTTGATCACATTTATCCCATAGTATCTTCTATTATGCCTCTCTTGCCCTTTCTGGAATCAGTTCCCAACACGGTCCCCTCCTACTTTTGTGTTGACACTCATTTCATGAAGTTTGAAAATTATTTTCGACATTTGAAGTCCAAGGCATGCTTTTGCATAAAAGATGTTTATGAATTTCTATTTTATTTGCACATTGTTTAAATAAATTCTTGAAAGCTAAAATTGAGAATGAAGTTAAGGACATCAGTTTTCAGTGATACTATAAAAACGTGCATGTCAAAATGTATTTAAAATGTAAGTTGCGCACATTGTAATATCTATCTGTCAGTTATTTTAATGAAGAAATATGGTCTGCCTTTTACTTAATGTACATTGGTCTTCCTAATATAAATCATACCCAACCTAGTGTACATGTGCTCTCCCAACAGAAGCAAGCTTGTACAATAGGGAACTATAGACATACAGAGCAACTGTATTAGTCAAAGTCTTTGGGAACAGAACCAATAGAATGACTATATATTAAAAATGGATTTATTAAATTGGTTTACACCATTGTTCTAATGTCTTCACTCTGGAGAGGCTGGAAATATGAAGCTAGATGCCTCAGCAGTCTCAATAGTACTGAAGGCTTGGAGGACTAACAGAGAAACTTTGGTCTTCAGTCTGTATGTGAAGCTGTGCTGGATAGTTTTATGTCTACTGGACACAAACTAGAGAAACCTGAGAGGAGGGAAACTCAAGAAAATGCCTCCATAAGACCAGGCTGGAGACAGGCCTGTAGGGCATTTTATTAATTAGTGATTGATGAGGGAGGGCCCAACCTACTGTGGGTGGTGCCAATCCCTGGGCTGGTAGTGCTGAATTCTTTAAGAAAGCAGGTTGAACCAGCCATGGGTAGAAAGCCACTAAGCAACACCTCTCCATCAGCTCCTCTGCATCAGTCCTGCCTTCAGGTTCCTGCCCTGTTTGAGTTCCTGTTTTGACTTCCTTTGATGATAAAGTGTGGTTGTAGTGTAGAAGCATAAGCCAAATAAGTGCTCCCCTCCCCCCCAAGTTGCTTTGGTCCACAAGTTTCATTACAGCAACGGTGACCTTAGCTAGAATGAAGACTAAAGAAGTGAGGTTGTGGTGTTGACAAAGGATGGTAACAGAAGTGGAGGCAGCATTGTAGATAAACATAACCAGGAACATAAACTTGCCCGCCAGAAGCTGCAAGCAGACAAATAAAACCAAAGCTTTCCCCTGAAAGTTTTATCTCAAATGTTAACCTCAATCCTGTCGAGTTGACAATATTTACCATCACTATAATCTTATTCAGAATTCTTCCAGATCTCTGCAGAGTTCCTGACTTCACCCGATATCTTAAGATGCCTGGTTATAATTAAATTGGGTGATTTTTTTAGTGACATTCCATTATCAAAATGTCCCATAGCATTTACATTACTTTCTATTTGTATGTTCTTTTTGTAATTGTATTTCATTGGTTTATGCACTACTCTATCAAATTCTATGGTTATAATGACAATACAACTGGCCCAGACTTAGGAACAATTACTCCTGGATTTATTTTTCTTAAATGTGTATGCACATGTGATATACATACATGGACTAGTCTGGCTAGCCAGCCAGCCCTGGCGGGCCTCCTGACACTATTTTTAATGCACTGTAATTATAGTTGAGCTGATATACCTACCCCTCAGCCACATAGGTTCTGGGGATCCAAATGTCTGTCCTCATACTTGTACAGCATGAGCTTTACTTATCAAATCATCTCCCCAGCCCCAACCCTGTGACTTTTTGTAATCATACGAGGGATATGTTAGTTGTATGATAAAACACCATGGCAAACCCAATATAAGAAAGGAGGAGTTTCTTTCACTTAACAGTTTAAGGGTACAGCTCATCATGATGGGGAAATTAAGGCAGTAGGAGCCCTTGAGCAGTTTTTCATGCTACATTCACAGTTAGCAAGCAGAGTGTAATGATGCTTGTATTCAGCTGACTTCTACTTTCTTAGGGAGACCAGAACCCAATCCAAAGTACTACTGCCCATATTCAGAATGAGTCTTCTGCCCTCAATTAACCTAGTCTAGATAATCTCTCATGGGTATGCCCAGAGGCTAGGTGATTCTAGAGCCTGTAAGTTAATGATGGATATTAGCTATCACAGCTTAACATTGCAAAGCTATTTGATTAAGTGAAATTTGAGCCTGAATGGTCAAGTGATGAAGTTCTCTAGCTCTTAGCCACTAAGCTATTACACTCCTCAAAAAATATGACTGAAAATGGCAAGAACATTTGTCATGTATAGGCGCATGCATGTGATCTAGCACTCAGAGGCACCTAGCAGGAGAACTGCAGTTGAATCCAGCCTGGGCTATGCAATCACACACTCGTTCCAAAAATTTTTGATTATATGCTTCTCCAGTGACTTGGGAGAGATGCGGAACTATTTGAAAAACATGCTGCAATTTTCTAAGCACCAAATTTCCTTGCAAGTTTTAAAAGAGAACAGATATTGAAAAAATACTTTTACTAAGAACAAGCACTATGTATTCAGTAGACTTTTTAAAAAAAATCACATTTTGAATACTCAAACTTGACTTCACAGAAATGTATCATTGTCCTCTGGACCTCCAGGATATGTGCATATATTCATCACTGGTGCCTATTCAAAGTACTGCCAAGTGCACATGAGAAGCCACATTTTATAAGCCACACTATCCCTTCATCAAGAATTACAAGAATCAGAAATGTATTTTTCTATTAGAAGTAAATACAGAAAAGCGATCACTGCTAATAATAGAAGAGGCAGAAGCTGAAAACAGAGGGATTCCAGAGGGAGCTATTCATCCAGTGGGAGCTATCCATCCAGTGGGAGCTATCCATCCAGTGGGAGCTATCCATCCAGAGGGCACTATCCATCCAGAGGGCGCTATCCATCCAGAGGCTGTAAGGTTTCTTATTGACTCAGACTCAGCTCCTCCTGAAAATCCTGCTTTAACGAAGATACTTCATTTTCAAAATCTTAATAAGTCAAGAGGATTCCACCTCTGTAGGGAGATTATGTTGTTCCATTGTAAATAATTGTCCCCACCTATGAGTTTAATAAAAAGCACTGATTGGCCAAAGGCAGACAGGAAGTATGGGCAGGGCTACCAGACTAAGAAGACGCTAGGAACAGGCAGAACAGAGCAGAATGCCAGAGAGAAGCCAGAAGAAGCAGAGGGCAACTATGCTGCTCTGAGAAAAAGTATTGAGCCACATGGCTGAACAGGATAAGTAAGATTCATGGGTTAGACTAAAGGTAAAGAGTTAGCAAGTTTTATGCCTGGGCCTTAGGCCTATCAGCCTAAAACTACTGTAAGCATCTGTGTGTCTCTGTGGGTATGTGGGTCTGTGGGCCTAAACCTTGAGGCTAGGCCTGAAAGTCCAGGCCAGAAACCTCCTACTACATACCTCATATTTACCCACAAAAGTCTAATTTGCTGCTTAGCTAGGAGATAGTTCTAGATTGAACCTGAAACTATCGATACACTTGTTTTGACAAGAAACAAAGGTGTCTTTCAATGGAGTCATTTGAGAGAAGTTTAAAATAGGGGCCTTTTCTAAGCCATTGAACTGGATGCACATTAGTAGCAGGAATAACATCATCTCAAGGCTCCAAAGGACCTCAGGGTAGTAGAGACCACTGGAATTGAGAAAGCAAGCAAGAGGTGCATGGAGAAGGCTCTGACAGAACTGTGACCCTAAGTCAAGAGAAAATGCCAGGCTATAGAGTCACAGATTGGCTAGCGAAGGAGTAGATACCCTCATCTCACTCTCTGATTGCTCTTTATATTCCCTATGGTCACCTTTTGATTTAACCTATCCAAAAACTATAGAAAGGAGTTCACAAGAAAGGCAATCAGGGAGCATCCAGTATGCTGGCTTTACAGGCAGGCAAATTAATCATGAATTAGAAAAATTAGAAGGATGAAGACTTTCATTGACATTATGATAAATTAAAAGTGAAACTACAGAGCCTTAAAGAAGGGATGCCAGAAGTCGTCTAGTCTCACATCTTTTTTGGTATTCCTAGAAGATAACATGAGTACCTATCTAAGTGCATGAGATAAGCTGCTAGGTCATACAAGACCCTTGTTACTCTTATAGACATCCCTTTCTTATAAAGTCCTTAACTTAAATGAAAGCCACAATAATCTTAGTCCCCTCACATCTGCTAGCCGGCGTCAACTCGCTGTGGGTGGTGTTGGATTTACTATGTTATCTTGTATTCAGCAGAATGCACTGTTGATACCACCAGAGCATGATGATGAGATATAATGTATTCATGGCAAATAAAATGTTCTTCTCTTGTTAGGACTTAAGAGTCCTAAGCCAGGCTGGCTCTGGTTGTCCACACTTGCCATCCAAGACCTCAGAAGTCTGAGGCAGGAAAATTAGGAGTTTCTACATGTATACATTCTGTCGTAAGGGACGAAGAAGAAAAAGAAAATAGTGGGCTGAGAAAGATAAAAGGGAAAAAGGAAAGGGGAGACTAAGCTGTATATTTTAAAGGACTAAGCAATACATTGTTGGGCATCAACCAGAAAAGTACTGGTAGGAGATGCAGACATATATCAAAGGATTTATCATAAGGAATTACTACACACGACTATGGGAGCTAGCTGGCTAAGCCCAAAATCTACAGCGGAGGCTATTAGGAAAAGCAGACTGGAACCCTGAGACAAAAACTAAAGCTGTGGTCTAGCAGGGGTATTTAACCTTTTAACAAAATAATATGACATAGTCATCTACAAATGTGTTGGGTTACATACATAGCTCTCTTGGGACACATGCAATCCACAGGCCTCAGGTCTGACATACCTGGCCCAGTACAATGGCTCTTTTTTGTTTTTTGTTTGTTTGTTTGTTTGTGCTTGTTGTTTTGATGGTATTTTTTGCTTTACTTTTCAAATATTTTAAATATCTTCAAATTATAGATATGTGTACGTACCTGAGAGTAGATACCCACAGATGCCACGGACATTAGATATCCTGGAGCTAGAGTTACAGGTGTTAACTGTAACTCAGTTACCCAGTGTGGGCCCTGGGGACTAAGCTGGGGCAGAGTTTAAGAGGAGTCCACACTATTAACTATTAAACCATCTCTCCAGCCTATTTTTTTGTTTTTCATTAAGGAAGCCCTGATCTCACTCTTAATGTGCTCAAATGTACTGCATCAGGCCAGGCCAGATTATTTAGGATGATCCTTTTGATTATGGGTTTTAGTCACATCTACAAAATACCTTCACAAGAACAACCAAATTAGTGTTTGACTATCTGGGAACTGTAGCCAAGGCAAAATGACACATAAATGGACCATCAAAGCCATGTATCAGCTACTTTTTATATATTCATAGTTTGCTTGTTTTCAAAGCTGAAGATAAATTGCGAAGCCTTTTAAGCAGTGTCCTACCACCACGCTATACCTCCAGTCTCATAAAGTTGTTGAATTTAAGTTTAAGAGTAGGGTAAGTGAGATGGCTTCATGGGTAAAAGTGCTGACCACCTGAGCTCAATCCTTGGAACCCACACAGTGAAAAGAAAACAAACTCCCACAAGCAGTTCTGGGATCCCCACATCTACTTTAGTATGCATAAGCACACAGGGACACATACACTAAAGAATTGAGTGTAAAAATATCAAAGTAAGATTTATGCCTACTAAATTTTACTGTAAGAGAAGTGTAGTTCAATGAGAGAGCAGGTTCTTAACACACTTAAGGGTCTGGGTTCAACCTCCCAACTCCCTCCCCTACACACACACACACACACACACACACACACATAAAGAATTCACTGTGATCATTTTTTACTCCAAGCTCCTTATTACATGCAATCTTTTACCCAAGCTCTTATTATAGAAGTCAATGATACAGGGCCAAATTTAGAGCCAGGAACTCACAGTAGTCCACTATAAATCTTGAGAATAATATCTATTTAATCAGCCAGATAGAATTTTAAATATGATAAAGTTGAGAAAATTTTTATTTGCTGAAATATGTTGAAAAGCATGCGCGTCTTTGTTTGTGAAGCTGCCCTAATAAGCATTTACGAATAGGAAGTGGGTGAACATCTTCTGATCCCCCTTCTATCCCACACAGGAATCTGTTATTGGCTGATGCCAGTTTTTCAAGGAAAGACATTTTCTTGCAGTTCCATGGAGAAGATTAAGAGGTTCTGCTTGTTTTCTTTGGAGTGCTTTGTTTATGCTTTCATTTTTTGAGATTATAATATCATTTCCCTCTTCTCTTTCCTCCCTCCAAACCATCTCTTTCAAATTCATGGCCTCTTTTTTTTTTCATTGAATTGTTGTTGATGTGTGTGTGTGTGGTGGCAGGGTGTGTGTTAAGTATATAAATAGAACCTGCATAGTCTATATAATGTTACTTGTATGTTTATGTCTTCAAGGCTGACCAGGTGGTACTAGATAAGTATTGGTGTGCTGTTCCCTGGGGGAAACTATTTCTCCTGCTCTTGGCATATTTTAATTGCCTTCAGTTCTTTGTGTAGGGGTGAGGCCTTTTGACCTTCCCCTTTCATGTTAGCCTGTCTTTTGGTGTGGTCTTTGTTTGGCTCATGTGTAGGCAGTCATACTCATGAGAGTTCATGTTTGTTTGGGAGAGTTTCAGGTATCGCAGGCTGGCCTAGAGCTCCCTAGGTAGAAAGGATGAGTGATCATGAACTCTCCATCTTCCTGCTTCCACCTCCTGAGTGACGGCATTACAGATACAATGTCACACCCAGTTTCCACACTCTCTGTGAAAAGGTTAGAAAAATTACACAGAAAAATATAGAGAAATATTTGGATCCAGAAATGTTGTCCTAAGTTGGGGTGCCAATAAACCCCAAGACTGGGATATCCAAGTCCTGTTTTTAAATCCTCCATGCCTGAAATGACCAATGAAGCTGCTTTAATCCCTGGGATATATCGGTCTCTTTTTGTGTTCCGTAAAATCTTAAGTCTGCAGTACTCAGACTTGCTTTATAAAGAGAAAACTTTTAGAACAATTCAGAGAGATGTTATATTTTCGTGTGAGACACAAGTGTGAGGTGATGCTGAGAGAGGCAGGGGGTCACCAGAGACAAGAGATTGAAGAGATTTTTGAGAAGGCATAGACAGAAAAACCATGTTTATTCACTCTGGGGTAAAAAAAAAAAAAAGAAAAAGAAAAAAACAGCTCATAGAACACCAGGTACCAGACACGTGTCACCATACATGGGCAGCACACACAGGCAGGTACACACACACACAAGCAGGTACCTGGCCTCTTGGAGATACAGGCCTACAGACAGACAGACATACACACACACACAGGAAGGCAGGCTAATGAGGTCAGAGATTCTCTGGACTCTGATTTCAGGACCAAATTTATATAAAATTCATACTATAGTGACATCCTGCCAGCAATGGTAATATAACAGATTATACACCACTGTTAAGTTTGGGATTCTGCAGCTACCCCATGCCAGCCACTTTGTGAAAATTTCCCTTCCATGTTCATCATTAGCCACCTCGGCCAGTGGCAGATACCTATAATAACACCAGGTTGTTTAAACATAAAGTGGCCCTTATGACTGTATTCCCTACAACTGTATATAGCATAAGGACAGTACTTGGGAAATTAGGAGTTAAGAAAGAGGAAGCTGTGGAAACCAGATCTTTACACGCTGCAAAAAAAATAAAGCAATAACATGGGGGTTAGACATGATTACAGACTCACTATAAACCATTTTGAATTCTGATTTTATTCAGTCTTCACTTTGACATTTTCCTGCATGGGAGACAATCATCACAATGAGATATTGATGTTCTGGATAACTGCTGATCCCCAGACCACTCAGTCTATCAAGGGGGATGGAGTGGAGCTCAGCCTAAGTAGCCTCAAAATGCTTCTGTTCTAAAAGTAGAAATGGTTAATAAAAAACTGAAGACTCTAGAACATGTATATTGTTTTCCATGCTTTCACAACAGAGCAATGGCCCATTTCTAACATGCCGATTGCTCTTTAGCTCAGGATTTCTCAAATGTAACAAAGAGTAATTTACATTCCCGTGACTTAAAACAAAGATGTGTTCCTGGCACAGTATCTACCACATATTCAGAACAAATAAATACTTGATAAATTAAACTGAGTTAAAAATGTGTCTCTGTGCAATTAGGACACGGTCTCAGAACTGAGTTAAAAATCAAAATTTTCTTTGAAGTATGTTAGGTGCTACTCTCAAAAGTAAAAAAAAGCCTTAGGCTTCTAGAGCACACTTGAGTGATATTTTACAGTTGAACATGATGTTCTCACGGGAATTACATTATTTAAAAGTGATGCAGTTTCCCTCAGAGTACCTTAACACTGAGACTTCAACAGCTAATTCTTTCTTCTGAGATAAAATTAAGTCTAAAAAAGTAATTATCCTTATTAAATTGTTAGCAGGACAAATTAATAGCTGGCCTGAGCACTGGAGTGGTAAAGCCTGCTCCTGTAGGCTCTGTGTTTCTTCCTGTCTCCCATGGGATTAATCAGCATTTATTTTAGTTGTCATACTCAGCCACTACAATGTCCTTGGTTGGAAGAGGTTATTTTACAATTCTTTTCTGCAATCTAAAACAACTAGGCTAAGTTTATCATTTGCGATCTACTTTATTGACTTATTGAATATTTGTAACAGATACTGAGAAGTAGCAGGCAAACACCCCTTTGATAAAGAACATGAGCCCAATTGCTGAGACTATAGTCTACAGATAGCCTTCAGTAGCCAGTCCCGAATGGGATATTATCCCCAGTCAGACAACTGCCCCTTCCACTAGTAGCCACTGCCAACAGCCATCAGATCAGGAGTATAAAACCCTGATCATCTCACCCTACTTGGGATAGTCCTAAGGCTACTCTTGCCCCCAAAGAACCCTGTGCAGTGCCTATGAAGTGTTTTTATCAAACACTTTAGGATCTTCCTTTGACCAACCAGGGTCTTCTCAAATGAGAGTCATAGGACACTTCACAGCAGGGAAAGGTTGGTGAATGAATAGGTATTGGATCACTCTCAAGAACAACTTCTTTTCTCTTTTGATCTTGTAGGATCTGCCACAAAGCCTGGCTCAGATTGAAGTAGTATTTACTAGAAGGCATTCATGTGTGTCCTGAAGAAGCTAAATCAATTTTATGTGTTTAGGAAAGGATGAGAATGAAACACCCAACTTAAGGGAGCTTGGTCTCAGGGTTCTCAATTTTCCTTCTCCTAACAGGGTTAATTTCCAGCTACTAAACTGGAGAGTCAGACTTGATTCTGAGAGGGAGAAATAGTCAAGACTTGATACCTAGAGGCACAATCCCTCTGCTTCTCAGGGAACTCAACAGAACACTTTACTATCTCTCCTACTGTTTGCAGAAAGGCTTTTTAAAGACAACACAGTTACATGTACATGAATTTAGCACATTCTTGCAAAGAGGTGGCCCCTTTTTTTATAGATACCTAGAAATGATACCTATGGTATTTCAAAACTTTGGTTTTTTTAAAGAAGTAGTGGTTGTGTGAACCCAAACTTGAATTACACTGCCTAGAATTGAGTCGTCATCTACTATGTATGAGCTGAATGACCTTGGACTCATTGCCTAACTTGTTTGTGTCTACATCACCTCAGCATAAAAGTGAGAATAATAGTCCTTCTTATAGTCAATAAAAAAGTAGTAAATATAAGCACTAAGAACTGTCTGGTACTAAGTACTTTATAAGTAGTAGCACCCACTACTATATATTGGTTTGATTCTTATTTTATAAAACATATTTCTTTGAGCTAAATTAAGAGTTTTAGGTTAAAAATTATATCTCAAGTCAGAATCCCTGATTTCAAGTTGTATTTTTATAGACCCTAGAAGAAAGGGGATATTTTTCCCTACAGTGAACGTTGTCTACCATTTCCTCCTGTACCCCTGGGGGTCGTGGTGTTTGATAACAATGAGCAGGAAATAATCAAGTATATTTTTTGCAGTAGTATTATTTTTTCAAGTGTTTTTGAGTTAATCACATCTTTATCTGCTACATCTTGTGCTGAATCATTCCTTCTTGGATGGGGTATTATTTTTAGTAACAGATCATTATTCTCTCCTCTGACAATATTCTGTCTTCTTGGCACTCATAAGGGTAGAATTTCCCTGATGTGAATCCTGAAAATCAGAGGCTGAATTTGTTCTGTATTAAATGCAACTGCCTTTAGTGAGAAGGACACAGCAGTTGGTGTGAGTGAGTTTTGCTGCTGTGGGGAATGACCTTCCATTTTTATCTCTGTCAATTTTGTAATACACCTGACTTGTGGTCAGACTCAATGACTCCTGGCTCACCCATCACTTCCTTTCATTCTTGATGATCCTTTGCATAATACATGATGTAAATACAACTTGAGATGTGGAATAATTTATTATCTTCTTTCTGTATGTTTTCTAGGTAACATAAAACAATAACTTATAATCTGAATGCTAAGATTTTAGGGTCCGTGATTACACATAAAAAAGAAGAAGGAATGTAGCAAAGGGCAAAGGAAGGAAGAAGCAGAACAAAGTACTTTTGGAGAAGATGGGGCTTTGAAGGAAGATATGGAATAAAGGCATTACAGGCCAGGAGTGGGCACAGGTGACTTGGAGATAGGCACACCTAAGTCTCTACAAAGGATACATTTACATATATACATATTATAATTTATATATATATATATATATAATGCTTGAACATACTTAATTAGGAAAGTTGGTAACTGAAGGGTAAGAAATATTAGCCAAAGATCACCAATGCTTTCATCATCCAAGGAAAGGTGATCTGGGTCCAGGAATTGCCAAACAGAAGGAAGTTTATCAGCTATACCATCTACTTACAATCTCAAAAACCAAAACTTGTCAGAAGTGAGTGACTGGGAAATCCAGTTTTCTAACAAAGGCAGAGCTCCAGGCTATAGATCTAGAAAGACTAGGAAAGACTAGGGGAAGCTAAAGTCCTTCCTGCCTTTGGCAGGAAGTTTTGCTTTGATTTGGGTGTGTCTCCTCCTATAGGGAGAAAGCACTTTGTTTCCATGAAATCCCAGATGAATATTGAAGTTTCCTAGACGGCTATAACAAAATGCCATGTACCAAGTGACTTAGACAACAAAATAATTGTTTTCTTGACGTTCAGTGGACCCAAACTCTAAACCTGCTGGCAGGTTTGGCTTCATTTGAAGGGATCTGTCCCTGTCTTATACTGGGTCATCTTCTCATTAACTCTTTGTAACCCAACACAATGGCTAGCATGCTGACAAATGCATAGCTAAAACATGAAGGGTGGAGATTTATTCCTGCAGCAAGCTAGGAGCTAATAGGAATTATTTACAAAGAAGAGGAGGAGGAAGAAGAAGAAGAAGAAACAACCATGGAAATTTTATTAGAAAGATTGTGCATATTCATAGAGATCCATTCCTGAGCATACCCAGTTTAAAGACATAATTTAAGAAAGCAAGATAATAGACACATTTGGGGATGTGCTTACTCAAGAGTAATGAGTATATGTTTAAAAGATTAAAGTGGTGGACAGCAATGCTTTAAGACATGTGTAGCTCACATCATAGTTATAGCTGATAATAAAGGGCAGAGCACTTTGGGTTCTGATAGAAGAATCTGCCCTTGAGGCTTATGCCTCACTGAAAGCCCCACCCTCTGACATATCTCTTCCCTACACCTGTGCACGCTGGAGCCTTGTCTTCTTCTCATTAGAATAACAGTCATACTGGGTTAGAAAGCTTCCTAGATGAATCATCTTAAACATCTCTTCAAAGACCTTATCCCCAAATGAAGTAGCATTGGGGAAGGGGTTTCGTGCTCTAATCAACTAAGACAAATTAATGATAATAAGGAAAGTCAAATTTTTCAATTGGACAAAATGTCAAAAAAAAAAAACTTGATACACATGTTTCTGACACATACTGAAACATAAAATTCATTTAATTTAGTTATCACATTTTCCGTACTCATTGCCATCTTAACTAGACCTCTGGTATATGTATTTCTACTGTGGAATAACTTTTTCTATACTGTGAAGATGTGTCACTCTGGTTGGTTTAATAAAAAGCTGAATGGCCAATAGCTAGGCAGGATTTCCAGGCACAGAGGATGCTGAGAAGAAGGGTAGAAACACCAATAGATGCAGAAGGAAAATGGGCAGCACAGAGTAAAGATAACTGAGCCCTGTAAAAAAAAATATAGATTAAAAGATACAGGTTACGTTAGAAGAGTTAGCTAGAAACAAGCTTTAGCTATTGGCCAAGCTTTCAAAAATAGTAATAAGTCTCTCTGTCATTATTGCGGAGCCAATGGTCCCAAGGAAAAAGTCCAACTACATACATTTCTTTTTTTTAATTTTTTCAATTTTTATTTTAGACTTTGTGTATTAGTGTTTTGTGTACATAAGTCATGTGTGTCTGTGTGCTGTGTGTGCCTGCTGGACATGGAGGCCAGAAGAGGGTGACACAAATCCCTTTGAACTAGAGCTATAATCCTGGTACACCTACTTCTTACCCTTTACTTTGGGAGAGCCAAATTGTGGGCATGTCTATAGGGGACTATCTTTGGTTTGGGTTTTTTGAGAGGAAGAAAGTGTGTGTGTGTGTGTGTGTGTGTGTGTGTGTGTGTGTGTGTGTGTGTGTGTGTGTGTGTGTGTAGCTCTGGTTGTCCTGGAACTTGCTATGTAGACCTGGCTAGCCTTGAACTCCCAGAAATCTGCCTGTCTCTGCCTCCTGAGTGCTGGAATTAAAGGCATGTGTCACCATGCCCAATTGTAGGGGATTATCTTGATTGCCTTAATATATGCAGGAGGACCCATTTCACTCTGAATGGCACTATCCCAAGATAGGTGGTTTTCAGCGATATAAGAAATCCAGCTAAAGTCTAGAAAGATGATTCAGTTACAAACATCTGCTTTTGCAAAGGGCCAAGGTTCAAATACCAGCACTTATATAGTAGCCATAACTATCTTTAACTTCAGTTCTAAAGGACCAGACACCTACTTCTGACATCTGCAAGCACTGGTGCTGGCGAAGTAGTTCAGAGTCTTATATCTTGCAGGCAACAGAAAGTGGTCTGAGTGTCACACTGAGCAAAGCTTGAGCAAAAAAGAGACCTCAAGGCCTGCCCAGACAGTGACATACTTCCTCCACCAAGCCCAACTCACTCCAAAAAACCCACACCTCCTAATAGTGCCACTCCCTTTGGAGGCCATTTTCTTTCAAACCACCACAACCTTCACAGCAAGTATTAATTGTGCTATTGTAAATTGCTATTGTTGTTGTTATTTTTAAGACAAGTCTTCTCTGTGTAGCCCTTGCTATCCTAGAACTTGCTCTGTAGATCAGGCTGGCCTTGAATTCAAAGCTCCACCTGCCTCTGCCCTCAAATTCTGGGATTTAAGGTCTGTGCCACTATGCCCAGCTGCTGTAATTATTGATTCTCAGCTAGGAAAACTTCAGCCAGACTGAAAAATAAAGGTCTCTTCTCTTCCCATGCCCACCTATTTCCCTGTCTTTATTCTACATCAGAAACATATTCTCAAGAGGGGTTATGAGTTTCTCTAGAGTCCCATTACTCACAATTTTGGGTAGCTTGGCCTTATGGGCAAACTTCAATGGTGAAGTGGATTACTGAAGAATTAAGGTTCAGGGTGTGTTTAGGAGCAAAAAGGAATTGCAGAACTGGGTCTGGGTCATGATTTTCCAAGAATAAAGTTCACCTTCACCCCTTTCTGTTCTTTTATGAGATTTTTGGATGTGTCATTACATCAGATGCATGGTTGGTGCAGAAAAAATTGCAGAGTTGATAATATGGACAGAAATGTGGTAATGACAAAGCAAAGGACTGTGGACAGCTGTCTTGATGCACCAAGTCAATCCAATCTACATTTTGTCCCCTTCCCCATCCCACCTCTGTTTTTTTATTCCATGTCTATCTAGTCTGCGTCACATTAAATTTGGAATGCCTTCTGAAATCATTTCCTTACTGTGCTTTCCCACGTTTTGAAACCTTCAAATCAGAACAAAATTAAAGCATCAAAAAGATAACTTTATCTGGAAATTGAATCCTGATATAGTACTGAAAATATGTATTTCAATACATTTGGGAAAGCAAAAAAAAATTACTAATAAGTATAACAGCCTTGGGGAGGAGTTCTTTCCATGGTAAATCATTCCTTATAGTCAATCTTCCAGAACATATACTCCTGCTTTCAAAGCATGCTAATGTCAATAGTTGCAATTCTATATACAGATTAGTTAGTTTTTCTCTATTACTTTTCCCTTTGAATCGTGAGTATAGATAACATATAATTCAAAGCAGAAATTTAGATGCTAAAATGACTGGTGTTTCTGAATTGATTGAATAACTTGAAGCTTTCAAAATAATTTAACATTTACTTTGGGATTATTTTTTTCTATTTTTTAAAATAGACATCTCTCATTATCTTGTCTGGGAGAAGAAAAAGAGCCACTTAAAGTTCTTTGTGATCCTGTTAATGAGGCTTCAAATCCCCAAATGCCTTTCCTTTGAAAGGGCTTCCAGCTCTGCTTTTCTAATCAGGTTCCATTGTGATTGTAGTAGACTTGGAAACAGGAAAGGAGAGCAGAGAGAGGGAGAGGAGGAAGAGGTAGTTGCAGAGTAGGGAATTAGGAGTCGGACTAATTAGCTTTTCTTTTCAATAAACCAAGTAATAGTGTTTTTTTAATGAGTGTTACATAAATGTTAGAATATCATTTCTTTATCTTTCCTTAAGTCTTATAAGACTCATTGATGCTTATTTCTCACCTGAACAAGACAAGGTATTATTGGTAATATATGTATCTCCTCTAGCATGCCCGGAAGGTTTTAAGGACATAGCCATGTCCTCATAGAATCTCCAGGCTCTGAGTATAAGGACCAAGTGGCACAGACAAGGGAGGAATTGACCCCCAGGACTAAGACTAAGGTAGCCAGAGCCTAAGATCCTACCTCTGTCTAGGATGTGCTAGGAGACCCCTCACCTTATGCTTGCAGAAGCCCACATCCTTTTCTTAAGCCAAGACCATATCTCCTTCCATTGGAAGCATCCCTTTTCTCTACTTTCCAGGACCCAGAGCTAGGAATAATACCAAATGATCAACTTAAAATACAAATACTTGTCAAATAAGTAGCAAAACTCAAAACAAAACGCTACCACAGTGTCAGCACATTATTTTTCAAAATCTAAAAATAGAAATAATATTGGTTTTTTTCCCCCTTTTTTCCTCATATAGTCAAAGAGCAAGCTAAGAAAAGTATCCCAGATAAAGGAGAAGAGTTATTTAAGATGGGCAACAAGATGCTCCAGGAGTCTAAAAGCCACAAGCAGAAAACAGAGTGAGTAGTTCCTTTTGCCAAAGTTAATTTCCAGGTTGAAAAAAAAAAAAAGACTATCAGAAAATCTAGTTTATTACTAATACTGTATTGGAATAATAAATGAGTTTGGGTTGTTCATCAGCTTTTGCTTTTAAAAGGGTTCAATGATTACTTAAGGATTCCCAAAATTATCACCCTTAACAAGCAAGAGGATTGGGATTCCTTCCCATGAAGCAAAATGCAGACTTAAGTGACTGATAGAATCATTCAGAAAAAATCCTTTTAGACTCTAATTTGTGAGAAAATTTCAAATGAGATAAAAATAGTTTGTGTTTTAGCATGCTTTATTTTACCTGAGTATTTGTATAGACCTCATGGCTTTCAAAGCACTTTATTACATATGACACTGTTTTGTTTGCAGATGAGTTTTACAAGGTAAGTGCTGCTTCATTTTTCCCCTTCCAACACTGCAAGTGAGGCTAGGGAGACAACAGTTGAGGAAATGCCAGCCACATGAGCACAAGAGCCTGAGTTCGAATCTTAAGCACCTAGGTAAAAGCCGAGGATGGTGTCCCATACCTGTCACCCTAGCATTTTGGGGTGGGGACAAGCAGATTCTCAAAGTGCCCCAGTTAAGTGATCCTAGGAACTCAGCAAGAGACCTTGTGTCAATAATAATAATAATGTTATAATTAATAATAATAATAATAATAATAATAATAATAATAATAATAATAATAATATAGAGGGTAACAAAGAAAGACATCTGACCTTAACACACACACATAAAAAAAAAAAAAAAAAAAAAACCACTGGGGGTAGGTTTTTCAACCTGTAGCACGAATGTGTCAAGAGATAAGAAGCCCTCTAGGTATTCCCTGTCAAGCCCATGAGTAATCTAGATTGGGTCTGATCATGCAAAAACACTCTTAGTAGGTCCCAAGTAACTGTTCCTTCCACTTAGCACAGAAGGGATCCTTCCTCCTGGGTATATACAACAGGGGGAAATGCAGTCCTAAGAGCAAATCTCCCATCATCACAGGCTGGCTTTTATGCCAGCCTATGCTTGCCCAGGCTATCCTAACCCAGTCTATGTCCCAAGCAGCTTGTTTCACAGCAGCAAAAGTGGTAACTATGGGTTGAGTCTCTGACTCTTCTGAGCAATAAAACCAGAAAACCAAAGTTGCTCAAAGCAGGACATCCCAGGAATGTATGGGAAATCTGAGCAAAAGTTTCTGTACTGTTAGAATAATGCATTCTGTTCTTAAGTCACGCACATCTATATATTCATAACTAAGAAGCAGGAAGGTGGAAAAAGAGAATTACTGTTTACATCACCAAAGAAAGAAGAATCATTTCATTTTTCCAGCCCACTTTCTTGCTTTGTCACTTCCAGGATAAGGGTGGCATAGTCTGAAATGGAACTAAGCCTTTCAGTTTTCCATGTCTACATCCTGAATGCATTCTTTCTAGGGTTGGTCCTTCACTAAGAACTACTTCCTGGAAGAAGGCATGAGGATAAGGTGCTCTCCACAGCAAGTTACTAGTGAGTGAGCCTGGGAGAAGCATTTACATCTTCTTTTTCTGGCATCCACCTCAGTAACTAGCACCAAAACCTTTACAGATGATGACAGTGGTTCAGTTTGTTATGGCTGTCTGTCCATGTTACCCATATTTTCTCCTAATTAATTTTTTTCCTCTTAGGAACTGCATCCCAGCCCTTCAACTTTCCTAGCCAAAAGCAACTTATCTGGTCCTGAATTCTGCTTCTAGTATCTCTTTTAAGGCTTTGAACTTCCCTAATAACAAAGCCACAATGCTAATCCTGCTCATGAGATTAAAAATATCCCACAAACAAGTTCTAAAAGACCATTGCTGTAGAATAATCCTCTTGTACACTGTAAAGATTTGTCACTCAAATTGGTTTAATAAAATACTTATTGGCAAATTGCCAGGCAGGATGGATAGGCAGGGAGACCAAAATACAAATGCTGGGAAGAAGGTTTGAGTCAGGAGTCATCAGCCAAATGCAGAGGAAGCAAGATGAGAATGCCATACTGAGAAAAGGTACCAAGACACATGGCTAAAAATTGATAAGAATTATGGGTTAATCTAAGTGTAAGAGCTAGTCAGTAACAAGCCTGAACTACAGACTGAGAATTTAGAATTAATATACACCTCTCTGTAGTAATTTGGGAAGTAGCTGCTGGGTATTTGGGAGTTGCTGGTGGGATAGAAACTTGTACCTACAGACCATAAGCCACATAGTCAAGTTTATCACACAATAGCCTCACACATTGGTACACATTTTCTGTATTAGTAACTTTTTTCATTGCTATGACAAAATATCTGACAGAATAACTTTTAAAAGGCTTTATTTGGAGTCACAGCTTGAGGTTACATCATGGCAGGTAAACCACAGAGCAGGACTATGAGACAACTGGTCACATTATGTTCATAGTCGATAAACAAGAGATTAATGCTGATGGTCAGCTTGCTTTCCCCTTTTTATTCAGTCCAGAACCCTAGCCTGTGGGATGAGTTAAACCTGTCAGGAAACACTCTCTTCAGTGAAAACCAAGATTAAGTCATCACATTGACCTTTGAGAGCTCTTTTCTAGCTCTTTGCTTTTCAGAATTTTAGCTTCCTTTGACTATGATTGATTTATTTCTTGACATTCTGGCTTCCAACTTGTTCTACTGGAGTATGGACCCTCTATTTTGACAGCCACAACTCCAGTGCCTAACTGGATGTCTCTCTGCCTAGAGCTCTTCTTCCTTAGCCTATGCTACTCTAACCAACTAGAAACTTCCCTTAGCATCAGTGTAGATAGACTGTGCATAAAATTAAGTTTCTTGGTTGTTTTACATTGGGATCAAAGGCTGGGGTTTGTGTGTATGTGTGTGTGTGTGTGTGTTTCTATATTTGAACAAAGATCATAAATTACAGATAATGCCTTTTGATCTTGCACTACCAAAAAATGTTATAAAAATAAGAACAAATCCTCCAACCCCCTTTTTTTCTGTCATGTGTTTGAGCCTTGTTATACCTTCTGGCACTATGTGTAATACAGATGAGGTGACTTCTAATAGGAAAAGCAGTGTAAAGCAATCTTATAATGTCTGTATTTTAACCACAAAAATTTCACGCCATTTACCACTTAATTACAGAACAATTATTATGCTATAAAATTTTAATCAATAGAGTCATCCTAACAGTGCTAGCTAAATAAGGCACTATGCCAAGCATGTCATGGGGTCATCTCACAGCACCATTGAGTAGGTGCTACAACCATCCCAGTGTTAGAGCTGAAGAAGTGACTAAATTTAGACTGAAGCTTTTCAGCTAGCAATTGGTGGAGCCAGGACATGAACCCAAGCACTCACACACTAAAGCCCCACCCACTGAAGTTTGTTTGGATTGTTTTTCTAAACAGTCTTGCTCTGCTGTGTTCAAGAAACAGTTCTGTGAAGATTATTTTAGAATATAATTTTATCAACATTCTTGTGATTCCTAGCTGTGACACTTCAATTATGATAATTCTTATATTTTTGGAATTTATTTTATAAAAACAAATGCTTATTAATAATGGAAGAGACCATTGAAGAGCTCACTACTTTAGCATGTCTTTAATTTTTCACTTTAGTTGGTATATAGGCTTGACATATGGTATATATTATATAAATATCTTGTTTCTGTTGACTTCATAATTTATCAGACATCTTTAAAATTTAAACTCTTGATTGACATAGAAGTGAAAGGTCTAGAGGAGTAATGGATTTCAGCAAAGCTGTATTATTACTAATGACAACCACAGTTTACCTGCTAAAAAGTCCGATGAAGGGAGGAGCAGGAATTTTCATTTTTGTGAATCAACTTCCTAACTTTACATTCTCAAAACAGAGCCTACATACTCTTTGCCAGAGCAGCTGACATGGGAAATTTGAAAGCTATGGAGAAAATGGCTGATGCTTTGCTATTTGGAAGTTTCGGCATGCAAAATATAACAGCAGCTATTCGGTTATATGAATCTTTGGCTAAAGAAGGATCATACAAGGCCCAAAATGTGAGTTTGGAATGACAATATTTTTTTTAATACCTACATCCTCAATTAACACAAATATATGAAAGGGGAAAGAAATAATACCTCCACCCTGCTGCATGGGCCAGAGCTATGGCTGCTCAGAGTGCACTGAATTGGTGTCCTGGGGGAAAAATAGCAGGAACTCAGGACACATTGGTCTAAGTCATAGAAATAGAGCAGAGCTGCTCTCTAATCTACCTTCCCATCTACATTTTGACACAACACCTCTGAATCCAAACATCGTTAAAGTGTATATATAGTGGATTTATGATGTTATATTGTAAATAATTGTTCTGCCTATGAGTATAATAAAAAAGCGCTAGTTGGCCAAAGGCAGACAGGAAGTGTGGGTGGGGCTACTAGACTAAGAAAACTCTGGGAACAGAAAGAACAGAACAGGAATGCCATAGAGACTCCAGAGTTGCAAGACAAGCCAAAAGATGCAGAGGACATCTATGCTGCTCTGAGAAAAGGCACCGAGCCCCATGGCTGAACAGGATAAGAATCATGGGTTCGTTTAAGGGTAAAGAGTTAGCAAGTTATATGCCTGGGCCTTAGGCCTATCAGTCTAAAATTAATGTAAGCATCTGTGTGTCTCTGTTGGTCTGTGGGTCTAAACCTTGAGGCTATGCCCGAAAGTCTGGGCCAAAAACCTCATACTATATATCTATATATAGAGAGAATGTGTTCATATTTATAAAGAAATGCAGAACAAAATCTATTCTTAAAGTAATGTTTGCCTGACTTTTAATTTCAAATCTTTTTATAAGCTAAGTGCATTTCTTTTTCTATTTTAATAAATGTGTTTTATTTTACTCCAAGAGTAAAATAATCATTTCATTAAAAAAAAAAAAATTAAGGCTCAGGACATAGCTCAGTTGGTAGTGTGCTTTCCTGGCACAAATGAAGCCTTGAGTTTGAACATTGTATAAAACAGGGCTTGGTGGTACATCCAAGCACTCAGGAGGCAGAGGCAGGAGAATCAGAGTTTAAGGTCATTCTTGACTACGTAGCAAGAGAGAGGTAGGAGATGAAGAGAGAATAAAGACAAAGATCTTCAGGAGTCAATCCCCTGCCTCAGCTATCATGAGGACTACCTTGTATTTTCACTTATCCTCTTTGTTCTGTGCAGTTCTTTTCACATCATCCCAATTACATGCAACTGCACACATCACTTTGTCTCAGCTTCTTAACATAAAGTTCAGGCTTTTATGTTGCTATAGTGTTTTATGAGAAAGTTTTGTCTGACCTGCATATAAAATTCATGAGCATTAATCAAACAATAAGAATATGAGACTTCAGAACATATGAAGATGAAAGCAATGTCACCTAAAAGGTGTACACTAGAAACCTTTTCTGTTATCACCTAATGTGGTACAGAAACTGGGTGTGGTATTGGATTAAGTTTGAATATGCTATTATGCTTGCTTAGTGAACTTATGCCACTTAATGAACAAAAAAACTTTCGTCTTCTTCTGCATGAGAATTTGACCTTTGGTTCACACTCTAATTCTGTTTCCCAGGTAACTTGATAAGAATAAAATTTTAACTATGTCTTTACCTAGTAAGCCTTATGATGGAAATGGCCTCTGACTGGCAAACTGCCTTTAGAAGGGAATACACTATAATGAACCATTGAACCTAATGATGGTTAAACTTTTCATGGGAATCCTGTGTCTGTCCTTGTGGAGTCATTATGTGGGAGATGAAGCATTTACACCAAGATGTTTTCACACCCTCCTCATGATGGTCTCACTTCCTTGCACACACTGCTAAGGAATGCTTGATGCTTAGCCACTGGCACACTATGGTTCATTTGCCCCATTCTTTCCAGAATAAGACTGGTGACAAGTGAGGTTCATGAGGGTCCCGTGGGACTATATGATCAGGTGAGCCAGAAGAAGTTGAAATAAATATTTATGATATATAGGGCAATCTCCTCAAATTTGCGTCTATAAAGTTAAGATAATTATAAAACACTGAACACTGTAACTTGTTCAATAGTGTATCTCTGACATTTAGCAAATAAAACCAAAAGATGTAAAGTTGAATAAATTATTAATTAGTCATGAATGGCTTAATGGAGTTATTGTGGGGGGGCATTCATTCCATGCCTGGAACATCATATTCATACGAAGTGGGGGGGGGGGAGTTGAGTAGATAGGGATGGGGTGGTGATTGCTAAAATATAGTTTCAGTTAGGCAGAGGAAAGCTATGAAAATTGTCCTCCCCACTATTATACTTCTAGAATTGTTATGTAGAGTATTTTTAAAAAGAGATTACATATATTTGCACTCCCTAGCCAGGTCTTTATTCACTTAATACCATGCATGAATATCTTTCTATGTAAATACATGAGATCAATGTCATTATTTAAAGATGCATATGAACTTAATTTATTTTAGTAAATACACAGAATTCTTCCAATTGTATATTTAAAAATGCAGTGAACAGATCTGTGAACATTAATAAAATACAAGATTGTTAAATCTAAGTTTAGTTCACCAAAAATATAAAGCTTTTTATCATTTATATCACCTAATTCCTGTCCTTATTTCCAGTGCACATATAAACTAAGTCAACCAGACTACATTGATAAAATTGCTTGCCATCGGCTTTAAAGTTAACCAGTCTTTGCTTTATAAGCTGGTTCCAACACTTCCCTCATCCTGTGATGGTGTGTCCTTTCTGAGTCTCAATTTATTCATGTGTAAAAATGAGATTATCTGTCCAATATGTGCGTGTTTAGGCTCAAGAAAGGTCAGAAGAGAGGATGTTTGTGTGAACAAACTTAACCATCAAAGGTTGACATTGACCTGATAGACAAACCTCAGTGATACTGTTGAGATGTAGCAAGTTGGTCCTCTACAGCCCACTTGCTCTCTCCGACATCCTGGACTCCTGCAATCTTCAGGCTGACTCACTATGGCCTAGGAAACATTATTTACATATGGTTGAACCAGAAGTCTCCAGGACTGCAGTTGGACTTGGTGCTGAACTAAGGCTGTCGTCTATCATTGTTACCTCTAGCAACTTTCTAGGAATTGATTTACTCATTCATTCATTCATTTTTACAAAGAAAAGCCAGTTGAAGAGATTTTGTGCCACAGACCATCCTGATAACATCTTCTAACAGGGCTGGCATCTTTGTTGGCCTGCTGTTTGCTACCCTAATCATCTAGGAATACTGTCTGGACTGACAGAAATGTTTCTGGACAGTGAGAGGACAATGTCACACAGAAATGTGCTTAAGGAAGCTGGAAATGTAGCCAAATAATAATTTTCTCTAATATATGTGATATTATATATACTGTGCATATGTTATATAGAGAGAGTATATTGTGTGTGTGTGTGTGTGTGTGTGTGTGTTGTGTGTACACAGAGAGAGTGAATAACAGAGATTTATAATGCCTGAGGGAAAGGGAAAATAATCAGAAATTCTGGAAAGCAATAGAGAAACTAGGAGTGTCAGAGATCTCTGAAAGACCCAACTTTTAAAATCTAAGTAAACTGAAGAGCAGCAAGAGTAACTAAGATGGTAGAGACAGCCTGCTGCGATGATTTCCAGCAGAACTATAGAGTAGCCTCCATGAACGTGGCTCAGCAGGGAAAAATGTTTGTCTGTATCCTGACCCCAGAGCTTGATCTTCACCCTTTGGTGAAAGAGCATGACTGACTCTCAGGAGTTTCCTCTGAAGGCCACATGCTTACTGTCACACACACACACACACACACACACATATAAATGTAATATTTTAAGTATTTGACTTAAACACATATACTTCTTTGCCTATACAATTCAAAACAGTTTTACCACAGATTATACGAAAATCCTTTCTGTCATATAAAATATGATGAGAAAGATGTGAGTGATGCTTTATTGTGTTTGGTGACTTAAAAATAATTATATCTAAATGGCAAAGTCTCCACACATGTTCTTTATTTATTTCAAATCTTAAGTGTTTCCTGGAAGAACTGGAGTCATTAGCACCAGACTTTGCTAAAAACATCATCTCTAGTATCAATCTAATAATCACTTTGATGATTTGAGGCTTCTGTTGGATGTTTTTGACGTTAATGGCCTTGTATTAAGACTATCTGAGTTACTTATTAGAACTGATTTACACTTTGCTTTCACATGTGATTTGAGCCAAAATTTCCAGCTTTGTATGGTAATTAGAGGGAAATTGCTTAATCTTTCTCTTTCTTTAATAATCTCTTAGAAAAAGGAAACAGAGAAACATTTGATTTTTAAATTGTTACTACAGACACCAAGTAATTTACTTTAAAATACAGTAAGATATCCATTATGCTAAAGCCTTCACAGTAAAATCCCCTAGGTGCCATGAGCAAACTGGCAGGATTGAGAATCCAGTCTTAAGCTCAAATGCAAAATTTGAGCTTCAAAGCGGCTAACGCGTCACAGACGTCACCAATCTTCTCTCAACTCATAATGTTTCTTTCCTGGGTTAACATTTAATCATGTCACAATCCACCTAGTTGTATCTTATCCTTATCTCAAAAAAATAAGACAGAAACCACTAAGAGCTGATGGCTATGAAGTTATTAGGTGGCGATGCGCAAGCACAAAGGATCGCACAGTACATTCCACTAACAACTCTGAACACCTTTCAACTTCTATTGTCCTGAAATGCTGTAAGAAGAGGCATAAAAATAAAACCGAGTCAATGTAGAGTCTTTCATCCATTGTTATTACTCTGCTAAAAGGAGAGAAAGCATGACCCTGTTTGATTACACAAGGGTGGTGCCACCATGGTCCAGTCCTTTCATTTTTACTGAGCCTTATAGAGAGAAATGTCCTTTCCCCTCACAGAGTAAAACTTTAACACCAGCTTTACTTCACAACTTCACCAGTTTACACAGCTCTCCTGAAGGATCAGACTTACATGTTTGCTGAGCTCTGCCCTAAAACTATGTTCTCTCCATAGAGTCTTCCAACATAAGCCCAAATGATAACTTCTCTTTAAAGGTCAGAATGTTTGTTTACTGTTGAAGTAGCTGCATAATTGAACCAGATTCTAAACTGAGCAAAATCAAGAATTGCCAGGAGTTGGAAGAATTTTTTTAAATTTAAAATTGACTATTGGCATCTTTGAAAAGAGCTGGTTTAACCATTTTAAACAGGAGGAGTTGCAGGGCCTTCCATTCGCAATGAGTGTGCAAGGTGCACACCTTCTTTAAAAGAAAGTTTCCAGAGGCTGGAGATTTGGCTCAGGGGGTTAAAAGCACAGGCTATTCTTCCAGAGGTTCTGGGTTCAATTCCCAGCAGCCATATGGCAGCTCACAATTGTCTTTAACTCCAGTTCCCAGGGGACCTGACACCCTCACACAGACATACATACAGGCAAAAAACACCTGCACATGAAATAAATAAATAATATATATATGCATATCTATGTATGTATAAATATGTATAAATCAAGTCTCTTATCTGTGGGCTCCTAGAAAAGTAAGCTTGCTAAGCTTGAAGAAGAATGTTAAGATTTTCAGAGTCAGGGACATTTACTGATGTACAGATAACGTAAAGGACTGAAATTATACTAATGTGTTAGAATTACTGTGCTTTTGAGAAAAATAATTAGGAATTACTTTTCTAATCACAAAAGCAACACAGGACTCAGGTTATGGCTTAGTTTGGAAAATGCTCGCTCTCTGAACATGAGGATCTGATTCTAAGCTCCAGAACCTACATAAAAAGCCAGGGGCAATGACATGAACCTGTAACTCCAATACTAGGAAGTTGATCCCTGTAGCTTGCTTGCCAGCCGTGCTAGTAAGCAAGTTAAGAGGCCAGTAAGAGATTCTGCCAAAAAAAAAAAAAATCACAAAAAACAAAAATCAAACCCATAAAGTAGATGGTTGGATGGTACCTAAGGAACCCTTGAGACCGTACTCTGGCGCACGCGCGCACACACACACACACAGAGAGAGAGAGAGAGAGAGAGAGAGAGAGAGAGAGAGAGAGAGAGAGAGAAAGGGGGGAGGGAGGGAGAGAGAGAGAGGCAGGCACACAAATAAATAAATAAAAAGTAACAAGATTCTTTATCTTTGAAAGTATAATACAATTACTTATTTCCTGAGGTGATTGAGGTTTTGGATCTCTATGATCATGCTTGACATTTGACAACATTAGTATAAACTGTGAAATATAAATATTTAAATATGAGCTTGGTAATGGCAGATGGGGGTGATGATAATGGCAGATGAGGGATGGGCAAGAGAAGGTGGACCTGCAGACTACTGGTCCAATAAGGACTGAGAAGCACTCCCAGACAGCTGCTGGAAGAAATGAATCTGAACAAGATAATAAAAAGTTGAAAATATTACAAGTTGAAATACACTTATTCCATATCACCTTTCAAACTATAGCTTACCAACACATATAACACCAAGTGAACCCCTCTGACCAGGAACCAAAGCTTGCTGTTACTGTCCAGCATCCTAGGAGTCTAGTATCCCATGCCACCAGCACAGGAAATAACAAAATCCATATTTGAAACACTGTTTCCACAGAGCGCATATTGCTTTCACACCATCACAAATATGGAAAATCATTGGTCAAACCATCTGGGAGCTGCCTATGTGGGCTTTGAATCCCATTTTCCGATTGGTGCGTCACACTGATGTACTGATCTAATTTGTTTCTGTGGTTCCTATAAAGGCTTTTTGGATGGCATACCAATGTATCAGATGCAGGCAGGGGCTTCCAATATTTCATCTTGCTCTGTGATCAGGCTTTCACTCTTTATTCAGCATATTTTTGTTTAAATATTTTATCATGTCAATCCCATTTTATTTTTAGAATATAAATAAAAATATTCAAATTAGGGGTGGGAGAATTAGCTTAGTAGTAGAGCATTGCCAGTACATGTTAGGCCTGGGCTCAGTCCTTATATCACAAAAAGCAAGAAGGATAGAAACCTTAAAGCTTTACCATACCAAAGAAAAATGTCATTTACAACAGAGGAAAACGTATATCAACTGCAAGTTTATAATAATTTTCAGTTTGCTTGCTTTTGTTTTGCTTTTGAGACAAGGTTTTTCTTTGTAGCCCAGGATAGCCTAGCTGCCATAATTCTCCTGCCTTTGCTTCCTGGCATTACAGATGTATACCACCATGCCTGACTTTTATGCCTTATTCTAAAGTACAACAAGAATTATCAAAGATTCAACCCAATATAAAAACACTTTATTATGGTATTATAAATACATTAACAGTATACATTAATACGAAAGACATACATAAGATATACAATCTCACTATAAACAAAAAATTATGGGGTTGGAGGGATTGCTTAGTGGTTAAGAACACTTGTTGCGTTGCAGTGAACCAGGATTCGATTCCCAGAACCCATAGGGTGGCTCACAGCCATAGAGTTCAATGCCCTTTTGACCTCTAAGGGTACCAGGTATATGTGACGCACACAGGTACACACAGGCAAAGCATTCACATACATAAATAAATCTAAAAAATAGAGATATAGATAAAAATGATAAAACAAATTGGCTCAGTTTTCTGTATTCTTTTTCTTTTTAGGCATTAGGATTTTTATCTTCTTATGGAATAGGAGTGGAATATGATCAAGCCAAGGTAAAGTCAACTCTATTTTTTTCTGGAACAGTATTTATTTAAAATAAATAATGGATAGAATTTACTCTTAAGAGACTCATTCTGCTGTGGTAAGTATCCACTCAACAGAGAAATTTAGCAATCTGCCACAAACTTCTTAAAAGTCTCATATATCAGGGTCTTTACTGAAGGTAAATACTATCTGCTTCATAGGATTTTGAGATGATAAAATAAAATACCATATGCCATGCCTTTATCACAGACTCTATACCCTGGTGACACCTAATAAATGGAAACCATATTAACAGAACAGATTGAAACTGGAGCATATTTTGGAATGGTTTCCAGTTCATTGTTGGGTTAGGAATGACCAAACAACCATTGCCTTTGAGTTCCAAATTTAGGAAATCAATATAACTGTCTTTCTTGTATCTTAGGCACTGACATATTATACCTTTGGAAGTGCTGGAGGAAGCATGATGTCCCAGATGATTCTGGTTTGTAACCATTCTTAGACCAGAATAGACATAACTATAGCATTATAGGAAAATTAACATGTATATGCTTGTGTTTTAGGGGTACAGATATTTGTCAGGAATCAATGTTCTACAAAACTGTGAAGTTGCCCTAAATCATTACAAGAAGGTGGCAGATTATAGTGAGTAATTTTCATAAGTCATGGGGGGTATTGGTTTTTTGGTTGGTGTTATGATATGTATACCCCATGGCTGTGGAATGGTGGTTCCTTGCCACCCATGGCAAAGAGACACAAAGGGAGGGAGGGAGGGAAGGAGGGTTGGGGAAGGGGGTCAGAAGTTGAGGTACATTCACCCTGTGACAAGGTGGGGAGGGAGAGGGAATGAAAAGAGGAAGGGTCGAAGGTGGGGAACCTTCTTAAGGGGAGCTTGAGGGCAGAAGTCAGACCTCTGGACAGGCCAGGCTAATTGCCATTGGCTAGGGCTTCAGGAAGTAGGACCGGATCCTAACAGTTGAGATATATGGGAGAGATAGAGAGAGAGAGTGTGTGTGTGTGTGTGTGTGAAGAGAGAGAGAGAGAGAGAGAGAGAGAGAGAGAGAGAGAGAGAGAGAGAGAGAGAGAGAGAGAGAGAGAGGCAGGGAGGGAGGGAGGGAGGGAGGGAGGGAGGGAGGGAGGGAGGGAGGGAGGAGAGAACACCTTCGCTGGCCTGGAATTCCCTATTTTAGACAAGGCTGGCCTCCCTCTCAAAGAGATCCACCTGTCTTTGCCTCCTGAGAGCTGAGATTAAAGCTGTGTACCACTATGCCTTGCTAGAGATACAAGATATTGTAGTGGTACAATAATATTTGTTTCTTGAATAGCTAAATATTAAATGAACTCCCCTAAGTCTACCTTCTATAATGTTGGATGGCTTGTTAAAAAGTTCCTAATGTGTGGGCATGGTGGTATGAGCCTGTGTCCTACTGTTTCTATTGCTGGGAAGAGACACTATGACCACCTCAAGCATTATATAGGAAAACATTCAATTAGGGCTGGCTTACAGTTCAGAGGTTTAGTCCATTATCATTATGGTGAGCAGCATGGCAGCATGAAGGCAGACATAGTGTTGTTGAAGGAACTGAAAGTTTTATATCTTTATCCACAGCTAGGCAGCAGAAGGAGTCTCTGTGTCCACACTGGGTGTGGCTTGAACATAGGAGACCTAAATGCCTGCTCCCACAGTGAGACACTTCCTCCAACAATGCCACTCTCTATGGGGTCCATTTTCTTTAAAATCATCACTGCCTGTAAACTCGGTATTTGGGACCCAGAAACAGAGAACGGTCCCTTCATGTTCGAGGCTAGCTAGAGATATATAGAGAGACCCTGTCGCAAAAAAATAAGTGAAAAGAATTCTAATGAAACAAATAGAAACCCACACAGGAGGGATCATTCCACAGTTCAGTCATTGTTCTACCAGCCGATTTTTGTCTACAAAAATAGATCATGGGGTAGCCTGTGTTCCTAGAGGCTCTTCCAAGTTTTATGTCATATTCTATCTTGCAACATCATTCAGAGAGATTACATACAGTTCTAAATAAAAGTCTTCCTAGATTCAAACTGAGGCCATTAGGTTAACTTCTGTGTTCAGAGTGACATCTAAACATGTATTTCAGACATCTGTGGAGAAAAGGGGGCTTGACAAAAATACTGCTGGATTTTGGTGGCTTTTTATGACAAGATCATTCCATATGCTTAATAATAATGGAATGTATGTATTTCAAACTGTATGTTTTGTTAGGAATATTCAAGAATATATATCTTTGCATTTATTTTCCAACTATCTATAGGGAATAATTGAGTATCCCTTATTCTTACGTTTCAATGTCCATCCCAGAAAAAGTTAGCACAGAGAGATCAATAGATGTCCCTTTAAAAACCTCTGATGGAGGCCCCTTGCCCATATCCTCACAAGAATCTATGCAGATGATATTTATATGAGTTTCAAAGCAAGTACAGACTTTCCCCACTGTTTTTAATATCCAAACAAAACCTAGTAGGTCCCTATTTCGTATGGCTCTTTCCTGTCAGTAGTCCAGATTTCCACACAATTTAAGCAGAATGGGTCTATACATATTTCTCCAGGTTAACAGTTACTTCTTGAAGTCCACTGTTGTATTTTCTGGTTTGTTTCTATTACAGTTGCTGACAAATTGGAAAAAAGTGAAGGTATTCCAGTGGAAAAAGTGAGACTAACCGAGAGACCTGAAAATCTGAGCTCCAACAGTGAGATTTTGGATTGGGACATATACCAGTACTATAAGTTCTTGGCAGAAAGAGGAGATGTTCAGATACAAGTAATGCACACAGAAAAGGCCACATTCTTAGAACATGCCAGTTTCCAGAGAGCTGGCCCCTTCTGAGTGCCAGGGAGATTAACAATGCCCTGCTTTGAATGTAAAGGGGAGGGCATACCTTCTCCTCCCTGCTCCACTTCTGTTTTGTCCTCTTGCTACCAGCAGTTTAGGGGACTTATTCAAGAAGTAGTTGCCATAGTGATAGCAAGATGGTGGTGGTAGAGAGTAGTAGGTGGTGGTGGTGAATGGTAGCGAATGGGTGGTGAATGGTAGTGGATGGTGGGTGGTGGATGGTGGTGGATGTGGTAGATGGTGGGTGGTGAATGCTGGGTGGTGGGCGGTGGTGGTGGATTGTGGTGGTGGTGATAGGTGGTGGTGGGTGGTGGTGGTGGATGGTGGTGGATGTGGTAGATGGTGGGTGGTGAATGCTGGGTGGTGGGCGGTGGTGGTGGATTGTGGTGGTGGTGATAGGTGGTGGTGGGTGGTGGTGGTAGATGGTGGTGGATGATGGTTGTAGTGGGTGGTAGTGGGTGGTGGTATTGGTAAGGGTGGGTTTTGCCCTTCTTCCTGGAAATCTCACTTTTTAAAGACCTAGGTTTTAGTTATGAGAAAATGGTACTCCAGTGTTGGCATTAATAATGTAGAAGGACCCCTGAGGATCCAGGCTAGGAATAGATCACCTATGTGATCTCAGTAAGATACAGATTATGCCCCTTCCGTCCATGGTCATTCCTAGCCAGTGGCTTCTGCCACTAAGGAAGCCATATGTCTCATAGCAACAGATCATGCGATAAAAGATATAACTGAAATGTTCCTCACCTCTTTTAATGCATGCCAATAACATCAAATGGAAGCAATGCATTATAGTAGAGTCAACAAATAAATACTATTTTTATTTAAATTAATATTGCTGCTAAACCATTTTCAAAAAATCATCATTTCTAGGTATCTCTTGGACAATTACATCTAATTGGGAGGAAGGGTCTAGACCAGGATTACTATGTAAGTTGATCTCAAACCTCAGTCCTATAGGGAGAATGGTAATGGTGAGAGAAACTGAGGCCCAATGAAAAACAGAAGAGCGGGAGGTGGGCAGGTTGTGGGGAGCTCATAGCTGTGCCTTTGGTCAGATCCACATGCTAGCTTCTGAGAGAAAGCCAAGTTCACCAGCAGGTACATTTTCCTGACCCGCCTTCAGGCGCAAAGCAACTTCTGAGGACCACCCAGGACAAAGAATGCCCCATCCCTGTGCAGGCCTGAACAGTTCCTATTTCATACATTCTGTCAAGCTGGAGTGGAGCATGGAGAATACCCTCATTCACTGGCCTTCAACTTTTTTCTTCCCCAAAGGCCAGTTGCAGAAAGGCCTCATGGGAAATTTCTGCTAAGTTGCCTGAGGACCTAATTCATCAGGTTTGGCTAGGTCAGGAATCAGGCTGCTTTTAACTGTAACTTAAATTAAGCATCTCTGTAATTTCATGAAACATTTAATCACTGTGCTTGATCTTGCCTTATTGTGGTGAGTCAGAAGCCTAATTAAACCTCCAAATACACAATGGAGGAAAAACAATAAATAACCATAACCTGCATAGCTAAGATGCCACATCTCAGGTTAAGTTCTGCCCTAGATTCTGATTGTGGTTTCAAGCACAACAGACCTGGAGAAACAAGGGATCCTTTCTAAACAGTGATGTTGCACTTATTGACATTTTCTAGGAGCCACATGCTCATTTTCTCAAGGGAATGCAAACGCTATCTCAAAATAAACCCAACAGCCTAAGGGACAGAAACCTCTGTATAAAGTAGCTATATTAAGAGGATATCTGTTATTACTTTTCATTCCACCTGAGATTCTTATTTTATGTATGTCTTTGGTGCTGTTATTTTCTCTTTTATATGAGAGATGGTAAACATCAGATAAATGTCAGAGTTAATTTCATAAAGTAGGTAGCAATTTGCATAGATAGCTGCATCCTGAGGTGGCTGAAATGGAGGTTTCCAGGCTTTTAAAACCTAGTTGTGAGCACTGTGTTAGCTCCTTAGATGGGAGTTCTGCCTTCATAAGGTTGATCTAGTGTCTGGGTTTAGCCTACAATAGATGTTAGTCATAGGGTACATAACTGGGAACATTTGCTCATTTGTTTTAAACAGGAACTTTGATTGGCTTAAGGATGACAATAGCCCTTTTAAAGAACACCCTAACACCCTACACACACACACACACACAGACACACACGTACTGTCCATCAGCCAAACACAACATGAACACTTGAAGGGGACTACAGTCACCTCAACTCTGGTGAAGTACAGTGCTTTGCTAAGTGGCATTGAAGGATCCAAGGCGTTAGTGGCAGCAGCCAGGAGCCAGGCATCATGGGGACTCATCTCAGGCTTTCTGACTGCACTACTGCAGAAATTTTTGAAGTGTGTTTTATAAATGAAAAACCTGCTCTGTAGAGATAAAACAAATTGTTTCAAGTCTCGGATTTGGAAAGTAAGTATATTTCAGAAGCAGAATCTGAGGGCTGGTTTAACAGTTCAGCAGTTAAGAGTACAGAGGGCTCGGGTTCAATTCCCAGCACCCACATGGTGGCTCACAACTGTCTATAACTCCAGCTCCAAAAGATCTGACTCTCTTTGGCCTCCTCCTGTGCCTGCTACACAGACATACATGAAAGCAAAATACTCATACATAAAAAGAAATCTTCAAAAATAAAGAAGTAAAATTGAATGCAGGCCTTTAGCTTTGAAATCCTGTTATTTTTGGTAAATAACATTTATTTTTGCACCACTCCCACAATATAGCCTCTTAGATCTGCTTTCCCATTTTTAGAGCAAGAATACAGAGAGGCAAGCTCACTCAGGTTCCTGCATCTCTGACTTTCTAATAATGGGCTTGGGCTCATTTTTCTCATCCAGAGACCATGAAGTCCAGAACCTTTCCAGTAGTCAAGCATTCTTTGGGACAGGATCAGGCTGCTTCTTTCCAGTCCTCAGTCTAATGAAACTGAATGTCCAGGGAAGTTCCTCCAAAACGCTCAGACCTTAAGCCTGTTGACTTATGCTCAGTTATCCAGCCACAGGGAAAAAGGGATCACGAAAGAATAAAAAGACTTCAGAGGCTGCTATGGCCGCTTCTCCCATGTTTGACTTCTTATCCTTTGAGTCTTACCTTCTTGGGAAGAAGAGTTTTCTCAATAACTCTAGTCAGTGTTCCGTTACTTATGCTCCCACACCAGTTATCTTCACTTAGCACATGTAACTCCCTTCACTTTATTGGTCTTTATTGCTGTCTGTGCCCACAATGGAATCTGTATGCTTGTTTCTTTTGCTTGCTACTTTGTCGTCTACTCGGAATACTGCACTCAGGAAATCCAGGCTGAATGAATGGATGCTAGTAACCTACACACTGGATGATGCCTCTCAGCATGATAACCACCACTTCAGCTGGCCTGATGTTTCAGTCCACTGAAGGAATTATTTCTACAAGGTTCACTTTAAATGTGATGCTCCAGTTTGCTGATGAACAAATCAAATATCAAAATGCCCAGTGGTGACTATCCTGCATTTTCCCATCACTGCTCGCTATTTGATTGAATTAATTTCTCCCAGAATTTGTTATCATAGAGAACAATTTGTTCCCTCTATGACCAAATTTGTAATTATTGAAAATTGTGTATGTGCAATTCTTGATTACATTATCTTGAATTTTTCTATACACACATTTTAATTTCATTTGCATTCTTAAAAATATAAAATCTCAGAATGAAATGGATTAGAGAAGCTTGGTGCTTGGGTGCATATTAATAAAGTGGATGCAGCATAATTAAATTGAAGCTGGCAGAGGAATAATATCAGCCCTAAGAGCAACTGCACTATCTTCTCTGCTACTCAATATAGAGAAAGAGCTAATGTCCCTTCCCTGGATGATCTACATAGCCTTGGATAAGGGAAGTGTTCATAAATGTTTTAAGAATAATGCATTTCCTTCACATTCCATTATAGAGAAAATGTTAGAAACTGATTAAATTAGGGATTTTCTTAAAGCCAATAAAAAAATCACATTTACAAGAGAGGAGGGGTTTTAAATAATGAGATTTTACTTTACACAATGCCCGAGACATGCTATTTTTCATAATAACACACCATTAGCTGTGACACAAACCATTATTCTCCTGAGAAAGAAAGTAGCTGTCAATATAATCTTAAACTATAATCTACCATTGGCAGTAGGATCTATCCTGATTAAAATATACATTGTAGAATGAGCAACTGATAAGTGCTCAATAATTTTCTTCAAAGCAAAATCTCAAACTTATTATGTAGCTGAGGATGGCTTTGAACTTCTGATCCTCTTACATCCACCTCCTGAGTACTGGGATTATAGGCATATATATCATGCCCAGTTTATGTGGTACTGGGTGTTGAACCCAAGGACATATGCATACTAAGCAGGAATGCTAGCAACTCAGTTACATCTTTGCCTCTGCTCACTGAATATTTAAAGGATACATGGATGGCTGGGTGGATAATTATTCTATGTGTTTGTTTGATTTTAGCATGATCTCATATAGTCAAAGATGGCCTCAAAATCATTATGTAACTGAGAATGACTTTGATCTTCTGATTATTTTGCCTCATCTCCCAAGTGCAGGAATTACTTGGGACCACATCACCCAATTTATGCAGTACTAGAGATCAAACAAGGGTTTTGTGCAAGCTAGGCAAGCAAAAGGCACCCTACAAACTGAATTACACCTCCAAACTATCAAAATTCTTGAGCGCAATAACTTGGTTTTACACGTGTATATCCACTAAAGTGACTTGCATGGCAGTTTCGTGTGATGTCAAATACATTTTTACAGCTAGGTGTGGTGGCATACACCTTTAATCCCAGCACTAGAGGGGCAGAAGCTAGTGGATTTCTGAGTTTAAGGCCAGCTTGGTATATACAATGAGTTCCAGGACAGCCAAGGCTAACTAGACAAATCCTGTCTCTCAAAAAGCAAAACAAAACAAAGAAACAAAAAGCAGAAGCAATCACATCAGAACTGGTAAATTTAAAGAGAACTGAAGTTCCAAGTAGGCAAAGACATTTGGGTAAAGAAACCACAACACTGGAAGAGAGTAATCCATGACACTGGGGTAGAATAAGCCATATCACTAAGTGCTGTGTGACAAGCTGCCAAGTCTCACAAACCTTATGGGATCACATTGCTCAAAGGTTGGAAACTTTAGGACATTTATTTGCTTCTCAGTAGAATTATTTCCCTTTAAAAGTCAAAATTATCTTTTTCCAAGAATGGAACTTTTTCCCCAGAACTTTCTACTGAAAACTTGAGAGCCAAATTATTAAACTGGACTTTCGAATAATTTTTAGGACCACAATACTTAGACCAAGATGTCCTGTAAAAAAGTCCAAGTCCCTTGCTTTAAAGATTCATAAATATTCATTCATTCAGTTAAAAAATAGTTTATGCATGCTTGATATGCTGAAGAAACCATGCTAAGTACACAGGATCCACCACTGAAGGAGACAGATTACAGGGACAGATAAGTACACAGGATCCACCACTGAAGGAGACAAATAAGATTACAGGGACAGAAGAGGGTACCTGGAAAATACAAAGAAGGAGAATTTCTAAATGAGGATATCAAGCCTGGAGATAATATGACTTGCACAAATGACACCTTTATGCCCACAGAATCTATGACAATACCAACTTGAATGTACCCTATCTCACAAGGTCTTAGAACCCAAGTAGGGCCAGGCCTGGTTAGAATTTGGATAGGAAAAGCATTCATACAAAAAGCCCTTTTGTAAAACCAGTGGTTTTTTTTTTTTTTTTTGAATTCGGCAAATCATACATAGTTTTAACTTTCTCATACCTAAAACTTATATTAATTCAGAGATTTTAGTTTCAAGATTTCTCAGTGATTGTAAATCTCTAATGATATTTATTTTCTAACAAAGGTTAGTAGTCAAAGCCAAAGCCTCCATTTGCTTCTGCAAGTCCTGGATTTGGGGTATTATATTCTGGCTCCACTGAAACAATGGTTTCTCTCAATATTAGTCACTGTAAATACTGGTTTAATAAAATGCTGATTGGTCATGTACCTAAACAGGAAGTAGAGATAGGACAGTCAGACTAGGAAAAATCTTGGAAGTAAAAGAGCAGATCAGACAACAAAGAGATGCAATGGAAGCAGAATGAGAATGCAGCACTGAGCAAAAGAAGTACCAAGCCACATGGCTAAATATAAGTGGAATCATGGGTTAATTTAAGAGCAAGAATTAGCAAATAATAACACTAAGCCATGGGGCAAAAATCTTGTACTTAATATAAGCCTCTGTGTGTTTATTTGGGACTGACAGGATGCAGGACTGGCCGAGTAGGACACAGAAACTTCTGACAAATGGCGCCCAATATGAAGCATGAATCTATGACCATGAGATTAAGAGTCTCAAACAAGGCACAGTTCCTTTAAAAGAGGCTTCCTGACTCAGTCTTAGCACCAAAAGCGAGAGGCTCTTTTAAGAGGTCCTGCTGCCAAACACTTAAATGGTATTCAATAGCAGTGGGCAGCTGTGCTCTACTTGGTGGCAGTGTGGACCCTAAAATTCTCCAGAGTTGGGGTGGTAAAGGTAGTTCCTGATATTACCCCTGCTAGGAAGCAAAGCTTTCACAGACCAAAGAAAGCAAGCTTTAATAGCCATGCTTTTAATCCTAGCCATCCTTTAGCAGATTAACAGTGTGGTCAGGACAAAAAAAAAACAAACAAAAAAAAAAAACAGTAAAGACAGATTCAAAACAAACAAAAGAAAACGCGGGAAGAGATGACTCTGTGCTCTGACATTCTACTAAATATATATCACCATAAATGATGATTTCTTAGATAATTTAGACATTCCCAAAGGAATGAAGACTCACTTTCTCTTTGACACTCCCTGGTTTCTGATGGCCTCAATATAGTAAGGTATCTATCACTTTCAAGTTCCTCTTTATATCATGAAGGCAGGATTCCAAGAGCATAGAAACTGTATTCAGACCTCTTATGGAATATATATATATACTGAGTGCATGACTTTAAATGTCATTAAATAGGACCATATTATTAACAATATCTTCCATATAAGGATAGTATGTGAATTTAGAAAGAAAAACCATATAAACGCTTGTTAGGAAATTGTACAACCTATATTCTCCTCTTATTCTCTACCAATCTAATTATTTGGGGAATTCTTTTTTATTTCCTTACCTACTCAGTGCTCTTAACATATATTCATTTTTCTCAGTACCATTTTCAGGTAGCAAATATAGGAACCATGCTCTATTTTAAAATAATTTTATTTATTCTTTGATATTTTCACACATGTATTCAATGTATCTTCAACATATCTGCTTCACTCCCCACTTACTCCCCCAGACCTATTCCCCCTAATACATGCCCCCTCTCCTCAATTCTCTTCCTATATACATATATAATGATAGTTATAAATTCTTCTATGTATAAATAAAACTAAGTCCTACCTACATTCATATGGTTGTGGTAAGTCCTACCTATATCCACTGAGGTATTAGCAACCTACCAGTGGCCAAACCCTCAAAGAAACTTGACTCTATATGCCTCAGCACTTTTAACTACCAATAGCTCCTGTACCAGGAATAGGGCCATATAAAGCCCTGCACTGTAATGTTGACTGTATTGTTAACTGGGTTGATCTTATACAATTTGTGTGTGAGTAGCCATAGCATGGTGTTCCTTGAGCTAGTGTGGGTAGGAAGTGGGAATAGGGAATGATACAGATGTTCCATTTAGGGCTAAGCATTCAACAATAACTTATTCACACATCTTTGACAACCATGAGTCTGTATTAACTGTTACTCACTGGAAAAAGAAGCTTTTCTGGCCAAGGTTGACAGTAGCACTAATCTATGGATATATAAACATAAATATTTGGAAGACAGTTTGATAACATGAACATTTAACAAAATAAAAGTAATAGGTTCTCTCTTAGGGCCTATGACCTCTCTAGCTTGTGATTTTGGTCCAGTAAACAATATTAGCCATGAATTTTCTCCTGGAGAGCTGATTCAGTCAGAAAGGTGTTGGTTAACCCCAACAGTCACGTCACTATTTCACCAATGAAAAAAATCTTGTCAGGTCAGTATTTTAATTTTCAGGGCCAACAATAGATCATCATCGATGCCTTTTTTTTTTTTTTTTTTAACGTGGTGACCTGCATGGCACCTCCTAGCAATATGAAATCTAAGGAACCATGATTTTGTTCGTTTATGAATTACCTATAATACCCAATACACCTATAGGCTTGTAGCAGATGTCAGTCAAGTTTTCTGAGGGATAAATGAAGACTAAGAGAGATGGTGCTATGACGTCCAGCGAAGATACATCTAGACTTACATACATAAGGAAGACTGACTTAGAAATATGGAAGTATGTCTGAAATAAAACAGCAACATTTTTCAAGCCCATTTCCATATAAAAGTATTATCCATGTTTCTTTTTCAAACATCCTCTTCTCTTTGGGAAGGAGCAGATCTTTGCACATGAACCCAGTCAAGACCTGGTAAAACACAGGCTCACTATGTTCAAACAGATACATTGTGTGCAAATGTGACACCATAGAGATACTTTTATGTCTCGTTCTTGGGGTTGGTCACTTTCTCAGGAACTTTCTAGAAAGTCAAGATGAGGCCTAGAGAATGTAGCAGTAAAATACAAGATTATTCTAGAATGTTTAATCTTATTAGAGAAATTGGAGACTTTGTTCATCTCCTTTATTTTGATTCAGAAGAAATTGTCTTGAAGCTGACATCTACACAAAGACATGGTCTCAGCAAGCAGCTGTGTGTGTCTGGCCTTATTCTGCCTTATAAACATTAGGATTCTGCCAAGTGTAGTACAAGCTGTCTCAAAATAAGTACATAGAAGCCTACTTTTCCAAATACTGGACTATTTAAATCTGTAGCTGAAATTCAGTTTTCACTATGAAGCCACATGCCTATCCAACTTTTCCAAATGTGGGAAGAAAAAAGTCTTACATTCTAAATCATATATATCTATATAGAGAGATATAAAATATATTCACCCTGTTTCAGAATACACACACACACACACACATACACACCCACACACACACACTTTCACTCTACAGGTTTACGGTTGAAATAACACTTGGAGGGGTGCCTTAAAGTGGTTATTTTGTAGATATTTTTGAATGTATATTGAATGAATAAAATATGGTTCAAAAAGCCATTTTGTAGAATGTATTTATGTGTAGCAATAATACTGTTCCTTTTCTCTCCAGAAGGCACTATACTACTTTTTAAAGGCAGCAAAGGCTGGAAGTGCAAATGCCATGGCATTTATAGGAAAGGTACATGCTTCTATTTTATCAGTACTTGTTATTTCTTTAAAAGCTAAGGCACATGGGAACTGGGAGATGTCCCAGTTCATAGAGTGGCCTTCTGTCAAGCATGAAGACCTGGGCTGCGATCTGCATCCCCTCCCCCACAAAAAAGTCTTTCATAGTTACGTATGTCTGTAACCCCAGCTCTAAACAGGTAGATTCAGGCAGATCTTTGGAGCTCATTGTCCAGCTAGTATAGCTGAATCAGTGAGTCTCAGGTTTAGTGAGAGACCTTGCCTAAAAATGTAAGGAGAAGGGCCTCTCAGCAGGTAAGACCTCTGCTGGGAAATCCTGGTGATCTGAATTCAATCATCAGAAACCACACGAAGATGGAAGGAAAAAAAACCAATTCAACAATATTGTCCTGCTGTGGCATGCATGCCAGCAACATGCCCCCCACAATACACACACATACATATACACTCACACACATATACTCACACAAACACACATATACTCACACACATACACATACTACACATACTACACATACACTCACATACATTCACACACACATACTCACACAAACACACATATACTCACACACATACATACATACAATTTGGCCCTAACTGGCCTGTAACTTGCTACATAGACCAGGTGCTAACATCAAATTTACAAAGATTCCTCATCTCGCTACGCCTCTTGAGTGCTGAGATTAAAGGCATATATCATCATTTCTGGCAAATATATATATTTATATATATATGTGTGTGTATACACACATGTGTGTATATATACATACATATTACATATGTATATGATTAATTATATAAGGTCAAAATCCACCAAGGAATAAATTCAATGTGATTTTTGGCCTACATATGCACATCACACACACACAGAGACATACACATACACAGACACACACCTAAAAAGTAGACTTGAGATGTAGCTCAGTGGCAAAGTGTTTTTCTAGTATGTACAAGGACCTAGATTCAATCACTAGCACTGCAAATAATAAATAAATGATACACACACACACACACAAACACACACATACTCACACACTCGCATGCATGCACACACACACATGCATGCACACTCCAAGGATTGACTAGTAGTACAGCTAGTAGAATTCAGAGTAAAGTGCGACCACACTTGAAGACCTCTTTATTGCACTCAGCGGCAGTCAGTGGGTGGTACTCTTGAGGTGACAAGAAGCATCTTAGAACACTAGCCTTGACCGAGACCCTCAGGGCCTTGAAATATGCTTGGTCTGGACCCCTCTGCAGAGAGTATTGACTAGCCCATGATCTTTCTCTAAGCCGAACAGGTAACAGGCTGGATATCATCAGAGACTGGTACCGGCCATGGCCCAGTCAGTTAAATATCTCTTTCCTCCACCCTGGAATGAAAAACAATTTCATACCAACCAAAGTCAAAATCAGCCCTTATGCATCCTGTGATGGGCTTCTTCTCCCATAAAGAGACTGCTTTCTTCACTCCCCAGGCTGCTTTGGCTCCCTGTAGCCGATTTGCATTAGTTACCATGGGAATAAGTATCCTGCTTCTAGAAATGTTGCATAGTGTAATTTAGACACAAGGAATATGGGAAAACACAAATAGGGTCCATTTCTTTGTCCTGGGGCAACATCACTTGTGTGTGTGTGTGTGTGTGTGTGTGTGTGTGTATGTGTGTGTGTGTATGTGTGTGTGTGCAGTGGCATTAGTTTCTTATGCTTTCTTACTTGAAGTAAAACTGAAAAACGTATACTACTTAAAATGTACAGCTCAGTATATTTATTACACTCACAGTTCTCTGGCAATCATTACTGCTATTTAGTTTTAAGATATTTGCATCACCTTTAAGTGATTTTTCTATTTACATCCTCTTTTTCATCCATAGATGTATTTAGAGGGAAATACTGCTGCACCACAAAATAATGCCACTGCCTTCAAATACTTCTCCATGGCGGCCAGCAAGGTATACCCTCAGCCCACTGCCTCAAACACATAAATGGCTTTTATTTCAAGCACACTGATGCCCAAGAATTGACTTCAAAATCCTAAGCCCATACGATAAGTGTATAAAGTCAGAATATGACCACTCTAGGGTATGGTTGAGGGGAAGGTTTTCACTGTAGACATGAGGGAGAGTACAAATATAGGCATCTGGAAAAGTCCAGAGCAGAAATTAAATATGGCCAGTAGACTGAGAGGAGGGTGGGGAGAGAGGAGGAGGGGGAAGAGGAAGAGGAGGAGGAGTGGAGGGAGAGGGGGGGAAGACAACAGAAGATGAAGAGAGCAAGCATGTGGCCAGAATGGCAGTGTTGTATGGGGAAGGGTTGTATGAGAAGCTGGGGGAAGGGAAGCCCATGAGCAGGAGATGTTTAGGGAAGCAGGGAGGGTGAGAAGAGCCAGAGCCAGGATGCCAGCATGGACTCTGGAACAGGTACTTAGATGCTCCAAGGGCCTGAATAACACACATTTAGTATACTAGTAGGCACCACAGTTAGCCATTTGTCCAGAGTTTCTTTTGGACCTGACAATAAGCCTAGAAAGGATTTTAGTGTTCTAGAGAAATATATCACCAGCAATAAAGTACCGAGCTGGAGCATGGAGGGACACGGCCTGTCTTGTGCCTTTTTGGTAAATGAGAAGGGCAATGACTCCCGCCACCCTTGCTAGGAAGTGGAGCTTAGCTTTCCTCTCCCCCGAGCAGTAGAGCCATGGCATGGGAACAGGAAATAAGGGGTAGGGGTGGAGAGGACACTTTAACCATTAACTGCAATAAGTTCAAGACAAACACAGTCTCCATCCAGCTTTCTCAGACAGCTTATCTAAAGGTGAGAACCGCAGCAGCCCACGTGGAAGTCGGGTGGGATGGTAGCCAAGGAAAAGAGGTGAAGAACAGATGGAGATCCTCTGGCTTGAGCATCATTCCTGCAACTTACTCCCAGTACAGCCATGGATGTCATGCGACTTTTCTGTGCCTCATGCTCCTCATCAGTAAACTGAGAATATAAGATTTGCCTGATGATGCCACATCACAAACCACGGACGCATGTAGTCTGCGTCTAGTTAGGTGGAATAAACCTCAAAGCACAGCCAAGGAGAATAGCTTACGGCTCTGAGGCACTACAGACAGGCCCACTGTATACCATGTTCCTTAGGCATGCGTCCAACTAACCATAAATCCAAAAACTGTAACTGAATGATAAAGACATTTTCTTGCCATTTCTTACTCTCTAAACAGTATAACAATCATTTACATCACCTTTGAGGTTGTATTTGTTGTGTTATATAGAGATGATTCAAAGTATAGGGAATGTGTATAGGCTATATATATATGCAACAGCACAAGATCACATGTGAGAGATCCGGAATCTAAGGACTTTATATCTTTGGAGGTCCTCAAGTCCATCCCTCCCCACCTTAGGAACTGAGAACATCCATGATCTGTCTCTTGCTGCTAAACATGGCTTTAATCCTAGCACTTGGGAAGCAGAGGCAGGCAGATCACTATTGAGTTCAAGGCCATTCAAGGCTACATAATGAGATCCTGTGTGAAAGGAAAAAAAAAAAAAAACCTAAACAACCCCCCCCACCCCAAATATCTTTGCTGTAGGGTCAGTGAAGCTGGCATCTGTCTGATCAGACTTAGTAGACTATCCTGAATCCCTTTTCTACACAAAGAATGCCCTCATCCCACACTCATCAGCCTAATCTTGAGAAACGCCCTGATTAACTCTCTGACACCCATAGTAGGAAGCATTTTTTTCTCTGCCTTACATTTTTATTCTATAAACTGTCAAAACCAAGATGCATTTGGATATTTTCAACTGTTCTCTGTTTTTACAAGCTGTCATTGCTTTTGGAGTCTGTTTAGAAATGACAAGCAGCCCATGGCTGCTTCTCTTGTGGTAAAATGACTGAGAGGCTGGTCTTTGGCACTTCTCCCTTCTAATTTGTATGAAAATGTTGCTCTTAAGACAGTGATTTGGAATACCATAGATCAGGGAGGTGTGTTTAAAGTAATTCTTCTCAATGGCATTAGGTGGGCAGAGCCACATGCTCTACAACCATTTCCTGAACAACTTGTTGGAGTTCTTATACATATTTTTGTTTTGCAACTTAAAAAAAAATAAAATACTGTTCTTAGGATTTAGTTATAGCTCAGTCAGTAGACTGCTTGTCTAGGGTACACAAAATCCTGGGTTTAATCTTTACCTTGAATAAAGCAGATATTATAATATATGCCTATAAACCTAGCACTTCAGAGGTGGAGTATCAGGAGTTACATATCAAGTTCAAGGCTAACCTGAGAAACCTATCTCCAAAATAGTGTGTGTGTGTGTGTGTGTGTGTGTGTGTGTGTGTGTGTGTGTGTGCACGTGTACATGTGTGAGCTGCTTAAATTGCTTTAAAGTTTCATCAGCACCAGGACATAAAAGTACCATTTATCAGCTCTTTGCCTCTGTTATCTCACATAAGACACAGCAGGACCAACCCTATCTTCTTATATTTTTCACACCCTCCCTTCCTTATTCGTCATTCTAAGTCCTACTCATCCTGAGCAGAGTTCAATCATTGTTCCCTCCACAAATCTTTTCCTTCTTTTGAATCAGCATCGTATTCTCTTTTCTAGGGTTCTAGAGCTTTCTGCCCTCTGGCTTCCTTTCTATTGCCTGGATCCTATGTCCTCTCAACTTGGGGAAAACAAGGTCCTAGACTCTTGCTAAGGTTCATTAAATGTCAGATAATTGTCCATCTGTTCCCTAGGTTCATGTCTGCTGTGGGGTATTGCTCTTATACACTGTAAATATTTGTTGCTTGTATTGGTTTAATAAAACTCTGATTGGTCAGCAACTAGGCAGGAGGTAGAGATAGGGTAATAGGGTAATTCTGGGAAAGGGAAAGGCAACAAATGTCAGTCAGACACAGAAGAAACAAGCTAAGAATGTTGCAATGAGAAAAGGTACCAGTAGCCACGTGGCTATATATGGATAAGAATTATGGGTTAATTTAAGTGTAATAGTTATCAAGTAATAAGCCTGAGTCATAAGCCAAATAGTTTGTAATTAACATTAAACCTCTGAGTTAATTATTTTATAAGTGGCTGTGGGATTGTGGGTCTGGACTTTGGGGCTAGGAGGACTGAGAAACTTCCAACTACAAATGGTACCCAATGTGGGGTATGAGCCCACAACTCTGGTATTAAAGAGTCTCATGCTCTACCAACTGAGTTAGCCAGGCTGGGTCCAGCCCCTTGCTCTCAGAGCCCTTGTGGCTCAGATCATCTGGGCATTGGGGTGTGAGGCAGAAAGTGGCCTGCAGGATGGAAGGGGGCACTGGGGACTCATTGCTTGCCACCCTACCTTCATGGGATCCCCTTCCCCCTACCCCAGATACCCTATCCCAAGCATACTGGGCCAGGGCAGAGAGCATGGCTCTATACCTATCCCTTAACTAATCAAGAACACTAAGTCCTAATATGGAAGTGTGCTACACATGTTTTTGTTCAGCCCAGAAAATGCTTTTAAGATCAGCAAATGTCACATCAAACCATGGACAGTCAAATCTTTTTGTGGTTCATGATTGTGATAATACATGCGAGACTTACCTTGCTTAAACCTTGTACTGTTGGCAAATGACCCATCTGAAATAGGAAAATATAATTTTAGATTTTCTTTGAAAATGGCAAGAGCTATGCAAAATTACTGTTCTATGTGGCAAAAACCAAACAGAGAAGCTAATTGGCTGCTGCTTTCCCTAGACAAAGCAGATACCCTTTGGTTTGCCTCATTCTCCTCTACTTTACCACTTGTCTAATCAAATTACCTCAGATAGGACTCAAAGACAGATCAAAGTATGATTCCACCCAAATCCAACTTTGCAAAGCAATGAGTTTACTGACTTACTTACAGAGCACAGACAAGGGTGATTTAGAGCAGCGGTTCTCAACCTTTCTTATGCTGTAACTCTTTAATATAGTTCCTCATGTTGTGGTGACCCTCAGCCATAAAATTATTTCATTGTTACTTCATAACTGTAATTTTGCTGGTATGAATTGTAAACATCTGATATGCAGGTTGGCCTTAGATGACCCCTGTGAAAGGGTTGTTCAATCCCCAGAAAGGTCACGACACACAGATTGAGAAGCACTGACTTAGAGAAACATGGATGACTACAGAGCCCCACCCCACTGGAAAGCCTCAATACAGCCCAGACAATGTCTTCATCATAGCTGCTTACTATATACACTTTAATGAGTCTCAAAACCAGAAGATCTTGTACAAATGAAGCTGAATTGCATACAATGGGGAGAAGGTTATAAAAGGGAACAACTGAAATCTCATGCATGAAATTTCATCTGAAATCTAATGACTCCCCCTTCTATGAGAAAACATTAATAGGCTTGACTGTGAAGGTCTCTCGCAAGTAGCAAGGGCAGATCTAATGATGACAGTAACAGCTGTCACTCAGAGGACAGCATCCTACAACAGTCACCAGCACAGAGCCTGGAGATGACATACTGGGTGACTCCGATGCTAAGATTCTAAATAGATGCTCTGGACTTAACACCACTGCGTTACTAGTAAAAGAAGTAGTTTGTTCTGGCTGTCATAGTCCTTTCCCTTCATCCTTTCTTTCCTCCCCTTTCATTTTTTTCAACATTTTAAATGATGCCTCTTAGCTAATAGACTCACTAGACTTTGCCACATCCACTGCCATGTGTCTTATTGTCCCCAGAGTAGTATAACAGTGATCAATAGAAATCACAGAAAGGGATGGGGTGTGGCTTGATTACAGAATGTTTGTGTAGTTCAAGGCGTCAGGAATACCCAGCACAAAATAAACAGGGAGGGCCTTTATGCTACTTATTTAATATTGATGGAATATCCTAAGGATTTTTTAATAGTATTTGATCCTTTGAAATGCATAAGATTCTTGAGATGGTGTTTGAAATGCGCCTTCTCTGCTTCTGTGCTCTTCCTGAGCCATGGGGGCATTCTCTGGCTAAACTAAACTAAATTTAGGTTGTTAGGAGATACTGGAGAGAGTTGTATCAGAATTTAACTTCCTGAGGAAATTCTGTAAGCCTATAAAACAGATCAATGCACAGATCTGCTGAACAAAATCCAAGTGGTTTAGATTCTTACACAGCCACCAGAGGGCAAAAAAACTTGAGGGGAGAGAAGAAAACAGGGATCTCTCTTTTGGAAAGTTACTGTGTGTGTGTGTGTGTGTGTGTGTGTGTGTGTGTGTGTGTGTGTGTGTACAACTTTCAGGAAACTGGTTTCCATAGGTCCCAGGGCTGCAACTCAGGTTGTGCTCACACACTGAAGAGTTTCACCATGAGCCATGTGGCCTGTCATTTTAAGGCTCACTCTTCACACAATACTGGCACACTAAATACCTACATACCAGAACATGTGCTAATAGAGAACTATCCCCTCTGTATTGGAAGCACCTCATTTTTAGAGTGATTTGTATAGATGACAAAAACAGTAATCTAACATCAGGTAGACATTATGAGTAGCTTGAATAAATACTATGTAATATATCATATAATACTACAGATAACAGTAAATTATTAACTGTTAACAGTAGTTACACTAAAACTCAACATCCTGAAATGTTATTTGGCTATTCATGTCAACTCTCTTTGGCCAAATTCAGTAACAATTGTTTGAATAAACCTTCCCATTCTAGAAACAAATTCATCCTTCAAGTCTCAGCTCAAATGTCACTTCTCTGATAACTTAATTATCCCAAATGCCTAGCCTCAACCAAACAGTCAAGCATCCTCTTTACTTGTCCACAACATTCTCAACTTATTTTACTTCAAGACTTTATATATTTAGCATGACTAAGAAATAAGACCCACATAACTGGGCTTTATGGTGCAGGTTTATAGTCCTAGCACTTGGGACACTAAGGCACAATGATTATAGACTTGAATACAGCCTGGGCTATTTGGTGAGAACTCTAAAACAAACAAAAAACCAACTGAAAAGAGGGAAGGAGGGAGGGAGGGAGAGAGGGAGGAAGGGAGGGAGGGAGGGGAAAGAATGGTGACCAACTTCTTTGAAATGATTCAAACCCAGAAGTCTGTGAACCCCAAAGCAGAGTTTATCTTTACTCTGCCCAGTGCCTCTTATGGAACCCCCTATAAAGCAAGCACTAAGTTGAATGAAAAACTTAAGTAAAGATCTAACATCCATTTTCTTCTTCTTTCTTTTCTTCTAGTCAGAAGAGGTGACTAGAATGAAGGTGTGAAAGATGCTAGATGGGCCAAATGACTTGCCACCCTCCTAATTGATGGGCTTGGCCACTTCTTACTAGGTGCATTTGAAATACTTGAACTGATTTTGCAGTAATTTTCCTTATCACAGATCTTTTTTAAATTCTTCTAGGGCAATGCAATTGGTCTTCATGGACTTGGTCTCCTTTACTATCATGGAAAAGGTGTTCCTGTGGTGAGCTCAAAACCTTGTCATCCCCTCAACATATTTCTAGCATTTTGCACTTAACATAATGGTCATGCATTAATGTAGAAGAATTACATTTTATTGTTTGGTTAGGCAAACTAGTATATCTGACAGAGAATGAAATTATTCAGTAGACTCTTTGTCAAAAAGACAGAGGAACAAAACTGCACCAAGAATAGCGTCCACAGTTGTGTCTGAGACTCGCAGGGTCAAACTAGCATCGATACAGCTGTCTCCTGGGGATTTTACTGATAGAGAAATTTATCTTCTTAGCTTAATATATCTTTTGAGTGACCTTACCTCATCTAAGAAAATCAACTACCAATACAGAAAAATACAGTTTATAATGAAATGAGGTAATTATTTCTCTATGGAATCTAATATAATAATGAAAATGTATTCTATTTCTAGTGCTATTTTAATCAGCCTATAGGACACTGACAGGATTCTTAAGCTGGAAAATGGTTGTTACCATGGAGTTATGCATATAGCTTTGAGTAATAAGTGTAATTATCTTGCAGAATTATGATGAAGCACTTAAATACTTCCAGAAAGCTGCAGAGAAGGGATGGCCTAATGCACAGTTCCAGCTAGGCTTCATGTACTACTGTAGGTACCATAAACATGGCGACCTTATTTATTATGCATTAGTGAATCCTCTCCTCACATAACAAATATTGAAAAGTTTGCTGTTGAGTGGCTTGCAAAGAACACTAAGGCATCAGTTTAAAGAGAGATCTAAAGAAACCTTAAAGACTTAGACCTCAGTTAAAAGGGTAAGGAGATACAGAGGCAGGGTGACCACCTTTGACTAGGTTAACGTTGAGGTTATTGTGATAGCCAGTGTACACATCCAGAAGTAACAATGGCATTTGCAAGGGAGGACAAAGCTGAGGAGAAAGATTTGAGACATAAACGTATAGGTGTAAATCAGGAGTAGTTGAGCTTACAAAGGAATAGGAAAGAATGCGAGAAAAGGGAGACGGGGCTGTATTCATCCATCTAGTGAGTCTTTGTGGCATCTTGAAAGAATAAGCCAAAGAAAAGTGATTGTCAATAAAGAACAAACGCCTGGAAAGGGAAGAGGGGTTGAAAGAGGTCCAAAAGGGCAAAAGACGGAATTTTCCAGAAACTGTACATTTTACTGATAATGTAGCATGAAATCTGGTAACAGAGTAGTGGAGGAAGAGGAAGAGAGTTGGGGGAAGGACAGGGAAAAGGAGAAAAGTAAAGAAGGAGGGACGGGGGGGGCGGGGAGGGGGAAGGAAAAAGAAATGATCCTGTATCCTTATTGCTTAGTCAAAATGGAGAATGTTGGTGAGAGTATTGTATCTATTGGAATAAGGACCAGTTGACAGTGGGTTGGCTTCTGAATACAAGGTAAGAAAGAAGAAAAGTATTATTTCAAAACTTATCTTTAAGAGAAAAAAGTAACTGAAGGGAACAACATCCAAGAAGGAAGTGTTATAAAATGATCAGAGACATGAACATATTTAAAAGAGATAGAAGGAGGTTCTGGAGTAGTTAGTGGTGTTAAGATCTGATTGCTCATGAGGTGGAGGCCTCATGGTCTTGCTAGAGAAGTGGACTTCTCATCCCGTAGGACCAGAAGGAAGAATGGAAGTTCAGGTACATACTTGTGAGGAGGGAGCCAACGAGGAAGATATGGTGGCAAAAGTATTGCCTTCTGAGAGCAATAGTGAAGTAGTTAGTGACAGGGGCTCCAGACTGTGAGGAGATTTGTAATAATTTCAGAGGAAGATGTGAAAGAGCGAGTGGTCAGGACAAATTCCAGACATCTGAACTTGCCCTCACCAAATCCATCATGCCAGAGATGGAGCTAGGGCAACAGCCAACTCTCTCCAGCAGGCCCACATCTTAGTCAAGAAGTCTGCTGATGTTTCCACTTCGGTCCAGCCACACAGTGCCTGATTTGTACTATGTGTTTGACATCTTGTCCTCCTAATTCACTTCAAGTCCTCAGGAGAGAATCAGTCCAATTCCTCAGGTTTCTAGGAAAGAGTAACAGTAATGACTTTGCACGTTTCGGTTCATTTTACTCTCTCAACATGTGGATACCATGCTACAGCTGAGTAGACTGAGTCATATCAAGGCCACACATCTTATCCAAGACTACACAGACAGGCAGGGGTTCAATTCCAAGAGATCTGCCACCAAATGTCTTGCTCTTTTTATTTATTTTTCCAAGTTGTATTTATTTCCTTATTTATTGTTTAGACATAGACTCTCACTGTGTAGTCTGAGCCAGCCTTAGACTCACCACTCTCTATCTGTAGTCTCCAGAGCGTTATGATTTCAGGTGTGTTACCCACATGCCAGGCTGAGCTACTGCTCTACCTTAATTCCTATATGGCACTGCTGTAAAAGCTATGAAACTTTTGAGCAGGAAGGGAATGTAAAACCAATCCAGGGAAAACCCGGGATTTTGTTTTGTCTTGTTTTTTTGTTTTTGGTTTTTGGGTTTTTTGCAAGTGAATGTCCCTAGATGGGAATGACTTAGAAATAATGGTAATGAGAGCATTGAGCCAAGAATCTCTCCTGCTAGAGATCTACTGACTCTGCCCAGCACTAAATGCCCCTGCCCCTCCTTACACCAAAATCATGAGCTCAGACAGAGCTGCTCTTTCTGGACCTGGAGGTTGCTTGGTCTGTGTTTGTGGCTGGTTGAGATCTATATGTACTCTGTGTGTGTGTGTGTGTGTGTGAGAGAGAGAGAGAGAGAGAGAGAGAGAGAGAGAGAGAGAGAGAGAGAGAGAGAGAGAGAGAGAGAGAGATCACAGAGAAACTCCAGTGATCATGCACTTCTTGGTCTCCTTATGGGCATGAAAATGAACAGCCCATCTTTCTTAATTTTCTAAATGAGTAAAGATCATAGAGCCACTTGCCCCCAAAATAGTGATTCTGAAGTAGTTTTACTTAAGGTTTTGGGGGGTTTTTTCCTCCTCCTGTTTAGAGTTGTGAGTATCACTCTGACCATTATATCCATAGACTTTTTTTTTTATGAGTGACTTAAAAGATTTTTAATTTTCAGCTGGCTCTGGAGTATGGAAGGATTATAAGCTTGCCTTCAAATATTTTTACTTGGCATCTCAGAGTGGGCAGCCTCTCGCCATTTATTACCTAGCTGAGATGTATGCAACTGGAACAGGGGTGCTAAGATCATGCAGAACGGCTGTAGAGGTAAACTCGGGGTCTCCTTTCCAGCTCTTCCATGAGTCACAAGAGCGGGCCAGGCTGCTGCCTTTGTTCTATAGCTCTTTTCTTGCCTTTGACAGTGACCACCACTTGACAGCAGGAAAAGCAATAGTGTTACAAATTGGGGGAGAGAAATGATGCCTTCCTGTCTGGAGTTTGACTCCTCAGCACAGTTTAGAAGCCCTGTTTCAGCCTTCAGTTAATCTACTGGAGCAACCTGGCACCCCCGCCCCCCAATGAGAGTGAGCATCACTACTTGGGAAAGGCAGGCTTGATCTAGCCTAGAAAATGTAGCCTACCCCTTCCCAGAAAATAGGGTCCTTAGATTTTTGATGATTTGGATGACAATTGAGAAAGTGGGTTCTTTCAGCCTGAGCCACTAATGTACTTTTCAAAAGAATGCTTTTAGGACCTTAATGCCCTTCATTGATTTCTTAAATACGTCCACTGCACCAGTATAAATACCTCCATGTTGCAATCTGGTCCCTCTGAAGCTCATTTCAAAAGCTGCCAACTAATAATCTATCTTTAGATTTGTTCCTTTGCCAACTTCCTAATGAATTATGTATGGCTAACCTCTTTTGGTTACATAAGGGCTATTCAGCTAAGTTGACATTTGTCCCCATGGAGCTCTGCACACCTCCCTCCCCATTATGTCACCTATACCCTCAGGCACCGACTTCCCTTCCTTCTCATTTCCACATCAGCTGTAGCCTCATCCATGCAGAGCCTATAAAATGACACTATCAACAATGAAGCCCTCCAAATTGATATTCTTATCCTGTCGAATAGCCTCCAAGCCAGGAAAGTTTATTACTCAAATTAAGAGGAGCCGGAAAACAATTTACTAAAGACAAAACTACCCTGAGAATCTGTGTGCCTCTAAATGTATTAATTCTTCACCCTAAATCATTTTCAAAAGCCAGGCAATTTTAGAAAAAGTTCATGCCTGCTCAGCCAGCAGAAGCCAACGATGAGGCTCACAGATCACGATGTGGGATGAAGCTAAGTACCCTGTTCCATCTCTCTCTCCATCTTCAGCTGTATAAAGGTGTCTGTGAACTAGGCCACTGGGCTGAGAAATTCCTCACAGCCTACTTTGCCTACAAGGATGGCGACATAGATTCCTCTCTTATTCAGTATGCCCTGCTTGCAGAAATGGGATATGAAGTAGCTCAAAGCAATTCAGCATTCATTTTGGAATCTAGTAAGATAAGATCTTCCCAATTCCCCAACTATACATATGCAAAAATGGCTTACTATGTCCTCATTTAAGCCTTTTTAATGGAATAGTTTTTTGTTTTGTTTTGTTTTTTCCTGGTTCCTTTTTCTTTTAGAAAAGGCCAAAATTCTAGGAAAAGAGAAGATGTATCCAATGGCACTTCTGCTATGGAACCGAGCCGCCATTCAAGGTATAAAATGCTTCAAAATAGGCACATAGCTGGACCATACTCGTGACTATTCATCTGATTTGCTTCTGTTGTGTTGCTGACCGAGAGGCAGAGAGGTACAGGGTGTGGAGCAGGGAGCACTTCAAATTATACTGCTGTTAGAGGTCATTTCCGAGAATTCATTTTCTTCATTATTTTCAAAGTCCCTTAGTTTCGCAAGTCCTAAGAATTTGTCTCTGTCTCCATGGTACCAGAACTGTTTGAAACATGAAAATTTTCCCCAAGAAAACAATTTTCTTGATCTGGCTTTAGTCATTCATTTGCTGAGATGTTTACTGAACTAATCTGAGCTGTGACCTGTGTCTCTATGAGTCTGTAGGCAAAATTAATTATGTACCAACTACGTTTGACTGCTCTTCTAAAATGAGACATGGATGATGACAACACACTTCGGATCTTTACCCACCACTAAGTTAGAATTTTAGAAAGTGGGAAGATCCTTTCTTGGTATTCCTACTTATGGGTTTCACACATGGTAACGAATGTAAACTATCATTGCTCAGAACAGCAATGGTGGTGGCATTTGAATCATCATGTCCCTTCCAATCTTCCCCACCCCCCCCCCTAAAATTATAGTATTAAAATTAGAGAGATGTTGCGCAGCTGTCATGGTTGGCATTTGGATGTGTGAGGGATTCTTGCAATAAGAGAGCAATTTTATTTCCAATTAGGTTTCTTGAAATTATCTCCTGATAAGGCTGAATCATCCCCTTTAACAGGAAGTAATGGGATAAAAAATGATTCTCAACTGATGCTAATATGAAGCAGAGGAAAAAACCCACAGTGGTGCCTTGGAAGACCCAGCTGAGCTGGTAACACAGCAGCAAGCCATCAATGTGGTTTTTAGTGAGAAATTCTATGTTTTGTAAAATGCAATAAAGACCGTATTTGGAGTGAGAAAACAATGCTAGCAATCTCTCAGCCATGGTAAATCAGCTCAGTTGCAACAAATACACATTTATTTCAAGCCAGGAAAGAATGTGGAAATTGGATCAAAAAAGAGAGAGAGAGAAGCCAAAAATGAGGAGACATTAATATTAAATAGAATACACACACACACAAGTGAGTGCACGCCAGGTTGCTCAAAATAATCATGTGTCCAAAAGGTCAGATATACCCACCCATCTCAAAGTTATGACTGCTGAATGGCTCACAAAAGGTAGGAAATCTAATAAGGAAAACTTCCAGTTAGTTATCAATGCTTCTTTTAGCAGCTGCTTCATATGAAGAGGGTACTGAGACATCAGGGCTCAGGATCCTCCTTGCATCTGTGGAATTGAAATAAAAATCTCTTTCTAGTCACCAGACTCATCCAAGAGTCTGTCAGATTGCCACATGCCCTCATTAGGTACTGTTGCTCTGGACAGGCTTGTTCAGGGTCCTCTATTCTCAGACACTTGGGGAACTCTATTCTTAACTGCAAAGCTTAAGAATATGCAAGTGTCCCATTCTTTTGTGACTGTGGCCAAGAAGGAACCTTGAGGTCAGGATGACAGCTTCGAACAAAATTAGAGATAGAGTGGGTTTCTTTTTGGCGCCTCATGTCTCTCCTGGCCTCTGTAGTCACCCTTGCTTGAGTACCATTCCCATCATCCCTTACTCTTTCCCACATGCCAATACATTTTGTGTTAATTATATAGGAAGCAGAGTCTGAAACCTAATGTCTTAATCAGTTTAAAAATTTTTAAATATTAGCTCTGCTTAGAGGGAAACAAAGATGCTTCATAGGGTCACATATCTTTAAAGTTCCTGTACTTTAACAGGAGACACTAGGCATTGAAAGAATTTTGTTGCCCAGAGGTAAAACTTAAAAAAAAAAAAAAAAAATCCACTACACTAGGCCAAATTGGAAAGAATTTTGGAAGGAGTCCTATATCTCAAAACATACCCCAGACCTCAGCACACATAGTTTCTATTTTCTAAGAAAGTGAAGGGTTGGCCACAGCTGAGACAAATGTCCAACATGAATTTTCCCTCATCCTTTCAACATATTTTTAGAAAACAGTAGCATGGCCATCTCCTGAGATATGTACACACAGTTAAAAGCCATTTCTAAGTGGCCTTCAGAAGAATGATGCCACAAATCCTCAAAAGTAAGGAGATTTCCTCCATCCCTGATATATCCACATAATCCATGTTTATTGGAAAGTATATCCTAAATTACCTCTGGGGAAGGCATTTTCTAAAAGTATCCTAGCATGACCATTCCATAAATGTTTATCAAGTGCCACCCTAGGCTCCAGAACAATTTAAGTAATTAAGAGCCTTGGGGTTCTTGGCTTGCCGTTTGGGGCCGCTAATGAAAGGAGAGATTTAGAAAGGAATTCTAAGAGCAGGATAGATATGATTCAGTTTCCCAAGAGTTGTCATCCTGTCTCCAAATATGAATTAATGTGTAGTCTATCATTTCCTTCAGAATATTATAATTATGAATATTATCCTGCAATGAAGACTACTAGCATTGAGTAGTGGTGTCTTGTGTTTCATATAGTATATGTGATCTTAATTGTGAGATTTTGAATATTTCATGTGTATATATGTATATAAGTGTATGTATTTGGTGTTTTTACAGCTTATTAGGTTGACTTACTGAGGACGATACCTGAATCACTTGTGTGACTATTCTTTCTTTCTGGTATTTCTCTCAGGGAATGCTTTCGCTAGAGTAAAAATTGGAGATTACCATTACTATGGCTATGGGACTAAGAGAGACTATGAATCCGCAGCCACCCATTACAGCATCGCAGCAGACAAGCATCACAGTGCACAAGCCATGTTTAATCTGGCCTATATGTATGAACATGGCTTGGGTATCGCAAAGGTAATTGAATTGGTTTAAAGCTAGTCATGACAGCTGTGTGAAAAGAGAAACTTTATAAAGGTTTGGAATTTGATTGATGTCAGTAATGTAGAAGAAAGAAAAGAGTGTCACCCCCCACCTCGTGCTAACACATATAATGACTCTATTACCTTCATACCCTCATTTATACCAAATACATAATTAATGAGTAGACAATCTAATTTGGACCAATCTAATTCATACATTCCTCTCCACTTTTTCACTGACATGACTTATGCATCTCCACCAACTTCACTAATAACAGCAAGGTGGGATGAGGCCCAAACTATAGATTAAGGATGGCATCCATTAACCCAGAAACATCTCACAGCGCAGCCATTATCTCTCCAAGACACCATACTGGACTCTAAGGAGATTTGAGAGACTATAGAGATTACATGTGACTTGGGGCATATTCATTAATAAAAGAGAGTTAACAGTACAATTGCTAGTGGGGGAGAATCCCTTAGGTGGTGGGTGTAATCAGGCAGAGATGGATGTTGAGTCTGAAGGGAGGAGGCAGGTATGTCAAATGCCAATATTAACCAGCTTTGGTTAGGTGTGATATCACACCCCCCCACACACACACAGACACACACACACACACACATATATATACATGGGGGAAGGGATTAAGCACTCTATCTTTGTGTACATCAGGAATCTACACTGCAGTCAAGTTGGCAGAATTTCTTCAGTGGTGGATTTTATGCAAGGCATGTCTGATCCCAAACATTTTTAGGAAAAACAAATGGAACCGACAGTGAGTCACTCTGAGTAACAAAGCGTGGTTCTCGCCGCGGTGTTTATGTTCCTAACTATTTCTAGAGTGAAATACTCGGGAGACTGCTGGCTCTCTTGTGCTTTCTTCTTCAATCTAGTAGTACTAGCAATTAATAATTATTATTGGGTGTTTCCTGAGAATTGCTGAGCCTGTGCTCTTTACAGCCAAAGGCTTCCTGCTTAGGCCCCAACACCTACCCAGTGATGCAGACCCCACCACCTTATCCTTCCTGTAGCCTGCCTTTGCCTGATCATTTTTTTTTTTATCAGACTCAGCCCCGAGCAACAAAACGTCAACTTCAAATCCAACCCGTTTTCCTACTCCTAGCGATGTGAACTACTTCTGTCTGTAAAATGAACACGATCAAGTGGCTGAATCAGAAATTTCTCTGAATGTTATGTATTGACCCCCCACCTCCCAGCACCATCCAGTCAGTGAAACAGAACTAATGATACCCAGCCACCCCTAGCTTAAAGGATTAAATGAGCAAGCCTGTGTGAAAAGGCTTTGTAGTTAAACAATATGTTGAATGACTGTAATTTAAATCAGAAGGGAATTTGAACAGCTGCTCAGGTTTCAATATGATCACTGTTTTTATTCATAATTCCTCATATAAAACACCAAAACGGAATAAAAGCATTGTTTACAGAAAGCGTAGACATGACCCCATCTACTGTGTTCACTGCGTTATCTCTTTCACCCAGAGTGATTCAAAACAGGACTCACTCTCTTTCACCCAGAGTGATTCAAAACAGGACAGCCACATCCCCACACAGTGAGACCATTATTTCCTGCCCCAGAGGCAGAATGGAGCATCCTGCCAGGACAGATGGCCAAGACTGCAGAGAAGGACCACACACTGTCAAGGGCCCAGCTTTTAGACCACACCAAAGACTTTGGTTTTCCCCAGGCCCACTACTGAACCTCCCGGCTGGGCACTTTCTCCACTCTTTGGATAGCAGCTGTTGGGACATCCTTTCCACACTCAGAAAATAGCCACAGGGTTTTCTATCTGTCTGACCCTTTTCTATCCTTTCCCGCGAGGTTTCCTCTTAACTCGCAGGTCACTCACTGATCAGACTCATCAGTCTCCACACTGGAGGTCTCAGGGGGGTTTGTTTGTTTGTTGTTTTGACAGAAAGCATCAACATTAAAAACCAGAGGAGGGTCGGTGGGTCGGGGACAAACAAAACCCAAAGAGAGAAGAAGAAAAGAAACCAGAGGCTGGGCTCTAACCTCTGTCAGGACTTTAGACTTAGCTGATGGGAGATCATACGTTTATTTTGTTCTTACTGGTCTCTCATTTAGCAACCAGGGCAAACTTTATTAATTTTGACATGTCATAGACAAATTAATAAAGTGACTCTAATTTTCAAAAACAAGCATCTTGATGAGTTCAAGCCCCAAACTTATTTCAAAGATGTCAGGAGCATGGCCTTCTTAGCATTTGTCCTCACTTACTGTAGCATTTTTCAGTATGGCACTTCACAGTTCTCGTTACCATAAATCCTCATGCAAACCAGTGAGAAAAATTAGTGTAATGTCATTTCTAGAGAGTCTCTGAGAGTGGAAGAAGGCTGGTGGAATCATGTCTGGTAAGACCTTGAATTTTCGGAATGAAAATGAGAGATAATAAATCTTGTGGAGTTGGTGTAAAAATATGAGCCTCTGGTGTGCTCTTCTATCTTCGGGAACACATGGTGGGCCTAAGGTAAGGCCTTGGCCTAATAGCTTCACTGAGAAGCCCCTCAGCTCAGTGCTTGATCAAAACCCGGGGTCAGGACATACTACAGTGCAGTAGAAACAGAAAATAACACCCTGTTCCCCAAATCCCTTCTCTGTCAGAGATGTGAACAGATGCTAACCCCCCTCCTCCTAAACACACACACACACACACACCCTTCTTCCTAAACACACATACACCTCCTCCTAAACACACACATGCAGACATATCACACACACTACTCCTAAACACACACACACACACACACACACACACACACACACCTCCTAAACACACACAGGCTGTTTTGCCTCTGACCCTACCAGGCTGGGCTCTGCTTCACTGTTTCAAAACAGTGAAATAAGAGATTTCTGTATCCAGTTATTGTGTGAGTTACCTAACAGTTATGCATCCTGAAATCCTTGACTCACTTTTAATTTAGAGACAGTATACAAACACCTCCCAAACACACACACACACCTCCACCTCCTCCTCTTCCCCCTAAATTCTCAAGGACAAAACAAAGAATGGTTCCTCCAAAGTTCACCCTTAGGAACTAATGGGGAGGGGAGTTAGCTTACAGAACATGGTCAGGAGTTACTGACACCCGTAATGAGTGACCTCAGAGCAGCCATGTTAGCAAGTTTTCATCCAACATGGATGTTGACTTCTTCATTCTCCAAAGCCGAAAGGATGGACCCTTCCCCTGAGCTTCACAAGCCTGTATACTCTAGTGCCTCCCTGTGGCCACGTGCAAATAGGAAAGAATTACAAACGACTGAGAGAAGCAGCTGGATACTGACCCAAGGGCCTAATGATCCTCCACAACTCCTGCTGTGAGGGAGCATCAACACCTTACAAGCCTAGCTGTAAGGATCATCTGCAAGCTTAGCTCACCTGAAGAAGATGGCAGTTATGCTGGAAGTATAGTGCTGTCCAACATGCCTGGAGTAAAATTAACTGAGGATAAAAACTTAAAAATACATTCAGCTCACAAATTACTATGAAACTCTTTTGCAGTTTATATTTTTTCAAATTATTTCAGAAGCTTAACCATGAACAAAGCCTGCGTCCATTTCTCCTGGCCATTCTACTCAGGATCAGGTCTGTTGCAAATACTACTTAGTACCTTCAATTCTGCCACTCTCCCATTACATTCCTACCAAGAAATACCTCTGCCCACTAGAGACTTATAATAGCTGGTCTTTAGAATTATGGAGAAATGCCTGCCTACTTAGACTACATTTCTCAACATCTTTTGCATCCCTATATCCCCCTCCTCAACAGTTTAAGTAAAAGGTTCCATAGGTAGCCTCCCCATAGTCACTTTAAACTTTGTTGATGAAACACAGCAGAAAGAAGAGGCTCTGGGGAAATGATAGGAGCCAAGTCCCTTAATTACCAATGAAGAAAATTCTCTATCATCCAGAAACATCACATTAAAATGTTGATTAAAAGTAAAAATAAACTCTTCTGTATTATTTCCTAGATTTGTTAAGTAAACAAAATTTATATGTCACAAGTATTAGCAGTACCTTAAAAAATACTTAATTCATCTATCACTACTATGCTACTGTGGATAACTCCTTCAAACTGTCTCTACCCCTCCCCCAAAAGCAATACAGATAAACGAACACACAAACTGAAAATAACTTACTGGCATTATAAATCCTAGACCTCTTTCTTTAAATTCAATTTTTGACTTAACTGTTCTTTATGACAACAGCTCCATATACCATTTTCCTTCTAAATATATTCTAGACTATATATTCCTTCCTCTCAAGTCCTTCAATATATTCCCAAGTTTAAAAGATACCTACTTCTAGAGCTCCATGTTGTTAAGATTTTCATTCACTCATCTGTATATTTACCGGGTGATTGTTCACATTATGAAGTACTGGGCTTGGTTCTGGGTCACAGACAAAACAGAATTATTTTCTAAGAGTTTACAATACCCTCTGGGAAAAATATATCATCTGATGAAAGAATGTGTATAAAATATTATCAGTAGTTACCTCTGCACTGGAGGGTTGTGATTTTTTTCCCCTAGTCAGTTCTCTAATATCAGTTTCCCTTAATTTCCAAGTGATATAATAAGAAAATGAGAATAAATTACTCAACCACCTTTCTATTCATATGGCCAATTTTAGTATAAAAAATGTTTGGTGATCTTAAAATATTTGAGCCTGGAGAACGTGTGTGTTGTGCTTCCTTGCTGGAGAAGTCTGCTTCTTTGACCTGTGAGAAGCCATTCTGAACATATAAACACATTAAGCAATACTGGGCACACCTGATGTTATTAAAGATAGTAACATATAGAACATGTTATTTAAGAAAAGTCAGAGATTGATTCCCTTAACCTGAACCACTGAATTTAAAGTAAAATAAACTCTCATGTACAGCATACAAATTATATCTAAGTAGATTAGGTATGGGATAGACTTGTTTACTGAGTCCTGGGCATTCTAAGAACAATATATATCAAAAGAAAAATTTTTGTTTCAGTGGTATGAACATTTTTCTAGATAAGGTCGAAGAATGAAGAGCCATTTTTAGAGTTTAACAATGAAAATTTATTTGAGTTGCCCTGATTAGCCAGAAGCATGTAAGAATTTCTTTTTCTAGAACTTTAAAGGAAGATTATTCATATTCCATCCTATCCCTCTGCAAACTTGGAAGTCTGTTGGGCAAGGCATGTGTGCTCACCCTACTTTATAGGCACTCTTTGCTATTTTTAAAACTACAAATCACATGAATGAATGGTGATTCCTATTTGGCAGTAAATAAAATAATGATGACTAATTTAAGAATAGAGGCCTCAGAAGCAGCACGGTGGTACAGACATTTGAGCACTTGGGAGGTAAGAAGCAGGAAGATCAGGGCTTCAAGATCATCCTCAGCTAAGTAGTGAGTTTGAGGCCAGCCTGGGCTACATGAAATCCTATCTGGAAGATCAAAACCAAGGACCAATGAGGTGGCTCTGTTGGTAAAGGCACTTTCTCTGCAAGTCTAGTAACGGAATTCACATCATGAGTCCACATGTGTGCTATGGCATGCACCTTCACAGACACACAAATAACAAAAATGAATAAAAAGCAAAAGAAAACAATAAGTGAACATCTTGATTACTGACAAAAGATGCTTAGCTCACATCATGTGAATCAATATGCCTTCCAGGTTTGAGACAGCTTTAGAAGGTGCACCCTGCTAGCCTAGCCTATGAACGCATACCAAACAGTAATTAAAAACACAGACTAGGGGTTACAACATCCTTTTTTTTTTTCTTGCTGGGAAGATATGTCTCAATCTCCTGAATTTTTAGACTTTAGGTGAGGACTTTTTTTTTCTTCCAACAAATTTATTTAACAGACTTTGAAGCTTTAGAAGTCTTTAAGAAATGAGCGGGGTATGGTGACACACACCTGTGATCTCAGCCCTCAGGAGGCTGCTGTCTGGAAGATTGTGAGTTAAAGACGAAGCATGGGTTACAGAGTAAGACCCTGCTTCAGTTGGGGGTGGGGATGAAAGGAGAAAGGGAGGGGGATAGAAGGGGAGAAAGGGAGGGAATGTAGAAGTAGAGAGAGAAAACTCCCAAGCCAGAGAGATAGCTCAAGGGGTAAAGGAGCTTGCCACTAAGCCTAGTAACTTATGGCTTTGTTCAGTCTATGAAACACACTTCACAGAAGGAGAGTTCTGAAAGTGGGCCTCTAGCCTCCACTTGAGAACTATAGCACACACCACACACACACCACACATACCACACACATACACACACACACACACACACACACACACACCACATACCACACATCACACATACCACACACATACACACACCACACACACACCACACATCACACATACCACACACATACACACACCACACACAAATGTATAAACATTTTAAAGAAATAGTTTAAAAGCCTTTTCATCAATGTTAAGCTAACAAGATAAAAATAAAATAAAAACATAACCCATAAGTAGATGGAAAATAAAATAATTATCTGCTTTGGAAATAATTCAATGAGGAAGAAGCCCCAAAAGAATATGTTACCTTTTTAGGAATCAATTTCCAAACTGAGAGATACAATAGCCTACTCATTTGTTCTATAAGAATTTTTGAAGCCCTGCTATGCAGGAGGAACCTTATTAAACTTAGTTTTGAACAGATAGTCTGAGACTGTCAAGGACCTGGAGACAAACAAATAAATTCTATGACACGTACTATGGAGATTGTAGGGTTATTAATTAGTTGTCTACTCTTTGTTCACAAGTAGGAGCTAACGGAAATGGTTTTGAGATCTATGTTAGTTTTCCCTCACAAATGTCATTCCTAAAACCAGCTTGTTTACTTTCTCATGGTCTCTTCAGGTCAAGAGTCTAAATGGCTCGAGTCTGCTTATAGTCTCATATGATTAAAATCAATGCTAATTCTCTACTGGAAGCAGTGGAGAAGAATGCATTTTCAGTCTTATTCAGGTTGTTAATTAATTTCCCTGAAGTTGTTCAGACTGGGCCCCGTTTTCTTTCTGCTTCTTTGAGTTGCTTCTGAGTCTTTCCATGTGACCCCCCCCCCCCTTGCCACTCCACCACCCAGTATAGCAACTTGAGGTTCCTCCCCTATTTCTAATCTCCTTCTCCCATTCTAAGCATGATGAGGGTATGGACAATTTTGTAGGCCCATTCTGCCTACTAAACATAAGCTGTGGTGTTTCTAACAACAGTTTGTTTTTCAAGAGTCTGTACCTGATGGAGATGGACGACTTTCTTTTCTAGGACATTCACCTGGCTAGAAGATTGTATGACATGGCTGCTCAGACAAGCCCAGATGCTCACATACCTGTATTCTTTGCACTTATGAAACTGGAAACTATGCATCTGCTCCGAGATATTCTGTTTTATAATGTAAGTTTGTTTCAAATAGATTCTGAAAACTCTAAAAAACACTGGGACAAAGTATTGAGGTGTAGAAGGGAGTGATTTTTTTAAAGTTAACTTTTCTTTGATAAGCAGAATGCAAAGCTTGTACTTACCACACAGCAATTCTGCTTGTTGAGTGTGTGTTGACACTGTGTAGTACAACCAGTGAATTCATTTAGCAGATACTCTTTCAGCACATTCTGTGTTCAAAGCCTTTAAGTAGAGATGTGCTATATATACTTGTTCAAAACACAGCTCTTGCCATTGGAATCTAAGACTGGTAAGCAGATGGCAGGCGGCAAGTGATACCACAAAGAGTGTATTTCTTAAAAGTTGAAAAAAAAATTTTTTTTGAGACAGAGGCTTATGACATAATCAAGGCTGACCTGGAGGTCACTGTGTAACCCAGGCTAAGTGCAATCAAATTTGAGACCCTCTTGCCTCAGCCTTCCTGATAAAGGGATTACAGGCAAGAGCCACCGTGTCCAGCTAAATCTTATACATTTTTTGTGGTTATTTTAATGGTAGTATTTAAGCCCGTGTATGGTCTCTACCTTGAAATAGATCCCATCTTCTAAGATGGAAGGGGGAGGCGGGTGGGTTGAGGGTAGGTTGGTAGTGGTAGGTTGTGAGGAGAAATGGTTCCGACTACAATGAGGTACTGGGGTTGTTTTCTTTCTTTTTTTCTTTTGACTGAATGCTTCTTGCCAGCAGTTTACCATGAGATGGAAATGGCTGAAACTGGACAGCACCGTTGGACCATACTGGGATTTATTTGTGATTGGCCTTATTGTTGCCGTGCTGATTTTCTTGCTTAGAAATCACCATAGGTAGGCTCTGGACCATCAGGAAACCTGCTCACAGGTTCATGCCAAGCTATCCTCACCAAATAAAGAATTTCCTCATCCAAATCAAGAGCTGCTGTGGATTTCCCACACAGGCTGTAATGGAGAGTGGACAAAGCTTTAAAACTTCCCTAGAGACACAACTCCAGACTTACTGCTTAGTTGAGGGGATCATAGTGGAATGCTGAGGACAGGTCATCTAAATTTGTCATTGTGGTGGTCTTGCTCTGACCTCGATAAAGATCGCCATCTTTGTGCTATATCAAAGGTGTCCTCCCCTTTTTGAAAGAACAAGCTGGGTGTCTTGGCCCTAGAACACATACTGAAGGGAAGAGTAGGATGATTTCAGGGAAGGTGGAATATAGATGCCTGAGAAGTTGACAAATAGATACTATACAAATAGATTCCATAGGAATGATCTTGGGAGCAAACTGAAGTTCTGATGAACAACAGTACTTCACATCAGGTCCTGACTGGAAAAGGAGAAGTATGGAAAAGGGGAGAGATGTTATCAGCTTTCTGGGCATAAATGAAAAAAAAATTCACTTTTTTTTTTTTTTGGATCCCAACAAGCAAGCCTGGGGCCTAAAACCAACCAGGAGGGTTGGTGCATAAGGAGAAGCCTCAAGATCTTTGGTGAAGGCTAAAACTGAATTCTAGCTATATAACTTTCTATCTACTTTTGAAATCTTTAGCTTCAGTTTCCTGATCTATAAAAAAGAGGAAAAATTCCTATCCTAGACACAAGGCTTAGAGGAAATAATGTATGTAAACAGAGTAGCAAAGGCCTTACACCTAAGGGGTACATTATAAATGGTAGGGTTGGAGGCTGGAAAAATGGCTCAAAAATTAAGAGTACTTGGATGTTCTTCTGCAGGACCCTGTTTCAATTTCCAGCACCCAAATGGCAGCTCACCATTATCTTAACTACAATCCCAGGGGATCTGACATTCTATTTTGGCCTTCATGGGCACTGCACACATGTGTTTCGCAGACATACAGGCCAGCAAAACACCCACACACAGAAAATAAGGGTAATTTAAAAAATAAACAATTAAATTGTGGCTTTAAATATCCTTTTAAAACACATGGTGAAGAAGCTAAACACAGTGGTATACACCTGTAGTCACAGCACTTGGGAAGTCTAGGCATTACAGTTGTGGCCAGACCTGTAGTCACAGCACTTGGGAAGCCTAGGCACTACAGTTGTGGCCAGACCTGTAGTCACAGCACTTGGGAAGCCTAGGCACTACAGTTGTAGGCAGTCTGGTATGAATAGTGAGATCAAGGCCATCATTGACAACATAAGAAGCCTATTTAAAAACACAGACGCACACGCGTGTGCATGCACATGCACACGCAAGTTTCATGGCCTGGCCTTTCTGGCCTAGCCCTGAGCTTTTGAGCTGCAGACCCACAGTCCCACACAGATGCTTGTATTAATTTTATGCTGATCAGCCTATGGTTCAGGCATATTGCTAGCTAGCTCTTGCTCTTAAACTAACCCATGATTCTTATCTTGGTTAGCCTTGAGGCTCGGTACCTTTTCTCAGAGCAGCATTTCAACTTCTTTCCTCTGCATCTGATGGTGTCTCATCATGGTGTCTCCGTGATGTCTCTCTGGCATCTCTGCTCTGCTCTTCCTGTTCCCAGAGTTTTCTTAGTCTGGTAGCCCCACCCACACTTTCTGCCTGCCTTCAGCAAATCAGTGTTTTTATTAATTGCCACTACTGAGGCGGGGTAATTATTTCCAATGGAACAGAACACGGTCCCACCACACACATCTTCAAATGAGTTGGAATGGGATGAGAGAAGTTGAGTTGAGAATCAGCATGGCTTCTGGTCCCTGTGACTGTCCAGAAAAACACTGAGTACCAGGTAGAAAAGATCCATGTGGTACTTTATAGTCCAACACAGTCATCACAACAGTTTGTTGTTGTTTTAAAAGACGTGGAGAACAGTACAGATGAGAGAGCCTAGAAGAACATGGAAAGCAGGCTTGAAAAGCAAGTAGTTTATAAGTTATCAAAATGTCCATTTCTGGGCCTCTTCTCTGATGCCACCACTGAGGGCAGCTTCAAGGTAACTGACCAAGGGACAAAGCCACTGACAATTTCCCACTGTGGCAAAATAACATTTTGTACTGTTCACTACATTATTTAGAGAAGAGCACACAGACCCACAAGCAAGTGTGCAGAGAGACCTGAATAGAATCCAAGAGAAAAGTAACAATGTTCCGTCACTGTCTTCATGACAGCAGGCAAATCAGATCAGGATGATGAGCCCTGAGCAAGACAGGTCATCTTAGCACCAAGAAAACATCAGTCACAGGACTACTGTGGAGCCTGAAAATTGGCCAACTAAAATAGATGCCCCCACAGCCAGCATGAAGGCAGCTGACACTTGGTGAGTGTGCTGGCCCAGGATGAATAAGGACATACAGTGTATACAAAGATCTCAAAGCAGGTGGAGGGGGAATGGATGTGATGAGAAGGGAAGAGCATCATTTCTGCAGGCCTCGTGTGCTACAAATATTTCAAATTCAATTTGTTATTCATCATTTAGGTTCCCCTACAAGCTGACCAGGGATTTCAGTGTAAGTACTTTATCTCAAGGGCATCTCAAGAAAAACAGGCAAGAAGGAAACACTAGGGTGGGTATCAAAGGTACCACCTCTGGCCACTTCTAGAATTCAGGGCAGATTTCTGGTAGATTGGGTAGAACATGTACTTTCTAGATATTCTGCCTATGGAGTAGAAAAGGCAGATTGTTACTGATTAATTCTTTGGGGGACATTAGTTGCCTGAGCTTCTATAAAGGCTTTTTTTTTTTTTTTTTTTTTGCCCTAGACAAAATCTCTGGGCCAGCAGTTCTCAGCCTTCCTAATGCTGTGACACTTTAATACAATTCCTCATGTTGCAGTGACTCCCAACCATAAAACTATTTTGTTGCTATTTTATAACTGTAATTTTGCTACAGTTATGAATTGTAATGTAAATAGATGATGTGCAAGGTATCCAATAGGAGACCCCTGTGAAAGGGCTGTTCTACTCTCAACCTCACCAAAGGGCTGGACCCACTGGTCAAGAACCACATTGCCCTGGCCAAACAGGTTGCCAGAAGCTATCAGTTTCACTTCCAAAGCAATGCAAGGCCTAGGAGGATGGAGACAGGACACCTGCTCTCTGCACTTCTCACTCCTCCAATTCAATAATCCACTGAGCATGTGCTGTGTCCCAAGTACCCTGCCAAGAACTTGAGAAATTGATGAGTCCTTTTTGATGCCCATCCGAAGGAAGCTTGCAGTATATGGTGTAGGAGAGAAAGGCTGTGTGTGAGCGCAATCACCATGTGACTTGCATTTTCTTGGGTTAGTTGTCTTCATCCTCCCAGTCTGTGAAGTGATTTTTTTTCTCTTCCTGTTTTATGGACATGTAGAATAATGATTAGCTTTCTTTTTTTATATAGTGCAGTTTGGTAGCTGTAGGACTTGAGACACAGCTCTATGCAGCGGCCACCAGCAGATGCTGTCAGGACTCCTGACTTCATAGAAAAGAATTTCAGGATGAGCCACTATGAAGCAGAATTAGAAGTTATTAAAATAGATTTCTAATGTAAATTTAGTGCAAGAATGTGGATGTGAACTTCCTCTTGAGTTGCCTTCATTGTTTTCACATATATATAATTTTGGTGGATTCCTAATTCCCATCTTCAAAGGGTAACTAAGGACTTGAGTGGGACCATGAGGTCCTTTTTGGGGTGTGTTGGATAGGATTCCTGTTGATAATTATATTCTAGATCTTTGGGTTCATGGGAAAAGGTGTTTTATTGTAAACAAAAGTTTTGTGAGATTTCTTGAAATATCAGAAAAAGGAGTAAATGTCACACACACTAGGGCCTTAGCATGATTTATTGCTATTTTTAAATGTGAATGGGTATTTTTATTTTGTGTGCAATGGTGTTTTGCCATGGGTCTTATGGGTCTTATGGGTGTTATGCCTGGAACTGGAGTCACAGACAGAGTGAGTTTCCATGTGGGTGCTGGGAGTTAAACCCAAGTCCTCTGGAAGAACGGTCAGTGTTTTTAACTGTTAAGCCCTAGTTTGATATTATTTTAATGTTATTAACATGAAAGTATCTCTGCATAAGAATAATATCCACACATAGGAATTGTGGGAAATTCCTCCTTTTCAGTTGGTGAGAGCTCTTCTCCCTCTCCATGTTTCCTAAATTTTCCCTTTCTGTCCTCACAGCCCTTAGCAGAGGGCATTTAAAGCAGAAATGTTGTATTCCTATACTACCCAGTGAACAAGTTCTGCCTCTGGAAGAAATGCATGACCCAGGAGAATGAACTGGCCAATGTGAACACTGTGTCTCTTGTAGCCTGGAACCTTGACAGATGAGGACAGGAGTATGCCATGGCCAATCCCCACCCTGTTAGCTTCCATTTCCCCATGCCTCCCCACCCCTAGCTCTTTCATGGCTGAAGGAAGCAGGGATGGTGACATGATTGATAGTTTAAGGACAGAAACTATTCACTAAATTGGCACAGAAATCATCCTGAGAAGCTGCCTTCTGAGCATGGACGTTCACCATGTTGGTTTTCATGATTCTCCACTAGGAACCTACTGTCTTTGTCTAGGATTTCTCTAAAGCAAAGACAAGGATTCAGTGTAATACATGTCTTTAACCACCTTGGTTAGGTTTATTCCTATTTTAATTGTTTAGGGATACTGTAAACAGGAGTGCCTTCCCAGTTTCTTTCTTAGCACGTTGTTACTAGTATTTAGAAAAGCTACTTATCTTCCCATGTTATTATTCATCATGCTTGTTTGCTGAAATAAGTTTTTATCCTTACCCCTGCTGCTGGTCGATAGGCATCTGACCCCACAGGCAGTCTGGTTTCTCTTAGTTGCCTTCATTTTCTTTCGTTCTGTCCTCTGGCACATGGCTTCACTTCTCCTCTAATTAGTCTGTGTCACTTCCAGATCCATTATGACCTCTATGTTCCAAATGTTGTTTCACAGATCCAGATCCACCAGCATCTCAAAAAAGCTTATTCCAAAGGGGAACTTTGTTATCTTTCGTACAGACTGTTAAGCATTCTTCTGTTTTTGTTTTCTAACATGAAAGTGGCAGGTTAAGTATCCTCTGTGCCTCCCTTAGGTCATTTCTCCTTTGGCTGAAATTTAGGGGCGAGGTCTTTCTGTCTTTTCACAGTGGAAAATGCAACAATGATCAGAAACTTCCAAAAACATTTGGTAGCTCCTTCCCACTTCAGGACTTAACACCCTACCACTCACTCATCAGCAACTCTACCCAGGACACTCAGACTCCCTGATTATAAATTGAGGCACTTGGCTCTGTGGGGATATAATAAAAGATTCAAAGTTTCCGAGATATCAGAAGGATCTACCCACAGTCAGTCTAGGAGGATCAGAGAGTGGTGATTCACACCTTTAATCACAACATAGGGAGTATTCCGGGAGTGGTGACCTATGCCCTAATCCAATCTGAGTTCGAGATCATTTTAGTTTACAGAAGGAGTTCCAGGCTCCCAGGCAGGCAGTGTTGGGGCCACGCCTTAATTTAGCAAAGAGAGTTTTTAAGGCAGGTGTAGAAAGACAGAAGGTCAGAAGAAGCCAGGAGAAGCCAGGCTGAGGAAGCTGGAAGACAGCTGGGTAAGATCTGACTGTGGTGTTTACTCTAATATCTCTTACTTTCCCAGAGATCTGTCTCTGAGTTTCCTTTATTCATGCAACAATAAATTGGGGCACTTGGCTCCTTTCCTTAATTCTGATTTAGACCTCAACCAAACCAAAGCTTGGGTTGTCTTGTGTTGCCCAGAAGTCCTTGACATTTTCAGACTAAGATATGAGCTGTGGCTAAGCATCACTAGATGACTTTGACCTTTGAAAGAAGAACAATGCTGAGGCTTTGGTCATTTCACCTCTTCATTTTCTAGTTCACTTAGGAAAATGAGTGTTGGATGAGTTTACAAGGCCGAAAACACTGTGCAACTGTATAGCTTCACCCCTGAATAAAGAAGGGTCTCCCTACTCAAATGCTGTAGGGAAAACTCAGTTAAAGCCCAAAGAACTTGTGTTTGTGTCCCAATGAAAACTTAACTGTAAGTTTATAATGGTTCACAAATAACAGAACTAGACAATTCTACTTCACTCACAAAATGTAAGATATCAGGGCACTCCCCCCCCCATAATTTATAAGTAACCCATTGGAAAGGGGGAGAAGTCAGAAATAAAATGGAGATGATTTGGGGAGGTACACTTGGGCATCATGCTGAGTTTTGCTTCCTGAGGAGTCACAACCTTCTCTATCACTTCTGTCTTTCCTTCATTTCTTTCTTGACCAGAATAAATTATTTTTGCCACAAAGTTAATAAATTATCTTTCCACAGAGTTATTTTGCTTATACATGATTGACACAGAAAAATTATTCACCTCTTCTACATACGTTTTTTTAAAGAAAAAGTATCAACCCACGTCAAAAATAAATGTGCCATTCTAACAATAGAATGTTACTAACAAGAAAAAGCAATTCCAGCAGAGGCAACAAGGAAAACAGCAGGTGATGACTGGCCACCCCAGAAACACCACACCTGAAGCCTCAGGCACTCCACATTTTGAGTCTCAATAGCTTCTCTGAGGAAAACGGAATTAAACGCCCTGAACATCCTCCAGATGAGGACTCCCTGGCTGAGAGAGTGAATGGCAACCTTATTACTCCCCTTTCTCATTTTCTTGTTTATTTCTTTTTCCCCAGTTGTATTTTTAAGGTAGGATATAGCTACATATACTAAGGTGACCTGCTGGTCTCTGCCTCAGCCTCTGAGGGGCTGGCTTTATGGGGATATGTTACTGTTTTCTGCTCTTACTCTATCCCTTCTCTCATGTGACCATCACAGGTTCCCTGTTATCTCCTCTCTTTTCACTTTGCACTTTCAATAGTATTAAAAGGAGCAAAAATTAAACTCTCCAATTTTCCTTGAAGTCCTTCTCTTTTTTAAAAAAAAATGCATTTTAAGTCATTGTGGTGTAAATGACTAGAAGAAAAAAGGAAATAAAGGAAGGAAAAGAAGGCACAATTTTCCACTTGATTTGTTCATAATTTATGATGGAATGTGAGTCTTGACTGTAATCTGTAGGTGAAGTTTTTCTGTCCCAGAAGCTTCTCCCAAATAACCAACATGGAGACAATATGAACTATAAATGTTTGTCCAATAGCTCAAGCTTGTTACTAGCTAACTCTTAACATTTAAATTAACTCCTATTTCTTATCTCTGCTTTGCTACATGGCTTGATACCTTTGCTCAGTCTGGCATGTCTGTCTTGCTTCTCTTAGCATCTGTTTGCTACTCTTCTGAATCTACCCTTCTTTCCAGCATTCTCTGTTTGGCTCTCCCCTAACCTTATTCTGTCCAGCTATTGGCCAGTAGGCTTCTTTATAAATCAATCATAGTGACATATAGTCATATAGTGTAAAAGAATAGTCTACACTTCCTTCTTTTTAAAAGGGAAGATTTTAACTTTAACACAGTAAAACTATATACAGCAAAACAGTTATTAAGGAAGAATTACAGTTACAATGTACAGTCCATTTTTATTTGGCAGGTGTAGAGACAGCACATCTCAGTTTTATGCCTATAGAGACAGTTTTGTACCTAATTTGCCTTTTATCATAACTAAAGAAAACTTTAACTACGACTATCTGCTTTTCAATTCTATCAAAGACCTCAGAAGCATGAAATGTTACCTAATGATGGGGATATTTGGTTACCTAGACAGTCAATGTAGGTTCTTCTGTAATGTTGAGGTATCCATCTTTGGCCTACAGGCCTAATACACCTGACAGACATTTTTGAGAAGCATGGAATTTTGAAGACCTGTCCTACCTTGTCTTGGTAAAGTTTTTCAGCCACTTTTTTTGTGTGTGTGCATTCTGCTGGTCCAGTTTAGACAGCATATCGTCAGCAACTGAGGCAAGTGGCTAACTTTTGCCACAAAGAAAGCAAACTCCATATGGAGTTTCTTCAATACCCATCATCTTCTCTGAAGTAATTTGATGCTGTCAAAAGCAGATGTGTCTCACTGTAATGAAAGGCGTTAGCTTATTAAATATATTAAATTCCATATTCTGTAGGTCTTTGAAGTGTTTAAAGAAAATATACCTAATATAACTATAACTTTGACTATTATAGATGACTATTAATCTGTATTTCTTAATATATTACATAAAAATGAGCTTTAACATAATACTCTGAAAAAGAAAAGAAGCATATGTACAGTATAACAAAATTAAATTTGTATCAATAAATCAAAATTCATACCTTTGTAAAATATTTTGAAATTAATAGTGGTTTTTTTATTAAAGTAGATTCAGCTCATCATTTGCACATTATATAAATATACATAACCACATTTTGGGAATGTGAACATTATTCCCTAAAATACTTCCTATTGTTTTGTGGCATTGGCCTCTTTAGGAAAACCTGAATGTTATGGGCTGTGATGTAAATACAGCAGGTGACAGCTTGTATCCAGCAGGTCAACCCACCATAGATGAATGATTCTGTGATGGGAAAGTCCATCAAGCAAGGCCTGTGGACCACAGACTCTAAAAACTGTAGTCTTCTCTGTAGTCTCACATGTGCAAAAATAGCTACAGTATCTCATTACTACGCATTTTCATGTAATGTGTATATATACTCCCATGGCTACATCTCAATCTTATGGACACATATTTGTGGGTGGTCAGGAAGATGACTTCTCATTAAACTGTGTAATTTTGATAGAAATATAATGGAATATGCTTCATAATTAGATCTATTACTTCTAAGTAAGTCACTTAGAAGCCTGTTTTATTTCTCTACTCAGACTAACATAAGAAAATAATAATTTATCCCCACCCAAAGACTTGCTACAGACAATTGGCTTATTCATAACTTTAGAGCAATTCCAAACTAAACTAATGCTTCTGCAAAGGTCTCATAAGGTTAACCTCCATTAAACACACACACACAAGGAGATTTCCCCTAAGGTCTATTGTAGAACCAAGGTTTTTAGCACAAAGCAACCAAAGATATGATGCCAATTCTTCACTTGCTAAAGTCAGTCTGATAACTCAGACCAGTGGCCACTGCTTTAAAATGTGCCAAATACCATGTCCCTACTTATGCACTGCCATGGTAAATAGCTTTGCTCCTTATCATTTATTGCAAAGAGTCTCCTGCTAGAAATGTGTATATAGCCAAACAGAGAGAGGAGCTAGAATGTATTAGAGCTGAGAAAAATTAGAGCTGAAAAGAATTAAAACTTAGAATTAGAGCTAGAGAATTAGAGACAATTAATTAGAACAAGAGAATTAGAGCTGAAGAATAATAAGAAAATTACTCACAGATCATGCTGAGTTAATATAGATAAAACAATCATTCTATTCCCACTCCTGAGAAGCATTCTCTGAGTTACCCTGGGTAGTGACTTAGGAGCTGGACCAACAGATCAGTAAACTTGAGAAAATCAGGGTAATTGTTATATCTTGTCTAGAATGTTTTATGAGACTGGATCATCCCAGTCAGCAGCCTTGAAGCTGTTCTGGATGCTGAATCATCTGGGGCACCCATTTTTATTAGTGTCTGGTCCCTTTGTTCTGAAAATACATAAACATATAAAGGTAATATAATATCTGTATTAATACAAGTATAGACTGTGTATTGTATACAAGTCAGCCAAAAAAGATGTTTTGTTTTATGTCTGAAAAGATAAAATATATGTCATGTGTCTTGTAGTTCTTTTAGGTTTATTTATGTTTGCAGCCAGTATTTTCAGGGGGTCTTCCTCAGTTAAACCTCATCCATATTACCCTGAAACAAATCCGTAGCTTCTCTTCCCCTACAGAAATAAAAGCATAACCTCTCCCCCAAAGTAGCACATTTTTTATGTCCATTTTGAAGTCAAGATATTTTTTAAATATATAGGTTGGTTTAATTCATCAGTTTTTACAATCCATGTGTCTTAGCAGCTGTTGTTTTTTATTAGCAATCAGAAAATCTAAAGATTATACAATAACATACAGGATACAAACTCTGTATTTTTCATATTTACATGGACATACACACACACACACGCACACACACACACACACACACACACACACACATGCACACACACACTCTTCCTTTATTTTCAAACTCTATACTTTCAATCTATGACTGTGTATGCTCTTCTTCTTCTCTCTTCCAAGCCTATGTATATTTTTAAACACACTGTAACCTGTCTGGATCTGTTGGCATTTTGTTTTTGCTTTTTGTTTCCCCTGAGACAGGATTTCTTTGTGTAGCTTTGGAGTCTGGCTTGGAACTCGCTCTATAGACCAGGCTGGCCTCAAATTCTAAGATCTACTTGCCTCTGCCTCCTGAGTGTTTTGATTAAAGGTGTGTACCACCACTGCCCAGATCTGTTTTTATCGAGCATCTATATTGTTTTCTGATCACAAATCTTAAACTGCTATATCAGCTGCTGCCAATGTAGCTTGATTTAGAATATGGTGGTAATGTATGGGCAGGCTCTTCCCCACAAGCAGCTGCGAGGAGACACCTCTCTGTGCTGCAGCCTTTGTGAGAGACTGTGGGAACCTGCCAAGTGATCTAGCTTAGGGTGTGGTGGCTCAAGTCACAGTCAGAGGATGGGAGACACTTCTCAGCATCGTGGCTGACAGGAGGAGAGGAAAACACCCCTGGCTTGTTTCTGTGTGCCTAGAACTCTTTTCCAAGCTCTCTCTCGGGCTTTTTGGGAGCAGCTTGCAGGACAGAAACTTCCACCTACAATAATCAAATACTGTTGTGAACTGTGAGTTACACAGGCTTCCGTGCCAATTTCCTCTTCTGTTTTCTCCTCTGTTGCTACTCTCTGTGATTTTGCTTCCTCTTACAGATAGATGGATGGTGTCTGAAGCACCAGTGGGTTAACCCACTGCCTTTGGCATGTCTCAGTATCATAATGGGACAGCTCTTGCCATTCTGGGCTTCTTTTCTTCCCAGGCTTATGTTCCTTTCTACTTACGGGAGCATAGGTGGTCACAAGAAGAGTAGACCAGAAGTGTCATGAAGTTGACATTCCCAGAAGGAAAAAAAAACACCAAGAAAGGAGCAGGAACTCCTCACTTTTATTGTCACAAAATGGGCTATATAACAGTGTGTTTCTGTAGAACATCTACTAAGGTGCCAAACACAAAGGAGCTCCATTTTTCTACATGCTAAATTTTTATCATTAAAAAGTTGAAATATTGGCTTCCTTCCCTTCTTTCCTACTCCCTCACCTGCCTAGTCTCTCAAAAAAACAAAAACAAACAAACAAACAAAAAAACAAATGAAAACAACAACAAAAAAACCCAACTGGGCTTCAAACCCAAGTGTGTGAAAAACATAAATCAAGACTTATCTTAAGGAAGAACACGTCAAACATCTCAGAAGACACAGAGAAAATGCTGACATGAGAGGAAGCTCTGTTTATGTGTGCACTACAACACACACTCTGGTGGGAGCATAGAGCACCTTCTGACTGGCTCACCATTGTGTTTGTAGCACCCAGGACTGTGCCTGAAAAATGCTGTCAAAAAATGTAAATAGGATTTCTAGCTGGCTTCTAAGTGTTTCAAACATTAAAAATAACAGTTATCCCAAATAATATCAAAGAAAAACTGGAATTATGAAAGAGAAATATGAAATAAGATAAGGAAAGAAATCTCTGTTTTCCTTTGCTCATAAAACACTCTTGATACAAATTATGTAGGAAGTTTTCATGACAACAATTTCTCCAACTCTAGGTGCTGTACAATTCCATTCAATTCTGGCACCATCTACCCAGAGTTAACTTGTGAAAAACTCAGTCCCATGGGACTGCTCTACCTACCACATCTGATGCCAGATAAGTTACCCATACTTTTCTTCGTCCAACATGACTACAAATCAGGGTTTTGCACAAGTGTTGTTAAATGGCTTACAAAATTTGCCGAATCATTTATTTGTCAGTGTGGTGGTTCCTCAGAAAAATGGGACTCAATCTACCTCATGATCCAACTATGCCACTTTTGGGCATATACCCAAAGGATGCTTCATCCTGCCACAGAGACAATTTCTCAACCATGGTCATTACTGCTCTATTCATAATAGCCAGAAAGTGGAACAAACTAGATGTCAGTCAATGGATGAATGGATAAAGAAAATGTGGTACATTTACACAACAGAGACCTTGGAACACTCAGCCCTAAATGGATATCTCCATTAAATCACTCCTCTCGGTAGTTAGGGAACCCTGAAGAAGAATCAGAGGAGATGGGAGACAACAAGGAAACGAGGCCTTCAAAACACAGAAAGACAGATGCACAAATGAACTCATACAGACTGAGGCAGTATGCACAGTACCAGATGGGTCCTAGAGCTGAATAGAGAAGTGAGCTCCAAGGGAGTCTCACTAAAGGGGAAAAATAACACAAGAGTAGGTTTCACGTCCAGCAGTAAATAGACAACAGAAAAACAAACTCAACAGCATCTTTGGAAGTTCCTTGTCTCATAATGTCTTGTCAGGGTTGTCTTGTTTAATTATTAATCTTTTACCTTTATTTATTATTTACTGTATAACCCTTGTGCATTGCATATGCATATTGGTTTCCAGTTGTGTGTTTTCAATGAGATTCCTGAATGTTTCTTGTGCCTTAGCAAGTGTAAAGTGGTGTGGAGTGGGAAATTTTCTTTCCCCTCTGCTTGTTTTGTCCTATTTCAATGTTTTTGTTTTATCCTATTTTGTTATCACTCCTTAGAGTCTTGCTTTCTTTCTAATGAAAGGCAGAAAGGAAGTGGATGCAAATGAGAGAGGAGGTAGGAAGAAACTGGGAGGAGTTGAGGGAAGAAAAAATGTAATCAAAACATACTGGATGAAAAAAAAGTTTTTATGAAAAATTCCAGGAAAGAAAGATAATATTGAGAAAATAAATTGATATTATAATGTTATTGATAACTAAGATATTTACATAAGTTATATAAAGACACAAATATATACTGTAGAATTGGTGTTTCAAATCAATGAATTGCTTTCTGTTTGTATTGGGTAGCATACTAGGAAAAAAAAAGTTCTACCACATAAACTGCATTAGATTCTGAAGGGGCAAAGATTTAAACATGATCATCTTTAATAAAGACACATACATTAAGTTCAAAGACACAAAGGTAAAACGTTAAAAGAAAATATAATAATTCAAGAGGTAACCAAAACAGCAAAAAATAGAGGTACAGATATCAGACAAAATATTTATATTACAAAAAAGAAATAGGGGTGTAGCTCAGTGATCGAGTAATTGTCTAATATGTACAAGGCCCTTGTTTAACTCCCAGCTGTAGGGGGATTATGTTGTTACATTGTAAATAATTGTCCCACCTACTGGTTTAATAAAAAACCCCAAGTGGCTGAAGGCAGACAGGAAGTATGGGCGGGGCTACCACACAAAGAAAACTCTGGGAACAGGAAGAACAGAGCAGAAATGCCACAGAGACTCCAGAGTTGCCAGACAAGCCAGCAGATGCAGAGGGCAGCTATGCTTCTCTGAGAAAAGGCACCGAGCTGCATGGCTGAAGAATCATGGGTTGGTTTAAGTTTAGTTTAAGAGCAAGAGCTAGTTAGCTATCAATATGCCAGAGCCATAGGCTGATCAGCATAAAATTAATACAAGTATCTGTGTGTTTCTATGGGACTGCAGGTCTGCGGGTCTGGAACATAGGCCAGACAGGCCAGAAACATGATACAACACCCAGCACTGGGGGGGAAAAGTTGGGCTTTTTAGAGTGAAAGGAGCAATTTCTTAGGAAGCTACAAACAATATAACACCAAATATAGGGAGGAACAGCTGAATGACTGTTCAATCCCCCACTTTCAGTAGGAGACATAAGGACATGGATTAACACTACAAACCAACTAGATAGAGCAGATATCTATGAGGACATCCCTCACAATAACAGAACTCTGTGAAAAATGTTCTAGCAGGTCCTCAAAAAACTTAAGTGTATTTTATATGTATGGGCATTTTGAGGGCATAAAAATGATCTAACATTATCTATTAGTAATGGTTCTACAACTCTGCAAATATGCTAAAATCCATTCAACCTTCTCTTCCGAAGGGAAAATTTATGTTATGTAAATTATAGCTCCATTAAATTCGTTATAAAAAATAAACAGATGGAGACAATATGACAGTCCTCACATTTGTTGGGGCTTGTGGAATATGAGTGTTATTTTATTTTGTAAACTTTAACTTCTAGGCTATAGTCAAAGTAAAGGGATGCTGAGACAACACGGGAAGAGCATGTCACTTCCTTAATCCCTGCAGTAAGACAAGCAGTGTTCAATAAAATGTTCCTCATGCTCCCCTAAGCTTCCCAACCTCCCTGATGAATGTATTCATCCCATGGGACTAGTTCATTGTATTCATCCCATGGGACTAGTTCATTGTATTCATCCCATGGGACTAGTTCAGGCCAAAGAACTGTGAAAGTGATATTTGGTACGTCTAGGAAGCCATTTATGCTTCCTCAGTCTCTCATTCCCTGATAAGAATACCTTGGAAAACAAAGGAAAAGACGGATATAGTACTGGACAGAGGGAAAAATGGGAAAAATAAGAATTCTAATTACCTTGATTAGATAGAATGCTTTGGCATAGAACTATTAGGAACAACCTAGTGTGATTGCTTGTTGGTACCTATACTCTTAGCACTTTGACTGCAGAGAAAGGGCATGGTAAGGTTTAAAAGCAGCTTGTGCTACAGAAGAGTTCAAGCTCTGCTTGAACTAGGTCCTGCCTAAAGAACACCTAAAGCCTGGGGATTTCCTTGCCCAGCATGTGCTAGGTCCTGGTTTCAAACCTGAGCACGAGGAGGGAGGATATCTAGAAAAAGTGGCAAAATAATTTAAATATAATGTTTAAGATCTTAGAATGGGGTAATAATTTGTAAGTACAAATTAGTCGAAGTCATTACCAAGAAAAGGTGAGTAGAAATAATGTGAAGAAAGCCATAATCTACAAAACAGAAATGAAGGAGGAAACATCTATAACAGATCAGTCTGACACTTTAGGTCTATTTTACATCAAATCACAACAGAAAAAAAAATGGGATAGGACCTATTAAAAATCTAGCCAACAGTTATTTGTGCTACTGTTTATAGGAACTATGCATATATCACTCATTCTCACAGTGGTTATGCAAGATACATCATGATTCTTGGTAAAAGGGAGCAGGTGGAGGAGGACCGGAGTGAAAGTGACTTCTGGACAAGGGCTACAATCACGAACTCACAACCACTTTGGCTGTCTGGAGAAAATCAAGACAGTCAATGTTCCAGCAGGGGTGGGAAAGCACATGAGCCCCCACCCTTAGCTGAGGAAGAGCAAGAGTCCATTTTCTTTAGGGTCTGGTCCCTGGTAAGATGACCATGCTCCAGTGGATGGCCCTACACCTGTGCACTAAAATTATGCATGAGCTGGGAGAGAAACATGATGAGGAGGGCTGGAGAGAGTTGAAGAGAAAACAGGGATGAACATGATTAAAATACATTATAAGCATTTACTACTTGTGGTTTCTATGGCAATGAAACACCAGGGCCAAAAGCAAGTTGGGGAGAAAAGGGTTTATTTGACTTATACTTCCACATTGTAGTGCATCATTAAAGGAAGCCAGGACAGGAATCTGATGCAGAGACCAGGGAGAGGTGCTGTTTATTGGCTTGATTATCATGGCTTGCTCACCTGCTTTCTTGTAGATTTACTCAGGCTATCAAGAGACTTGATGCCCACCACAGGTCTGGAACTAAATAGTAATGGAATGCTAAAAGAACAGCCATTTTGAGCCAATTTTCTTATGGAATTAGGAATATCATGTCCCACCTTCACCACAGGCTCAAGAGAGGTATACCTGAGTGTCATTTTCACAGAACACTGCAATTCAAGATGTTGCAGAGTGTCCCATCATTTGATGGGTGGGTGCAGAAGCAGAGGCTGCATGACTCTCCACAGCAGTGTCTGACTAACATCCCAACCCTGGATGGCATCTCCCTTTCTCATAAAAGTCAATATATCACAAACACCCTTTATTTTAGTAAAGATTCCCAATAGCTTGGTATCTGCTGTAAGCTCAGCCTCATAATTATGCAAAACTAAACCATGCTGAGGAGCAACCAAGACAACTGTTCTCTTAGAAGCAGCTCCATTAAAAAGCTGCTTTATTTCAGATATTTATAGCCTATTTTCTTCATCTCAAAAAGTAAAATCTTTGGGAGGGGGGAGGTAAATCAGCAGCAAAGTGCTTACCAACCAGTGGTGAGGATCCCAGTTTGAATCCCTAGAACCTGTAAAAGCTGAGTGAGTGTGGCAGCCCTCTTGTGATCGTCAGCACCCTGGGAGCTAGAAATGGGTTTCCCAGGAAGCTGGATGGCTGGCTAGACAAATCAGCAAACTCTAGCACCAGGAAGATGCCTCCACCCTAATATATGAAGTGGAGAGTAATGGAGATTCAGAGTCATTCCCCTGTCTCCATATGTGTGTATGTACACAGCTGTACACATATGTGCCAAAACAAACAAAACTGGGTGGTGGTGGTAGTGGTGGTGGAGGTGGCTGCAGAGTTGGCACTCGGGAGGCAGAGGCTGGAGGATCTCTGAGTTCAACACCAGTCTGGGCAACAGAGTTCCAGGACAGCCAGAGCTACACAGACAAATGCTGTCTTAAAAAATCAAATCAAAACAAAACAAATAGAAACAAACATACACAAATATACCTCATACATATGCACATACAAAAAGTTATCTCTTGAGGAACCCTATAAGATTACCCAATTTAATCTCTATATATTTATCATTTTTTGTTCCGGTGACCAAAACAAACAAAACAAAACAAAACCTTGAGAAAAGCGATTCACCAGAGAGAAGACTAGCTTTTTTCTTAGTTTCACAGCTTCAGTCCTTGATCAGTGAGAGCAAAGTGCTGCAGCATGTGACAAAGAGGAAGACGTGAGTCAGGTCCCATGTGTCACCACCTCCACCACCTCCTCCTTAGAGTCAGTCAGGGTCCACTCATTTCCCCAAAGCCGCATTACCGACAGCCAACTCTCAGATTCAAGTCATAACATAAGGCTTTAATGTCAGTTAACCTAAAGACCCATCAGGAGCAAGTCATACGGAGCAGAAATGAGCAGAAATTCATGGCTCATGAAGGGTTCCAAACACACCAGCCCTCACCACCCTAACACAGGGACCTCTAATGGCTTGGAAAAAGCTCTAAAACCTGGAGGTGCCGACTAGAAACACAAACAAACAAAAGCACAGGGTATTATTCCCACTCCAGCAACAACTCAAGCAGACAGAACAACATTTTGTTGTAGCTAGAAGTTTCTGTCCTGTCTGGCCCGAGGTCCAGACCTGCAGTCCTGTAGCCACTTAGCTCCAAATAATAACATAAAGACATATTAATTACAAGTTGTTCAGCCTATGGCTCAGGCTTATTGCCTGCTAGCTCTTACAATTTAACTCAACCAATTCCTATTGAACAATGTTTTGCCACATGGCTCATGGCTTACCTGCACATTTACATCTTGCTTGCTTGGGTAGCAGCTTGCAGAGTCTCTCTCTGACTCTGCCTTCCTTCACCTTTATCTATGCTTGGATTTCCTATCTGTCTCTAAGCTGGCTTGCCATAGGCCAAAACATCCTCTTTATTAACCAATGGTATATATAGCATACAGAAAGACATCCCACATTATTTCTCCTTTTCTGTCCAATCAGAAAGAAAGGTTTCAATTTCAATATAGCAAAATCATATTTTTTTATAATTTATTTTTTATTTCATGTGTTTTTATGATTTGCCTGCATGTATGTCTGCATGAAGGTGCCAGATCCCCTGAAACTGAAATTATGAGCAGTTATGAGCTGCCATGTGGGTCCTGGGAATTAAACTCAGGTTCCCTGGAAGAGTAGTCAGTACTCTTAACTGCTGAGCCATTTCCAGCTCAGCAAAATTATACTAACAAGACAGCTATCAAGCAAGAATTAGTTACAATATCTAGTCTATTTGCATTTATCAAAATTAAAAAAAATATTCTATCATCTACCTTATCCTTATGAGTCCAAACTTTTATATTTAATTTGCATTTTATTATAACTAAGGAAAACTATAATTATAACTATCTTATCTTTAACTCCATCAAAGACTATAGAAGGATATATCACCTGAGTATACAGGAAGTACATTGCAATCAACTTCCAAATTCTGGAAATGACATATGACTACCTAGACAGTTACCCAAAGTTTTTTTGTAATGTTGAGGCATCCATCTTTAGCCTACAGGCCTAGAGTCTCTGGAATACCTTTCATTGAGTTAGGAAATTTGAAGAACTAGACACCCATTCTGGCATAATTTGTCAGTCACTTCTTCCTATGTCCTCCAGTCTCTGTGAGGCAGGAACCCGAAGGACCATCTAAGCTTGTTCTGGAAAAGTTCAAGAGGTCATTTTCCTATGGGTCCTGCAGGTCCAGTTTATATAGCATATTGTCAAGCAATCAAGCAGTTAAGGCAAGAACAGTCTCTTACCCAGTGGTCAACCTTTGCTACAAAGAAAATAAAATTAATAAATTAGAATAAGTCTAAGTTCATAAAACATTTTAAATGCCATATTCAGTAGGTCTTTGAAGTGTTTGAAGATTACTAATTAAAATATATTTTTGTATACCTAAAAAAACCTAACTAACATGACTATAAGTTTGATTATCAGAAATGACTATTAATCTATATTTTTAATGATGCATTACAATTTTAAATGAGTTGCATAAACATAATATCTTTAAGAGTAGAAATATACATACACTATAACAAAATTAACCTTAAATTTTTATCAATAAACCAAAATCCATACCAATGTAAAGTATTTTGCAATTAACAATTGCTGTTTTTTGATTAAAGTGATTCAATAATCTGTCTTTTTATCATTTCTATATCATATCATCCTTTTTTCCTAGGAAGAGATTGACTATGACCATTAACCATTTATAATAAAAAAAAACACAAATAATATTTTTGGAAATTTGAGCATAGCTTTCCACTAACTACTTTCTGCTGATTGGGGCACTAAAAATCTTTGAGGATCCTGAGAAAATTCAGGATTATGGTCAAGTCCTGACTAGCATATTTTGTGAATCTGAGTCATCTCAGTCAATCTCCTTGAAGCTGTTCTAGATACAGAGCTCAGAGGAAACTGCAACAAATGTGCACTGAAAAGTAGGGTTATCTGATCCATCTGTTTCCATCAGAGATTTTTGAGGGGTCTTCCTTGACCAAACATCATTTCCTTTAACCCAGAGTAAATCCACAGCCTCTCATTTTCTGTTTAAATAAAAAGAGAAACCTCTTCTCCAAAGTAGCACATCTTTTTATTTCAATTTTAAAGTCAAGTCATTTACAAAATATATAGGTTGGACTAATCCAGCAGCATTTATAATCAAATGTCTCTTAACAGCTCTTGTTCCTTCTACAGCAAACAATTCAAAAACAACATAGCATACAGTATCCAGACTCTTTGTCTACTTTATGTATTTTCCTCCTTTATGTGGCATGCATGTGTGTATATATAACTTTATTTCTTTTTCTGAATGCAAAATACAAAGAAATAAATAGGACTTGGAAAGCCCTTGTGTGCTGGAGACCTGGCTCAACTGGTCAAATTCTTGCCTATCATACTGGGAACTCTGAGCCCTTATCCTCAACCAGGTGTGGTATTGCACGCCTGTAATACCAGCACACAGGAAGCCAGAGGATCAGAAATTCAAAGTCATTCTCAGCTACCTATTGAGTTCAAATCTATGTCCTACAAACACAGCACAGTGTGGACCTCCATGCCTGGGTGAGTCCTTCCTTGCTTATCTGACAACATGTATGTGTGGGGGGGGACTAGATCTTCTGTGGTCCCCAAAAACTTTTCCAGGCCACTGTCCCATAAAGCAATGATAGGCACCCTTTCCAGAAGGTCTGTGGGAATTAGCAGGAAACAGTAAGAATCCAGAACTCATATCATAGACTCCCAAGTTAGTAACTGGGATCAATCCCAGAAAAACAACTTCTTGAGAAAGAGAAGCTAGGTTTAGGGTTCACACATGCAAAAAGGAATCCTGGGTTTCTGTCTAAGTCAATCAATTAAATATAACTGCAATGCTACCCAAAAGTTTCTTGATTCTAACTCTATTTTGGGGACTGAGTTTCTTTGCAACAAGAAAAATTTGGAAACATTCACAGGAGTCTGAAAAGGGTCAACAGTACTAAGAGTCATGTTAATTCCTTAGCACAAGAGAAGTGTGGAGCATCATGGATGCTTCTCAGAAGCTTTTCCTGTAGCGATCATCAATCTTCTATTCCACTCTTTCTTCTCTACCCCGGCATCCAGATCATGACACAGGTCACCCAGATCTCAACAAGAGCTCACTGTCACTCTGCTGAAAAGGAATACATGCCCAGAAACTTTCAACTCCACTTTTTAAAAGGCCTGTAAAACCAATCCACACTTTCCTTTTATACTGAAGGAGAGCAAGAGGCTATAGGTAACACTAGAGAAAGTCAGGGCATGGAGGATGGTGGAAGCAATCTGGGGATCAGGGATCTCTTGACAGTGAAAAATGACACGAATGGGGTATTCTGTGGTTGGAGAGAGAGAGATAGAATACCCAGGGAGTATTGAGGACAGCTTCCTGGGGAAAGGGTGGAGGAAGGGATTCATGCTCCTCTATGCCTCAGGAAACCAGCTGTCCCAGGTCTGGAGAAACTGGAACCACCCTAGATATCCCAGAGCAGAGCAATGTTGTGATGGATTAAGGACTCCAACAACCCAGAATTGGAAGGCAGCCATAGGAGAGGAGACCAGGGGCCTCAGACACCCTAAGCTGGAGGTCTCTGTATGAGACACCCTTCCCTCAACCCTGTCTCTGCGCCATGAGCAGTCAATCACATCCCAGCTAAGGGACTGAAGGACAGGCCTTCCCAGTGGATGGAGGGCTCCTCAGCCACAGGACTCTAAACCCAGCTCCACTTAGGGACCAGACCAGGAGAATTCTGGGAAAGTGGGAGAGCAGAGAGAGCCGATTGGAGCCAGATGAGAGGAAGTTGAGAATGCTGCACTGAAGGAAAGTACAGAAGAAGAGAAGCCATGTGTCTAAACATGGATACGAATCATAGGTTAATTTAAGAGGAAGAGTTAGCAAGTAATAAGCCTGAGCCATAGGCCAAGCAGTTTATAATTAGTATAAGCTTTTGGGTGATTATTTGGGACTAAGTGGATGCAAGACCAGCAGGTGAGACAGAGAAACTTTTGTCTACACCTTTGGCAGATAAGATGGATTTTACTTATTTTTGTTCTGATACTGTTACACAGAAAATTCTGTCTCAAAAACAATACAAAAGGCAGGCTGGAAAGATGGCTCTGATATTCCAAGCTAATTTTATTAAACATACAATATATCACCACAGAAAAACTCACAGTACAGCCCAGGGTGGTCTAGAACCCACTATAGTCCAGGCAACCTTGAATGCATAACATTTCTCTTACCTTGGCCTCCTGGGTGCTGGAATAGCTGACATGTTGCTTGAACTTGGTACTTAATCAAATGTCAAAGCTAACTACAAGGTTATTAAAGTGATGGTATGTACCAAGTTTTTTTCTTTTGAGCCACCAACCAGCTCCCAAATTATGATATGGAGACTTACTAGTTATGAGTGCTCATTATTGTAGAATTACTTATTTGTAATATATCATATAAAGGATTAATTTTTTTGAGGGGTTATATAAACAGGGTTAGAACAACCAGACTTTTGGGCCTAACCTCAAGGTCTAGGCCCACAGACCCACAGTCCCGCAGAGACACACAGAAGCTTCCAATAGTTTTAGGCTGATCAGCCTTAGGCCCAGGCATATAGCTTGCTAACTCTCTACCTTTAAGCTATCCCATGTCTCTTGTTCAGCCATGCAGCTTGGTACCTTTCTTTAGAGCTGCATGGCTGTCCTCTGCATCATGCAGCTTCTCTCTGGTGCTCTCTCTGGTGCTCTTCTGGCATTCTGCTCGCAGAGATTTTCTTAGTCTGGTAGCCCCACCTACACTTCCTGCCTGCCTTTGGCCAATCAGCGCTTTTTATTAAACCAGTGGGTGGGACAATTATTTACCAGGAAACAACACAATACCCCCACAGTATGGTGCTTTTGTTTTGGGGTCTATGGCAAGACAGCACTACAGTGGGGAGTTTACAGTGAAGACAGCTGCTCCTCTCACAGCAACCAGGATGAAAAATGGTGACAGGAGGTACAGAAGACCCAGTATGTGTACAAGGACATGTCCCCAACGACCTAAATGCTTTAAACTAAATGCTTTGATGTGGGAATGAGAAATCGGAGCATAGATAGGGGAAGGAGGGCAGAGTCAGAGACACACGATCCAGCCACCCAAGAGGCAACATGTAAGGTAACACAGGTGAGTCATGGGCCATCTGGCAGGACAGATTAATGGAAATGGGTTGATGAAAGAGCTAGCTAGCAATATGACTGAGTCATAGGCCAAACTGCATGAAATTAATATAAGAGTCTATTTAGTTTCTTTGGGACTTTGGGATTGCTGGTCCAGATAAACAGCAGCAGGCAGGACTGAACTGTGATGCTAATCCAGGCCAGAACCCTCTTGTTACACTGTTTCCTAAAGGTTATAATACCTCCCAAGGGTGCCATTATCTGGAGACCAACCTTTCAATACAAGAGCCTCTGGGAAGCATTTAAGACCAATTTTTACTCTCCTTTATGTGCAGTAAGGACATTAATCAGTTACTAAATGACAAAATTGTCCATACCTTCCTTTCCTCTTTCAATCCAGTCAGAAAGCCTGTTAACATATGCTTCCATCACACAGCACACATTTAATTTCACTTATTACTGTGTGTACAACACAGACATGGCATGCCAGAGGACAACCTTGCAGAGACTTCCCCTATTTTCCATGGCTGTGAGGCTCGGACTCAGGTTGTCGGGCTTTTATAGCAAAAAGGGTCATCTCGCCAGCACAACATATATATTTTATTACAAACACAGCAACAGAAAGTCCTTCAAGATTCCCGATGTAGGTTGTGAGTACAGCTAGTGCTAGAGTGCTTACCTAGTACCTAGTAGAACTGGGGTTCTAACACCAGGTTTTTGGGTTTTTTTGTTTTTTTGGGTTTTTTAAATCAAGAGACTGATTGGTTTAAGTTTCTAGCTACAACATAAAGTAATCAAAACTGGGTTTTTGTGATTCAGTTTTCCCTCTTCAAAAACCCATAGTCTCTTGTACAGTGTCTATCATTTAAAACCCCTGAAAACAAAGGTAACCAATATTTCTGGGCATGGATGACAGGCAAGAATTTTGGTTTGGGGTTGCAACACACACCAATTCTCAGCTTGCAGTCAAGCTGCAGTCTATTTTAATCTGCAACATGGACATTTGCTACAAACAAACACAGGATGAGAGCTGGGTCTGGGTTTGTAAACTCCATCTTGAAAGCCTTCTAAATGAGTGCTGCCTCAGCCCCAACAATGTTCACTTACCACTCTTCCCCCACCCTGGCTCTCAGCAGGGTAGGTGCGCCACAGCTGGGGCTAGAACTCTGCTGGGACTGTGCTAAGAAGCTAAAGCACCTACCTTCCCAGTTCTACTCCTAACTCAGCGGGACTTGGCTTTCTCAACTGCAATGCACAATTGCTCTAATGTCTTCTAACTCCAATTTCAAATGCTTATAGTCTAGCTTCTCAGATGAGAAATGAAGGTTTACAGAACTGGAAAACATGCTTTAAGACTCTCCTGTGTGCAGCAAGAATGAATTTTTTTTTTTTTCCCCTTTTTGGTACTCAGTGCATTTCATCTAGCATTTATGCCTGTTTTGATACAAAAACATCTGCTTCCTATTTTGGATGTTGAACATGTACTTGTATGAAATAGAATATTCTAATTTTTATTTTATTAATCAGAAAATATTTGCTAAAGATAAAAGATGTATCTTCACCTTAATAAAGCATTTCAACAGTGCTTATACTCAAGCCTTGTTAGATTTTGCAGAGAAGCAAAAGAACTGTCTGAAGTCATGTGATTTAGTCTCCTGGTAAAGGGAAGCAGGAAAGGGAAGTGCATATCTGGTGAGAAGGTTTAGCAGGTATGTGACCTTGCAGTCAAACCCAACACCTTTGTCTGGTTCCTGAATCCTATAAGGTGGCAGAAGAAAGCCAACTCCCAAAAGATGTCCTCTGAGCACCCTTGCTGCAGCATGTACACACCCACATCACTTCTATATAAAAATGAAGCCAGGCAGAATGGTGTAAGACTATAATCCCAACACCAGGGCTGGAGGCAGGAGGATCACAAGTGTAAGGCTTTCCTTAGCTAAGCAGTGAGATGCTGGATAGCCTGGGCTACATGACACAATGTCTCAAAAATACGTAGTACAGTAGTTCAATTAGTACCTAACTGTTTATTAACCAGGCATCTAGTGTGAGCAGGAGGCAACTTTATGGAGGACCAATGGCGGCATAACAGCAATCAATTTATTTTTGTAAAGTACCTTTAAAACTTTCTGGATGAGAGCTAACATACCAGGTACTGCTCTAACTAGACAAGCTCACTTGATCATTTGACCCTCACAAATCCTCCTGGAGAACACCGTGTCAGCATCCCGATTTTACATTAGAGAAAACAGGTCAAGTCACTCATGGCCTAGGTCTTAGCTACTGTGCTGTCACAAGGGACATAGGTCTCTAAGTGGAGATTTTAACAACTGAATGCTCAATCTCCCAGAATGATTCAAATTATTTAGCAAGCCTCTACAACACCCAACACCATTGTGCTGAGCAACTATTTTCTAAAGCAAGTTCATGGTTTGGATAAGAGTCTGAAAGACTAGGGGGAGTCCTTGAGACTTACAGAGGTTCTGTGAAATAGTCACAGGTAAGATAGCCACTCAATTATGCTTGACTCAGCTGTGCAGCCATACTTACCTCTGAGAATCCTTTTACCCTCACATCAACCCACACCTTCTTTTATAATGCCTATTAATAGTCTATGTTAAGGCAGGCAGAACATCTAATTAACTTAGGCTTCTAGGCTAGAAATGACAAGCATGATGGTATTCTCCACTAAGTTGTACACTAACATTTCTAAAGCTTATTTCAGTGTTGTGCAATTTACCAACATCAACTAGACACGGGGGTAACAGAAGGGAATTCAGTGGGAAGGCCTGACTTCAGAACTCATGCTAATCTTAACCACCATTCTGCAAGGCTATCTTTGTATTGAATGACAACTAGACACCACCCTGCACTTGAGATAGATGCACACTATCCCATAATGTGATGTCCCTTCAGTTTGACAACAATTTCCTTCACCTTAAAATCCTACTTGTTCTCTAGGGTGAGTCTCCTCACCCCCCAGCAAACATCTCCTCTAGTCTCCACAACTGTGTTGTAATTGTCCACATTCATTGTCCACATTCAACTACTATTTTCCTTGGTATTCAAGATTCCTGAGTTAACTGTCTGTCTTTAATTCCAATGGAGTGACTGATCTTAGAATCCACAGCTAAATGTCCCTGTTGCACGAAAGACTCAGCGATAGATCTCTGAAGAAGTTGGAGATACTAGAGGGAATAAACACCACAGTCAAATCTTACCCAGCTGTCTTATAGCTTCCTCAGCCTCGATTCCCTTGGAATGGCTTTCTCTGTGTTTGAATCCCATCTTAAGTATTCTTTTGGTAATTAAGGCGTGACCCCACCACACCTGCTTGGGAGCCTGGAATTCCTTCTATAATCTGAAGTGACCTTGACTCAGTTAGGATTAAGGGTGTAGGTCACCACTCCCAGGATACTCCCTGTGCTGGGATTAAAGGTTTGAATCACCACTCTGATTTTCCTAGACTGACTGTGGTTAGAGCTCTGGGACTTCTGGAGCTTTTACTAACCCCCCACATAGACTGTGGGTAGATTCCCTCTGATATCTCCAAAACTTCTGAAACTTTATTAAATCCCCACATGTCCCTGATACTGCTGTGCTCATTTGAATCCCAGTGTCTGTATTTATCCTTTCTCTGTGCTACTAGAACTATGGTTGTTATTATAGCAGTTTCCATGTAAGAGGTGAACATTTAGCTGTGGAGGCCAAACTTACTTTACATACAGGAAACATTACATAAAGTGCAAAATAATACAAGTTCAAGTCAGGCTAAGCACACCAAAAAGAACTTGGGCTGGACTGAAAAGACAGTTGAATTGACAGTACAGGGGACCTAGAATGTGGCAAGAAAGAACCAAGATTTTGAATAAGGATGGCCAGGCATATGCTAAGAACATAATCCTCTCCCTGGTTCTTGACTCCTAACTGGATAGGGTGCACAGAGTATGCTAGTATGCAGGAGAAAATGAACTTAGAAGGACAGGTTTATTTCGGCCTGTGATTTCACTGATGCATATATTCCCCCCCCCCCCTCCCCGCTTTAGGCAGCCTCACATAGAAATGACAATGGGAAGCAGAAGTTGTTCACCTTATGCTGTCAGAAACCAAAAAAGGCCCAATGTGACTTCTACGCCATACTCCTAATGGCCTATGTTCTTTCCACAAGGCCCCACATTTTAAAGGCCCATTACCAACCAATAGACCATGAATAGGATGAAGCCTTCAACATATTTACCTGTGGAGGTCATTTAAGATCCAAATTATAGGGCTGGAGAGATGGCTCAGTGGTTAAGAGCACTGGTTGTTCCTCCAGAGGTAATGAGTTCAATTCCCAGCAACCATATGATGACTCACAACCATCTCGTAATGAGATCTGGTTGTCTATCAAGAAGTCTCTTGCCTGCAGGCAGACATACAGGCTAAACACTGTATATAATAAATAAATAAATCTAAAATAAAAGATCCTATGGTGGAGGATATGAAGAGACTGAAGGCTCATGTTCCTGTCCTCCAAAATTTGGCAGGTGTGACTTCTTGTCAACTTGACTGGATTCAGAATCACCAAAGAGACATAATTCTAGGCATGTACATGTCAGGTAGGACAAGATTCACTGTCTTAATTATGGTTCTTCTTGCTGTAAATAGATGCCATGACTACAGCAACTAAGGTTCAGATTATCATCATGGCGGGGAGCAAGGTGGCAGTGTACTCCCACAGAGATGCACTTCTTCTAACAAGGCCATAACTCCTAAAAGTACCAATCCCATTGGGGGCCATTTTCTTTCAAACCACCACACCCATCCTTAACATAGGCTGGGCCCAGACTGCACTAAAACACAAAATCTAAACCCAGGACAAGAGAGCATGGTGTACAAGAATGTTCACCCCTGCTTCTTCACCGGTGATCAGTCACCTTTGTGTCTCTCCCACAGTAAGGGACAAAGTAACCCTTCCTGAGGTTACTTCTGTCAAGTATTTTGTTATAGCAATGAGAAAAGTAACCAATATAATGAGAAAATCAATATATCCCACCCCACCTCTGTTAGACTCTACCACTGAGCTACACCCTTAGCTCTAAAACTGCTTTGTTCTGTCTCATTACACAGCAATGAGGTCAAATACTACTGGCTCTGCCATTTATGTGACCCTGCAAAACTCACCATCTCCACTCCTGTTTCCTCATCTGAAAAGTGGGACAATGGTACTAGTATTCATAAAGAACTACACTAATATAATCATCATGTTTATCAACAGGTTAATGACTTGGAAAAAGAATAATACTCAGAGCTTTGGGGGGTGTTGCTTGATATTCAAGACAAGGTTTCTCTGTCTACAGACTGTGTGCTCTTTGTGTACATACTGGACTCACAGAGATCTGCCTGCTTCTGCCTCCTGAGTGTTAGGATTAAAGATATGTGCCACCACCAACCCAGCTAATCTCTGAACTGATCACCCCATGGCACTGTAAAAGGTGAAGGAAGTTGCTTTCAAAACTATGTTTAGCTGGCTTTTCAAGAAGTCAGCAGACAACCTGACTTGACTACAGACTGCTCTAGCTGGGTCTCCACAGTACTGCCACTGCCACCTGAGGCCCAAACATTTCCAGTGCTCAAGTGATTTGTAGCTATGACCTAGGTATCTGGGTAAATTACTGGGAACTTTTGTACAATCCTGGGCACTTTCCAAATGTTAACTACTTTAGGACTAGAGAAAATGTCATCTTTTGCAGAGAATATAGAAGGGCATTCATACTTAATGAAGGACTGAAACTCTTCTTTACAGCTCAGAGGTTTTTTGTTTTTTTTGTTGTTTTTTTTTTTTTTTTTTTAAATGCATTTTGTGACTAGAGGCATAGGTCAGTTGTAAGAGTGCTTGTCCAGCATGCACAAAGCCCTGGGTCTAATCAACAGTACCACATAAAACTACTCATGGTAGATCATGTACTTGGGAAGTTGAAGCAGGAAGACTGGAGGTTCAAGGTCCTTCCCAACTTCAAAGCAAGTTTCAAGTTTGAGACCAGACTGAGACAAAGATAAACTGGACACTACCCCCACCCCCAGACACTCACAAAAAAACCAAAACGAGATCTAAAAGGAAAAGGAGGAAAGGCCTAAAGTCAATGATACATACCTGTGAAAATGCCAGAATGCTACCCATTTCATGGTACATCACCAACTAAAATGTCAGGTAAACAAAGGCCCAAGCAACCATAGGGTAGGAAGGCATCTCTGGCTAGTTTGTCTTTCATTTCAGCCTGTCCAAAGGCTCATAACCACTTCCTTACCTCAGTGATGGGTTTACTTGGGCCACAATTCTCAGTAACAGGGAAGCATATGGAAATGATGAAAGTCAATGTTGTGGAAAGCCATCCTGTGAGCTTCACAGCCATTTCTATCTTCAAACAGGGCTGCTGAGACTACTCGAAAATGACTTTCATCTGAGACTCTAGTCACTCCTTCCTATTCCTTTCTCCCAGTTGTAATTCTAAACTAGGAAGCTATGTCCTCTTGGTTAGACTTAGGCTATAGAATATACAGTGCAGAAGCTGTCTTCTATGCTGAGACTTTCTGGTGGTAGTACAGCTGCTTTGGGTGCCTTTTAAGAAAGCCCAATAAACTCGTTGGCTCACTAGGCTGGAATCTGGGGTGGAATTATTTGGTTCATTGTTGGTGCCTTCTCCAGGGTGACATGGTTTTCACATCTTTACAGTAAAAGTTCACTTGACACTCAGAAACTTGCAAGGTAAGCAGGGAGTTTCTCCTGAGACTGAACCAAACATGCAGTCATATATATGAGAATCCTGAGGCCTGGGACAGAATTGCTAGAAGCAAGGCGAGGGCTAACCCCAAAACACCTAACTCCCAGACTCCGTCCTTGTATTTCTAGGCTTTAGTTACAAAGGCTGCCATGTTCTTCTATGTAATTTCCCTCTTCCCATTCTCCCATTCATAGGTAGATTTGGTATCTGCTCTTAACTCTGTCAAGCTGGTTCTGACAGACTAATTACAGGCATCATGAAAATATAATCCCTATACAATAGACTAGAAACAGGCTGGTTTAAACCTACTTTGAAAGGTACTTAAGGGACTGGTGAAATGACTTGCAGAGAACCCAGGCTCTGTTCTGAGCACTTATGTAGGGAGAATTAAACCTACTGTAATTCCAGCTCCAGGGAATCCAATGCTCTTGTCTGGACTCCGTAGGCACCTGCACTCTTGTGAATATATTTATACATATATACACAAAATTACAAAAATAAATCGTAAAAGGAAGGGTAGAGCAGGCTTACAAAGCATATAGTTTTTACTTTGTCTTATTTTATGTATTTTTTTTTTTATACACTCTGTTCTTTTAAGTCTGTTAAGTGTGGTGTGTCATCTAGTAATCTTGATAACAAGCTGTTAGCAACTTAACAGCTGATCAAAAGAGAACCACTAAGGAATCCATGAATGTATGTGTAGTAGTTCACTGAATTTTCAAGGACAATTTTCCAAAATTCTCTCGTTTCACTTTGGCAGCAAACCCAATCACACTTCCAGAAAATTGATTTTAATACGCACAGGAAATAAAATTTGAATCTCAGTAAATGTATCCTGGGAGGCTTACTTGGTTCTGAGATACCAAGGAATCAAATCTCCAGGCAAAATTATCTCAGGTCTTGTCATCTGAGAATAAACAAAATAGGGTACTTCATATGACCTTAACCTAATTTTAATAAAAAGGATGACTTATATGTAAAGTTACAACTTGGCAAACCTAGGTGCCTAACTTTTCCCAAAGAGTGTTATCAGTTACTGCTTTGTAAAAGTAAATAAAGCACAATGCCTAAATGACAATGATCTCAGTTTCTGTGGCTTTGCTGGGTAATTTTAACTCAGGGTCTCATGAGGCTGCAGTCAATGTCATCAAGGGCTGCAGTCATGAGATGTCCCTAGTACTAGAAGAGCAGCTTCCACAGCAGTTCTCTAACATACTGGTTGGCAGGAACCCTCTACTTCTGATCCGTTAATCCTCTCCAGGGAACTATCTGGGAAAGAGCAATGCCTTTTAATACCCCCTGTCTTTATTCATTTGATATCTAAGATTTCAGGCTCTTAGGAGGGAAACTGAAGCCCCATGTCTTCGGGAGAAATATACAAAGAACATGTGCAGAAATTCAAACTCAGCTGCCAGCAAGAACACTAGCTTCTCACTTGTTATACTGCACCAGGGCCTGCTGTACTACTTTCTTTTCCTTGCTTTTTTCTCTCTCCTACACCAAATATCTACCCCACCCTCAGATGTGTGCTCATATATCTCTTTCCTACACAGAGACCAATCCAAGGTAAAATAATATTTAGGATTCTATCCCTATCTAAGAACTATATAATCAGAATAAAGATTGCAACATGTCTGTAATACGCATATGACACACATATATAATGTGCATATATACACATATATACAATATACATATGCAGTAATTCTTATTGTTGTTTCCAGCTAGTGGATGACAATGTTGTAAAAGGGGATTAATAAAATAAAAATGTTTACTTCAAAGCCAGTAAGACGGCAGCAGGTAAAAGTGCTTGCCACAAGCCTGACAATCTGTCTGACCCTAGGAACCCGTATGTCTAAATGAGAACCACCTCCTGCACACTGTCTTCCTACTACAACAGGTTTGGCCTCCTCTAACACAAAATAAATAAATAAGTGTAAATAGTAAATTTTAAATGTTTACTTCAGACCGGAAAGCTGGGTGAGCATTAAGAGCACTTGCTATTCTTGTAGAAGACCTAGGTTCTGCTCCAAGCACACACACGTACATGTTCCCTCTAATAGCCACTTCCTCTAGCCAGGCCCCATCAGCTAAGGTTCCACTAACTCTCCAAAGAGGAGTAGCCCTGTGTGCACATTTCACTGCTTCCAAATTTTCTGACACTGTGAGATGACAAGACAGTGAATCTGGATTAGGATAACACAGCAATTCTTTAAAATGTTTCTTCTCTTAAGATAAAAGTAGTGTAGAAACCCATAGTGTTGCTACCTAGATTCTAAAGTAAAAAATAAGGAGAATTCACATGCTTTTAAAAAATGAAGGAGGAGGAGGAGCTGGGGAGATGGCTGAATGGGTTAGATCATCCTCTGCTGCTCTTGAAGAAGATCCAGGTTTGGTTCCCAGTATCCACATGGTGGCTCACATTCATGCTTAACATTATTCCAGAGGGTCCAACACCTTCTTCGGGTCTCTGCAGGTATCAAGCATGCACATGGTGCAAACGTTCAGGCAAAATAATCATACACACAAAATAAAACTTTAAAAAAAACCTTTGATGTGGGATATCTTTCTGTATGCCATAAATTATTGTTGGATAATAAAGGAAATGTTTTGGCCTATGGCAGGGCATCTTAGAAGCAGGCGGGAAACTGGAGCATAGATAAAGGGGAAGGAGGGTGGCTTCAGACAGAGACATCAGGAGAAGCAGAGGAATGACCAGAATGCTGCTCTAAGAAAAGGTACCAAGCCATGTGACTAAACAAGATAAGAAATAATGGGTTAAGATGCAAGAGCTAGCAATATGCCTGAGCCATAGGCCAAGCAGCATGTAATTAATATAAGACTTTGTGTGACTATTTGGGGCTAAGTAGGAGCGGGGTTGCGAGTAGGTCTGAACTTTGGGGCTAAGCCAGAAAAGACAGGTCAGAGTCTTCATACTATAAGTCTTAAAAACATAATAAAAAATAACAACAACAAAACTAACACATCCAGGGAAAGAAGGTGAACCTGGTAAAGAGATGCTCTTCTAAAATCCAGGCCTCCACAGTAGTTTTGAAGAATGTACAGAATTCTCTGGTCATGGAAACAAGTCAAAAGTGTGACAGATAGCTAGGTGTGGTCGAGCATGCCTGTAATCTGAGCACTAAAGGCAGATGGATCTGAGTTTCAGTCTAGCCTAGCTTACAGAGTGAGAGACCTGTCTCCAAAAACAAAGAAACAAGGAAAGTGTAAAAAATCATTCTGGTTTCAGTGTCTATGACAGTCACTATGAAAAGTGTTTTCACTGTACTACACACTTTATCCCTCCTCTCACCTTCAGAGCTGGAATCCCCAGATTACAAAAGACCAGAAGGCAGAAAGGTACAGAACACTAGAATGAGCAATGTTCTCCTGTCAAATCATGATTTTACACACGTGCACACATTTCTAGTCCTCCCCCACCAAAACATTTCCTTTGTTTTCAGGCTGAATCTGCAGAGATGCTCAAATCACTAGGTAACAGTATCCTTACATAAATAGAAACAATAAGAACCTAGAATAGTTGCTGCTAACAACTATTAGGCTGCTAACAAAAGCTTAATACATTGCTTCTTGCTTCACACTGTAATAATTTAGATGTGACAGTTTCTTGTGTCTGAGTGAAGTATTATGGTGTCCCCTGTGACGTGGCATCATTTAGTTTTGCTAGCTCTCCAAATGACACAGTTGCAGAACCTCTTTCAGCTGGCTTTGCCTGGAAACAATAAAAATGAAAGATATTAGATAAAGATAAGCCCCCCCGAGGGACCCCAATCACTTCATGCATAATAAAATATACTCTAAGTCAATCAACAATGGAATACAAACAGAAATCCAAACCCTTTAAGAAAAGTGATGCCTTAATAACATTACCTGAGAGTCATGATATTTCCATCCTATCATGTGGTAGATCTGGTATGTAGCAGGTATGGAACCATCCTCATTTCTGTACATCTCTGAAAAGACAATCATGGTTATATTCTGAAAACAATCAGGTGAGAAAAAGTATTTGCTCAATAACAATGAACTACTTCAAAGAAAAATGGGTACTAGGATCGCTGCAGAATTGAGAATAAATGCCTCACACAAGAAGTCTGAACAGAGAAGCTGACATTATGGAAGCAAGAGCTGTTTGGAAACATACAGCAATACAGGATCTGTGTTCTGAGAGGGTTAAGAAAAGAAGTCTGATAACGCCTTACAGGAAGGAACTAAAACTGTGGAGCAAACACCATACAGCACAAACCTTTCCATGAGTGCAGGTAGAAGAGTGGGCGGCTCACCTCTGTAAACTGCTGCAGCTGCCAGCATCGTGTCTCGGTGCAGCAGAGTTTTTCTGTTCCAAGAGCAGTTGCTCTCACCCATACCTAAAAATAGACTACAGTTAGAGAACTGCAAACACTCGGCAGCTCAGTAGGAAGCTGATGTTTTATCTTATCCAGCAGCATGCCTATCCTCAATCTCACCCACCTTTAGATTACAGCTAAGCTGCTTACTGACTGGAGCAAAACTGCTTGAAACCTCTTCATTATTAAGTCAGGTAAGAGATTCTCAGGAGGAAAGCCATAGCATGCTTCTCCTCACAACAGCAACAGTCTATAGTAAAACAGCTCAACAAAAGACACCTAGACTCGAGAAGGGTCAGAGGCATTGACAAATGTCTTTAAAAGAAAAGCACATCTTATACCCCACCCCTTCTAGCTGTGATGCTGCGACAACACAACCTCCAATTAAAACAAAACAAAACAAACAAAAAAAAAAAAAAAAAAATGAGGGCCAAAGTGATGGCTCAGTGGTTAAGAGTACATACTGCTCTGCCAGAGGACTCAATTCCCAACATCTCTATCAGAGGCTTATAACTTCCAGTAACTCCAGTTTTGGAGGATCCACTGTTCTCTTCTGGCCTCTATGGATATTCACACATAGGTGGATATGCTCAGAGTCACACACATAAAATTAAAAAAAAAAAAAAAAAAAAAACCTAAATTTTAAAAACATATTTTAGACCCAATATATATCCATCTTAAAAATCACTCTCCACACAGCGAGTGATCAAAAGTAAGCTAGGGCTCACACAGCAACAGTCTATTCCCAAGGGTACACACGGTACTTCAGTTTCTGCTAACTTTCCCCTGGCTTCCTTACACATCACAGAATGCACCAAAACACTTTCCAAACAGTCAATACTTGCATATTCTAAGTAAGATTATTAGGCACATGCCACCTCTGTGGGTCTGACTCCACACAGTTACAGAAAATTCAAGAGCACTCTACAGAGCATCAACAGCAACTCCACTGCCTCAGCAGTCTGCCTTCCTCAGGGACGTGCACTGCCTTACTGAATGCCCCCTTTCCTTCTGAAGTACTGAAGAGAACCTGGACTCTGGGATCACACTCCATATTAGGACAAGAATAACTTAGCCTTTATTAAACCCAGTTTTTCATCTTTAAATTTATATGTATTTTAGTACACTGTGGGGGAATTTACTGATGACCACCTAGCAAAGACATCTATGATGACATGATGGCAGATTCAACCTGAAGTTAGATAAGACCAGCTGGCAGGGAACTATAAGATACTTGTGTTTTCACATTTGATATTGGCCAAAAAGCTGAGATTTATCACAGTGTTTTTAAGACTAAGTTCAATTGCTTATTAAAAACAAACTTTAATATGTTATGAGTATTGCCTTAAAAAGAAACTGAACTTACCTTAAAACCACTGTAAAAACCTTGAAAATTTCTCATGCATTCATCAGGTAGCAATGCAACTTGTTTGAAAAATCAGATCAATATTCTAGACTTGTGAATTAATAATAATGGTGCTAAAATGGGATACACCTCAACTATTTGGAAAAAAAAAACACAACAAAGATATAAAATACAAAAGTCAACTGGGGAGACACCACCTTCCATTGGGCATAATAACCCCCACTAGCACCCAAGCTCTTCTAACTCCCACTGCCCTTGGACTTTCAAACTAGTAAAGAGCTGAGACCTGAGGATAATATGAATGAATGACACTGTCTGCCACCACTAACTACAACTTGGACAAGCTCCCCACCTGTGTGTCTTAGTTTCCTCACATACCAAGACAGACCGATCATGCTAGTTCCAGTCTTACTCTCCTATAAACCGTGCTTTATAAGCATACAAACACTGCACTTCTACTACACACAAATCTGACTCATCTTCTGTCGAAAACTCGAGACTTACTGAAAAAATCTGAAACTTCTGATTCTCTATCATTCCCCATCCCCATCATCTGCCTCTTCTATACACTTAAGCAATATTACTACCACAGACCCCCCAATAGAAGATTAGAATATATGTAACCTTTTCAATCTTTCCATCCCATGATTTTATGCACATCAATCTCCACACCACCCTCCAATTGTTTCCTACTTTTCGTCCTCCTCAACAACTCATTTTAGCTTAGGTTCAGTTTTCCTACAAAAGACTCCCTGACATCCTAAGGCCAAATCCCTTATGCTTCTCTCATTTTACAGTGACGACCTGTCTATTTTGGGTGTTCTTTCATCTAGAAATTAGCCACTTGAGATCAGAAAGAATGTGTCTCTACCACTGGCGGAGGAGTTGGCACACATCAGATGCTCAATCAATAGTTAAGTGGATAAATATAAAATCCAGCAGCTAATATTTTTGACTAGTTTCTCAAATAGCTTTTTTACACACTATTTTTATATAATTCTTCTTAATCCACCTACAGATTAAAAAAAATTCAAAGAGATGTGACTTTTATAAAAAGCCTCACAGTAGAGAAAAGATATTTCTCGAAAGGGTAAGCATTAGGAACAGTTCCTCAAAATGTAAGACCTATTTAAAACCCTGGGGGACAAGCATTACCAATTGGGAAGGGGCTTGAGGCACCTTTCTAGGGAACCAGAAAGGTTTTAAAACTTGGTCTAGAAGGTGATGAAAAATAGAGAGACGTGCCTGAAGACCATGTATGGTGGTTTGAAGAGAATAGTCTTTGAATGAGAAGGGCCCAATAGCAGGATATGAATGCTTGGTTATTGTTGTAGAATATTATTTTAAGGTGTGTTACTTGTTTATGTTGCATTTGTTTAACTCTGTGAAGCTGTGTTACTTGCCTGTCTAAAGCACCTGACGGTCTAATAAAGTGTTGAATGGCCAATAGTGAGGCTGGAGAGAAAAATAGGTGGGGGTGGCCAGCAGAGAGTATAATACAAGACAAAATCTAGGAGGAGGGGGAGAAAAGAGCAAGAGAACAAAGACAGGAGGACACAGAGCCACCCAGACACCCGGACACCCAGACACCCAGCCATCCGGACACCCAGCCAGACAAGGAGTAAGAGTAAAAGTAAGAGATATACAGAAGTAAGAAAAGGAAATGACCAGAGGCGAAGGTAAACGGGATAATTTAAAGTTAGGAAAAGCTGGCAAGAAACAAGCTAAGTTAAGGCTGGGCATTAATAATTAAGAATAAGCCTCCATGTAATATTTATTTGGGAGCTGGGTGGCAACCACCCACCCCCACCCCCGCAAGAGCAAAAACAACCAACAACACTTGGTCCCCAGTTAGTGTGGACCTGTTAGTAAAAGGTCCTTACTCCTTGTTGGAGTAGTGTGGCTTTGCTGGAAGAGGTGTGTTACTTGGGGTGAGCTTAGAGGTTCCAAAGCCCATGCCAAGCCCAGTGTTTCTCCCTGCCTGCCTGCCAGTGGATCAGGAAGGAAACACTCAGCTCCATGAGTGCCTGCATGCCCCAAAACTCCCTGCCACGATGACAATGAACTAAGCCTCTAAAACCATAACTAACCCCCCCAATTAAATGCTTTCTTTTATAAGTTGCCTTGGTCACAGAGTCTCTTCACAGCAACAGACTTGTAACTAAGATACCATGTGTCTCACACCTGCCTTCCTGTATCTCTTCCTGACTTCCCTTTCAGATTAGAGCATCTCTCAACCCACATCAGAGAAGTTTCTGTTTGCAGCAGATAATAACACAGAGACCCAAAACTGGCCATGGTGCAGAGAATCAGGCACTGTGGAATGTTCAGTTCTGAATGGAACATATATACCAAACTCCTTTCTCCAAAGGCTCAGGGACGATTGAGAAGAGGATGCAGAAGGAATGTAAGAGCCAGGTAGTGGATGACAAGAAGGAAACAATGTCTTGTGGATATAGCAGGGCAGCTGCACTTCTAAACCAGTGTGGCAGCATGCACAAGACCTAGAAAGCCCAAGCCAAATCAAGTCGAAGCATGGAGACTGGAGCTGGATACAATGGTCCACCCCTAACTGAGGAGTTATGAGCTATTATTAGTTGCTAGGAGAGAAAGGGTCAGTTTGCTCTAAGAGTGTAGTCACAGAGAAGCCAACCACAATCCAGCAGAAGGCCACAGATCCAAGTAGCAGAAATTGGCCTTGACTGAGAGGGTGGAGGGTAGACAGGGATACAAAACTGGGTGGGAAGGGAAGGTGAATGGATCTTAAAAGAGTTTGGGGAGAGTGACTATGATCAAAATATATTGTATGAAATTCCCAAATAATAAAATTATTTTTCAAAATACAAATAGCTACAGCACTAAACTTACAGCACTTAGCTAAACAAAAAGGCTAATTTCACTTATATAGATATAAAGATATATATATCTATATTTAGTATGTAGATTCAAGCAACTAACTTTAGGTTTAGCACAACTACAGACCAGGCACTTATGCCTTGATGTGTTCACCTATAAATCAAGGTATTGGAGAATCTAAGCCAAATACAATGGCATATACTTATAACTCCAGCACTTGGGAGGTAGAGGCAGGAAGACAGTGAGTCTGAGGTCAGTCTGCAATCCAAAGCAAGATCAAGGGTAGCTTGAGGTATATATCTAGACCAAAAAAAAAAAAAAAATCAGAGGCTGGAGATGTAGCTCAGTGGTAGAGCACTTGCTTTATATGTGCAAGGCTAAGGGTTTCTCAGTTCCTAGAAACACACACCCATGTGGAGCAGGGGGCCACCCACACATGGAAAGGAAAAAAGACTCAGAGAACTCAGAGTAATTACTGTATTTTAAAATCAGTGGGCAGTAACCTTTTCCAACTGATAGGTCTAATTTCTTATCTTTTTCTATTTTCTTTCTTGAAATGAATCACGAGCACAGCATTTGTTATGGGCTATACAAAATACACACTCTATTTGAAGAATTATAATTGGAGACTAAATGAGAAATAACAAGTTTGTTAAGTCTCAAGCTTTTAGATAAATGATTTTATCAGTGTTCTTAGTACTTGGGGAAGTGTTCAAAAATGGTTGCTCTGTTTTATTATCTTTATCATCTTGAGTACAAATCTATAGCCTACCAACCCTATATTTCATAATGAAAAGGGACCCTTTGGCTATGTGTATTCCCTATGTTAATATGACAGTGTAACTCCATACTCAGAAGAGTGATAAACATGTGAAATGGCCTTGTGATAAACAGGCAAGTAATGGAAACAAACAGGCCAGAACCTTATCACTAATAGGCAACTACAATAAGTAATGCACCTAATCCTGCCACTCAGATTCAAGTGTTCTCTTTAACTCTAATATTTATCACTTAACGTAGAGCAAAGCAGTCACTAAGAAAGCTACTGAAAAAAGCAAGTGCAACAATGTTTGTAAAAAACCACTAATCTATAAAAAGGAACAGGCAAACAATTTTATAAATTTCATTATTTCAAAATATATTACAACTTTCAGAACCAGAAGAAGGCTTCCTTAGGCAAGCATAATTCCGTTTCACAGACCCCAACTTTAATTTCTCCAGTCATCAAAATTGTCTGTTATTAATAAAATGTTGTATGTGTGTGTGAGAGAGACAGAGAGAGAGAGAGAAAGCACATGAACAAGTAGTTCACAAAGGAGAACAGCTGGAAATCTCCCCATAGAAGGTATTTATTTATCTTTTATAAGTCACATTCTTCTAGTTGGGAGGTTGGATCTGTGTCACTGTTGTTCCTCAGTGTCTTCGTGGCCATTATTTTCTCTACCTGCTATACATCCTCATCCTAGATTACCAGCCTAGTCAGTCCCCTCCTTGGCAAGGTCTGGCACCTGGCTCAGTATTCTTGTGTACCTCTGGTCACATCAGCATTCTGAGGAAGGGTTTTCAACGTTAGTGTCCATCAAGTTCCATTCTCTCTACCTCATATCCAATGAACTTCGTCACTCCACCTCTGCCTCATATGTGAAATATGTCCCAGAAGTTATTACTTATAGCTACATTACCTTCAAATCATTTACCAAGTATCACACTTTCTAATTTCATCATCCTGCCCTTTCAGTATGATTAGTACTTCAACCAAAACTATTTTCTGACTATTTTGAGAATACTTTGTTGTAGTAAGTTTCTGGCCTAGCCTAGTAGCCTGGACTTTCAGGCCTACAGTCCCATAGTCCCACTGGAACACACAGACCCTTATGTTAATTGTATAAGGCATATAACTTTCTAACTCTTTACCCTTAAACTAACCCATAATTCCTATCCTGTTCAGTCAGGAAGCTCAGTACCTTTTCTCAGAGCAGCACAATTGTCCTCTGCATCTGTGGCATCTCTGGCATTTCTGCTTTGTTCTTCCTGTTCCCAGAGTTTTCTTAGTCTGGTAGCCTCACCTACACTTTCTGTCTGCCTTTGGCCAATCAGCACTTTTATTAAACCAGTAGGCGGGACAATTATTTACAATGCAACAACACAATTCTACTACAATACTTAGGTACAGCAACCACCTAACTTCTCAGTTCACTTTTGCCTTCTATTTCCTTTTTCTTCTAGGTCACTATTTCAATTGTATTTGTGGAGTTACCTTTCACTTTTGAATTTCTGTCATGTAAATAGCAAAATCTAATCCAAACTGACCCAACCACCTCCATTTGTTGCCAACCACTGTTGATGAGTCTGACTTTAAATGAACCCTTCAAGGTCTGTAGCTTTTTCATAGTCAGTGCACCTTTCTCTCCAATGACTATTTCAGAATGTTTCTACATAATTCTCAAGCTTTGTACCTCTATATAGTATTACTTCCTCTGAACAAAGAAAACAGTGCCATGAGCTGCAACCAAGCACAAACCCCTATGACTACTATAACTATTCGCCTGCCTTTCACATATATATGCACACCTCTCCATCTCCTAGTTAACTATGCTGTAATGCTGTTACTACAGGGTGTTAAGAGGCTCATCAGTAAAGACACACAGGCAATCAAAATTCGTAAGACTGCCTTCACTAAATGCTTATTTCAGAAAGGCACATATGATCTACCAAAAACTAGCCAATTTCCCTCCTAAATATCTGAAATACACTTGCCCAAATCCAAACACCACCATCTCTTTTATCAAACTTTATTGCAGGAAACTTCCTTTGCTAATTAATTCTTAAAAATATGACTCTTGGGTTAGAGAGATGCTCAGTGGTTTGGAATACTTGTTGCTTTTGCAGAGGACCAAGGTTTGACTCCCAGGAACCATATCCATAAGCTTAAATTCAGGGGATCCAACATCTCTTCTAGCCTTCTCTGGGACCAGGCACACACATGGCATACATACATACATGCAGGCAAAACACACATACACATATAATTAATAAATCTTTAAAAAGTTTTAAAATACTAATGGTATGACTTTCTGCTAACTAAAATGCTTGATAAGGGCAATCTTTTTTTAATTGAGTAATTATTTAACGAAAATCTGCCGAAGGACTCAGGGGTAAGAGGATGATCAGCAAAGACACAGGTAGTCACAATTTGTGAGACTACATTCACCAAATGTTTATTTCACAAAGGCCATTGCATCAGGTTGGGGATACAAAAGTGAAAAACAAAAACCAAACTCTTGAGGACTTTTGTCTGATGAAGCAGACTACGAACAATAGTTTGCCCTCGCTGTGGGCATGACCACGAGAAGAGACAAATCAAGATCTCTCTATTGATGCCTAGGCCACTTCTGCAGGTTTGGTATGTACCAGGGACACTAAAAATGAACCTAGAAAAAAGAGCAATTACAGACTTCAAATCCAAATGAGAAGCCTGGTACAGCTACATGATGCAACTTCCAAAGCCAAGCTGACCCTCTGGGTCTGACCTAATGATAAGGACCTTCCCTAATTCTGTGCAGGAGTCAGCAAACATATGTAGAAAAAATGCATTACAACACATTAATTTGGGTACCCAAGCTGAAGCAACAACAGAGTTCTGAGGTTCAAAGCCAGCCTACGGTGATACCATGAGACATAGTCTCACAAAACAAAACCAACTCCAAAATTCAAGAACTTGGGAAGTCAAGCTATTAATATATTTTGAGTACTGGAGATCAAACTTAGAAGAGAAGACAATATTAAGAGGGTCTGTTATTGTTTAAGCATGGACATACACCACCCCCCCCCCCCCAAACACCACCACCACTGGCAAAGGGCCTGTGTTTAAAACTTAAGTCCCCAGCTGGTGGCACCATTCTGGAAGACCATGGAAGAAGCGAGATCTAGGTGAAGTAAGTGGGGCACTAAGTCCAGAGGACTATAGGCTGGTTCTATGTCACCTCTGACTTCCTGCTGTGGTAACTCAACTGCCTCTCTCTCCTGTCCCAAAGACTTCCCTGCCATGACAGACTGCATACCCTAAACCCTGAGCAAACATAAACTTCTCCCTGAAATTGCTTTTGTTCATAGAGACAAAAGTAAGTAATCTGGGGCTTTAAGGTTGTGTGCAGGATCTGAGTCTTACTTGCCACTAATCCCAACATTCACCTCTTCATCTCAGTCCTCTGCCAAATGCCCCTTTTCTATTTCCAGCCATCTTCTCTTGCAAAGGGCGTTTGAATATGCTATTCTTTGTGCCTGAGACACATTTCTCTCACCTTTTCATCTGGTTAACTCATCTTTACTTCTTTAGAACATGGCTCGAATGCCATCTTCTCAAACAAAAATTTTTTACTACCCCAGACCAGGTTCTATTCTCAACTAAACCCTCAATCCTAAATTCATTAAACTATTTAAAGTTTATAATGTTTTTAATGTATGGGTGTGTATGTAGATGTGTGTGTGCATGCTCAAACCTGCGATATGCACTGTTGTTACTGAAAGTCACTGAAGTATTTTACCACAACAAATTCCTCCTATATTATCCCAGAAGGACAGTACTACAAGCTTCCATTTCACAGCACTAACCAGAAATCTAATTTAACTCTTCTGTGTGTCTTCTGCCTGGTGTCTCCTCCTCCATTTTGTACCATAAGCTCTAGAGAATAGTGTGCTTTCTCTACAGGAAGAGATCCCTAGTGGTTATCCTGATCTCTGCGTAGAGTACACAGTCAAAATGCCTCTTAAACGGGGCCTACAAATGCCTTACCTTTTAAATCTTCCATCAATTCAAACATCCCAGGATAGTTAACTTGAATTTCATCAGTATCCTAGTTTTAACAAAAAAAAAGTAATATTCACGTGACAATCACAAACAAATAAAAGTCAAGCCTTCGGAAGGAGCTATAATTATTTCTCAGACCATTCTCTTACAATAGGCAGGAAATTTCTCTATTAGAGCCTTATGAGTACTAGATAAGTGCCCATCATTGGCTCTATCTCCACAAAAAATTGTCTTGTTTTTAATATTCTTCACAAATGTTCCAGAAACTTTAATAACTGGTATCAATTTCTTCTTTAAAAACAAAATAAAATAATTCTGCTTTATACTGTGATGATTACTTATTTTTTATTTATTTTTGAGAAGGGGTCTTATTGTGTAGCCTAGCTGTTCTGGAATTCACTATGTAGACCAAGCTGGCCTCAAATTCAATGATAGGCCTACCTCTGCCTCTGCTGAGATTAAAATTCTTTGCCACCATAAGCAGCTTGATGTTGCTTTTGTAAGACATTCCCCAAACAGGTGTGCCACTCTTGCTACTACAAGATCAAGTCAAGCATGGAGTGGACAGAGCAAGCTCCTATTTAATCTCCCAACTCCAGCCATCTATTTAGCATATAGCTATTAAACTGGAAAGAAAAGGAACGTCAATTTGAGACAATGAAGACTCATGTGGGAAGAGAGTATCAATGAACGATTGTCTCTATCAGATTTACCTGTGGGGGCTGTCGTGATAAAGGGAGACCTGGCCCACAGTGTGCTGTATTATTCCCTGGGGGCTGGGTATGGATTGTGGAAGAGTGGGAAAGTTTTAAAACATTTAAAAAGTGGAAAACATTAGCTGATTAATAAGTGTCCATGCATCATATTCTCTTTCTGCATGACTGTACTGCTTCAAGTTCCTGTCTTGGGTAGAAGGATGAAGTATCAGATGTCAGCAGGAGACTTCTTTATACTCTAAACCTTGTTTTATCTCTTTTCCTATATATACATTTTATTATTCCTTCCTAGTATTTTAAATACTAGAGGGTGTGTGTGTGTGAGAGAGAGATCATTTTTCATAATAGTGCTGAGAATTGGACTCAGAGCCTTGCATGGGCTGGGTAAGAGTTCTACTAATGAGCAGACATGAGAATCTGGCATTCTTTTACTAAAGTACACACTAAAGTCATTTATAAAACCCTTAAGTATAACACTGCTTTTTGGAAACATAGTTCTCGAACGTAATCTGGACTCATCACACCTGCCTTTGCCTTCTAAGTCCTGGGATTGAATACACTCACTACCAGCACTGGCTAAGAAGCTTTGACTTCATTTTTATTCTTATTGGCTAGTGGTGCAAGAGATGGAATCTAGGTTAAGAACTCTTCACTAAGCTATAGCCTCAGCCCAATATAGTTCTTTTTTATAGAAATGCAGAGATTCCATATTAACCAGTAGTATATATTATTTTTAGTCTTAAAAGAATTAAGATATAATACAAATTTTAGTAAGTCAAGTTTTCTTCCCTCCCTCCCTCCCTCCCTCCTTCCCTCCCTCCCTCCCTCCCTCCCTCCCTCCCTCCCTCCCTCCCTCCATTTCCTAGACAGGGTTTCTCTGTGTAGCCCTGGCTATCTTGGAACTCACTTTGTAGACTACGATGGTGGATCAAGAGATCTACCAGCTTCTGCCTCCCAAGTTCTAAAATTTTGAACATCAAAGACTAAAAACTTTGAGAAATGCTGTTCTCAGAAAAAGAGCTAAGATTTAAGGAATTAAAGGTAAACAAGAGATTTTTCAGTTTATCTGTAGTTTTAAGTTTATAATAAAAATTACTTGTAAATTACTTATATAATTTAAAATATCTTTAAGATATAATAACCCTTCGATGCATAACTTCTTGTATCAGTACTGTTGGTTCTTCAATGCGAAGTTATGATTTCCAATTTTCAGATGTTCAACATCTCAAAACCACTTTTTACTAACTTAGGTGACTTAGGCAATTTACAAGTTTATAGAAGTCAACTCAGACACAGGCAAGTCATCTCCGGGCTGTCTTCAGCTCTTGATAAAGTCTTGCCTACTCTCCAAGCTTGCTGTTTCTTCCCTTTCTCCTCTGAAAGTTTTTTTTTGTTTTTTTAGATTAGGGGCTCTGCCAGTTTACCCCCTTTGCTTTCTAGCAATACACAAGATACGATGTGATGTGGTGATATATTGTCTATTTTTAATAATGTTTGCCTGAGGATCAGGGGAAGGAGTTAGCCACAGGTTTAGCCCTACCCTATCTCTGTACTACTTAAGGGAATTCAATTACAGTTCCTGAAAGAAGGTGTGTGTGTATGCCTGTGATCAAAGTACACCAGGGATAGGCAGAAAGTCACAGTGACTTACACATCAGTATGAGACTGAGTCTCAAAAATGCCTCCCCCAAATTAAGTTATATCCCGTGTGCCGTGCAGAATGTTTCTTCTACACTTCCTGCTTATGGATCCTCTCTGTAAAACTCTCCACCCTGACTGAAATAGAGCATCTTCTATCTCAACCAAGCTTAGACTTAGAGAATGTAGTCATTTGTGTCTGCCCGAATTGAGAGCTGACGGTAGGGACAAGACCAATGATGATATAATGGATGCCCATTATCTTATTTGTTGAGATCTTATTCCATATTACACCTAGCATCGATTTGAAGATTCTAATAAAGTAAAATTTTTTTAAAAAGTCTCCTTCAAAGGGCTTGGCAAGATGATTCAGCAGGCAAAGCCCTGAATTCAGTCCTGGAGAACTGACTCCCCAAAACTGTCCTTTGACCATGGCACACCTTTCTCCCTCATAAAATAAACAGAGGTTATTTAAAGAAAAGTCTCTTCATAAACTTCGGTACATTTTTTGAAGCTACTTATCTTGGAATCTAAATACTAAATAGTTTATATTTCTGACATTTCAGTAAGGTTGTGTTTATGCACACTAAAGTAGTAAAAACCCTCCACCCTCAAAAAAGAAGACAGAAAGAAAGAGCAAAGAAACCTGCCCCAAGCAAGCAGTGAAATGAGTGGGTCACTTGGTTCCCCTGATACTCACCACAGTTAGAGTATTGAAGCCAGCTCTCCCAAGCAGATGTCCTAGGTCATTGACAGCCGTGAAAGGAGAAATGTGTGGGGAAAATCCCCCCTCCCTTTCTGTCTCTGCTAACTGTAATGAGCACCGAAGTTCATAGAGCGTGTCACCTCCAAACATTGCACCAACAAACACCCCATCTGGTTTTAAGACATAATGAATCTGTAATAAATATTAACAAAACTCTTCAAATTTTACAGACAGAAACACAACAAATGTATCCAAGATAACATTTTATGACTACCAATCTTATTTTGCCAAATAAATCAGAAAGTAAATAACATCAGACAAGAATCCTAGAGTCACTGTTGTACGGTGTGTAGTAATGTTGTACAGTAATGACAAAGACAGACAACACATTCACTAATGATATAGTATCTATAAGATGTTGTATTGTCAAATTTTGTAAAATACAATTTGCTTTTTACAGTAACAAAATACTACAAGAGAAAAAAAAATATAAAGAATGATAGCTCACCAAAATTATTGTGCCCTCTAAAAAGCAATTTAGTAAGACACCCCACCAACAGATAGAAGTTATCTCCTTCTCCTTTAATCTGGGATGGACTGTGATTTATTTTGGCTAAAGAAATGCAGTACAAGTAACAGCTTGTGAGTTTCAGTGTAGTTTAGGCCAGTTCTCGATGACTCTGAAAGACTCCTCCAAACTGTTCTCTTGGAACACCCTCACTTGACCACACCATCATCTACCCAGCACTTATCTAACACTTACTGAGAGTAACGCAAAGGCAGACAAGTTCCTGCCCCCAAAAAAGTTCACAGGCAATAAAGGGAGAGAAGGAATTGTAATAAGAATATCCATTGTAGCAAGTCAGTGGTGGTGCACAATTTTAATCCTAGAAGGTAGAGGCAGGCAGAACTGAGTTCTAAGTCAACCTGATCTACACAGTGAGTTGCAGGATAGTCAGGGCTTAACAGAGAAACCTCGTCTCACAATATTATTTTACACAGTAGTTAAACCTTTCATAAATATAAGCAACTCTACAATAAATTATTCTTAAAGTTCTCAAAAAGTGCCACCTAATGATATATATTTGTACGTCAAAGAGAGTACCAAGTATACTCAGCCCACAGAACATTATAAATATTTGGTTTAATCCATTCCATTCTCTGTCAGACTTATGAACAATGAAAACAGAAACATTTGTCAGTCTGTGATAATAAACTAACACAGAACTGAGACAACATAAGTTTTCTCACCTGTTCAAGTGCTCTAGGAAGGTCATTCACCCAATGCAAACTAAAATAGAAACACACAGTTGCTTAATCTTAATTAGTACCACTAGGCTCAATCACAAAAAAGTATTGAAATCTGAAATTGTTTTCTATACTTCCACAATTCTGATCATTAATTTTTACAGTCTCCATACTTTTGCCTTTTCTAGAATGTCATATATAACACACATAGCTTTTTGAATAATCTTCCATTTGGTAACATGTCTCCTGCGTTCTTGTTACTACAGCTTATTTCTTTCTAGTGCTAAACAATTCCATTGTCGAGATGTACCACAATACAACCACTTAATACTGAAGGGCATTTGTACTAGGTAGGTTTGTGTCAACTTGACACAAACTAAAATCTTCTGAAGAGAAAACCAATTAAGAAAATAGCTGTAGGCAACAAAACCAGGCTACAGACAAGTTTGTGGGGCATTTTCTTAGTGATCAATGGGAGCGTGCCCTGCACACTGTGGTATCACCGTTGGGCAGGTGGTCCTGAGTGCTATAAGAAAGCAGGCTGAGCAAGGCAAGGAAGGCAAGCCAGGAAATAGCACTCCTACCTCAGGGTTCCTGCCCAGCTTGAGTTCCTGCCTTCACTGTTTTGATGATAAACTTTATATGGAACTGTGAGTGAAATAAACCCTTTTCTTTCCGAGTTACCTTGGTCATGGTTTTTCATCACAGCAACAGTAATCTTAAGACAACATCTTAGTTGCTTCCATGTTTTAGCAACTAATAACAACTGCAGTGGTAGCAGTATTTGCTGCTTTTGGAAGATCAAGTTCAGTATTCAGCACCCAAATAGAGGCTCACAATCATCTGTAACTCGTTCCAGAGGACTCTACATCCACTTCTGGCCTCCACTGGTACCAGTCATGCATATAGTGCACATACATACACACAGCTAAAATACTCACATAAAGTAAAATAAACAAATCTAAAAACAATTTTTTAAAAGAGTATTATTCATGTTCATGATTTTACATGTATATAAGTTTTCATTTCTTTGGGTAAATATCAAGGAATATAAATGTTGGAGCCTAAAAAAGTATGTTCAAGTTTCAGGAAATTATCAAGTAGTCTTTCATTTTGCATCCCCACTGGTAATGAGTAAGCGCTCCTGCTGCTCTATGTCCTTGCCAGCAGGTGGTGTTAGAAACCTTTTAAATCTCATGTTTTCTGCTATTTTCTTATGTATGACAGCAGAAGAGGTTTAGCAGGCTGTACGGAAAAACTCGGGAATAAAACCAGACTTCAGGCACTACATCATATTTCTACTACGGTGTCCTGAATCCATAACGCTTAAACAGAAGTATCTTACCACTTATAAAGTAAGATAATCAGTTTGTAACTATCATAGTGAAGATTACATAGCTCAGTAACAGAGTGCTTATCTTTAACCCAAGTCCTTAGGTTTAATTCCAGGCGAGGTGGAAGTTGGGAATGGATATTAATCCATTATCCATTGCTATCCTAAGAGTAAAATGTTACAACGTAAATTAGACCTATTTATATATGCATATATACACACATACAAACATTTGTGTGTGTGTACATATGGATGCATGCCTGCATATGCATGCACATGGAGGCCAGAGGCTAACCTCATACTTGCTTCTCAGGTTCTGACCATACTGTCTTTTAAGTAGGGCTTCTCACTGATCTGGTACTCATCAAATAACAATGAGCTGCTGCTGGCTAGGGAGCCCCAAGGATATGCCTGACACTGCCTCTCCAGGGCTGGGATTACAAGCACAATGTCAACCTTTAAAATAGAGTTTTGTGAATCAAATTTATATCTTCATGCTTATGCAGCAAGCACTTTACCAAACAAGGTAACTCTCTGGTCTCTGTAACATATTTTTTAAACTACAAATGGATTACTAACCTTAAGCTGCTAACCACCAGGTCAAATGTGTTTTCTTGGAAGGGAAGAAATTCTTCATCAGCTAAAACATTCACAGTTGGGATATCTGTTTCTAAGGAATTTTTCTAATGGTAAAAAACAAAAGTTCAACATATTTAAACAGAGCTTCAATTACTAACACAATCACCCTTAAACATTGTTAATGTTATTATTCACTCAGTAGTTTCTACCAAAAAACAAAACACAAAATGTGGCACACAAAAGGGACCAAGAACCCTTCTTTAATAACAGCCACTCCAAAAATTTAAGAAATACATCCATTCACACTAAAACAAATTTCAGGCAATTAAATATTTCAGTGCAGCAAGTGAGTCCACAAAATATGAAAAGAAAATCTGGGTGACTTTTATACTCTTAAGATTTTTTTAAAACCTACATAAACATGACTAAAAAGTTAGAAACCGTAAAGAAAAATATTGATATTTTATGACAAACTAATTTAAAAAAAAAAACTTCTAAAAAGAATAAGCATGTAGCTGAAAAGTGGGAAAAATACATATTTTGAAATTATGAAAGGTTAACATCTCTAAAGTATAAACTCTTACAAATGATGGGGGGGGGGGGCGTGTAAAAGCTCAAATCAGTGAGGTGAAAGGATAGGCATGTTAGAGTTACTTTAAAAATTCAAAGCTAAGGAATATCAATGAGGGTCAGGTGTGGTGTTAATCCCAGAGTGAGAGCAGGCAGCCTGTGAGTTCAAGGCCAGTGTCTACACAGTTGTTTGAGGACATCCAGAGCTGTTACATAGAGAAACCCTGTCTTGAAAAAAACAAAAAGCGGGAGAGAGGGAAGGAGAAAAGAAAGGGATACCAACAAGGGGCTGAAGAAATGGCTCAGTAGTTAAAAGCACTTTATGCTCTTTGCAGAGGGCCCAGGTTTAGTTCCTGAACCCAAAGAGGCTCACCACCACCTATAACTCCATTTTAAGGAATCCAATGCCTTCTGGTCTCCACAGGCACCGTGTACACAGAGGTGCACATACATACAACCAGGCAAAACACTCACACACACTAACGACAGCTATTTTACTGAACTAATAATTGAATATAGAAAAAATAAAAGTAATTTTTAAATGTTAACTTATATGATTAACAAAAACAAAAGAGGCTGGATCAGTGTTGCCAAAGAGAAGAAGAAGACACTTTCAGGTAAAATCCTCATCCATCTTTCCAGGGATAATCAATATGGAGATATATGCTGAGCATGAAAGATAAATGAATAAACAAATTCTACCAAGAATTTATCTACAGGCAAAAATAAACAAACCAAACACACAATTACTTTACATATGATGTTTACAGCAGGGGTAGCCACTGAGAAATAAATCTATGATGTGATGCTCACATACTGGTGGCTATGCAGTCATTTTAAAAAAGAGGTATACACACATCAACAACATTCAAATGGAACAGAATAATATTCCATAAAAAACATGGAACGTAAATATAATACTGTTCACGACAACTTGGAAGATGGAGGTAGTTACATTTATAAAGGTAGGAGGCCCAATATTATCAACTTCTACCTCTGAATAATTAGATTAGAAAGTACTTATCTTATTTCCTTATTGTCTGTCTTCTTCGTGTGTATATAAGTACATTTACACAACATCGTGAAAGAAATAAAGAACTAAATAGTAAACCAGAAGGTCGGAAACAAAGAGCATTAAAAAGCTACCTACCAAAGCATGTTCTGCAATGTCTGTTTGGAAAATCTTTCCCACAGTCTCCTGCAATGAAAAAATCAAAGCAAAACAATTACTGAAAGTTCCAAATGAGGAAATTCTAATTTTCAGTTTTAAAATGTTATTTTCTGACCAATGCCCGTATAATATGCAAGTTAAGAAGACACCAAAGAAACAAACATATACCATGGACTAATAAGTGCTATGGAACTGTCAGCAAAAGTGAGGGCACATAATTAAAAATAAGATAATTTTTTAAACTCCGTTTTTAGTGCAGTGTCTTTCTTACAAAGACAGAAAGGCTAAGTAAACAAATAAATGTATTTATGGTTTGTGGAGATTTGAATAAGAATGGCCCCCATAAGCTCACAGATTTGAATCTGGTCATTAGGGAATGGCCCTACATAGGAATTAGGAGGTGTAGCCCTGCTGGAATAAGTAAGGCTTTGTTGGAGGAAATGAGTCACTGGGGTGGGCTTTAGGGTTTCTAATGCTCAAGCCAGGCCCAATGTCTCCTCCTGCCACCTGGAGATCCAGATGAAGAACTCTTTCTCCAGCACTATGTCTGGCAGCATGCAGCCATACGTCCACCAAGATAAGAATGGACTAAACTCCTAAACTTACTAACTGTAAGCCAGCTCCGATTAAATGTTTTCCTTTATAAGAACTGCTGAGGTCATGGTATCTCCTCAGAGTGATAGAAATCCGAAGACATGGTTTGCATTAGAAAATGTGAAATAAAATAATGTAAGTACTATTAAATGCTACCTATATTTTATAAAGTTTTTAACTAATAAAGTTACTATTTATCTCAAATATATATTGCATTGTCTCATAAACACACATATATGTATCTTTAATATATATATTGCATTGCCAAGAATCAAATCCAGGGTTTCACATATGCTGGGCAAGCACTCTGTCACTGAGCTGCTACACATCAGTTTTTATGATGAATTATCAAAAATGCTTAAACAAAGTGAGAACTAAGAGAAAAATATATAGGTTTAAAGAAATTATTGCTTTTAGAATTTTTAAATTTCTTTAAAAAAATTATTGAAATAGAAGCACTGAATAAATGTTTAGCCATTTTAACATAATCAAAATCTAAATATTCAACTAAACTGATCAGGGAAGTCTTTTTTTTAAAACTAACTAATCGGGGGCTGAAGAGATGCTTTCAAAGCACTAGGATCTGAGTGAAATTCCCTGAACCCACATTAAAAAAAAAAAAAAAAGCTGGGCATAGTGGTGTCTGTAACACTAGCAAAGGTGTAGAGGAGACAGGCAGCTTCCACGGCTCACTGCCCCTTTGGTATAGCCATGTCTCAAAACAACAAAGAACCAAACAAAACAAAGATGGATGGCACCTGGGAGAGCACCTGTGCTCTGACCATCATGTGCATGGGCACACACACATACTTATACACACAAACAAATGCTCCAGGCATGCTGTGCAAGCGCATACACACACACACACACACACACACACACATACTTATACACACAAACAAATGCTCCAGGCATGCTGTGCAAGCACATACACAGAATTAGTCAGTTTGACTTTTCAAAGTTGATTAAGTTGATGAAGCCAGTGTATAAATACCTTATTCAAATGTTGTGCTATGTAGCCTCTTCCACATCCCACGTCCAGAGCAAGAGGAAAATCTCTGAAAAACCAGACACAGAAACTAAGCTTTGCATCACAATCCATAAAATAATTAGGAACTAGTTTTCTTAAGTAAAACCATCTTAGTAATTAGACCTTTCAGGAGCCTTGCTGTACTAGCTGTATCTAACAGAAGATACAGTGTATAGATCAAGTCTGTTTAACCTAGTAACTAACCCAGAGCCCCAATACTGAACCATGAAGACCCAGCCTTAGGTGGGGATGTAGGTCATCAGTGCAGCACCTACCCAGCATATGTGAGTTCAAGCTCTAGCACCACAAACAAACAAAAACGTTCAAACATGAATTTGAAGAGTATACTTAACAAAGGTATCTGAGTTCAATCATCCAAAGCCTGAAAACAAGCTAAATGTAAATTAACATGGAAAAAATGGCTTACTTAGCCGCCAACTGATCATTATCTTCACTTCTCAAATAGAACACTTAGAAATGTGTTCTACTCTCCATCTGAAATTTCACAAAGCATTTTTAAACTTGGCTCAGAATACAGCTCAGTGGTAGAGTGTTTGCTTAGCATGTGCAAGACCATCAATTCAGTCTCCAGCACCACAGGGTTAAAGCATGCTCCTCTAAAAACTCCAAGAATTACTGAAAACTTAGGACTACAGTAAGTTCCAAATATTCAGTCCTAAGTCTACTCAAATATCTTCTTTTTCTTTATACATATCACTAATTCTTACCTTATATATGTGAATGTTCTGATAGCAATGTATGCATGCCTGGTGCCCATGGAAACCAAAAGTGGGCATTAGATCCCTTAGAACTGAAATTACAGATGGTTGTGAGACCCCATGTGGGTAATGAGAACAGAATCCAAGTGGGCTAGAAGTGCAACCAGTTCTCTTAACTACTGAGCTATCAGCAATCAACACTTGAATTCAGTTAATCTGAACCCAGAGCAAGAAGAGTAAACCTCCATATTAGACTAGCTCCTCTAAATTGGAACACACATCAGCTGGAAGCCATGGGTTTTTATTAGCAGAAGAAAAAACAAACAGAACTTCCCTTTAATTCTTCTTAAGAATGTTTGCCAAAACTGGGCTGTAGAGAGGGCCGAGGTGATAAAGTACTTGCCGTGCAAGCCTGATGATTTCCAACCACCAGGACCCATATAAAAGTTATGCTTAAGTATGGCAGCATACACCTATAATCCTAGTGATGGAAGGCAGAGACAGACAGATCTCTGGGGCTTGCTAGATTGCCAATTGTGGTTTGAAAGAAAATGCCCCTCCAAAAGGAGTGGCACTATTAGGAGGTGTGTCCTTGTTGAGTAGTGTGGCTTGTTAGAGGAAGTATGTCACTGTGGAGGCAGGCTTTAATATTTTTCTATGCTCAGGATACCAAACAAGTCTCAGTTAACTTCCTGTTGCCTGCAAGATGTAGGACTCCCGGCTACTACTCCGGCACCATGTTTGCCTGCAAGCCACCATGTTCCCGCATAATAATAGACTGAACCTCTGAACTGTAAGCAAGGTACCACAATTAACCTAACCGTTTTTCTTCTGAAGAGTGTCCATGGTCATGGTGCCTCTTCATAGCACTAGAAACCCTAAGACACCAGCCTAGCATAATCAGCAAGCTCCAAGCAGTAGAAGACTCTATCTCAAAAAATATGGTAAAAAGTGGCAAGGAAGACACTCAACTTGAACCTCTGGCCTCCACATGCATAGGTATGTATATACACACATACCTGCAACACATGTACAAACACATGTTCATGCACACACATGAAAATTAATAAAAGGATATATGTCAAATTATGAAATACCAGTATATAGATGGAAGACCGTTAGTGACATTTTATTTTACTTAATCTTTTCTGTCTTGATATATAAGTTTTAGAATTAGAAAAACATGGGTTCAAATTTTAGATTTGCACATGTGACTGTAAGTGACTCAGCTTTGTTAGATCTGTTTCCTCATCTATAAAATGAAGAAGTTGAGGCCAGAAAGAGAGCTCCAGCTGCTTTTGCAGAGGACCCAGATTCATTTCCCAACACTCACAACAGGTGGCTAACAACTACCTGTAAGTCTAGGTCCAGGGGTTCCAAAACCCTCTTCTAGCCTTTATGGGCACCTGCATATACATGGTATATTAATATACACTCAGCTGCGTACAAAGTCAAAAGCAAAGTTTTTAGAAACAAGAAACATTACTGCTTTTCCTATGTATGAAATATTTTTGACAGTATAACTTTAAGAAAAATGAGTTATTTAAGTTTAACTACTAAGTAGGCCTCAACTCTCAAAAATTGCATTAAAAATCTGTGTAGTTTTTAAAATTAATAAAACAAAGCACTGATAATAAAAAGTATTCTGTGTGTGTTTCTCCTATGACACAAAAGATGGAAACTTTCTTTGCTTTTGCCTTTTGACTGATTTACAGTGCACAGTGGCAACAAATCTAGGCCTGGTAAGTATTCGCCTAATAGAGTATCAACACAAGGACATTTACTAGTATTTTAAATAATTTAATTCTAACATTTAATGTTTAAATTATCTTTTTAGTCATAATCATAAGAGTCTTCATGGACGTAACTTTATTATCCTCAGAGCTGGGTAACAGTTTGTAAACTCCAAACTGAAAAGCAAATTTATTGTTTCATTCATTAAACCACAAATAAACTATAATTCATGCAAACAATAATTGAAAGCCATTTTTGTCCTTAAAATAATTAAAAATGACAAAAACAAAAGGGGCCTATCTGCAATAAGGAAGCATTTTTTTAACCTTATAAAATTATAGACTCCTTTTTATTTGTAAAGGTGTATCCAAAATATACTTGGAGAGTCTGTGAGTTTATAAAACTCTCCCTGCTTTTAACAGATAATTATGATAAATTTACCCCATGTTGGTATAATTCAATGAATACCACTTAAAGAAGTCAACAAATAATGCCAGAGAACAATCCTAATATAAAGTCATTACTTGGCTGTAGTCCCACTACGTAGTGACAAGACTGAATCAATAAAGCTTTCATTATGCCCAAAGCACAGAGCAACAGCTTCATCAAGACTTTTATACTACTTAATGAAAGTGTTCTTTCTCAAGTGATTTCCCACAGAATTGTTATAAAATCTGTACTACCATTAGCAATGTGTAAGATAAAATGGGCAAAGCCTCACCTATAACAACAGGGAAGCAAATATAGGTAGATTTTCTCCTTGATTCAAATGGCAAAGGATTCAATTGTTCATTTCAGTAAAACCTAAACTTAGATTTAATAAATCTTAAAAATTCACATGTAGTCAATTTTTTAGTTCCATATTTTGAGCACTCTATTACTAAATTTGGACTAAACCAAGTAAATCAGGCTTGAAGAAAGGCAAAAACTTTGCATTCATATTATTTTTTTTAATTTAATAATGAAGAAAATTTCATTTGCTTTCCCAGGCAAGGGAAAAAAACAAACAAAACAGCCAGCTGTGGCTGTGCAGGCTTATAACCAACCACTCAGGAGGCTGAGGCAGGAGGAGTTCCATGAACCGGAAGCCAGCCTGGGCTAAATAGTGAGACCCCCATCTCAAAAATCTAAAAAAGATGTTTAGAGTGATTTAAATCATCCATCCTGGTAATAATTTCTCAGATTCAACTATTCCCCATATCAAGCTCTCATTTAATCTCAAGTCTCTACCCGTGGGCAGATTTTGTTGTTCTCCAGGAGTGGAGGAGCATGTCTATATTCCCAGATGCTTAAGAGACTACAGAAGGAGGATTGCCTAAGCAATTCAAGGCAAGGCCTAGGAGTTAGAGCAAGACTGTTTGGGGAAAGAGAGACAGAGAGACTAAGAGACAGACAAGAAGAGGGGAGAGAGGGAAAGAGAAACTGCATCTCACTGTAATATCATCTCCTACCTGGCTATGTCATACACACGGTCTGCAATCCGACTTCCAACCTGAAAGATTTCAAGAGTTAAATACACAGGGTAGGTTTAACAGAGGAATAACATTATTTTTTCCTAAAATTCAACTTACATTTCAAAATGTTAAATATTTTATACCCCTTTTTCTATTTTCCCACAACTTTCTTTATAAATACTGAGTATGGATAAATTATAAAACATAATAAAATATCCTTGGAAACAAACTGAAGCAAATTACTTTAGAGCCAAATTTAATAAAATCAAAATTGAAAATCTGCAGGGTGTGGCAGCTTATGTCTATAGTCCTAGTATTCAGAAGGCTGGAGCAGGACTGTGCCACAAGTCTGAGGACAGTTTGGAATACACAGTGAGTTTCAACCTAGTATATTATAAAGACCCTTGTCTCAAAAACAGCACAAACACAGGATGGCTGACGCAGGTGTATCTCTGTGAGTTAAGGCCAATCTGGTATATATTACATAGCGAATTACAGAACAGCCAGGCCTACAGTAAGAGCTTGCCCCGAACAAACAAACAAACCAAAAACCTGCTCTAAACAATCTTAAAAACTAGGTTACATACTTGGCCTTTATAGTCAGATGTAAGACTCAACACAAACTCAGCGAAATTTTACTTAATTTTTTGGTTTTTCAAGACAGGGTTTCTCTGTAAACAGTTCTGGTTGTCTTGGAACTCAATTTGTAGACCAGACCAGCCTCAAATTCACAGTACTCTGCTTCCTAAAGGCTGGAGGGGACTCTTAGTTGAGAAAATGTCTCCCTAAGATTAGCCTGTAGGCCAGACAGTAGGGCGTTTTCTTGATTAGTGATTGATGTGGGAAGATCCAGTTTATTATGGGTGGTACCACTCCTGGGGGAGGTGGCCCTGGATGGTTTATGAAAGCAAAATGAGCAAACTATGAGGGGCAGGCCAGTAAGCAGCATTCCTCTAGGGCATTTGCTTTGGTTCCTGCCTCCAGGTTACTCGCCTGACTCCCCTCCGAAACGAAGTTAAACTTGGGAGTTGTAAGACAAAATAAACCCTTCCTCAAGTTACTTTTGATCGCAGTGTTTTATCACAGCAATAGAAACCCCAACTAAGACAAATACAATTGATATATTAAACCCACGGTGGGGGGTCGGAGATGTGGGGTGTCTTTGCGTTGCCCTGGAATTTAAGCAGTGGTTGCTATGCATGACTGCCATGCACACTACCCAAGCCTCCTCCTTTCACAATAGAAAGGCCCAGAAAGGTGAAGCTACTTTGCAAGGTCACAAGGCGGGGGCGTGGGTCAGTCCGCTCTATCTGGCTCCGCACTTCCCTCCGGCACGGTTCCACAGTCTCACCTCCTCCCTCAGATAGTCAAATTTCGTGGGCTCAGGCTGCTGGGCTGCCCAATTTTTCTGCTTCCTCTTCAATTTCCTATCGAAGATGTTTAAGGATCTGGGCGAGGTGCTGCCCAAAGGAGGGACACCGGAAGCTACCTCCCTGCGACTACTGCTCCCTGCGGAGCCCGCTGGGCAGCAAAGCCGCCCGCTTAGGCGCCAAAGCACGACAGGTCGCAGCATCTCCAGCGGCGGCGACACAGCAAAGCCTATTTTTCTATTGTGCGCATGCCCGGTGGGACTACGGCTAGCAGAGTGATCCAAAATTGTTCCAAGAGGGAAAAGACAAAGTTGAAGTAGTTTGGCATAGTTCGCGTGCCGTTACGGCAGAGCGTCACGCGAAGGATTGTGGGTGTGCGCTCCTTGTGAACTTAGACCGGGATCCGAAAAGAGAAGTGAGGCTCCGCGTGCTTCTCCGACGGGATTTGTGAGTAGTGCGACTGTTGTTAGTCCCTTTCTGGCCTCATCGTTCTCTTCAGGGCTCCTGCTCGAGAGACCTCAGCCGAATAACTTTCCGCGAAAGTTTGTGAGGTGGGAACCAGCTCGCCCGTAGCTCCCAGGCCGGAGGATGGGCGAACTGGAGGAATGAGGGAAAGCGTTTGTAGTGAGGTGGGGTTGCTTTCGCTCCTCTAAACATCCCACGTTTGTCGAAGACCTTAGTTTCTAACATTTACAAGCATTCGCTCTGACTGTTGGGTGAGGTGACATCCGTATGATAAAGCGATTCTGAAATTTATAAGCGCATCCGTGAAGCTTTATGTTTCTCTCGATAGAATGTAAAAGGTTTTGAAGTAAAGCAGCCCTAGACTGTGAAATGGCGGCGCACACCTGTAATCCCAGTATTGAGGCAGAGACAAAGTTTTGCTCTTTGAGGCTACTCCAGCCTCTTGTAGTGACGTACTGTTGCAAAAGTGAGCGGCGTGATTTTGTCTCGTTTAGTCAGTCACCTTTTATTCTTTCAAAGACTTCTGACATTTTGCAAAGTTGAAATCTGGAGAAATTAAACCATCAGAGACTATTTCCAAGGGAACTGTATGCATTTGTACAAACGTGCGTTTTCATATGTTTATGAAATCACTTCGAGAATATAATGTTATTAGAAAGTGACATTTGGGACTGGAGAGATAGCTTGCTGGTTAAGAGCACTGGCCGCCCCTCCACAGGACCTGGATGCAATTTCTATCACCCACATGATGGCTGATGATCGTAAAACCAGTTCCAGGGGGTCAGAACTCATCAGGCCTCCGTGGACACCAATCACGGAAATGGTACTGAGACATTAGGCATTACACCCATACACATGAAAATTAAGAAAAAGAAAGTGATATTTGTTTATTGTAGTGTGAGGCTCTAATTTGGGCCTAGTGTAAGCAACTGCATATGCAACACACACACACAGAGGGGGGAGGGAGGGAGAGAATAAGATTCTCAAATCTAAGTTGATTGCTGTGGGTTATTGCTCTTGTACACCGTAAGGATTTGTTTTTCATGCTCTGTTTCCATTCTCTTTGCTCACCTTTAGTTCATATTTCCAGCAGCTTTTAGTTCTACAAAGCTGTCTTCTAACTAATGGGGAGGATCAAACCAGGTTTACCTCAGGGTTCTTTCTGTAAATCCTTCCGTCTATTAAGATGGTGCTTACACTAAGCCACATGTCCATGCACTTGTGTACTCATACGTTTGGGAGAGTGCTTGCTCTCCATCTTATTTTTTTAGATAGCATCTCTCATCTGAACCTGAAGGTCCTCGAGCAGGCTAAGTTGGATCCTCCTGTCTCTGCCTAGACACCTCAGCCACCCAGCACTGGAGCCATGCAGGATCTAGAGGGTCAAATCAGAAACTTTATAGCAAGCACTGCACTGACTGAGCCTTCTCTCAAACTTTAGTCTTTCATTTCTTGAAACAGTCTCGCTATGTATCCCAGGCTGACCACCAGTTCCCTGTGTGACTATATAAGGTCTGACCTCAAACTTAAGATAATAATGTTTCTGCCTCCAGAATCCTGGTTTTAGGTGTGTGTGATTCTACAAATAGAATCTAGAAATAAAGAAATTATGTGGGCAATCAGCTACTAGGATTCTGTTTGTTTTGTCTTGAATTTATTTTAAGTGATCTGTAATGTAAAGATTGTACTATACTATATTTGACCCAGAATAAACTGAGTAGCTGAAATTAAGTTTCAAGTTGTCTTAGGTGTGTGTATGTGTGAAAACAGTGAACAAATATATTTTTTATATTTTAAATGTATCATTAACCATCATTGTAATATTTGTTTTGTTTTTTAGTGTTTTGTTTTTTTCTGGATATTTCTTCAGTAAGACTTTAAAAATGTCATCCAAACAAGAAATAATGAATGACCAGAGATTTAGGCGGGTTTCAAAGGATCCCAGATTTTGGGAAATGCCAGAAAAGGACCGAAAAGTCAAAATTGACAAGAGGTTTCGAGCCATGTTTTATGACAAGAAGTTTAAATTGAACTATGCTGTTGATAAAAGAGGGCGCCCTATCAACCACAGCACCACGGAAGACTTGAAACGCTTCTACGACCTTTCAGACTCTGATTCTGATCTCTCTGATGAAGAAAGCAAAGCGCTGAACCAAAAGAAAGTAAAGCAGAAAGAAAAACAGACCAAAAAAGAAGTAAAGTCCAAAGTGTTGACTGAAGAGAAAAAGAAAGAAAACAAAAAGGTTGATCAGAAGACTCCTATAAATACAAACGACTTAGATAATTGTGAAGGAATCCAGAAAATGAAAAACTTGTCTAAATCTCAGAGGATAGATTCAGAAGTAAGCCCCAAGAAGAGTGGTGAAGAATTTCTGAAAAATACAAAAAAGAACAGGAACATCACCGACCGTAATGCAGACTCTTTGCCCAAAGGGAGAGCAAGGAGCAGAGATTCCAGTACCTCTGAAATTGTGACATCTCCGACAGTCACTGGTCCTCAGGCAAGAAAAGAAAAGCAATCAGGTGGGTTGGAAGTTCTGATCCTTCTGTGTTACACTATTTTACTGTGACCTTTTAAAGAAGTAAGCAATAATTATTTTGTAGTGTTATAAGAATGGTCAAATGTTTATTATAAAATATAAAGCTATGAAAGAAGTGTATGCAATGGTTTCTTCCTGTTTTGGTCCCAGACTGCAAACATCAGGGCTTGGGTATATGATTTTGATTTCTGGTTAGCAATGCTGAGAGCTGCTATATGTTGTTATATAGGAAGAATGTGTTTGAGAAAGGTAAGTGGAGTTGGGTACTCATTAGTTAATTCAGCTACTGAGTGACAACTACTGTAAAGCATGGTCCCCTCCTTGAGGGTTATTGCTAGCTTATATAATAATACCTTTTGCAATTGGAAGATAACTCACAAGAATCAGGAGTTCTGGTCATCATCAGCTACATGGTGATCTTGAGGCCAATGTGGGCACCATGAGACCCTGTTTTAAATTAAAAACAGGCAAGTGGCCCAGCTGGTAAAGGTGCTGGCTGCTGGAGCCCTGCAACCTGAATTTGATCCTCAGTATCCATGTAAAGGAAGAAGTAGAGAACTACACAAAATTGTGCTGACCTCCACACATGACGTATGTGCCTCCTCTCCATCCCCCATGCACAAGCACTCATACCCAGGCACACAAACAACATTTTTTTAGAAGCTGTGTGTATGTATATGTACTATGGAGGTCAAAGAAGAGGACATTGGATCTCTGGAACTGGAGTTACTGGTGGTTGTGTACTTGACTCCTTGCTAGTTACAAACCACACATAATAATTGTTGCTTTCTTGTGATTGACAGTTCTTTACAGAAACTTCCTACTGCTGAGAACAAATTTCCTTCATCAGGTTTCTCACTTTAATTACTTAATTCGTCCTCAATCTTTAATTAGCTGCTGAGTAAGCACATTTTTGGAAACTTAATGCTTGTAGAGTAGTTTGATTTTGTGTGTATTCATATTAATATGATTGTTTATATTAATACTTGTCACCTTTTCATTCAACTGGAAATAGATAACTTTTTTGCCAGTAATTTTATATTAAACACACCACAAAGCAGGTACTCCATGAATACCAATGAGTATATAAATATTCTTACATTTTTTATAAATATTGATTTCACCTGACTAACTTGGTATAACATGAATTTTACTAAGCTTATGTTTCTATTCCCTGTTTTGTAAAAGTTATGCTGGATCTAATGTTAATAATTTGGATTTAGTTTAATTTAGTATGTATGTCTTCTTTCTCCCTCCCAATATGCTATAGTGCTTCCAGTCATAATGGCAAGAGATAATGACAGTAAAAGGCTTGACAAGCACACCCTGGAGGAAGATTCAGACAGTGCTAGTGAAATAGGAAGTGGTGAGGAATCTGAAGATGAAGTCACAAGTGATAGAAGTTCAGCAGACGATGATGAAAGTCAAGACAAGGAAGAAGATGAAGATAGTGAGGAGGAGGATGAAAGTGACAGTGGTCCTGATCTGGCAAGGGGTAAAGGAAATATAGAAACTAGTTCTGAAGATGAAGATGATTTTGCAGATTTATTTCCAGAAGAACCTGGTTTTGAACATGCTTGGAGAGAATTAGATAAAGATGCTCCTCGGGCTGATGAGGTAACATTTTCAGTAAATTATTTATGAATAGCAGGACAATTAGTTTTTATGGATGATAGGGTTGATATTATTAAACTAAGTAGGAAAGAACTGGCCAGTTAATTCAGTGATGGAATTCTTGACTAGCATGTATAGGCTAAATAAAGCAGGTCTTGATGGCACACATCTATAGTAGCATCACTGAGGAAGCTGGAAAGTAAGTTTAAGGTCAGCTTGGAGTGCATAGTGAATTCTAAGATGGCTTGGATTATAAACCTGCTCATAAAACCCTGTTCCAGAAAAGAAAGTATTAAAAATAAAAAATAAATTGAGAAAAGCTTTACTGGCAAAATGAGGGGCTTGTATGTTGTTGATTGAACCCATGGTTTCTTATCTGCCAAGTAAGGTATTTACCAGTAAGCCACATAACTAGACCTAGGCAGTATTAATGATCATTAAGAGTAAAATGTCTTAAGGACTGGAGATAAACTCAGTAGTACAACAATTATCTAGCATGTGCAAGCCTCTTAAGTTCAGTCCCAACACTGCAAAGAAGAAACACCTTGAAATGGAGCTAGTGTACACAGATTAGATATGTGTCCAAGCAGATGAAATGGTAAAGAAATTCTCTTCCTTCTTTTTATCTCTTTTTGTTGTTGTTGTTTGAGGCAGTGTTTCTTGTGTAAAATTATGTTCTTAATTAATTTTTAAAGATAGCATACAAAGTAATGTACTTTACTGTGGCATTTTTACACATTTATGTCAGTGTACTTTGTTCCTGCTCATTTTCTTTCCGTTCTGCCCTCTCCATCCTTCCTTACTCATCCCTTGCCTCACCCCAGATAGTTCCTCCTTCTGCTCTAATCCTTAAGATTTCTTCTTCCACTATCATGGACCCTTTCTAGTTTCATGATGTTTATACACACAAATCTAGACTCCACAGTGAAACCCTGTCTCAAAAAAAAATTCTATAATAATTAATAATACTTTAACTTTCTCAGATTACTCACCGACTAGCAGTTTGCAATATGGACTGGGATAGATTAAAGGCAAAAGATTTGCTGGCTTTGTTCAATTCATTTAAGCCCAAAGGAGGAGTTGTATTTTCTGTCAAGGTGAGGATTGATTTAATTTAAAGTAAATATTTCTAGCTGTTTTAATTTAATCTGATTTTGTTTTGAATTCAACTGACTTAATTTTCCTCTTCACAAATATTTTATTAATTTGGAAATTGTCCAATACATTTGGATATGAAACTGATTTAACAGGCCTTAAAAGGGGGGTGCAAATTATTATGTTTTTGCTTTATACTTTAGGTATGTGTGTGTGAGTTAAGGACCCCTTTCAGAAGTAGATTATTTCCTTCTGACATGGGATCTAGAGATGGAGTGCAGGTTGTTTGTTCAGACAGTTTTTCAATATGCTTTATCTTCTTGTAGTTAGAAGTGAGTTTTTGCTTTGTAAGTTTACTGCAGTGAGTTTGAAATGAGTTGTTTTTATTGAGCCTAGTCTGACTCTTGATGTTTTAGTTTTGACAGGCCTTCATATAAAAAAGAATGCATAAATTGTATCAGTCTTATTTTTTTGTGTTCAGATATATCCTTCAGAGTTTGGAAAGGAGAGGATGAAGGAAGAGCAAGTTCAAGGACCAGTAGAGCTACTGAGTATTCCTGAGGATGCCCCTGAGAAAGACTGGTACTGAATCATTCTAGACTATAAAACTAACTCTAGTAAAGCCATGTTACTTTAGTAGGATTGAAAGTTTGCACTTAGACTAACACCTAGGATTGAGATAGCCTGATAACTGATTGTAGTTGGTGGCACATTATGCCAGCATTTTGTGTGTATGCTTGGAAATAATGATTGCAGTATTGGGGGGAAAGTTAATAATTATCTTTATTGCTGTGGATTAGTTTCATTTTTACCTTCATATTACATTTTTGAGTGTTAAATAGAAAATAAAGAAATTTTAAAATGGGTTTGTGTTATATGAAACAACCTAACTAGTTGTAAACCACTAGGTGGCGCTGCATGTGCACTTAATAAAAATGGTGTTTAGCTGAACGGTAAAAAGGTGGCAGAGGAAGACCTTTAAGGAGCAGAGTATAGTTAAATGCAATTAAGCTTATAAAGTTCAGATCCTGGCCAGAAAAATAGTTCAATGGGTAAAGGTACTTGTCATCTAGTGTGACAGCCTAGGGACCTGAATTCAATCCCCAGAACCCACGTGATAGAAAGAAAAAACTTACTCTTGAAAAGTTGTTTTCTAACCTTTTAATTGAGTGGTTTCTATGTTCTTGTATACATATGTTTGATTTAGTTTTTCCCCATTAGGGCCTCTAGAGAGAAGCTAAGAGACTATCAGTTCAAACGATTGAAGTACTATTATGCAGTAGTGGATTGTGATTCTCCTGAAACAGCAAGTAAGATTTATGAAGATTGTGATGGCCTGGAATTTGAAAGCAGTTGTTCTTTCATAGACCTAAGGTAATTCAGTTCATGTCTTAACAGCTGAATCTTACAATATAGCAACATCATATGCAGTAAAATATTTGAATGAGCAGTACTTTTACATTCTAGAAAATGAACAAGAAAAAGCTAATAATAATCAAAGAAAAAGTAATGTATGAATCATTCCATTATTTACATCCTTGAAATAATTTTTTCAAAAAATATTTTTGGGATTTAGTTTTGCTTCATGTACATAAGATGCCCTGGAATTGGAGTAGCAGATGGTTCGAGCTGCTAGTTAGACTAGGATTCAGACTTAGGTCCTCTGCACAGGCTGACAGGTGCTCTTATGCCAAGCCATTTCTCCACCCCTCTCCCAGTGATTCTTGATACAACATAGAGTAGCTGTATTTCATATGTATGTGGAAATAATCTCCTATGTAAATTATAAGAATCTAATTATAATATCCATGGATTATTTGCTCTATGTTTCTCCCACATTCCCTAGGCTGATGCCTAAAAATTATCAATGACTGTGGCTGATTTGCATGAAAAGACTAGTTATTTATGAAATGAAATTTTTGGCTAAGGTTTGAATCAGCCTTAAATTTTTCTTCATTTTCAATGATTTCATGATTATGATACTCTGCAGTGAGACTGTTTGCTCCATATTAATTATATTTGATCTTTGGACTCTTAAATGAGTTGATAACTGTGATTTTTTTGCATCTGGGTCTTTAGAAGCTAACTTACATTAGCTAGTTCCTAATGCAAAGTCTTTCTCTTTAGAATTCTCTCAAATGTAATGAAAATTTCAAAGATGTGCCAAAGTTGTTTCTAGTCTTTTAGAAATTTTTACATTTGTATTCTGCAGAAACTTTTATATAGTATATAAACTATAACTAATTAGTAGAAAATTTAAACTCTGGTAATCACTACCTTTTTTGTTTGAATGAATTTTTCTTTTTTTTAGATTTATACCAGATGATATTACTTTTGATGATGAACCCAAGGATGTGGCCTCAGAAGTTGATCTAACTGCTTATAAACCAAAGTATTTCACATCTGCTGCAATGGGAACATCAACGGTATTTCTTTCTCATTCATTCATTTATTTACTTATTTAATGTACACTGGTGTTTTGCTTCTGTGTATTCTGTGTAAGGGTGTTGGATCCTCCCGGAACCGGAGTTACAGGTGGTTATAAGCTGCCATATCAGTGCAGGGAATTGAACCCCAATTCTCTGGAAGAGCAGCCAGTGCTCTTAACTGCTGAGCCATCTCTCCAGCCCCTCAATGGTATTTTTAACTCTTATAAATATGTAGGTGAACCAAGCATGGTGGCACATGCCTATAATTCCAGCACTTGGGAACTTTAGCAGGGATGCCAGGAGTTCAAGAATGAGCCTGGGATATATGAGACACTGTACTACTAAAAGAAAAATTAATTGTATGGCTAGTCTTTAGCTTTTAACAGCTCTAGAATTAGATAGTATTCTGAGTGTTTGTGCATTGGGTACTATAATGTTTGAACATATTTTTAGTGTGTCTTTAAGCCTGAGTCTCTCTGCTAATATCTCAGGGTTTTTGTTTGGTTTGTTTTTTGGGGTGGTTATTTGTTTACCTCTATTATTTTACCCATGTAATTTCAACTAGATTCTTTAGACCTGAATATGTATTCCAATGGTAGAACATTGTCTTGAATATGTGAAAGCCCTAGGATTTTACTGGGCAATGTGTCAGTTATTAAATCTAAGGGAATAGGAAGGACATGGTTTTAACCTCATATGGCAGTTACACAGAATTATTGACCATTTGAAATGGGAGTATATTTTCCTACAGGTGTGATTTTTAAAGTTTTATAAAACAAAAGTATTATAATTCAGTACTACTAGTTTTTATATTAATAAAAAATAGCCAGATTTCTGTGTGTCACAATAGTTTGTTACATAGCTAAATGTCTTCTCTCTCACCCTAAGTCTCTGCCTACGGCAATACTCACTGTGTAATAGACTTTTGTGCTCTTCCAAGAAAACTGGTGTCAGATATCTGCTTCCTGCTGGGCTGTGGTAGGGTATTCTGATATCGATTAGTTACAAAGGATAGTAAGACACCAGAGTAAGTGATTTCTGAAAGATACAGCCACATCATGTTATTTTTAACACATAAGCCCTTACAATAGGCAGCATGTCTCGCCAGCTAGTTTGGAGATTCTGCATCTTGATCTGTATCACCAATATCTATTCTCACAACAGCCATTTAATCATTATCAACACAGAATTAATTATCAGAGTTGGGGTATGTGGTACTATGTTATATATTTATTAAAACCAGTCTGAAATATCAGAGAAGAAATCTACCCACAGTCAATCCAGAAGGATGAGAGAGTGGTAACTCACACCTTTAATCCCAGCAGATCTGGGTTTGAGGCCAGTTTAGTTTACAGAGGGAGTTCCAGGCACCCAGGCAGGCATATAACTATAACTCCAGAGACAGAGGAGATCTTTCTGTGTTTCTGTGAGTTCAAAGCTAACTACCAAATAGTAGTAGCCCACGCCTTTAATCATAAACTGGATGTGAAACAACTGGATGAAGAGGGTATTTAAGGTGGCATAGAAAGACAGAGCAGGCAGAAGCCACGAGGAACGAGGCTGAGGAAGCTGGAAACAGGTGGGTGAGATTTGACTGTCGGTTTTCCTCTCTTTGATATTTCAGACTTTCCCTGAGATCTGGCTCTGAGTTTCCTTTATTACAACCAGAATTGGTGCAACAGGGATAACTGAGTCTTGTGACTGGCTAGAACTTCTAAAAGAGTGGCAAGGATATTTTGAGGATCTCCAGGTTAATTAGTGCCTAGCTTGTGGTCCTAATATGGAGAACACAAAAACAAGGACTTGAACTCGTTGTGTACCATATATCCATATCCATATATGTGGATATATATAAATCTATATATAATTCTTTCACAAGGTACAGAATAAAGCAGTGGTTCTCAACCTGTGGGTAGTAACTCCTTTGGAGTTGAACAAGTCTTTGACAAGTTTGCTAAAGAACATCAGAAAACACAGATATTTACATTATAATTCATAACACTAGCAAAATTACAGTAATAAAGTAGCACTGTGCCTGGTGCGCTTTTTACCTTATTAGTAAACATCAAAGTTAACAATGTGCTTTAATAAGGATGAGTTTGCGTTTGTGCTTTTGTGTGTTATTTTATTTTCATTCTTTGTTTCAAGGTGGAGATCACTTGGGATGAGACCGATCATGAAAGAATCACAACACTTAACAGAAAGTTTAAAAAGGAGGAGCTTTTGGACATGGACTTCCAGGCCTACTTAGCTTCCTCTAGTGAGGATGAAGAGGAAGAAGCACCACAGGGTACTTGCTAATTCTTTTATTGGGTGGTTAATGGAACTATGTCTTGGGCAAAACCTAAGAGCACCAAACAGACTGCATAGCATACTTATATGCACAGAATTATATGCGTGTGTATACATAGATATATGCTTGAAGGATTAGCAAGATGCTCATGGGAATGAAAGCACTTGCTTACAAACCTAATGTCCTGACTTTGATCCCCAGAAACCATGGTAGAAGGAGAACTGACTCACCAAAAGTTGTCCTCCAACCACCACATGTGTGCTTTGGCATAGTCATGTCCACCTACCTGTGCATATGTGTGCACAAACAAACACAAATAGTTACAATAAATAAATTTTTTTTCAAATCCTGAATAGTTTGCTAGGATAGTTTTCTATAGCCAAAATTTTTATTAAAACTTTGGCTTAGTAAAAATACCTGCCCTGTTAGACTTGTAAAGACATAAGATGCTGTTTTGTCCCCTATGCCTTAATTAGTTTTGAGACAATCTCTCTGTGTAGACTAGGCTACCTTGAAGTCACACATCACAGAGATCCACCTGCCTCTGCCTTCCAAGGTCTATAGTTTGATTATAGGCATGGCCTGTCAAAGTTGCTGCAGTGCTGGGGACTGAACTCAGTTCCCTGTATTTGCTAGGTAAGTACTCCACTAACTGAGATACATTCCCAACCCCACTATAGCAATCCTAGCAACTTTTATATTTTATTGTGTAATACTGTTTTATACTGCCCTTATTTTATATTTCCTTGTCTTCCATTGCTCTTTCTTTCTAAATGTCTTTCCTTCAGCTTTAACTATTTATTTAAGAAGTCCCTTCACTAAGAACCAACTATTGTCAAAACTCTCTTGATGTTTGCTTTGGCTGAAAATGCCAGAAAATTTTGCTTTTGCTTGCAAAGGATCCTAAAATTGGATTCCCAAAGGGTTTCCTGTATCCACGCTGATAATAACACTCTGTTGGCTTCTGACTTGGTAGATGTTTCTGAAGATTGTCTGTAGATTTTCTTTATTCTGAGAGTAGATTTTAAAATGTGCATGTATGTACGGGGTGCATTTAATTCACAGTGGTATCCTTTTCAGTACTGGTGTTCTCAGTCATTTGATTTTTCTTCTGCCCTTCGAGAACTCTATTTAAATATTCATTATTTTTTTTCATTATATTTTCTCTCTTTAGATTTGGGGCTTTCTGTGTACTAGGCAAGTGCTTTACCACTGAGCTAAATCCCCAATATGTTTCTGTTTTCTTACGTTTTTTATTTCCCCTTCATTCTGGATGTTTCCTTCTGTTTACACCTGTTCCAGTTTGATAATGTCTTTTCAGCACTGTTCATTCTACTAATACACCTGGCCACTGAGTTCTTTATCTTGGTTGTTATCTATTTCACTTACACAAGTCCTATATGTGCCTATTGCCAAGTCAGCAATGCACTTTCTGGCACTTTGGTCTCTAAGTTTGATATCTGTCTGGTACTCTCTCTGAATCTCTGTTTAATTTCAGGAGACTATTGAACTTCCTCCTCCTGTGGATTTTCACATGTGTCTAGAAAGTGCTCAGAAATAATACAGATCTTAAAATACTTAGGATCATCTTTGTGGTATTCCATTCTCTATTGGTGATTTTGATTGGAAATTCATTAACTTTTCAGTTGTTTTGAAACTTCAATTTTATTTTGTAATCTTTTTGAAAGTTTTAGAAACACTTTAAAAATACTGTATCCAGCTGGGCAATGGTGGTGCATCTCTGTAATCCCACACTTGAGAGGCAGAGGCAGCTGGATCTCTGTGAGTTCGAGGCCAGCCTGATCTATAAATCAAGTTCCAGGACAGCCAGAGCTGTTATACAAAGAAACCCAGTCTCAAACTAAGAAACAAACGAGATAGGTAGGTAGGTACATAGATAGACAAAATTCTAACTAAGCAGTAATTTGTCAGGTCTGTCTTTAAGAAATTTTGATGGCTGAAATGATTGTGGGCTTGTTAAATTCATGCTATCTGCTTAGAAATAACTAATTTTTAAAAAATAGAATACCAATTTTTTTTCTTCTCCATTTAGTTATTTGGTTGTAATTTCTTAATGTGTGTGCGTTCGTGCATGCTTGTGTGCGTGCACGCGTGTGTGTGTCTGTGTGTCTGTGGCCAGGTGGGGGTATAGTGTGCATTTGGTTATGCACATGTGCTGTGAAGACCAGAGCTTACTGACTTTATTAGTTTTGGACCCAGGGTGTCTTCCTCTCTCCCTGAACATGGAACTAATTGGCTAAGCTGGCCGACAGCTGAACTTGAAATCCATTTGTCTCCATCTCTCTAGTGCTAAGGACTCAAACTCAGTCCTTTGCATAACAGGCATTCCAACTGAACCATGTGCTCAGTCCAGTAAAGTATTATTAATGCACACTGAGATTTTTCTGTGTATTTTTTTGTTTGGGTGGTTCAAGGGAGTCAACAGCTACAGCTAGCTGTAGCCCTTCACCTTGCTGTTCTTATCTAAGGGAATTACCAAGCTGATAGAAAATGAACAACCAGAAATATTAAATGTAGATGTATTTTAAATCAACAAGAAAGAACATCTTTATAGTTTAACATTCTTTTTGGTGTTTTCCTTTTACATGATGTGTTATTTCTATAATCTAGTGGCATGTGAAATAATAAATTCCTGGTTTAATTTATAATTTTTAAGCTTTAACTTAGTTTCTGAATAGTCTGTTTTTATGTCACTGAAAGTAGTGGTTTATCCTTTTACATTTGCCATAAAATACTATTTTGCAGTATTAATGTAAGAGAAGGAAAATTGTGTTTAATAGCTTCTATTTATATAAATTATATATTGATAAAATCACATAATTGCTTAAGCGTTTTATATGCTGAAAATGTATTGTTTTCAGGCTAGTTCAATGGATAATGGCTCTTGATGCCATTTGGTCTGAGTTTGATCCCCAGAACCCCACCCACTTAGTAGATGGAGAGAATCAACTCTTGAAAGTTCTTATGGCACATGCATACACACAATAAATAAATGTAATGAACACTTAATAAAGAGCTGTATGATGTGTACTGGTACTTGTTGGATATGGAAGACTTTACATTTTAAGGCCTCGGGGCTGCTGCTTGTTAATCTTTCTCATGAATTTGAATGTTTTATTTCTTAGTGTACAGAACATAGCCTTCTCACAGACCTTTAACCTTTGCCCCAAAAGTAAGAAGGACGAATTTTGTCTTCATCTACTATAGATAGTGAAAAGGTAAATTCACTGCCTATGTGGACATTATGGGCTTTTCTAATAGTTCTTAATAGTTTTCCTTTACAGTAGGTCTAAAATACAGGAGAAAATAATATTCCATGTTTATTGAGGAAAACTGGGTCCATGTCTTTCAAATGGAACTAATTTTTATTTATTTATTTTTATTGTGTGTGGGGGGGTGGAAATCAGAGAACAACTTGCAGGAGTCAGTTGTTTCTTCCTACAGTGTGGGTCCTCGGGAATCAAAGTCCTGTCACCAACCTTGACAGCAGGCATCTTTCCTCTCTGAGCCATCTTACTCATCCTGGAATTATTTTATTTTGCCTGCATGTCTATGTGCTGTTTGAATACCCTTGGTGCCCATAAAGAACAGAAAAAGGGTATCGTCTCTCCCTGGAACTTGAGTTTTGGATGGTTTGTGCACTGCCTTGTAGGCACAGAATTGAACCCAGGTTGTCTAGAGGAGCACAGTGCTCTGACCTATTGAGCCATCTCTCCACCACCCACCTCCATTTAAATTTTAAAACAATATTGTTAGCAATAGGACACTCAATGTTATCACTAAGTAAGCATTAATGTTATCAGAAAATAAGCTTTTAATTTTCCAATATATTTAATATCTTAGACTCATTGGGGCTATAGCTCAGTGATAGAGTAGTTGCTAGCTTTCATAAACCTATATTCAACTTTTAGTATCATAAAATAGGAAAATCAAACAATCTTAGACCCTCCAAGTTTCAAATCCAGACTTAACCACAAAGTGAAAACAAAGGTCAAGTTTTCTTAGGAATTCTGTTCTTTTCTTGATGTAGCTGTGAAACAATTATAGTAATAATACTTAACTCATAGAAGGATTGAAAAATGTATATAAAATATTTAACATAGTGCCTTGTATCAGGTATTTTAATTCTTAAAATTAAAGATTTCAATTTGAAATGTGCTAATAATGTTTTTTTAAAATATTTCTTTTTTTCAGTATTTTAATTGATTACAAACACACGTTAATCGGTAATTTAGTGCCTCCGATTAGTATATTTGGATACTAAATGTTCCTGATAGTTGTTTATAAGAGTAGCTCACTGTTTGAATTTATTTTTTCAAGAATCTTATGTACTATTAAGGCATTCATAAAATATTGTCTTTGAATTAGGAAAACAGACCTAGATGAGTTATCCCACATTTTAGAGCTTCAGAAAGTACAATTTTAGTACTGGAAAAAATCAATTTAAAGTAAGCCATCAGAGACTGACCACTGAAATTTCAACCTGGACGGAGCTTGCTTCTAATTATGTTTTCAAAAGTAAGCTTTTAATAGAATGAAATATATTGCCATTTTGTTAATGTGTTCCTCATGTTTTATCCATTGAATATGGGATACGTGACAAAATTCCATCCAACATTACTATTGTGGCACAAACAGCAAAAAATGAGCTTCAGCTGTTTGAGTGAAAATATAAAAGTGTGATGGGTGATGGGAAAAACGCCGACAATCGTTTTTATTCATTTAGAGAGAAAATAATTTTCAAATATTTACTTAGCTGGCTTTTTTCCATTCAAAAATCACTTTTTTTAAGATGTAAGAACAAAATGTTAACACTGATGTTTTACAGCTCCATGCTTATATCATGGTTTTGGTGAGCATAGGTTTCAAAGATAGGAATGTCACTGCATCACTTCGAAACGTTCCTCCACCAGCAGTGTTTAATGAAGTTGATAAATTTGTGTGTTTTACATTAGAACCCAGATTTCTAATTTACAATGAAGCTCTAGAACAAACTTTATGGTTTGATTTTGATGTTTGTTGCTCATGGGTTTTATGCTCTTTCTTCACATTGTAATTTTTATAAAACTAGAATTCGGAAGTAATTTTCTTTCCACACGGTAAAATGGTTGAATTAGCTCTTAGTCTTTCTGCCTTTATCATTGATTGATGACCAACACTCCAACTGTAAGTATGTTCATTCACAGTCGAATGGATAGGACTTCATAATCTTGGGTTTATGTTCTAAACAATTTCCTGTGCCTCTTTTTGTGTGGCCTGAGAAGCTAATCCTGTGTGTCAGATTCACTTCAGCAACAGTCAGGTTCCCTTTATGGAGCAGGACATTTTAAAGCCACTGTGCTGATGGCAAATGACAAGGAGGGACTGAAATGTCTCCTTTAGTGCCTTTGCAGTTTGCATAGAAGGAAATATTGTACTATTCTGACAGTGCTATTAGTGACTTCATTGTCTCTGCATTACACTGAGTACAGGATCAAAGGCTTTGTTTTCATATTCACAAGGTGAAGTCTGATTTTATATGCTGTAATCACAGTATTTCTTTGACAGCACTTTAGTCTTTTCTTGAAGAGACCATGAAGCATAACCACTAACACTGGAAGATAATTGTTTCTGTTAAATGAAATTGATTAATTTCGTTTTGGTTTTGTTTTATTTAGGTGAGAATGGAATCAGTGTAGAAGATGGGAAAACAAAGAAAAATCCAAAGGATGATGAAGAACAAATTGCTAAATATAGACAGCTCTTGCAGGTCGTTAAAGAAAAGGAAAATAAAGGAAGAGAAAATGATATGGAAATGGAAATCAAGTGGGTTCCAGGTGAGTGTTGGATCCAAGTAAAAGTTTTCTTCTGAACGCCTTTAGATGTAATCATAACACTTTAGAGGCATACTTTTTGTTAAAGTTCTGTTTTCCAGAAATGTTTTGGTAACAAAATGGTATTTAATATACCTCTGACTTAGTGTTTTATGATCTTTTTCCATTTTTTCTTTAAAATTTTCTCAGATATTTTAATTATATTTTTTCCCTCCTTCTCCCAAGTTTTCCCCAACTCCCGACCCACTCAGCTCTGTTCTCTCTCAGCAAAAGGAAAGAACAATCATTCTTTTAAAACAAACTAAAAAGAAAATATAAAGACAAAAAAAGTAAAACAGTGCAAAGAAAGAAAAACACAAACCATGGCATCTGTTCTGTATTAGTCTCCTGCTTTTGAGTGTGGGCCTGCACTGGCCTGCGGTTGATATACCCAGTCATTGCATTACAGAACACGATTTCCTATCCTAGTAGATGTCAGTATCCTAGTAGATGCAAATAGCTTCTTGGTGAGGGGTAGGGTTGTGTCGGCTTCCCCTTCTCAGTGATGGGATGTGTCTGTTGTTAACTAGTGCAGGTCTTGTACATCTCATCAGTCTCTGAGCTCTGATCCTATTGTGCCCAGGAAGGCTGTTTTCCTGCAGTCATCCCCTCTGGCTCTTACAATTGTTCACCTCCTCTTCCCATAGATTGGAGGGATGGGCAGCATTTTATATTCTTTCCAACTTACATTTGTTTAATTTCTTGGTTTTACTAACTACAAATTATTCTTGTCCAGTTTTAAAAGTAGACCTTTCCTCGGTTTAATTACTCAATTTAGAGTATAGAAAAATGAAACCAAGTATCATGTTTTCTAGTTATTACAATTCTTTATAAAAATGAAAAGCTAGAGTTCCTCTGATCCCTTTTCCTGTAACCCTTCCTTTTTCTTCCTTCTCTCCTTCCCTTTCTTCCTCTGCTACTCTTTCCACTTTCTTTGTCCTTTCCCATCCCCTGACTATCCTGGAACTCACTCTGTAGACCAGGCTGACCTCAAACACGCAGATCTGCCTGCCTCTGCCTCCCCAGTGCTTGGATTAAAGGCCTGTGCCACCATGGCCTGGCCCTTACTGTTTGCTAATTCATGTTACTGAGTGTCCCATCTCAGTTTTGCTAAGGTTAAAGAAATGTGGCCTGGTAGAGTAGTGCGATGCAGATGTTAAAATGTCAAACTTACGGGTAGATATATGATCATCTTTTACTGTTCTTGGCGAGTTCATTTCAGAATCTCCTACAAAACATGGCCTATCATTTGCAGATAACTTACACACATCATCTTTTAGACCTAAAATCATCTCTAAATGACTAAGTAAATGCCATGTAACAGATGTCATATTTAATAATGACAAGAAATAGTATATATGTTCAGTGCAGGTGCAGTCTCAGGATTTGAGATTTTTTTTTAATAGATTTTTATTGAAGTTTGTGGATAAAAAAAATGTGAATACAAATTTGCCCCTGTTTTAGTGAGGAATTTTGATCTGTGGTTTTTCTGAAGTATATCCTAGCTAATACAGTAATACTGACTTTGTGAATTGAAATAGGAGCTATACCTCTAAGTAATGTATTTTTATCTTGACTTTTTTATTTGTGGATTGACTTAATATTAGCTGAAGTTTTTAAAATGTATAAAATGAAAAACTATCTCCCATAATTCTTCTACTCAGCTATGGCTTAGGTAGGTTCTGGTTCCACTTGCCATTTTTGTTGTCAAATGTTTAACCATATTTTTGATCTTTCGCTGCAGTAGACTTATGGAATTGAAAGGAAAAAACATTTTCCAAAGCCACAAATTTCCAATTCTTTCAAAGGGCTCTTCACTTTGGCTTGCTCTTTTAGGGCCTTTTAATTTAAGAAACTTATTTTTAACTATTCCCCACCCATTTAGATGACCAGTGAAGAGCATTTAGCCACAGTGAGAAGCAGATGCTGGCATTCAGGTTCACTACAGTACAATAGTCAGTTATGTGACTTTCTCTTCACATAGCAGCTGTCACATATGCTCAACCAGCCTGTGGCCTTCTCACAAGTTATTAAAATTACCACTGTCCAAAACTCTAATGTTAAATCTCAGGTGTTGAAGATGTTATAAATAATCTATAGCTTTTTTCATAACTTGAGCTATTTTTCATAGAATAGCTTCTGCAGATAGAAATACTAGGAAGGATTTGGACACTTTCTGTGTCTTGAGGTTGCCATCAGATTTCTTTCCTGAGATGTTACATCAGTTTGTAGTGCCTTCAGTAGTAAGAGTACCAGTGTCATGGAATTATCACTGTTAGGTCTGTACTTTTCACGTTTTGTTGAATGAAGTGAAGTTGGTTTTCTTAGACAATTGAATTCCTCAATCTAAAATGTTTTAAAAGCTCTGTACAGATACACATATAAATACTTTCTCTCTCTCTCTCTCTCTCTCTCTCTCTCTCTCTCTCTCTCTCTCTCTGTGTGTGTGTGTGTGTGTGTGTGTGTGTGTGTGTATGTGGTGTGTGTGGAGGTCACAGAACAACCTGCTCCTTTCCAGCATGTATCTTGGCAGAATCAAATTCTTAATTGTCATGTCTGGTGACAGGTAACTTTTATCCACTAAGCCATCTTGTGAACCTAAGCTGTATTTTTTTAATAATCCTGATAGGGTGTTTATACTATGAACACTTGTTACATGCATGCATATGTGTGTATTTGAGTGGAATGGTGAAAGGAGTCTCTTACATACTATATGTAGTGTATGGGATAATTGAGCTACTCTTTTTCTATATTGGTTTACACATTTGAAGAATAGGACTAAAAATACTTTATTTTTGATGCATTTGTGAAGGTACATTTCATGTTCTGTGTATTTAGTAGATTTATCTTAAGAAATTATAGATTTTTAGTAACAATTCCCATGAGTGTTCGTCTCTGGTCTTCTGTGATATTATACTTGAGTAAACCACAGAGGAGCTTGTATCATTCATTGGTATGGGGCTTGACTCTCAAACATTAAACTCTTTAGAAAAATAAGCTTACTAATACTTGTTTGAGTATGCTGTGCCTTGTTATATAAAGGAAACTTTGTTTCATGCTATTTAAACTTCTGTCTTTTTACATTGACTATAATAGTATGTGGTGTTTAATCTCTAAAGTTTAAAGTCCAGAGGGAAATAGATAGCAGGTTCCACTCAAATGAAAACCCATTGTCCATGTCCTATGGAAATGTAGATAGTCATCCTTATTAAAACTAGTGTATGTAGAAACATGAATTATAAAATTTTTGGAAAAGTTATAATTTCTTATTTTTCTGTTTGTATCTTCTACTAGATACTGTTTGTAAAGTTCCTGTCTGACTCTCTAAAATTAATAGATAAGTTGTTGCATGTAATTAGCATCCATCTGATGATCTAATTAATGAATATACTTTATTAGACAATTTGTAATAAACATGAATTAAGTGTATCTCTTATAATATTTTATATATTAATATGCACAGTGCTTAGAATAAAGAGATATAGTAGGTGGTATGGGTTAACATTCATATTCAAAGTTGAAAGTATTCAGAGTGAGAGTCTGTCTCAAGCAGAGGGAAGGAGAGGGAGATTAATATTGAAAACAAAGTTGAGGGCACTAACGAAGAGATCACTCATGGACTATAATTGGCAATTCGTAGCTACAAGGCTAGACTGTGAGGTAAAGAAGGTTACTGATTCACTTCTTAAAGGAATCCTTAAAGCCGCCATGTATCAGGGGGGCTCAAATTAGTGCCTATGGAGACAAAGGGGGTTTTGTTAATGACTGAGTGTGACTGCTAATGAGTAAAAACCTGTCTGAGAAAGACTGGAAATTGAGTGTTCATTGCTGTTTTGGTTGATAATTGTGAAACTGGAGGTGATTTGTGAGAGATTGCGATATTAATATGGGATGTAGGAATTGCTTCTGAAGACTACATCAGTGATAAAGCTATGAATGTTAGTACATTTCTTGTTAAAAGTAAGGATTGCAATCCTTACTCTTGAGAAGAAGGAATGGAGTCCAGAGAAGCATCAGCAAGAGCCCCTCTGTCTGACCCAGCAAGAGTTCCCCTTTCTTCCCATCCCATAGAACAGGGCTACATCTCTTTTTCCCCACTTTGTCTTCCCTCCATTTTCCAAAGCAGCATTACTGTTTTATTCTATGTCTGCTTTTCAGCCTTTTCCCTTTCTCTGTCTTCTACTGGAAAGCTTACACAGACATCAGGGGCAAGCATATATGACTATGGAATTGTCTACTCTTTATTCAGAAACAAAATGTTTTGAATCAGATGTACATTCATTTTGTTAGGCGACCTGATCCAAACGTTTTATTTTCAGACATCTTAAAATCTGTTCAGTATTTGTTTCTGGCTATTTCTTTATTTCCATTTTTTACCAATGTATTCATTATTTGAAATATATTCACAAAAAAATTTTTTCATAACTTTTTAAAAAGCCAGATGTTTTAAATTTTAGTGGAAGACCAGGGATATAACTCAGTGATAGAGTACTTGTCTATCAAGATCCTGGGTTAAATTTCTAGTACCACAGTGGAGTTGTGGGTGAGTTAAAGGATGGGATATAACTCAGTGGCTGAGTACTTGTCTAGCTTGAAAGAGTTCCCAAGTTTGATCCTTAAACTACAACCTTCACCTCCCCCCCCCAAAAAAATGTACAACTGTCATACAAAAAATAGCTAGCCTCCGACTGAAAAAGAAAAAAAGAAAAAAAAAAAAAAGGTTGCATTGAGAGGAGAGCATCAAATGGACAGGCCCAAGCTTAAAAATGAGCTAAAAGAATTTGCAGTTTGTTTCCTAGTTTGATGATGGAAAAGAAAGTTTACATGTAGCTGTGCAGAATCACACAGCTGTAAGGAGATTAAGCTTTATCATCCTTGAATCATCCTCTTAACAGGTTAACTATGAAAGCTTTGTAAGGTAATAAGCTGAAATTCATACCATGTAAATAACCTTTGAATCATTTTTGGACTGTGTAATAAAGAGAAGCAGGAGCTAGAGAGATACAGTTAAGCAATTAAGAGCACTTACTCTTCCTGCAAAGAACCTGGGTTTGGTTTTTAAAACCCACGTGATGGCTCACAACCATCTGTGGCTCTGACACTGTCTTCTGGACCCCAGGGGATTCTGCCCAAATGATATACAAGCATACACACACACACACACATGGATACATAAAAATAAATAATTTAATAAATAAATTTTATTAATAAACTTAGAATTAATTTTTTTATTTCTTGATATTATAATACAATTACATATTTTTTCCTTTCCTCCTTCCAAACCCTCCGGTGTACACTGCCTTGCTCTCATGTCCTGTTTTTACATTCATTGTTGTTAAATATGTGTATGCATAATTCTTAATTACAGAAATACAACCTGTTCATTCTGTATAATGTTACTTGTATGTGTATGTTTTGTTTTATAAACGCTATTAATATGATCTTCCTTGGGAAAGACTACTGCTGCTCTCAGCATTCTGTGGTTGTCTATATAGTTTCTTTGGAGGCACGAGGCCTCATGGGCTTTGGTGTCATCCTTGTTTAGTCAGTCGTGTTGGTGAGACTTTCTGATGTAGCTTCTGAAATTTGTAGAGGACATGGTGTCAAAGTAAACCCCAGGCCCTCTGCCCCTCTTCTGCACTGATCCCTGAGCTGTGTTGTAGATCTATACTTTGGGACTTGGCTCAGCAGCTGCATTTTGATCATTTGTGGTTTTCTGTAATGGCCTCCGAGTGTTGTAACAAGAAGTTTCCTTGATGAAAGGTGAAAGTCCTGGGTTTTCTTCATTCTTTCTGACTTCTCTTCTAGAAATCCTGTTTTGATGTACATGTTACTTTCTTACTTTGTGTCTGATAACTTTTGACTTCTGTGCCTTTGGATCAACACATCTTGCTGGGTAATTTCTTCAGTTCTGCTTTTATTTTATTAGTTCTTTCTCTACAGTACAAATGTTTTAACTTGGACACTGACGAAGTTTTGATCTCTGGGAGTTGCATTTTTCTTTTTTCCCTAAAATTGTCTTGTTCTTTTAATAATCTTATTTTTTTTAATTTCCTCTTGATTTTTTAAGAGCTGATTTTATATTTTGTACCTCAATTTCTTAATCCATTGTCTATGGTTCTGCCTTACTGGTTTTTGTTTTTACTTTCTCTAGCTCATCAGGGATTTTAATTGGAATCATCTTGTCTTGGATCTTTCTCTTCTTAAAGGAACTCAGTATCAGAAAGCTTTCTTATAGAGTGCATTTGTCAGGTGCCTCGGGGCATTTCTAATCCAAGACCTATCAGATTTTTGAGTCGGTATATTTGGGACCACACAAGTAGTGTGAATTCAAGCCACAAGTCCATGGGTTTGTGGGCTTGTGGTTACAAAACCTCTGAGGGGAATTGTATTTTTACTTCTCCTGATCTCCATGTACTCCCCTAAACTGTAGGGGGAGGGTCATCATCTACTGGGGGCACATTTAAGGATCCTGGGACCTCCCACCATGATCAGACTCCAAGTTTTGTCCTCTGTCTTCTTGGCTAGCAGCCCATAACAACCCCCAATCCATACTACACCATATTAACTTATATGTATCCCCAAGGAAAACTCGCTGCTTCTCAACTAGTTTAATATTTCTGTTTGAGCTTCCTCGTTGGGACTTGACTCAAGAATTTTTTTTCTTTGTATCTTTGCCATTCATGTAAAAGATTTCATTCATTTTCCACCTTGCCTATAAACATATAAAGTAACAATAGAACAAATCATTTCTTAATCTTTGCCATAAATAAGTTAGCAGAATGGCTTTTCCAGACTTGTCCAAAAGTTAGTCTGCTAATATGAGGATATCTTGTAGTATGTTATTATGATTACAAACGTCTTAAAAGGCAAGAAAACATACAAATAAACTTGAGAGAAATACAAGAAACAATAGCTCCCTAATGAAGCCCACATGTCTTGAATGCATGTGGTTAGTGTTTTAAGAACATTGAACTCTAAGAAGCAGACATAGGGGACAGTTTGATGTGTGGTAAAGTTAATACCCGTGGAAGTGGAAGCTATTACTGTTTAAGGGGGACTGAAAGGGGATTTAGAAGAGGTTAGAGAAAGGTAACTCAAGATCTAGACAAAGGTAAAACATTTTCCACCAGTGAAATAACTTTAGCAAAAACAACAAAAAGTAGCATCTATTCAGTGGGTACTTTGGGCACAGCTTCCATGGGTGTTTATTAAATGTTCGTGGAAATGCACTAGAAATCCCCATTCTGAGCATCTTTCTTAGATTTGTCCTTATTATATTCATTGTAACTCTGTTTTAACATGGTAAATGTAACAGGATTCTGAAAGATTGAGTGCAACCAAAGACTTTTTGTTGTTGTTGACTCTGACTCACTGACAACTTAAGTTATTTGCTGTTGTTACAGAAACTAATTTTTATTTTACTTTTTAATTCCATGTGTGTTGCTCCCAGTTGGGTGAAATAGATTTGAGTCATGTTGTCTGTCACTTGCTTTCTTATCCTGTAGACATTTACAAGATGTGTGTTGTAGAATCTGGACCAAGTTTTCCTTTTGACCCTTGTTAAGTAAATAAATGTATCCTTCCTCGTCCTTACACCCTTGGGAGTAATACGCTGTTTTGAAGAGGTGCCTTGATGGCAGTGCTCCTTGGAACATGACTGTTGGTTTTCCTCTATAAAACCTAGTACCCAGAATGAATTCCACATTTGGCATTTTGGTGTTCGTAACATTTTAAAAGTGTTTGGAGTTGAGTGCCACATAGTCTAATTTATAACACACAAAAATTTTAAAAGATTGATATGTAAGTGTTCATAAATACTCCCAGTGAGTCCTAAGCCCCTATTAAAGTAAAAAGTGCCAGTTTTGACCTATATGAGAACTCTTAAAACATATATTTTGTTTTTATAAACAAAGCCTATAGTAATACCTAGTTATTTTGCTTTAAATAATTCATACCCTATCCTTTGAAGACTTCCCAAATATTTCATGTGGATAAGGTCAGCAGGAATGTATATTCTTCTTGTAGATTTTGTAAGAATATTTATGAGTCTTTTTATATGTACAGAAACTGCCAAAATCATTCGGAAAAGATTGTGCCTATTAAATTATTACTGTTGTATTGAATCATCTGCAGTCATGGCTTGCTTTAGAAGGGGCTTTACTCCTTATTTGTGGGATTATTGATATCTTTAATTTATCAGTTTGTGGATATATGTATATATGCTTAAAGATTTTTTTTTTAGCAAATTTGTACAAAATTAGAAGTAGTTATAAAGAAGTTGTTTTTCAGTCACATTGTGGCTTCTCTTAAATGAGGCTAAACTGACTCTGAAGAATGTTCTTGTGCATTTGCCAAGAGACTTCTGGGATGGGCATATTTTTAAGAACTCAGAACATAAACAACTGTGATCTGTGGCAAGAGATTTAAATGACATCATGATGACAATAAGAACAAAGCATTTTTAAGTTACTGTTGTGTGTTAGTTTGTTGCAGTGTGTTTGTCTTTCTTCTATTTTGGTATATTAAGTGAGAGCCAGACAAAGAAAACTAGACTGACTTGAACTTAATATATTATTTCTTTATTGCTAGAAACAAACTAAGTTCCAGAGAAATGTTATTTCCTTAGGATAAGTATTACATGCATTATCCTAGAACTAGTGGTCTGAGTGAACCTGTTAGAGACAGAAGCTGCTAAGACCTTATAGTTTTGACTCATTTTCTGTTGGAAATAATACGTTCTAAACATTAAAGATGAAACACTTGGCAGGAAATAAGAATTCTTCCTCTAAAGAGTTGAAGACATGTGTTTATTAAGTACTTACTGTGTGTTTTGGACTATTCCAAATAGTATGCAATGTGAAAGAAAGTGACCACACTCTGTAGTGTACAGAACTGGCATGTGCAGGTGGAACTTAGAAAGCAGAACTGTATAATCAAGCACCAAATAACATGATGCAGATAATGATATAATCCTTTTTCAGGAATTACTTCTAGCTAGGCATGGTGGTACATGCCTTTATTCTCAGCTCTTGGGAGGAGGCAGAGGCAGATGGATCCTTGTGAGCTCACATCACAAGTTCCAGGGCAAACGTTGTTTCAAAAATACAAAAACAAAAGATTTTAAGATTTAGCTATCATGTAATGATATAATAGTATGTCTGAAATTTGAGATTAGACCGATTGATTATACCCTGATCTGCATGCATTCCATTTTGTTAGGTGAAATAAACTTGTTTTTATCAGAATTTACTGCCTTCTTCTACATGAGGATTTTATCTTATATTCCCTAAGTACATTACTGGTTCATTTGAAGATCTGTATATGGCTTTGTATCTATCATTCACATATCACCTAAAAACTATGTACTAATGTGAAATGTTTTTCTCACAAAGAATGAGATTTAATGATTTATTTTATGTGTATGAGTGTTTTATCTTCTTGTATATTATGCACTCAGAGCATGCTTGTGCCTACAGAAAAGAGGGCATTGGATCCCTGGAACTGGAGTTACAGATGGTTTTGAGCTACCATGTAGATGCTGGGAGTCAAATCTGGGTCCTTTGAAAGAGCAACCAGTGCTCGTAACTTTTGAGCTATTTCTCTAACTCCAGATCCATTATTAAATTGATTATTATATTTCTACTTTGGCACCTAACAAATCACTATTTCATAAAAAGAAACTTGAGAGTACATTTAATTTAATTTAATAAATTTCTAAAGTGCTAGAAATTTGGAGAGTAGCTCTTAGCTTAACAGCCAGGAAATGGACCTTAGAACTCACCTGTTTAAACCTGGTCTTTAGTATTTGTGGTCTCAAAGCACTGTTGTTAGTAGTTCTATATGTTTGGACTTCTACCAAGTATTTTGAAGTTCAAAAAGGGGAATACATGTGGGAGGGAGGATTTTCAAACATCTAATCTCTACCAGATTTCTGTTACATCCTAAGACCAGAGGTAAAGTTGAGTAGGTAGAGGAAGGGGTAAAAAAGCCCAAGCTGGCCAAGATCATCACTACTACCAGATTAAAAATTATATAACTACTTTTCTGTCTTCTTTGCAGATGATGGTATTTATTTATTCATATATTTTTGTTAGATATTTTGAAGGACATAGTTAGATATGGGGTTTTAAATATTTATTTGACACAAAATTCATCTTTTAAAAATAGCAAATAGCTTGGCCTGATGACATACACTTGTAATCCAGTCTGTCAGGAGGCAGGGCCAAGAAGATCACCACAAGTTCAAGAGTAAGTTATGAACCAGCCCAGTTCTGCATAATGCAACCCAGTCTCCATACAAACAAAATAAAATGTAATAGTGAATGGAATGATCAAAATGGTCATTTGTGAAAAGAGGCGACTGATCTAATTCATCTTCCCAAACACATTTAAAGTGTTATAAATGCAAAAACAGCCTTGGAAGAGAGTCTGTCTTTTGCTAAATACATTTAAAAATGCTAGATTAATGACTAAAAGATGTATGAGTCAAGAGCAGAACCAAGCCGTATAGAAAGAGTGAAGCTGGTGGCCCCTTGGATCTTAACTCCATATCCTTGAAGAGTGCTTGAGCAGTGAGTGAGTCAAGGATTTATGTTTGCACTTGCAGTGCCCAGAGACCTCAGGCTTTCATTCGATTGACAGGTGTAGGGAGTTATGTTACATTGTAAGTAATTGTCCCACCTACTAGTTTAATAAAAACACTGATTGGCTGAAGGCAGACAGGAAGTGTGGGTGAGGCTACCAGACTGGGAAAACTCTGGGAACAGAGCAGAAATGTGACAGAGATGCCAAAGAAGCAAAGGACAACTATGCTGCTCTGAGAAAAGGTTCCGAGCCCTCGTGGCTGAACAGGCCAATAATCATGGGCTAGACTAGGAGCCAAGAGTTAGTAAGCTATATGGCTGGGCCCCAGGTCAATCAGTGTACAATTAATACAAGCGTCTATATGCTTCAGTGGGATGTGGGGACTGTGGGCATGAAAGTCTGAGCAATGAAGCGAGGCCAGAAAGTCCAGGCCAGAAACGTAACACAGTAGGAGCAACTAGAGATGATTTTCCTCAATTAGTTATTAGTTGTAGCTTGAGTTTTTGCTTCAGTGTTTTTCTTCACTCATTCTTCACCAGAGGGCAGAGAAGCAGGATTCTTGAGGTTCAAAACAAGTATAGTGAGAGGAAGGTTAGACTGAAGTAAATATTTGGGTTTCTTTTCCCTTTAATTTTTAAATTGTGTTTGTTTTGAGACATTATTTTATTCTATAACCCATTTGAACATAAACTCAACCTTGAAGTACTGCGATTGCAGTAAACCATTATGATTAATAATAGGATTTTTCATTAAGACATCATATATACCAGATTAAAAAATTAGTTGATTTGTTTTGATTTCCTTTAGTTAGATATATTTCTCTCTTCCTCCTCTGTTCCTCCCCCCTCTCTTTCTGTGGAAATAGGATTTATAAAAATTGGTTGCCTGTCATTTTGTGGTCTTGATATTGCAGGCATTCATTGTTGAACATACCCGTTTACATAAGTGATGCATGTCTCTTGCTTTTGTAAGCTTTTAACTGATCCAAGATGCACCATTTTAAACTAAACATTTTTCCTTTTGTAGGCCTTAAGGAGAGTGCAGAAGAGATGGTCAAAAACAAGCTGGAGGGAAAAGATAAACTGACCCCTTGGGAACAATTTTTAGAGAAGAAAAAAGAGAAGAAAAGACTAAAAAAGAAACAGAAGGTATCTGTGCTAATAGATCAGGTGTTTATTGCCTATCAGTGGTGTGTTTAGTACCCCACACAGTTTGAAATGTTTGTCTGTGTGGCCATGCTCCTTCCTAGCGCCGGGACTACAAAGAAGTCATTTTTGGGTCTTTATTGTAATAAAGTGGCAAAGTAAGGTAAAGGCCCTACCCCTTGATATACTCCCTCTTTACTACAGCTTTCTTCAAAGCTTAAGGAGGTAGTTAAAAAAAAGTAATAAAGCTAGCAGTTTCTCGAAAGATTTTCTAAGAGAGTCTTTATGGACTCAGTAAAGTATTCACTCTGAGACTTTCCCTACACTTATACTTTATTCTTTTTTTTTTTTTTTGTTATTTTTGTTTTTGTTTTTTGTTTTTTTGGGGTTTTGTTGTTGTTATTGTTATTGTTGTTTCCCCAACAGGGTTACTCTGAGATCCACCTGCCTTTAATCCCACCACTTAAAGATTTGTGCCCCCACCGCCCGGCTGACTCGTTACATTTGTAGGCCCTTTCACTTGTTTCTCTTGTCTTACTGCTCCAGCTAGTCTGTCAGGCTCAATACTGATTTCACAATGCGGTAATGGACAGCCCTGTGCTGTGCCTTGTTTCAATGGGTTTGCTTCAAGTTTTCCTCCTTTTAGGATGCTGTTGGCTATGGGTCTGTCATATACAGATTTTTACCATGATGGAATGTTGGATTTTTGATAAAGGCTTTTTATTTATTTACTAGTCATGTAATTTTTCTTTTTAAGTCCTCTTATGATACTACCTTTATTTTTGGTTTGCTTATATTGTACCCTCCCTCTATCTAGTATAAAGCCATCTTGTTAATAGTGGACAATCCTTTTGATATATGCCTGTCTTCAGCTTGCAAGTATTTATTGAGGATTTTTTTTAAAATCTGTATTCATAAGGAAATCTGTATTCATAAGGGATATTGTCCTGTAGATTTTTTTTCCCCATTCTCTTTACCTGGCATTGGGATTAAGGGTAGCACTGGCATGCACTAGAGTAGGAGTTGGGGTACTCTTGCTTCTGTTACTCTTTGAAAGCAGCAAGATTCTGTTGTGAATTCATCTGGGCCTAGGCTTTTGTTTTGTTTTTTAACAGTAGCCTTAATATTTTTGAATTTCATTTGTTATGGGTCTGTTTAGATTGTTATAGCTTTGATAGTTTGGTTGAATCTAGAAATTCATCCATTTCTTTTAGATTTTTTTTCAACTTACTGGCATATTTTTCAATTTTTCCCTTATCTGAATTTCCTTTATGTTTGTTGTAGTATTTCCTGTTCATTTCTGATTTTGTTAACTTGGATTAACAGAATCCTCTGTTTCATTCTTTTAATTAGTTAGGCCAAGAACTGTCAACCTGTTTATCTTCTCAGAGAACCAGCTCTTGGATTTGTTGATTCTTTGTATTGTTTTCTTTGTCTCAATTTCACTGTTTTCTGCTCTGGTTTTTATTATGTCTTGCCATCTACTGGATTTGTTATCATTTTTCCAAAAACATTTAGTTGCATCATTAAGTCATTTACTTGTGTTATTCATAATTCTGTTACATAGGCACTTGGGGCTGTAAATCTCTTTTGTAGGGTTGCTTTTAATGTCTCCCAGAGGTTTTCTTACATTGTGGTCTTATTTTCTTTTAATTCTAGGAATTTTTTCCTTTCTTTCTTGGTTTCTTTTTTGACACATTAATCATTTTAGTGATGAGTTGTTTGCTCTCCGTGAGTTTGTGTACTTACTATAGATTTACTTGGTATTGATTTTAGCTTTTATTTATCTATGATCAGGTAAGATTCATGGAGTTACTTGATTTTTCTGAATTTCTTAAGAATTGTTTGTGTTCCATGATATCAAGAAGCTTCCATGGGCTATTGAGTAGAATACCTCTTCTTTGGTGTTTGGGTGGAATATGTTCATGGGATATATAATATCATTTGTTTCTGATGTTCCTTTGTTTATCTTTTGTCTAGATGTTATATCTATTGGAAGAAGTAGGGTTTGGAAATCACCAACTATTAGTGGGTTGATACTAATCTTTTTTTAATTCTAGTAGCACATACAAATTGTGTATGCCAATTTTAGTGTGTGTGTGTGTGTGTGTGTTAAAATGAAGTGCCTATGGTAGCTTGAATGTAATTGTCCCCCATAAGCTCCTTGGGGGTGGTACTATTAGGAGGTGCGGCTTTGGAGTAGGTGTGCCCTTGTTGGAGGATGTTTGTCACTGGGGGGCGGGCTTTGAGGTCTCATATGCTCAGTGTCTCAGACCATTTCCTGTTGCCTATGGGTCAGGGGAATCTCACCTTCTCCAGCACCATATCTGTCTGCATGTAACCATGTTGCACTGTGATGACAAGGGCAAAACCTCTGATAATGTAAAATGTAAGTCACCCTAATTAAATGCTTTTCCTTTGTAAGAGCTGCCATGGTCATGGTGTTTCTTCACAGCAGCAGAAACCTAACTAAGACAGTGTCTTTATCTATTTTGATTAGTTTCTGCTTGAGGTCTGTTTGTCAGATGTTAGGACAGTAATGTCTTTTGCTTGGAGTTTCCCATCCTTTCTCTTTAAGATGGTACCTATCTTTAAAGCTGAGTTTGAGGCCAAGCTTCATCCATTAGCAATTTAGAAAGTGCCCACACAGACATGTCCTTAGGCCAGTCTAATGGTGGCAGTTCTTCAACTGGGATTCCTTCTTCCAGACTGACTCAAGTTTCTGTCAAGTTTACATTCTGTCTCATTACTTTCTGAAGACAGGGACCACGTAACTGATAATATTCTTTTCTTTTAAAAAAAATTGTAGTTTCCTGTTACTATTTTGTATTGTACATATTCATATGCATGGACATATGTGTATGTTGGCGTGTGCAGCTTGTTCTCCGCCTCTGAGAATTGATGTTTTTGTTTGTCTGAGATTGTTTGAGAGCTGCTCTTTCCCTGAACGTGGAGCTAGACAGGCCTTTTCCCTCCTGCCCAGCACTGGGATTACAGATTACCTTTTATTTGTCTGATGTGGGAACTGAGGATACGAACTCGGGTCTTCATGCTGTGCACAGCAAGCATTTGCCAGTTGAGCCGTCTCATCAGCTCTTTCTGACTTCTACAGTCTGATGGAAAAACAAAAAGATTGACTTAGAATTATTTTATAAATTAAATCTATTATAGACTTTTAATTATATATTGAATTTCTTGACTTCAAAATCAAAAATGATTATTATTTTCTTCATATTCACTTATAGTAGTCTTTATAAAGTTGCAACTCTCTTTTTATTCAACTTTAAGGCTCTTGCTGAAGAAGCCAGCGAAGATGAGCTTCCTTCTGATGTTGATTTGAATGATCCCTACTTTGCTGAAGAAGTTAAAAAAATAGGTAAGCCATCCTGTATTTGTGATTTTTTCAGTTGGGATCCAAAGAAAAGAATGATATGGGTTGAAAAAATAGTTGAAACTAACTATTCTCTCAAAATTTCTAGAATTTGGATAGCTTTAAATAACCAAGTCTGTCCTATAGAGTTCGATCATAAATCATATTAAGAGCCAACATAGAAGAACATGTGCCCCGTACATAGAAGATAGAAAATAATTATATTATAAAAAGACATTTTTATTAAAAAAAAAAAAAAATCTTTATTTTTAAGCTATGTGTGTGATTGTTTTGCCTGCATGTATTTGTACCACATGCATGCAGCATCTGAAGAGGCCAGAAAAGGATATCAGAACATCTGGAACTAGAGTTCCGGATGATTGTGAGCTGCCATGTAGTGCTGAGAACCTAACCTGGGTCCTCTACAAGAGTAACAAATACTCTTCACTGCTAAGCTATCTCTCCAGCTCCCTCATTTTGAGACTTTGGGTAATTGTGACTTTAACAGCTTATGGAGTCTCTTTTCTGGAAATTTTCTTTATAGCTAGTCAGATGGACTCTAAGAGAATGATGGGATTTAGAGTTCCACTCCAGATTGCTCTCTGTCTGCAAAGGCAGTGAAGAGTTTGTCCGGCATGTATATAGTTTTTAAATGTATACATAGAATTACAGTAAAATAGCCTTTTCTGTTCAAATGTACAAAGGCATCTATGCTTAATATTTAATCCCTTTTTTATTTACTCTTTTTAAATACAGTTTTTAAAAACCACCTTTTCTCATATATCCCTTTTGTTCAAATCCCTAAACTAAGGTGACTTACTTCCCATGTCTAAGGAGTCTCTTCTCCATGATATTTAGACCACTTGTGCTTTCTGAATACTTTGGGTATATGAATGTGTTCGGTAAAGTTGGGGCTGTGCTTAGGCAAGTCAGTGGAGAGACCATTGTAAGTATTTCTAGTTGTTGTATGTGCTTTGCCTACCCTCATCTTTATGCCACATACACATGAACTCCCAAAGGCTTATTCTTGGAAAACTCCAAGCTGGCATTGTAAAGAGAAATCGTTTATGGGGTTTCCCTGCTTCTTGTCACTCCTGACCAGTGGCCCAGAGCAATTCTCTACAGGAAAATCAGAATTGCTTAAAATTATTTTCTGGTTGCTGTATTTAGTACTGACATTTTCTTGATGAAAAGAGATTAAGTTCAGTATGTTCTGTTATAGGCTATAAGATTCTTAGAAAATGGAAACTTAGCTTTGTAATCATATGTGTGTGGTGATTTCTAAAAGATAATGAATTTTAACCTTATCCTCTGACTGAAACAAAGTTTATTATGGAGAGTTGTAAGGCATTAAAGATCCTTGTTCTGTGTCCAAATTTGACGTGTGTAATGTGGTTAGATTGCAGAACACAGAAGCATTCAAAGAATAACCTAAATGGTTCAATAGTGTAGGATAGCCAACTTTTTAAAGAGAACGTATTAAAGTTGCACATAAGGTTTCTCTAGTGTTAGTATCAAACATTCTGAGTAAACAGTATAGGTAGAAGTTGTTTTCAGTGTGTTTTTTATTTCAGAATACTCCATAAGAATTGTTTCTATTTGGTTTTTGGTGTCTGTTATTTTAAAGGAAAATGGGCTGAGAACTTTTTACATGAAATGTATGACTAAAACACGTATCTTGCCCAAGTTTTGTTCATTTTACTATTAATATGATTGTCAAATGCAGTGAAATCTGATAGGCTAGAGTCATGGCAGTGATAATAAAGAGAAGACAATATCTTCTGTACAGTCTGGTTCTACGGAAGATGTACTAAAAAAAATAGAAACAAGATTATGTAGGTATGGTAGGTGTTTTAAGAGAGTGGGTACAGAGAGTCTAACTGGGAAGAGAAAGAGAATGGGTGGGTCCTGTAAATAGGATAGGCAAAGAAGGCTTCCTTGAGGTGTGGTGTTTGAGCTGAGACCTTGGATATAAACTGCTAGAAGAAGAGCATTGCACAGGAAGGAGAAGGATGTAAAATGGAAAAGAACATTTTTATTTTTGTACAGTGTTGGAGGAATTGAAAGCCATCCATATTGCTGGGTCATGATCAGGGAGGGAGTTCTATGTGGAGCTAGGGTGGGAATCTAATAGGAACTGACCTACAGAGCTTTGTTGTCATGACAGAAGGTTAGAATTTTATTGTTGATTATAGAAACAAGTAGCTTTAAAGCAAGGAAGTGTCATCAACTGGTATTTCTTTTAACATGCTGCTGATTCCTGCAAAGAAAACATGTTGGAAAAGACACTGGTGAGAACTAGGAAACACTATTTTTGCAAGAAATGTTCATTGCTAACCAGAAACCAGATCATTCTGGAGAGAGTGAGTGCCTAAGGGAAATTTTTAAATAAGTTCTCAATTTAAAGAGACTGCTTTGGTCAGGAGAACTGAAAGTAGTTAAACACAAGACATATAAATCTGAAGTTCAGACAAAAGTATAGAATATGCAGCAAGGGCAGCAGGAAAAGAGACCAAGACAGAAGAGCTGAACTTCACAAGCTGATTTCACATAAAAAAAAAAAAAAAAAAAAAAAAAGTCCTTTTTAAGTAGTGCCGTAGGCTGAGTGCAGAGCCATTTGTCCTCATTCACTGAGCAAGCGGTCACTGTCAGATATTTTCAGCTCTTGGTAGAAGGTACTTCTGTAAAACCATGCACCATGTATCAGTAGAGATTACATGTGATGGATGGTGGTGCTGTAAGACCCAGAGACCAAGCTTGGATAAAACTGCTCTGCAATGTTCACACAACAACAGAATCTACTAATGACACTTTTATTTTAGACAACAGTCCATGTTATTCAATGGCTCATGACTTCTGTCACTATGATGTCTTTTTCCATACCTTGTTTCAGTACAAGTACTTACAGTATAACTTGGCTTTGAAAGAAATATATATCAGGTATATGCACAAACAAATGGATTTAATCATTTTCATTTAATTTCAGATTTGTTCTTCCCAGGATAACCGACTTTTCCCTTACCAGTGTATACACAATATATATATATTGTGCACCTAACAGGGTGTAAGGAAGATAGGATCCTAGTTTGGTTTCCATTGTTGTAATAAAACACTGACCAAAACCAAGTTGGAAATGAAAGAGCATACATCTTAAATAATTTTTATTCCTGTGAATAGACACCATGACCGTAGTAACTCTTAATAGGGAAAACATTTCATTGGAGCTAGCTTTCAGTTTTAGAGGGTTAGTCCATTATAAGAAGTATAGCAGCAAGCAGACAGACATGGTGCTAGAGAAGAAGTTGAGTGTTCTGTATCTTGATTGACAGACAGTAGAAGGAGACTACTACACTAGGCCTGTCTTGAGCATATGCGATCTCAAAACCCAACTCCATAAAGATACACTTCCTCCAACAAGACCATACCTCCTAGAAGTGCCACTCCCTATGGCCAAACATGCAAACACAAGTCTATGGGGCCATTGCTATTCAAACCACCACAACATGCTTGTCTAACATTCCCACAACAGTCCATCATCTCAAAGTGAAGGGAGGGAGGGAGGAGCTGAAGCAGAGACTATAGAAGAGTACTGCTTCCTGGCTTGTACAGCTTCCTCCAGAATCGTTTGCCCAAGGGTGGCATGGCCCATAGTGGCTGAGTCCTCTCACATCAACCTTTAATCAAGAAAATGTTTCACAGACATACCCACAGGACAGACTGATGAAGGCAGTTCCTCAATTGAAATTTCTTTTTCCCAAATATAAAAAAGAAGTTCTGTCTTTTAGTATGTGCCTCCAGATGTAAGTTTTGATGGTGGGTTCTTTTTTTCCCCTTCAGTACAGTACTGGTTAGACAATAGTTATTCTTAAGGGAACTGGTGTTAGCTCAAACTTTGCCTTTTTGCAGGGGATGGGGGGGATGCTTGCTTAGTTTGGGGGGTTTGTTTTTTTGTTTTGGGGTTTTTTTGAGATATAAAGTAACTCAAGTAGCTTAAATTGATATATGAATATATTGCTGCAACATTGCCTTTATTAATTTGCCAGGATACGTCTTGGACATGAGTACTTTAGAAGTAAAATGTAGTCATTACCTAAGGGTATATATACATGATGATTAGATGTCTGATATGCCATGTTTTGTTGATGTTCTGCTTTCCTAAACAGAAGCTATGGGGGGAGTGGAGATAGAGGAAGTGAGGAGGGGACTAGGAAGAGAGGAGAAAGTGTGACCAGGATGTAAAATAAATAAATAAAAAGATGCATTTCAAGTTCTGTACATAAAACAGTGGAGTAAGAAGGTGAACTTGAGTTTATATATAACAGTCTTGCCCTTGGGCATCCTGTAGAGCTAAATTTACACCCCTTATAAAATTGCATAAACTTTCAATATGTCAAAGAATTGATTTTGATTGGTGCCAGATGTGGTATTTGGGTCAGGTTAGGAGTCAGTGTGAGCACCAGAGATTTGTTACAGTTTCTCCCTCTTAAACTGCAAACTTGTTATCAAGAGAATTAGTAGAGTTTTGGAAATATACTTTTAAGATGAAAGTTAATTTTTGCTTTAGAAATGAAATTTTGAAAACAAAATTTATTGCCAATTTGTAATTTTACCTTTTGGTGCTAAGGATAGATAGAAGGCCTCATGAATATTAGACAAGCACTTGACCACTGAGCTACACCCTAGCCCTAATTTTATAATCCCTATAATAGGATTTTTGCTTTTGAAAAAGTACAACTAACATGTACAGTACATCACTGTTGGAAAAGCTGCTTCCTTTGTCTTGCCAACTTTATTTTTTTAAACCACCATAAAACTCAATCGTATTTTTACCTTTTTGACTTTTTCAGCCAGTGTGTTATAGGTTTACAGCATACAGTTGTACTCTGCATTACAGTTTACAAGTAATTTTGCATCCTGTCCACAAATCCATTTTCAGCTCACTTTATAGTTGAATATGTTGAGGGTAATAGATTTCCCAGTAGCGGTTGGTAGCTGATAGGATCTGAATCCTAATGTGCTTCTGCAAGGATATAGTAAAGATTAGAGACAGCCAGGACCCACGTGAATATAAACTCCATGTACAAACAACACTTTTTTGCTGTTTTGTTTTGTTTTTGAGCAAAATCACAATGTATCACTCTAAAGAAAGGGTAAGTGATCTTGGATGCAGAAATTTACATCAAAAAAAGGGAGTTAGTAGAGGGCCTTATCATTCCCAATTTGCTCAGTACTGAGACCTCACCTACATCTAGGGAGGTGCTCATACAGTCTGTCCCATATGAAGCATTCAACTAAACTAGAAGAGCTTTTCTCAGACACTAGAAGTGATACAAAGTTTCCTTATAGATAGTTCTCTTGCAGACTTTGTTTTATAGCACATCATTTTCCATAGGTGCATCATTTAGCTTTTTGTTTAATATAACCAAATACATGTTTACATCTTGGTGAGTGAAGAGTTATAAACAGCAATAACCAAGAAATAAAAGAACAGAGAGAGTTATTACTTACAGCAGACTAGTTAGTACTATACAGAGGCTTTTCTAAAGCAGTGTCTATATTAGCACTATACAGAAGTTTTTCTAAAGCATGAGGATGTTGCCCAAGAAGCCTACACATGCATAGAGGTAGGCATATTATAAAGTATGATCAGTTAAGGAGTACACTACTGGGCATGTCCACTTTGAAGTCAGCTCAAGGACAAATAGTGGACATTTTTTGAGGATTGCTTAGCTCAAGACTGTAGAACTTGTTTAAGGCTTAAAATATGAGCTGGCGAAATGGTTCTAAACATAGAAATGTTTGCCATGCATACCTGATGGGCCTATGTTCATCCCCAGAAACCCACAATGAATGCGGAGAATCCGTCTCAAAGGATGTCTTCTGGCTATACACAAACCAAACTGTGTGCCCTGCACACGTGCACAGAGTGGGTGTTTCTGAAAGGTTGAAGTAACAGGTGGGAATATTTTGGGAAAATGAACCCTGTATCATGAAATTGGTAGACAGGATATCTCGGCATGATCAGTTTTCTTTGTGATGTTTTAACTGACAAAACAACAAACTCTGAGAGTCTATTGCTATAGATACAATAGTTACTTACGTCATTTTCTGTAACTATAAAATTCTAATGTCTGATTTAGAGTCTTGGTTTTTTATGTGAGTCAGTAGATTTAATCCTTATCTACTCTTGCAATAGTCTCAAGAGTTTTAAAAACACAAAATAACTTCTTTATTTTGCTTTGTTCTGTTTTTGAGTCGGGATTTGACTATGTTGTGCCCAGGTGTGTCCTGATGCTGGCATTTCAGGCATGTTTGCCATATCTGTCTTAAGAGATATTTTCTTCTTGCTGGGAGATTCCATGATAAGACAGTGTTTCAGAACGTGAAGCTTGATATCATTTCTTTGATATCCTGCATGTAACTTGAATCAAAAAAGTTTTTAAAAATTTGTGCCCTCTTCTTGCATCTCTAGGACTGAAGTTACAAGTGGTTGTGAGCCACCATGTGGGTACTATGAACTGAATTCAGGGTTCCTTCAGGAATGGGTGCTCTCAATCACTGAGTCATCTTTCCAGCATCTTGATTGGGTGTTATTTTGGTATATGATTCCAGAAGGTTAGAACCCATAATGGCAGGGTAGAGGCAGCAGGCATGGTAGCAGGATCAGGAAGCTGAGGGTTCACATCTTGACCTTCAATCATGAAGCAGAAATAGTGTACTGTATAGCCACATGCAGACATGCCAAAATAGATAAATCTAAAACACAAGAAACAAACAAAAACACAGTTTTTCAGATAAGAGCATAACCCAGTTTTCTTTTTCTACAATGAAGGAAATTGTTTATCCTTTTAAATAACCTGTACAGGGAGGAGTTTTTTGCTTCACTACAAAAGGACCAAGCCAGTTTGTTCAGTGCATGCTTTAGGGATTCAATTACTGCTGTTTTACTTTGGTTTTGAGATGGTCCCCTATATATCAGATTTAGAACTCACAACCCTTCTTCCTCTGTAGAGTGCTAGAATTATAAAATATGCCACTACACTAACAAATATTTTCATTCCAATACTTAGTTGCCTTCCAGAAGGCTTGTGTACTGTTTATAGCCGTGGCCTTCTTTCAGTGTTGTGCTTTTCCTTCCTGTAGTTTTGACATTTATTGTTAAGATTATCCCTAAATATTTTGCTTTTTGTTCATAGTATGAACATATTTGGAGTGTTAATCTTACCATTTTAACCCTCCTCTTTGATTTATTGTACCAGGTATAAAGAAAAAATCAATGAAATCTTCAAAAGACCACACATCTTCAGAGGAAGAAACTGAACTAGAAAAACAGAAGGTAGAAAGGAGTCATTGTTGAGTGTTGTTGATTGACATGTACATAATTGATTGAGTTGATGATTAATATGTGCAATGGACTGAAATGATGTGGTTCGAGTGAGCTTTCAGTGTCTCTCATTTTAAAACTGGTTTTTCCAGTAGATTTTGTAAATACATTATAAGATACATAAGTATTTTAGCCACTTGTTTTTAAATGTTACCTTTAACTAAGTACTATTTCTCCGGCTAATATGAGGTCAAAGTTTCTTAAGCCCTTTATGACTAAGAGGAAACATTCTCCTTCACACCCTCTAGTATGACTGAAACAGAAAATATTGTTGTAGAACATATTTCATGTCCTTTGATTCTAACTGTAGCGTCTGCTGACAGTCAATTTACCCAGCTTCAAGAGAGAAACTATCTCAGAATATAATAGAGAGCATTAAAGGAAGACACCTGACATCAACCTCTAATATATCCTGTGTTACAATCTATGGTGTCGCTTGTCAAATCAAATGGTAATTTCTTTTTTATTAGTATTAAATACAAGTCTATTGTACAAATGCTAAATGTTTGTTAAAGATGCTATGGTGCTTATTCATAACCCAGTGGCCCTAGCAGTGGGCCTTGACTAGCCACCTAAACTATTAAGTTTAATGCATTTTTCTATCTCTATTCATTTCATGGTAAGTAATACTCATAAAGCTACTTAAAGATATTTTTGTTAAATATCTATATATAAGGAAGTCACATGTGAGTGCCAGTGATGGAAGGAAAGGAAATTAAAGTGTTGTGTGCATGAGGGGCAGGGAGCATGCTTCTGTGTGTCGTCTCTAGTGCTTATGGTTGTCTACTTGACTCTTGAGGTGTCTAGTCTCAGAAGCAAATGCTGAGTCTAGCTCATGAAAGTATGGCAGTATTCAAAGAGGCAAGAAAAAAAGAGCAGAAGAATTTTCCTAGTTGCTAAAGTACACATCTGCAAACTGTGATTTGAGTCACAAGTAAATTTTCTATGTTACTTAAAGAGAACAAAGTGAGGATGAAATGTATTTGACAGACCCAGGGCTCTTATACCTTCACCTGCTAATTACTCTACAGGAATGAAAGTCTGTCCTTTGCATAAAGGCTATTGCTTTCCTTCTTCCCTGTAGCTGATCCTTACATCACAGCCTGATGGACCTAAGCTGTGTATCTTGGGCCTCTCTCTAGTCTCCACTCATTGAGTATAAGCAATTTTCAGAATAGCAGCACAGGAAAACTCCATCATACATTGCAGGTTTTGTTTGTTTTTCTCTCCATAGGCTGAAATGGCCTTGCTTGTAATGGATGAGGAAGAGGACAGCAAGAAACACTTCAATTATGACAAGATTGTGGAGCACCAGAATCTAAGCAAAAAGAAGAAGAAACAGCTTATGAAGAAGAAGGAGTTACTTGAAGATGACTTTGAGGTAATAATCGGCAGCACAACCCATTATTAGCTTTGTGAAGGTGGAGTTAAATCTAAAGATAGCTCTGGGTATAGAAATTAGGTATGGAGTTACCGTTAAAACTTGTATCAAGGCCTGTAATGGTGACAAATCAACTGTCCTTTAATCTAACACAGTTATCCCATGGTGGTGCACCTCACTGTTGAGCTCTAGGTAAGATAGTTTACCTTTAATTTGGTAGCTATGTTACAACAAAAATCTGTGGCCTTTAAATGTTGAAAACAGAAGCAGTGATATTTGTGATATGAGAGATCAGCTGAGCTTAAAGAGTTTTCATGGCACTGGGCTTACATTCACTGTGTCTAGTAGCCAACATGGTGGGCAATGCTCTTTTAGTTTCTGTATAACACATTGCTGTCAGTCTTCAGTTTTCTTCTTAGGTGAGTGTTTAATCCTAATGGCCATATACATGAGTTTGAGAAAATTTTACAATATATACTAGGATTAACTGTTTCCATTAATGAACTTGAAAGAAAAGATGGGTGAGTTTTGAATTGGTCAGAGTGGAGAGAAGGACATCAACTTCTTCATCGTATGTAGGAGGATTGGGATTGTATCTACTATTGCTCCACCTTTACATATATGCTTTTGTTCCCATGAAGTTTCTGATAAATTGGTTTTCTAATAATAAAAAAAAATTTCTTATTATGAGCTCTACCTTCACACATAAATACACATGCATAAAATATTTTTCATGGCGCTATAATATGGCCCAGCATGTAGTAGTAGCACTTGTCACTAAGACTGACAACCTGAGTACCTAAGTTCAGTCCCTGTCTTCTCCATGATGGGACCCTCATGTTGTCCTCTGCACACCACATAACGTTTTTTTCAGTGAGGACTGAGGAGATGGTTCAGTGGGGGAAGAACTTGCTGATCAGTCATGAGACCTTAGTTTGTATCCCAGCACCCTCTTAAAGCTAAGAATGGTAGCATATGTCTATAACCACAGGCTGTAGGGGATGGAGATAGGCTGTTCCCAGGCATCTGCTGACAGTCAATTTACCCAGATTCAAGAGAGAAACTATCTCAGAATATGATAGAGAGCATTAAAGGAAGACACCTGACATCAACCTCTAGTGTACATGCAGGCACAGGCACACGTACATACACATGCACACAGACAGAATTTTCAAAGATTTCCTTTGTTATTTTTGGTGTTGTGTTTTTCGACTCACTATTAGTAAAGCTGTGATCTATATCTCCAGTAGACTGGGTTTTTTCTTTATTGTTCACTGCTGAACCTGGCTTAATTGAAGGTAGAATTTTTCAAGGTAGAACCATAATGCTTTTTGTAGAAACATAGAGGATAAGTTTGGAGTTTGTACTTAGCGAATTTTGGGCTGGAGGGGGATTTCTTTATTGTCCCTCCTTAACACCCCCCCACCACCTCTCAACCCACCCCCATCCCCCTGCACATGGTTTCAGGGCCATTGAACCTAGGACTTCATACAGGTTTAGGCAAACACTTTTGTAGATGGAAGTTTTCCTGTTTCCTAAAGCCACTTGCTCCCAAATCATCACACAGAGACATATATTAATTACAGACTTTTGCCTATGGCTCAGGCTCATTACTAACTAGCTCTTACAACTTAACCCATTTCTATTATCTATGTTTTGTCACGTGATTTCGTGCCATTACTTGTTCCATTACATCTTGCCTCCCTAGCAGTGGCTCACAACATCTCCTGACCCTGCCTTTCTTCTCCCTATAGCTCTCTTCTATTTCCTGCCTGCCTGTAGCCTATCTTGCCATAGACCAAAACAGCTTCTTTATTAACCAATGGTAGCTGCACATTCACAGCATACAGAAAGACCATCCCATAGCACACTCTACCATAGAGCAACCTCTACAGTTACCATTTTGCATTATATTTTGAAGCAGAGTTTTGCTAAGCTCCCCAACGTGGCCTTGAATCTGAAATCCTTCTGAGTCATCTTCCTGAGTAAATGAGATTACTGCCCCCATGCCAGCTAGTAACTGCTTTTTCTCAACATCAAGTTTAAAATTAATTGACTTATTTATGATGGACAGAAGTCAGTCTTACACTAAGCAAGGAGTGGAAGCCCTGCCTTGGGAACCACTTCTCCAGTCAGTCAAAGTAATTATCCAAATTATTCCCTTTCCAATAGATTGGTTTTAGGGAAAGAGATGAGTACACCCTGCACATAGTGGTTGAAAGGCGGGCCTTAAGATTCCATTGAGTATACCCTAGATATGGTGGTACATTCCTGTAATTCCAGCTCTCAGGCCAAGGCCAGGAAGATACTGTGTTCAAGAGCAGCAAGTCCCAGTCCAGCCTAGGCTTAAAAGACCTTGTCTCAAATAACAAATAAAAAACTTTTTTGAAATTGTAGAAATGGTTGTGATGTCTCATTACCCAGTGTGCACACTGTATACTAATAACCAACAGCTCTTTACCTTAATTTATGTGGTTGTTCCCTTTGAATTTGCAGGTAAATGTTAACGACGCACGATTTCAGGCAATGTACACTTCCCACTTGTTCAATTTGGATCCCTCTGACCCTAATTTCAAGAAAACAAAAGCTACAGAAAAAATTCTTGAGGAGAAAGCCCGGCAGCGAGAGCGGAAAGAAGAACTACTTACTCAAGCTGTAGAGAGAGCTCAGCAGGACACAGGCAAGCTGGCACAGAAGCAGCACATAGATCCAGCCCTGTCTTTGCTGATTAAGTCTGTGAAAAACAAGACAGAGCAATTCCAAGCCAGAAAAAAACAGAGAGTCAAATAACTAGGCACTTCCTCAGTGATCTCCTAAGCACACAGAAAAAGTATAAGGAATAATGGGAATGAAGCCACCTTTCCAGAATACGAGAAAGATCCTTTTCTGACCATTATAAAGTTGTTCTTCATTGGGACTAGAGAGATGGCCAAACAGTAAAGAATAATGGTGCTTTTGGAGAGCTTCTGAGTTTGGTTCCCAGCGCCCACAGAGCAGGTGACAACCATATGTGTTTCGAGTTCTAGGAGATCCCATGGCCTCTGTGGGCATTGTGTGTCCATAGTGTCCATACAAACATAGACGCAGGCAAAATAGTTATACACATAACATTTTTAAAAATATTCCCCTTACATAATTGTTCTACCCAGTTGTAAATAATTCACATATTATTCTATTTCAACAGATTTCTCGTAATATAATTATATGAACTATAGAATTTATAAGATTTTTATATTGACTGATGTTTGTTTTCTACAAGTAGTGTTACTCTAATTTAGCTTCCTAGGAGACTATTTACAATATATGTAAAAAATAGTGTCCATTTTTCTGTGTAAAGATTTTAAAAATTATATATTTATATACATATGTGTGTGTGTGTGTGTGTGTGTGTATATATATGTATGTATATGTAGTACCTTAATCTCTGAAGGCAGGAAACAGATCTAAGCTATTAGGTTATTAAGATCATTAATTTTCCTGTCATAAAGAATAGAAGCTGTGAACTTTTTTCCATGCATAGTAATTTGCATGTAGAACTAATTTATAAATAAAAGTGCAAGTTGTTTTGCAAGTCTATATATATAGTGTTGGTTTGTTTTATTATATGCACTTCTAGCAGACTATTCTGAAAAAAAATATCTAAAAGTATGACTTTAACTGTTTAAGAAGACAGTTCCTTGGAAAGGCACTTCCATTTTTACATTGCCCATAATTACATTTGAAATGTTCATGGATTCTGCAGTCATTTTTCTATTTGTAGCAGCAACAACAACAAAAACCCTCCTGTCTCTTAGATTTTTAGAATGTTTTTGCAAGGGTGGGTATGCTGGTATAAAAGAAACCCCAGTTCTTTGCGAAATTAAAGGACATCTTCAAGACTAATATCCTTGGATCCATCTGGTATCGATTTTAAGAACTATTAACTGACCACTCACACAGGAAAACTGGATGTGCTTCATATAAGTCAAAGAAAATAAAACCAAAATGGACTGCAACAATTAAAGATACAGCCCCTTCTGAAAGGCTATACAAATTCTCTAGGTTTTGATAGAGAAAAAAAGTGGGAGATACCCTTGAGCACATTGGCACAGGAGACCACTTTCTAAATATAACACCAGTAGTACAGACACTGACTGGGACCTCCTGAAACTGAGAAGCTTCTCTGTAAGGCAAACAACATGGTCAATAAGAGCCTCTACACAAGACTGTCTTTGTTATAAAGCACCCCTGTTCATCCAGATAATGCTCCTAAGATATGTCTGAACTTCCCAATACTGACTAGTCAATGAGAATGTCATAGAATGATTATGAGTATAATCTGCAGATACTTCTTATTTCACTTCAAGGAAATTTTTGTTGCCTTTAATTCAGAATAAGTAGGAATTCAAATGTAATTGTTTTGGTTTGGGATTTTGTTGTTTTCTTTTCAGTACTAAGAATAAAACCCTGCCTATATGCAGTAGGCTAATGTTTTCCCACCAAGCTATTTCGCTAGTACAACGTCTGCCTTCCTGCTACCACACTCTCTGCCACGATGATAATGGACTGAACTTCTGAAACTATAAGCAAGCCCACTCAAATTTTTTCTTTATAGTAGCTGTCGTGGTCATGGTGTCTTTTCATAGCAATAGAAACCTTAACTAAAACAGATCAAATCACATAATATTTTCTCAGTGTATAGCAGTGTAGCTAGATTCTGAAGATTTGAAACCTAGACTTAGCAAAGCCTTAGCAAGTGAAATTGAGAAATTAAAAGAATACCAGACCCCTGCTAGAGTAGAAAAGACTCTACCAAGGGAATGAGGTCTTTGGCCTGGGTAGAGACCTAATGTCACAGTTGTGCTGGTTCATTTACTTTGGCTAAGGGATGACTCCTAAGAAAGTGTGACCTTAAATCATACTAAGAGGTGAACATTAGTTCTTAAATGACACAATGTACTTTTTCTTCCCCGGATCCAATGCACATATGTAGTTCAGTAGTTTACAGGCTGCAGCCATGCTAGGTTCTTAGCCTTTTTTCTGTAAGCCTTTATTCAGAAAAGCGTAACTTGTCCTCTGCTCTGTCCCTTTGTAAGCATGTTTTCCTTTGCCCTTTGGGCTTTCCCTCAACACTTTGAGCATTCTTACTCTTCTGAAAGCCTCCCTTCAGGTCACATGGTTACCTGTCTGCTGTGTATGTGACCTCTGTGCCAGCTTCAGATTGGAAAGAAAAACACTCCTATTTACATAAGATATTGTTATCTGCATAGGAAATCACAAAGAATTCCCATGAATCAATTATATTTCTATAGATACAAAATGATTTGATAATTCTTACAGAAATATACATGTAATTATCATTCAATGAGTCAGTTGCACTCTTGAGTATGAAAGGTGGAAATTGTGTTGATACAAAATGTATCTCAAGGGCTGGGAATGTAGCAAGGTTGGTAAAGTGATTACAGATGATGCACATGTACCCCCTAAATTCTGGGCTCAATATTTAGCATTTTAAACTAGTCAAAATGATGCCAGCCTACAATCTCACTACCTGGGAGGTGGAAGCAGGAGGATAAAGGCCAACCTCTTTATACAGGGCTTAGTTTGTGTCTCTATTGCTGTGATAAAATGGTGGGCCAAATACAACTTGTGAAGAAAGGGGCTTATTTTACCCTCCACTTCAATATCACAGTTCATAGAGAAGTCAGAGCAGGAACACAAGGAACTGAAGCAGAGTATAGAGGAGTGCTATGTAGTGGCTTGCTCTCCATGATGTGGGATGTCTTTCTGTATGCTGTAAATATCATCGGTTATTAAAGGGATTGTTTTGGCCTATGACAAGGCAGCTTAGAAGTAGGCGGGAAATCAGCACAGATATAAAGGGGAAGGATTAAAGACCTACACCTTTAATCCCAGCACAGGGATTATCTGAAATCATGGCTGCATAGTCTGTGAGACTGAATCATCTAGGCTAGCAGCTTTGAATTTGTTCTTTATGTGAAAATTTGAAGGAACTGTTAGCAGAGGTGTTTAAAGAGGCTGGGTCACTTGGGCTACTTGGCTTTATTGTTGTCTGGTTCTTTTGTTTTGAAAACATAAACTCTTAAAGGTAACATATATATCTGTATTAACACAAGTATGGAATATGCACTACACGAGTCACTCAAAGATGATATTTTGCTTTATGTTTGAACAGGTAAAAGGCATCTATCAGCTTTATAAATCCTTCTGAACTGTGTAACAAGACTGTAATATAAATCTCCTTCCATGAAGTGGGGAGCACTTGTTAAGAGAAGAAAGGGAAAGAAATAATCAGAGGAGGGAGCAAAAAAAAACACACACACACACACAAGATCAAATTAACTCCTGAGGAAACTCCAGACACAGTCATAAAGACCTCCCTCTTCTCCAGAGAAATTAAGTTATAAAAAAAAAAAAAAAAAATCCATGCCCTATGAAAGGATAGCTTGTAAAAATAAGTCCTGAGGATTCGATAGCCAACAAGGGTTTTCATGTATCATTCAGTCTCCGATCTGTTCCCATAGTAGAGGGTTGAACATATACATCACATGTCCTGTAGTCTTTCTTGGTTTCTTCCTTTATGTTTGTAGCCAAGATTTTCAGGAGGTCTCTCCCAATCAAATCTGATCTGCATTTATTTTAAAGAAAACCTTAAATTTTTTGTTTACTGTAGAAACAAAAGTATAACCTCTTCCCTGATGCAACACATTTCCTGATTTTTGTTGAGACAAAGATATTTCTAAAGTATATAAGCTGGTTTCACTTGACAGTCCTTCCATAATTGAATGTCTCTCACAGCTGTCATTTGCTCTTCTGCATTTAAAAAAATTCAAGGTCAACAGGATCCAGATGCCCCATGTGTTTCCCATCTTTACATGGTCTTTTTAAAATATTACTTTTCTCTTTCTTTAAAGACTTGATTAAGTGATTTTTTTTCTGTGACTGTCTATACTGATTTTGTTCTTCAGCATCTAAGCACATTTTTAAATATATCTGTTCAGAAGTTTTCTTTGTCTAGATCTGACATTCTTCACGCGTTTAGCCTCCTCTGACTGTGTGAGCCAAATCTTAAACTGTTAGGCTACTACCACATCGCTCCACTTAGCATATGGCATGCTGGTGGCTAGCTCTATTCACCTCAGTTCTGTGAGAGCCTAGCCTCATGCCACCAAGTACGAGCTTTGGAGCCACATTTACCTGCCTCAGTTCTGGGAATGTTGTGTCCACTGGAGACAGGTATTTGTACCTGATGACTACTTAAGTGCTTAACTGAACATTGGGACCTCTTAAAAGAGCTGTATCTCTGGGCGGCATACCTGAGAGCCACGGTTGCTAGGAAGCTGGGCCAGAAAGTCACATCTTCTGAGTTTAGAACTTTTTTTCCTAGCTTTCTCAAGCCTTACGTAGATATAAATGTCCCCATGTTGAGTGTCATTTGTAGCAAGTCTTTCTCTGTTCTTCTAGTTCATAAATAACAACACAGAGACTTATTAATTGTGAAAGTTCCACCTTTAGCTTAGGTTTGTCCTCACCAGCTCTTATAACTTACATTAACCCATTTATACTAATCTACATTCTGCCATGTAGCATTACCTCTCTTTCATCTTGCACTTACTGTTTTCTCTCCTTGGCATCTCCTGCATGCCTCAATAATCTCCTACTTCCTCTCTCTGCCCAGAAATCCTGCCTCTACCTCCTACCTAGCTATTGGCTGGTTATTAAGCCAATCACAGCAATATATCTTCACACAGTGTTCAAATATCCCACAACACTCCACAGTTAATAATAACCACTTAATTAAGCATGGAGCTCTGTACCCTTTTCCTTCTGGTTCTCCTCTTCCTTTTTAAAATACGCTCCACAAGGTAGCCAAGCCTGGCAGGTTGACCTCCAACTTGTAAACATTCTTCAGCCTCTGCCTTAGTATAGAGTTTTCCATAGATGAGTATTTGTTTACCCAGTCTCTTCCTCAGCTTGGTGTGAAAGCAAATGACAGATTCTCAGAATCTTTTAACTCAGCCTGAGCTAATTTTGTCTCTTGCCTCCTTCCTTGCATCCCATTGTGTGGAAGGCAAGTATAATAGGTACAGCACCTATAACCATCTTGATTCTTGAAGACAAAAGCAATTGCTATTGTCTTATTATAAGAAAGTAGCTAGGAATATGGAGGGCATTATAGAGCATAGCCACCATTTTATCTATGAACTTCTTCATTCCAAAACCTTCACAGTTAAATCATTTTCAAAGCTTAACATTAAACAAAAAAATCAAATAGGCCAGGTGTAGTAGCACACATCTTTCTTCTTCTCCTCCTCTTCTCTCCTCTTCTGCTTTTCTTTTACCTAAAGCAGAGTTTCTCTGTGTAGCATTGGCTTTCTTAGAATTAGCTCTGTAGACCAGGCTGGCCTTGAATTCGCAGAGATTTGCCTGACTCTGCCTCTCAAGCACACAAATCCAACACTCAAAAAGAAATGGCAAGCAGATCTCTGTGAGTTGGAGGCCAGTCTGGTATACATAGTGAGTTCTAGGCCAGTTGGGGTTACACCATGAGATTCTGTCTAAAACAAAACAAAACGAAAAAAAACTTCAGTCAAATACCATCATGTTCCTTAGGTCACTACTGCTTACTCTTTCAATACAAATTTAATACAAATACCAGCACAGAGGCATTAGAACTTCTGTGGACCATATTGCCCCCCACTTCTTGAGGCAGAGTTTCACATCGTCCACACTTTAGGACCTTGAGCCTCTCATCCTCCTGCCTCTACCTCTCAACTTCTTAAATTACACATATGACCCGCCATACCTAGGACATGCAGCACTGATAAATCAAACTTCCAGGCCTCCTGAATACTAGGCAAACACTTGTTAATTGAGCTACATTTCCAACAACATTTCTCCATGTTATTAAAGCACCTTTCTACTACATTGTGATCTAACTGTATGAAAATTGCTGGAACAGGATACATAAAAACTGTGAGATTTCCAGATTTCTGGATGTGGACAAAAGTCAAGGGAAGTGAGACACACTCACGTAGAAAGCAACTGGGCCTCTGTTGTGCCTTGTGCTTGGTATGTTAGTTCCAAACTGTTCACATCATAACCTTCCTCCAAACATTTATACAGGAGCAGCCACCAGAGTCAGGCACATGGGAAAATGAAGATGTGTGTGAGAGATTCTGTGCTAAGACTTAAGTATGGGTTCTACATTGCCCCAAATCTGCCAAGCAGTGAAGACAAAATTCTCTACATGGTCTTGCAGTGCCAAAGCAAACAGACTAGCTTGAAAGTATGAACTGGGGAAGCTGAGGGAAGTGCCTGCTTGGGGCTTATGAAGTATTTTCATTAATTTTTAAAATTTAAAATTCCCCTATTACTATATATGCTTTTGTCTTGACTGGATGTCATATTTTTTTTCTTGAAAAAAAAAATCTGAACTTAATTATCAGTATCTTTTCTCTTAGGCCAGTAATAAAACTAACTTATCATATTGCAAAGAGTTCATCTGAGGGTCATAGTGACTCATGCATACAATCCCAGACCTCAGAAGGCTCAGGCAGGAGCTCCATCCAAGCCAAGCCTTGGTTACAGATTGAGACTTTGCCTCAAAAAAAAAAAAAAAAAAAAAAAAGTACATTAAAATTTGGGGGGGGGGGAATATCAAATTAAGAAGGAAAGGAAAGTTACTCTCTTCTTAGAAGTGGCTTTTAAGTTTTTATTTTATGTGATTTAAGGCAGAATCTCTATTTACCCAGGCTGGTCTTGAATTCTTGGTCTCAAACCTGCCTCAGCCTCCTGAATGTTTGACCACAAGAATGTATGAATACAGGCTGAAAACAGGCTTATTCCAACAGCAACTCATTAATTAAGTATAAACTCTGAAAATAGTTATTGGTTACCTATGTTTCTCAATTTGAAGCATATCCTAGACTTAACATTTGGCAACAATTATAGGATTCTACTGGAAAACTCAAAAATTTATCAGAAACCACACAGGAAATGTGTTCCAGATTTCTTTGTATACCAATGAACCTTAATTTCCCCATCTATTGCCTTAGGAATGTAGCACATTAAATAAAACAACAGTGCTAGCTTATTTCCTATTGTTAATATAATACTTGGAGCCAAGTACTTTATAAAGTAAAACAAAAAAAAATTATGTTAATCACAGATTTGGAGGTTAAAAATCTAAGATCAGAGGCAGGTAGCTCAGGTCTGCGATCTCAGTCCTGGGGCTGTTGAGGCAAGAGGATCAGTAGTTCAGAGTTAGCCTCCCTGTATAGCAAAGTCAAAGCCAGCCTGAGCTACAAGAGAACCTGTCTAAACAATGAAAGGAGGAGTTCAAGGTCAAGTGGCCTTGTCCACTCAGCCTTTGAGATCCCCTTTGCTTGAGTCACGACATAATGGGAAAAAAGAAAGCGAAGGGGTCAAGCGTCTACAGCTGAGTTAAAGTACCTACCGTTCCAAGAGAGCTATGTAAATTCTGAAGACCAACACAAACCTCCTTAGATAGTGGTGTCCACACTGGCTTAATAACTTCCAGCATTGGCTTCATCTCTTTAAGGCCCTACTAGGTCAATAATGTCACACTGGGAACCAAGCTTTCCAGGATGTGAACCACCATGGGACACACCCAAACCGTATCCGAATCATGGAATGGACCAGGCATGATGGAATATGCCATTAGTCCCAGTACTTGGGAGTCAAAGGCAGGTGGATATTTGTGAGTTTCAAGTTGAACATGGTCTTTGTAGTGAGTTCCAGCCAAGGACTCACTATGTAGTGAGGGTCTGGGGTTACACAGTGAGACCCTGTCTGAAAAGGCTACATGGTAAGTCTCTGTCTAAAAAGAAACAAAAGAGAAAGTGTCACAAGATGTGAGAATGGTGGGATCTTGTAACCCAGAATCCATAGGCAGGATTAGATTAGTGCCGGGAAAGGACAGTGGCCACCCAAGGGATAAACCCCTCATTTAGCCTCCTCTGCTCATATCATGGTCTTCTTTGCCCACTGAAGTTGGAATGACGAGAAAACCATATACCAGTTTTCACTGAGCTCTAGGTCCAATTTTTATGTTATGAAAGAATTTTTCCTGCGTTTCAGATTGAAGAATAAATTTTGAGGAGCTAGAGAGATGGCTCAGCAGTTAACAGCACTTGCTATTCTTGCAGAGGACCTGGGCTCAGTTCTTAGCACCCATGAGGTGGTACAAATCACCCATTAGCACATAGGTGATACATATTCATACATGCAGGCACAACACTCACACATATAAAATAAATTAATCTAATTTTTAAGGAATAAATTTTGAATTTTTGCCTTGATGCAATTTAGATAAAAGTATATTTTAAAAGCAAGTTAAAAGTATTATACACGATTCATTAAGGATGAATATGCTTACTAGTATTACATATCAATCAATATAATTTTAAAGCAATTTTTTATTCAATGACTTAGTAATAACAACCCAAACATAAGTCTAGTTTCCTTGTTGTCTAAAGAGAGAAGTACAAGTATTACAGCCCTGATTGGGAAGGCTTGCCCATTGCAAGTGTTATAGCTCTGCTGGGGGCCGGGGCTTACATTTCTCCCTTTTTTGTTTGCTATTGATAAAAAAATCAAGGGTCAAGATGGGGGGGGGGGACACATTACCATTAGACTACTTTCTGCTGAATGGGGCATCAGACTCCTTTGTGCAAACTTGACCTTCATCAAGGTATAATTGGAAATGCCAGGCCTCCAGCTCTGTAGCTAAGGATGAGTGATCCTGCAATAGCAACTGTTTAAAAGTCTAGTTAGAAATCCTTTTAATCTGTTGCTGAAGAAATCTAGACAAGAAGATTATAAGGCAGGGTGAGACTAGTAGGATTAAGAAAAGGAGGAGAAGGGGGGATAAGAAGGGTAATATCCAATTCCATATTAAACTGTCAATGATCCACTGGCCAGCGGCATCGAGCTGTTTATTACATTTTTGAAAATGTGTCGAGTTATCAGATCTTATCTTTTACTATACCTGACTGGTTGGCATAGAGGCAACATTTCTCCCTGAGGAACAGACAAAAAACACTTCTCTTTGTTGTTAGGAAATACTGCTTATTTTGTAGCAATATGGTGGCCAGTGAGTCTATAAGTCTATTTGGAGGCTCATGAGGTTCTGAGCCACCTGTTAGAAATCCCAGATGAACTTAGATGAAAAGTGATGATAAATAGTTAGAAAAGTAGTCATTTTCTCTGCTCCAGGAGCCAAACCAACAGTAATATCCAGGACTGTGAGGAAGGGTAGGATCTGGTCCACTCATGCTCTCGCACTATAAATTCTGGGATGGGACTTGGCAACGGGACTTCACCATATACCACAACTAAATTTGGAAAAAGGAACACTGATAGTAGGCACTGATAAATCTCAATGCTGCAAATGATGGAGGCATTGGGAATAGCTGGGCATAAAGGTGTTGTAGAATATTATTTTAAGGTGTGTTACTTTTGTTTATGTTGCATTTGTTTAAATCTATGAAGCTGTGTTTCTTTGCCTGTCTAAAACAACTAACTGACGGTCTAATGAAAAGAACACTTAGAGAGAGCAGGAAGGCAGAGAGTGCAAATAGAATGAGAAATCTGGGAGGAGATGAGGAAGAGGTAGCCAGAGAAGAAAAAAGACCAGGAACCAGCCACCCCACTACCCAACACGCCACAAAATAAGAGTAAGATTTGCAGAAGTAAGAGAATGGGAAAAGCCCAGAGGCAAAGGTAGATGGAATAATTTAAGAAAAACTGGCTAGAAACAAGCCAAGCTAAGGCCAGGATTTATAATTAAGAATAAGCCTCCAAGTGTGATTTATTTGGAAGCTGGATAGTGGCCAGCAAAAGAGCTGATGAGCCAAAACTCCCCAATAACATAGAGGTTAAGTGTTGCCGAATTCTACTTGGTCTAATAATGAAAACCCAGAGCCAAATACGAGACAAATGCTAAAATATCCGAGAAAGCAAAATAAGCCACAACCACTTCTCACCTAGCCAACTCCTCAGGCAGAAAAGGATAGATCCTGTTTCCACAAATCCTTGGACTGAATAGGATAAACTACCCGAAAGAAGAAATGGAAGGGGTGAACTCTGTCTCCTTCCATTTTATATACCTTTCTCTGCCCAGCCAGCCATATCACTTATTGGTTCAACCTTCCTACAGCTGGAATTAAAAGTGTGTGTTTCCCAAGTACTGGGAGCAGAAGCATGGGATTCCAAGTGCTGGGATTAAAAGTTTGTGCCACTACCACCTGGCTCTGTTTGGCCTTGAGCTCACAGAGATTCAGGATCTCTGCCTCAGCCTCCTGAGTACTAGGATTGAAGGTGTGGGTCACCACTCCCTGACATTTATGGCTAACTCTGTAGCTGGCTCTGTCTTCTGGTCTTCAGGCAATTTTTAGTTGATACAATATATCACCACAGTTTGATCACAGTGCTCAGAATCAAAGTATTATTACAGTCTGTAGCACCCAGTGTGTCCATAAAGTGTGTTCCTAGTTAGCTAAAATAGTCTACAATATTGGAGAAAGAGAAAGAGATGTGGGAGAGATAAGTGGTGGTGGTATTTGGCTCAGAGCAGTTAGTGAGAAGTCCAATGGATGAAATTTCAAACTGTGGTCATGAGTTTGACCAGGGAGGGACACACAACCAGCACTCTCCAAAGTAGCCAGGAAAAGTATTATTCAGTAGCTGATATGCAATTTGAATGGCCCAGTTTTGTACCATGGTTTTTGCAGGACCAATATGGGCAACCTCATTAACTTTCTATTTACAGTAATCTTCCTTTTGATGATAGAGAAAACAGGCATGAGGGTAAGCCCTGGTGAAGGAGAGATAAGAAGAAGTTACAGGGCACTGAATAAGCCTTTAACAGCCTGAAATAGAGCAATTTCTCAACTGTATTAGAACTGGCTGTTGGTTAGAGGTGGAAGTCTTTTAGATGTTAAACATCCATATGTAAGAGATATCCCAGATAGGTACAGATAGGAAGAAATAGAGAAGAGAGCATATTAGATATTAAATGAACAACTTGAATCAGTTTGAAATGTTAAGGTGTAGGCATGGCTGAAAGGTAAGTGTGACATCCTATATCAATAATCCAGAAGAGAGAACTTGAGGAAGGAGTAGTGTTTGAAGACCCTTGAATATTAGAAGGTTGTGAGGAGAGAAAACAGTAATAGGTAACCCAAAGATTAACTTCTTTAATTCGAATATAAGAAGTTCCACTGAGACCTGAGGTACAGTCTTGTATATGAATACATAGAGGCATAGCTGTAAGGTCTTATTAAACAAGCATTGTTTTTAAATCCTATCTTTTGTAAAACTGATTCCAGTGACCAGAAGACCTTGTGATAATTCTGAGTTCTGGCCGTCAAGACAGCCATATCAAGCAGCATTATCAGTGGTAGCTGTTGGCTGTCAATGGCAGAGAAAACAAAAACCAAAATCACTAAACACAAACACAGAAAAGCTCACACACTCAGAAAAGACCAGTCAGAAACAAGGAATACAGTGCCTACCATCATTCACATATTCAGCCAAGCCTGACCGATTTCCCGCTCATCCCCTATGTTTACAATGGAACTTATGAATACAGCAGAAAACATAGATCCATCCACACACCAGTCAGACAGAACTTTCCAATCAACCAAAGTCAGGTGGACTATGTCTTGCCTTTTACCCTGAATAGGAGTAAATGGGTTCTGTAATTGGTTGGGGGGGATGATATTTTCCTCATGCTACCTCACATACAAGCCAGAAATGGGAAAAATAAAGGAAAAACAACTATGAAGAGCTTCACTTTTGGTTGCTGGAGTGCTGTGGGAGAAAAATGGACTTGCAAAGAGCTCAAGGCAGATGGTAGCTTCAAGTAGCAGCTTCCTTGTGAGGAGATAAGCCTGTTCCCCATGTTTATGGAATCTAGGCAGAATAAGAAAACAGTAAAAAACAAAAACCCATAAATTTTGATTTGTAGCATTTGATGATCCCCTGGTGTAAATTCCCCTACCACACTGATAGCAAGCTGCAGACTGTCACTGAACACAGAACTTCAAAGGCGTGGAAGTAGTTTCTCAAAATCCAGTATGATCTGTTTGCAATATCCCAGGAGCCAGAGACAAGAATCCAAACGGCAGCCAGACCAACAAAGATATTCTAGGCAACTGGTATTTGCCATTGAGACTTTGACCTTGTGAGTATTAGTGTACCTGGTAGTGAGTTCCAAGAAGCTTTATAACCCACTCTCTCAGTCTCCACTTTTAGGGTATGTTTTTCTCCAGTCTTTCAGCCACCCACCCTGCTACTCTAGTGTTTTGGGCTTTAGACGTACACATAATAAACAGTGCCTCTGGCGCATGCTGCACCCACACAAAAAAAATAATGTAATTTAAGACCTGGAGAGAGGAAAAGAGGGTGAGAAGCAGATGATGGTGAATACATGTCTATAATCCCAGCACTTGGAACGTAGAGGCAGTGGTAGGATCAGGAACTTGAGGCCATCTTCAGATACACAGTTATATCAACAAACACAAATTGAAGCAAGAGGTAGGGCCTCTTCTCCAAAGTAACATATCTTTTGACTTAAATTTTGAAGTCAAGATATTTTCAAAATATATAGGTTTGTCTAATCTACCAGCATTTATAATTAAATGTCACTCGGAAGCTTGTGCTCCTTCCTCTGTAGTCAAAAAAAAAAAAAAAAAAAAAAATCTCAAGTACAACACAATAACGTTAAAGTATCCAGACTCTGTGTAATTTCCATTTCTATGTGGCTTTTTTTAAAACTTTATTTTATTTTTAAGGACTTTATTCTTTTTCTTTCCTCAAGCCTATGTATATTTTTAAGCACAGTGTAAATGATGTTTAGAGGGTTTTATTTTGGTTTTTTGGCTGAATCTGCCTGTACTGTATATCTCTATCTTTTTCAAACCGTGGGGGTCTTTAGTTTGCTAAGGGCATGGCTAGGATTAAAGCCTCCACTATGGAGGCTGGCTCTGCCCACCTCTTTGCTCTGTAAGAGTTTAGCTTCATGGCCAAGGAACTGGCAGAAGCCGCATTTATTACCCCAACTCTAGGGAATTATAGGGTCCACGCTGCCACCAAGTAGAGCTCCACTGCCCATTGCTTTTAAATCTCTGGCAGCAGGACCTCTTAAAAGAGCCTTATGTTTTTGCTGCTAAGCTGAATCAGGAAGCCTCTCTTAAAGGAGCGTGAAAGAGCCCATTCAAAAGCACGCTGCTACCAAGAAGCTGTTCTTGACTCTGTTCCCTTTCTGTCTGTATGACCAGTAACCTTAAATCCATCATATTCAATTTGTGCTTGTTCCAAGGCTCAGGAACCTGCCATGTTGTAGCTCAAGCCTGCACACCACTCTGTACTATGACTCACTTGAGAGACACAAGTAGGAAGCTGGTTTTGCCCCCTTATTGTAGTCTAGAGCATCCTCAGGCTTTATGTGGATGTACATGTACCACACTGGATTGCCATTTGTAGTTGGAATTTTTTTGTGCCACCAGTAACTCTCAAATACCCAGTAGCCATTTCCCAAATAATTGATTTGGAGGCTTAATATTATAGTAATTGCTGGTTGAGTAGCTCAAGCATATTATTAGCTAGCTCTTACATTTAAATATTTCATAATTCATATCTATGTTTAGCTATGTGGCTTGGTACTTTTGCTTCAGTAAGGCATTCTCATGTTGCTTCCTTTGCATCTAGCTAGTGTCTGCTGCTCTGCCTTTCTTGTTCTTAGAATTTTCCTAGTCTGCTTGCCCCCCCTACTTCATGCCTAACTACTAGCCAATCAGCATTTAATTAAACCAATATGATTAACAAGTCTTTATAGTGTACAAGAGCATCATCCCACACCAGTAATCCTAGAACTTAGAAGGCTGAGGCAGGTGGATTTTTATGAGTTTTTTACTGAGACAGAATCACATGATGTAGCCTAGGGTGACTTGAAATTCTCCATGTAGCCAGGGTTGGCCTCAAAATTGCAATCCTTCTGCCTCTGTCTCCCAAATGCTGGGATTTCAGATGTGCACTGCCATATATCATAAGGCAAGTTCAACTTTTGGTTTTGGTTTTTGAAACAGAGTCTCACTCATTGGCTCAAGTTGGGCCCAAATTTGCTGTGATCCTGCCTCAGACTCTTGTGTTCCAGAATTACAAACACAAAGCATCATGCCTAGCCCACTAGACTCATTAGAAAGTATGCAGGACTAAAAACAGGACTTAGACCAGATGCAGAACAAACACACCTTTTAATTTTTAAGATGAGAAACAACTTGGCCAGAAAACAGGTAGGAGTCTATAAAGCAAGAGCTGAAATCTGCATGGGAAAACCTCCCTCTATTTCAGTAGATGTCATGATTCTAATTTGTCATTAACTCATCTCATTAGAAATACTTTCTCTACTTGGAAAGCTTAGGTCTCCTTCTGGTGGTTTGAAAACAAATGGTCCCCAAAGGGAGTGGCACTAATAGAAAGTGTGGCTTGTTAAAGGAAGTGTGTCACTATGATGATGGGCTTTAAGGTCTCTTTTGCTCAAACTCCCCTCAGGGTGACTGTCAGTCAACTTCTTGTTACCTGTAAGACGTAACATTCTCAGCTCCAGCATCACCTCTATGCTGCCATGTTCCCCTTCATAGTCAAAGGACTAAACCTTCTGAAACTATAAGCAAGCCACCACTTTGATTAAATGTTTTCTTTATAAGAGTTGCTGTGGTTATGGTGTCTCTTTACAGCAATAAAAACCCTTTATTGTTTTACTTAGCATTAGGTCTCAATTTAAAAACAAAGCTTATTTTTCATAATGTTGACTTCTCTTGAGCTTTTGGGTTAAAGGTCATAGCTGGGAGTTATCAACACATAGAATGAGTATCACCATCTTCATTAGAAATGCTTTGGAGTTCTGGAGCATCTATACTTCTTGTTGGGTTGAAAATTTACCCTTGATGTACAAAATGTACACTGCACAAGAGTATAATTACACAGGAAAAATTCTCCACTAAATATCTCTGGAGGTACTAGCATTTCTATTCCATATGAATTTTTCATTCTGCCTTGAAAAACATCAAGCTACTGCTTATAAGAACCTAAGCCACATATTTTTAATAACTTTAAAAATAAGTATGGTAAGCATTTTTCCTTCTGTTTTACCCGTGTAGAAACCTGATACTCAGAGAAATTATGTAACTTTTCCTAGACTGAACAAATAGTTCATATATTAAAAGACATGAGACATTCTGACACCTCCCACCAAACCACTGGAATATCCCAAACAACATTCCAGTATATGGGTTTCAGATTATTTCATTCATCATGGGTGCTTTGTCCCAATCAACCATATATTGCATGAATTCTGGTTGTAATAAAGGAAACTCAGGGCCAGATCTCAGGGAAAGGCTGAGATATCAAAGAGGGGAAACACCACAGTCAAATCTCACCCAACTATCTTCCAACTTCCTCAGCCTCACTCCTCATGGCTTCTACTGCCTCATCTGTCTTCCAATGCCTGCCTTAAATACCTTTTTCACATTCAGGTTAAGAATAAAGATGTGGGCTACTACTATTTGGTAGTTAGCCTTGAACTCACAGAAACACAGAAAGATCTTCTCTGTCTCTGGAGTTATGGGATTAAAGGTCTGGCACCACCACTGCCTGCCTGGGAGCCTGAAACTTCCTCTGTAAACCAAGCTAGCCACAAACTTAGACCTGCTTGGATTAATGGTGTAGGTCACCACTCCCCCCCCACCCTGTGCTGGGAATAAAGGTGTGAGTTACCACTCTCTGATCCTCCTGGATTGACTGTCAGTAGATCTCTTCTCTGATGTTTCAGACTGGCTTTATTAAATATGTAACATATCACCACAAACATTCATTTTACAGTATCTGTTATGATTAAGCAGTTTCAAACTTGGTCAATACCAACCTGTCCCACTCATGGTAATAGTGATACCAGTCTACCCATCAGCTTTTTTATCTCTCAATGATCATAGTTATCCATCTGATAAATCATATCAATCAGCAAAATGTCTGTCAAATGCCTTTTAGAAAAATATTGCTGAAAAGTTACCTTCAATCTCCAGAAACATATAGGGTTATAGAACAATTGCTTGGTCAGTTCCCTTTCAACTTTTCCTCATGTTTTTGCTGAGTTATAAAGCAGGGACTGCTCTGCAGCCATATTTTATGACAGTATAATAATATTCTAGTTGGCAAGCTGCTCACACTACCAGAGCAGAGACTTGGCTGGGAAAGAGCAGCTGATATCTACTCTTTCGGATAGAGAGCAGAACAATGCATGAGGGACTAGCCCATTGTGGGCGGCACCATTCCCTGGACATGTAGTCCTGGATGGTATAGAAAGCATGTGCCTGTGAGTGGGTCAGCAAGCAGCATTCCACCACAATTTCTGCTTCTAGCTCCTGCCTGGCTCCTTTCCATGATGGACTATAACTTCCAGCCTTTCCTCCCCTAAACTGCTTTAACAATTTTCCCTTTATTTTACATATACTGGTGTTTTGCCTGCATATGTATTTATTCAACTTGTACATGCAGTACCTGTGGAATCCAGAAGAAACTGTCAGATCCCTTGGAACTGGAGTTACGGGTGCTTATGGGTACCCTGGTATGTGTGCTAGGAACCAAATTCAGATCCTCTAGAAGAGTAGCCAGTGCTCGTAACTGCTGAGCCTGTTCTCCAGCTTCCTCTATTGCTTTTAGTCAAGGTGTTTTATCAAAGCAACAGAAAGGAAACTAGGATATCAACCATAGAAGTGTGGATAAAGGGGAAATTATGACGGTACAGAGGTGTCCAGCCCCTGGGAGGTGAACATGAACATTTTTTAGTTCCCTTCCCAGTAAAGATTTCCCTCATGAAAACTCAAGGTTTCTCCTAGGGAATCTGTTGGTCTAAGGGTTGGGGTAGGGAGCTCTAACTCCAGATCTGGCTCTTGGAATGGACATGTAGCCTAGCTCCATCCTACTACTCAGCCATGGCTATGTGACTGCTAGGAGACAAGTATATGACCTATATCAGATGAGTCAAGTATCTAAGTAGAAATTCTAAACCCCTTTCTTTTGTGTGACAGAAAGAAGGCATGAAGCTCCGAGGTCTTGTAGCAACTGTTTTAATCTTGCCATTGTGGTGAGATGGGTAGAGGTCAGGTCTCTCCTCCTCTCCCCACTCCTTCCTCTTCCTCCCTCTCTTCCCTGTCTTCTCCAAGCATGATGCTTCAGACATGATTCTTTCAAATGACTGACAATTCCTAAATGCACTCCAGTGTAAGCGAGTAACCCACACTGAATTAGAATGCCTTGCTCCTGTGCCACTTGTCTGCAGTCAGGAGTTCTGATTCTCAACCCACAGCGGTCTTAAGGAAAAGGTAAGAGATTAGAGAAACAGATAAAGCCCACAGCTGCAAATTCCATTGCTGACTCATCACATCAGCTGCTAGGGTGGGGGAGCCTGAAGGATCTCAGATCAGTCTGTTCTTATTAAACAGGTAAGTCGGGACTTCAAGATCAAAACAAACCAGTGACAGTGTTTTTTGTTTTTATGAATTGTTAGCAATTATGTTCTCTCACTATTCTGTTTTTCTTCAGCAGAAATGAGACACAATGTCCTTTTGAAGAAGTGTACAGCGTAGAGAATTTAACCAAGCAAACTAAAGGCAATTCCTAAAAGCCGTTTGAAAAGAAAACACTGGCATTCTTTAGACCACAAGAGATGAAAGATGAATGATGGCAGGAAGCCAGTGGTGAAAGTGGAGAGAGTGAGTGTCTGGGGACTTCTGAGCAGATGGGGTGCTCAAAGGGATCGGGTGCTAGTTTAGTAAAGATCTGCTTTTCTGAGTGCCTCGAATCTCTCTTGACTCTGGCTCACACTAATGCCTTTGCTTCTGAACTCTGCTATCATTTTCACATTGTGGTGGTAAGACACAGCTTAGGAATGTTCTTAGCTAAACTGAGATTCCAATAGTTCAAAAATGTTTCAAATTCTTCTTCAAGTTTCCTTGAGGACAGAAGAGCCTTGAACTTCAGAGAATTTTACATGGTCTTTTTCCAAAGTTTGCTTAATAAGCAGGTTGTTTTCTGTAGACCCAAAAGACTGCACTATCAAAAATGTGTGAAGTTTTATAATAGTCAGTATTCTTTCAAGTTGACCAAAACCCAATCCAAACTAGCTTAAGCACAGAGGAATTTACTCATGGATCCGAGAATCCTAAGCTTCTGTGTTCTTCAGGTGTAACTTTATTTTAAGCCATCAGTGGATATTAAGATTTCATGAGCTCAGGCTTGCAAATTGGATCAGCAGAATAAAAGGGCCTGCCACACAAGCCTGATGATCTGAATTTGTTTGTCAGAACCCAGGTAAAAAAGCTGGATGTGGTGATAACATCTGTGATTTCTGCATTTCTAAAGCTAGATGAGAGTGGAAGACAGGGGAAGCACACAGTAGTCCAAAGTTCAGCTAGGCTGCAGTGTGCCGAAATAAAATAGAATTTGCATCAGGGAAGTAGAAAAAAATCAATTTCTGGAAAGTTGTCCTCTGACCCCCCACACATATGTTGTAGTAAATACATATATAACTCTCACAAAAGCAAACAAACAAATATTTCCTGAGCTCTGCTGCATGTATATCCATACCTATTGCAATAATTTCACAATAGCCAAAAGCTGAAAACAACCACAGATACATCAGCAAATGGATGACTTGATATATTTAGCTAATTATTCTTTAACAATAAAAACTTAGGAGTCAGATATGAGGGTAAGAATCTGAATGATCAGAGAAGCAACCAGTTGACCACCCCCCCATTCCTTCCTTCATCTTAAAGGGTCAAGATCCTCTCTAAGCCCAGCCTACTATTCTCTCTCTCTCTCTCTCTCTCTCTCTCTCTCTCTCTCTCTCTCTCTCTCTCTCTCTCTCTCTCTCTCTCTCTCTCCTCATTCCTCCAAATCCTCATTGATTAATTTTGGTCAGGTAGTGGCTAGCTCTGCCTTCTGATACAAAGCAAACTTTATTGTCCGGTTGTGATCAAATACCACACAACAATGATTAAACAAATTACACAGTGAACAATTTATAGAGTAAAATATTATGTGGCTATGAGAAGAAAAGAATCATTGATTCATGTCACGAAATGAATAAACTTTGAAAACATCATGACAAATTAAGCCATACACAAAAGGACACATTTTCATGCATGTGTATGTATGTGTGTATGTGTGCAGGTATACACAAGTGTGAATGTGTGTAGAAGCCAAAGGTCAATCTTGGATGTCAGCCTTGGGAACTCTGTCTACTTCCTTTGAGGCAGGGTCTCTCATTGGCTTGAAACTTATCAATAGTCTAGTGCACTCCAGGCTTCTGTTTCTGCCTCTCCAGTGATAGAATTACAAGGGCATACCACTATGCCCTACACTTTTATATGGGAACTGAACTCAGGTCCTCAGGCTTACAATGAAGCAAATGAATGACTGAACTAACTTTAAGCCACCCTCAGGACAAATACTGGACAATTTAATTTATTTGAAATATCAAGAATAGGCAAGACACAGATCTTGTTGAGAGGAAGAAGGAGGCGAGCAAATAACTTTTAATAGAGTTTCCTCGTGGAGAAATGAAAACCTTTTGAAACTAGATAGAAATGGATATTGTATAACACTGTGAAAATACTAGATCTCTGGTCATGGAATCATTCATATTTAAATGATTAACTTTAGGCTACATAATTCTCCCTCAATGAAAAGGAAAAGTGAAAATGAAAGCAAAACAGCCAAAACAGATGAGCAAAGGGAAACCTGTAAACAGAGATCTCTGAAAAGAACTCAGGCTGCTACAGATAGCAAGCATCTCAGAGCTGTCTCCACTTCCACGCTTGATGATGATCTGTCTCTTTTCCTCCCTACTTGCGTGTGTGTGTGTGTGTGTGTGTGTGTGTGTGTGTGTGTGTGTGTGTGCATGTGCACATATAATTCTTTTATATTTTAAGAATGCAGGTGTGTGTTGGGGCTCAGAAAATAATACTCCCCAAATAAGATGCTTTAACATGTTTGTTCTAGTTTGCTTTCTATTGGTGTGGCATACACCATGATCCAAAATAACTTGATTAGGAGAGGGTCCAGTTCAGTTTACAGTTGACTCATACTCCATCACTTAGGGAAGTCAGGGCAGGAACTCAAGGCAGGAACCCAGAGCCAGGAACTGAAACAGAAACACTGGACGATCACTATCTTGCTTCTATTCATTTGCTCACAGTTTTACACACACACACACACACACACACACACACACACACACACACACACACACACACACTTAAAAATAAGCAAACATAATAAATCTTTTAAAACCCAACAAATAAATCATCTAATAAGTAATCTTTTGCCTCTTGAGTCCATTTGTGTTTTTCTACCCCTTAAATTTAACCTCCATCTCCCTACCTCCCTTTGCCAAATGAAGAAATAATATTAAGACCTAAACTTTAGGGGATTATTGAATAATCACAATTCTGGGATTTTCCCTTTTCTTCTTAAGTGTGTGTGACATTTCCTTGTATTAACCTGTTGTCAAGAGAAGGTTACTAAGCAGGAAGTCAGTGGTTTGGGGCCCATTGTCAACAGGGCCTGTCTCTAGGAGTCTGCCTCTTTATGGGTCCAGATCAGGGTGTTAAACCTGTTCCTTAGTCTGATGTATCCAAAGTTTTGGGGACTGATTTTCTTGATATGACATTTAGGTGCCCACGTGCTTTTGAAGTCCCACTTAACTCTGACAAATATTTGGGGTAGAACTCTTTCTCCCAAATCAGTCATGTATTAGTCTATGCAGTGGGTGATTCTGGATTCTGAAAAGATATCCTCTGACCTTCGCATTGCATCATGGCATACATGGCATATATGCCCCTACCCTCACACACATTGTGTAGATACACAACCTCCACACTCAAATGAATAGAAAATTTACAGAAAGAAAGAACTTACGTCAAAGGGAACTGACTTCCTTGGCCAACCCAGCCTACAAGATTGACATTCCATCCCAGTTGATCCCAGGCAGAGGCAGGTGGCATCCCTCTGAACCTGTGTCTGCAGCTTTGATCTTCTATGACTTTCTGAATAATGGCAGAAATTGGGCCAGAGCAGCAAACACAATACACGTTATTCTGTGGTTGAAATGTGCCCTCTTCATAATGCTGCCCTTGTGATAGCATTAAGATTAACAATCTTTTTGTTTTTGTTGTTCCAGACAGGTTTTTCTGCATACCGTTGGCTGTCCCAGGACTTGCCTGTAGACAAAGCTAGTCTTCAACTCATAGAGATCCTCTGCTTCTGGAATACTGGGATTAAAGGCAACAAGACCAAGATCACCAGTTTTAACAGGGCTTCTAAGTGGTGATGGGAAAATGAAGTATTTGGTACCCTTTTGACAATTTTACATAGTTTTCAGCTGTCTTGCTGTCCTGTCTCCACAGAGTGGACATAGCACTGAAGCCATCACCAGCCTAAAAACTGACACTTTGAGCTTGGATTTTTAGCCACATGAGAAATAAATTTCTGTTTTAGATATCTCTCTCAGTTCAAGAGTTTTGTTATAGTAATAGAAATAGATTAAAAAATTACAGCAATCTATGGTGTTAAGTCAACCTTAAATGCTTGGTTTAGAGGAAAAATGGCAGAAAAGAGAGGGTTAGAAGGTAGTGGTCAGGGAGAAACTTTCCTAAGGACATTGCAAGGGACAGGCCACTGTCAAGATGACTGTCCGGACCACCAGCACAGGGAACAGACAATGTGTTGCTTTAGCCTGGCTCCCCAAACCTGGGGTCTTCTAAGCAAGACACAAAACCATCTGCCACAGTTCTAATTTTTCTTTATGCTACTTGGTGTAATCTGATTTTGAAAATAACACCCTAATAATACTCGTGTATAGTGTTGCTGATAGAACCAATGGAGTCTGGTAGTCTAACAGAAAACTTTGGGAAGGTTCTTTATTTCCTCTTTATTTTAGAGTTGTGCTTACTCTTGGGTCTGGTGCCAAGCTTAGTGTGTAGACTCGAAGTCGGCTCTTTAAGAGTTATCTTATTTCTCACCTTTCCTTGAAAAAGATCTGTTCTAAGTTATAGTGAACATATCTTGACCCCAACCATCTCCATGTGACTGTCATTGAGTGAAAATATATTCACTGTGTATGTATACTGAAGTCCAGTGTGTAGGTGATTCTATAATGAGCACTTACTTTCAGCTGTTTATAAAGTAAAATGGTATGTTTAGTTAGAGATACTTTGTCCTTTTACCTACTGTTTTAGTAGGGATTTACTATTGCTGTGAATGGACACCATGACCACAGCAACTTCATTCGAGACAGGGTTTCTCTGTGTAGCCTTGATTGTCCTGGAACTCACTCTATAGACCAGGCTGGCCTTGGACTCACAGAAATCTGCCTGCCCTACCCCCTCCCAGAGTTCTGGGATTAAAGGTATGCATATACCAACACTACCCTGATGACCATGGCAACTCTTATAAAGAAAACATTTAATTCGCACAGCTCATTTACAGTTCAGAGATTCAGTCTAATATCGTCATGACAGGGAGCATGGTAGCATGCAGAAAGAGATGGAACCAGAGGAATACCAGAGAGAGCCACATCTTGCAGGCAACAAGAAGTCAACTAAAAGTCACACTGAGGGAAGTTTGAGCAAAAGAGACCTCAAAGCCCATCCCTACAGTGACACACTTCCTCCTACAAGGCCACATTTCCTAATAGCGCCACACCTTTTGGAGGCCATTTTCTTTCAAATCACCACATCCCATTCCTTGGCCCCCAAAAACTTAGAGCCAAATCATAATGGAAAAAAAAATGCATTCAGTCCCCGTATTCTAAAACAGTCTTGAACTTGTTTCAAAGCCCAAAGTCTTTTCTGAGACACGTGGCAATCTCTTAACTGTAATCCCCATGTAAAAATCAAAATCAAAAGGCAGATCACATACTTCGAATGAAAATAGTAAATCACAAAACACAGGGAAAGGAGCATATCAAGAAAATACTGGACAAAAGCAAGACCAAAACCCAGCTGGACAAACTCCAAACTCTGCAGCTCCATGTCTTATATCAAAATGCTCTTCAGATCTCCAATTCTGTTAGGTTTGTTGACTGTGATACAATTCTTTCTCTTGGGCTTGTTGAACTCCCTGTTAGCAGCTCTCTTGAGCAGGTGTCCCACAACTCTGGCATCTCCAGCATCTTGGAATCTCTAAGGCAATCCAGGCTTCAACTTCACAACTTCATACAATGGGCCCTCTAGTAGGCCTCCATTCAGAGACACCTCAACACATGCCTGGTGATTTTCTTTCCAACTACTGCACCTAATTTCTTAGGGATCTATTGCTGTGAAGAGACACCGTGACCATAGTAACTTATAATGACAAACATTTAATTGGAACTGGCATACAGGTTCAGAGGTTCAGTCCATTATCGCCATGGTGGAAAGCATGGTGGCATACAGGCAGATGTGATGCCAAAGGAGATGAGAGATCTACATCTTGATCTGTTGGCTGGAACAACACTGGATGTTGCTTGAGCATATATGAGACCTCAAAGCCACAGTGACACACTTCTTTCAACAACATCACACCTACTCCAACAAGGCCACACTTCCTAATAGTGGCATTCCCTGTGGCCAAGCATTCAAACACATGAGTCTATGAGGGCCATTCTTATTCAAACAACTACAATGTATAACTGAGAGAGGAGCATGCATTCCATGTTGTATGGGTGTATGTAGGTTAGAGGCCAATTCTGAAGTCAGTTCCATCTTTTAACCCTTACCTGGGTTCTGGGGGTTACACTTGGGTCAACAGGCTTTGATGGCAAATGTTGTTACTCACAGAGCTGCTTTATAAACTCAATTGTTAATATTAATTTTCAGTGTGACATAATCTAGAATGATCTGAGAAATGGGCCTTTGAGTGATGGAGCTCTGGACATGTTTGCCTATCTTGATGATGCTAATCAAGAGATGGGGAGACCCATCTTAATTGTGGATAGAACCATTCCCTATGCAGATGATCCTGAATTAAAACAAATGAAGAAAAGGATCTGGCAAGAAACATGCCTTCACTACTCTCCCTTCCCAATTATGGACATGATATGAATGCTGTTTCAAGCTTCCCTCCATGAAAAAAATCTACATTGAACTGTGAGTCAATATTAACCTTTCATTCTTTAAAGATGTTCTGTCAGAGTGTTTTTATCATGGCAAAAGAAAAAACAACTATGGATGGCACCTGTTGTAAGTCAGAGCCTATCTAAGGATAAGTTGAGTGGAGTTTTTGCTGGTAAAAATATCTTCAAAGAAATTGGCATGCATGTTGTTGAAATTATATGGGTCTGTACTATGACAGAATTTCTCAAAGGCCCAGGATTGCATATTCTACATATGAGGTATTTGGGATTTTCTGCTTAGGAAATAGGTTTTGAGACTTTTGGTGGCTTTCCAGGGCCTTGTGCAGGAGTATTCCACCATGGGTCACAACCCCTACAGTGGTTGCAAATGAGATATTCTTAATATCAGATATTTACATTACAATTTATAACAATAGCAAGATTACAGTTTTGAAGTAGCAACAAAATAATTTTATGGTCAGGGTTCATATGAAGAATTGTATTAAAGGGTCACAGCATTGGGAGGGTTGAGAACCATTGGTCTTGTGGTATACCAAAATTCCCATATATGTTTCCTATTTCGTAGTCTTCTATCTAAAATCCAGTTCAAACTGACACACACATACACTCCAAAGGATAATATATTGTCTTGTCTGACTGGAAAGGTCAAGAGTAAGTGGTTGTTCAGGCTAAGTGATACCACAGGAGCTCAAATCATAACTGTAGCACCATAGTCTGGCCTTTTCCATCTGCATACATTATCTGTTAAATTATCAAATACTTATTTGAAGAAACCAAGACCAAAAAATACTTAATATGATACTTTTTGAATAACAGAACTCAACTGAAAAGGTGAATTACCTATGAACAAATTGTAAGCTAATGTTTTAAAATTTTGCAATTCTGAGAGTTGAACATAGTATCTTACATGATCGTGAATGAGCTATATCTGAAGCGTTTATTTAAAATAGATATTAGCAAGGAAACATGTCATGTGCCCTATAGAATTTTATCAATAGAATACCACAGATACAACAAAGGACCCATGGGTAATTTATTGGAGAGTGTCTTTGAATTAAAGCCTGAGGAAAGAATGGGGCATGACAAGCATTGGGTAGAGAGTATTGCAACATAAGGCTCATTGCAAATTTGGCCAATCTGTGGAGAGAACAGAAGCTGGAATGCCATTCAGACTTGTCCTGGTTCCTTCCACAAAGATGAACTTTTGTACTCTGTCACTGGTAAGTCACAGGCTATGGTATATCCCCATGATATTTTTGTCTGTTTGCCATTACTCAAATAAAATACCAAGACTGGGGACTTCCGAGGAGAGCACCTTCAACCACCTAATACCTGCTGCATCTTAAAGTTTCCACCTCTCCCTCACATCACTACACTGGAAACCACGGCTCCAACACATAAACCTCTGTACAAATCCTATCTAAACCGCAGGACAAACTGGACAGCATCCCATAACAGAATCAGTCATCAAAGCACAAAAGTTTTAGTGGCAAAGTTTCAGAGCTTCGGGTCTCCATCTACCTGCCAATTTGGTGTTTCTATCACTTCAAAGGCTGTGAAGAGATTGAGTCAATATTGAGAATATAGAGAGAGCAAGATGATGATGGCTACAGGAATGTCACGGAAGACAGATTAGAGGGACCAAAGATGGTGTCACCCCTTAACACTTGCTCCAAGGGCTCATCTTTTCTGCAAACAGCTCTCTGAAGAGTAGACCGCAGAAGATCCCAGCTCTTCAAACCCTGGAGTCACCTACTTAATGACTCCCCCTCACTAAAGTGTTCCTCAAGTTTCACACACTTGAGTGGATGTTTTCTTTTCCTTGTACTTTGAAAGTTAATTCCCCCCCTTCTTTTTCTTTTATTACAGAGTTCAGTGTTTATGAAAAGGCCTTTAGGAATTAATTCAAGACCAATGTAATTTAAAGACCTCAGAGCCAAAGACTTTAGAAGAAAATGTTTCAGGCCTTGAAAGCATAGATGGCAGCCAATGCCTTGAACTCTTGAGGTTTTCTGGGCAGCAAAAGCCTGGAACACTGGAATGAGATGTTCTCTCTCTCCTTTCTTTGTCTACAGAGTGTTCTATTGGTCAACTATTGAAATGGAGATTTAATATTTGATCTTCAAAACTACGATTTATCTCCAAAAGTTTGGAGAAAAGAAAAACAAAGAGGAAAACACCAGGCAAGAGAAATTGCACATTTGTGTTCTGGAAGGACTGTGAGGTTGGGAGCCAAGAGGCCCTGGTTTCTGGTCCCAACTGTGCCACTGAAAGTAGCTGTGAGACTCTGAATAAGGAATTGACATTTTCCTGGCCTCTGATATCAAAGGATGAAGTCTGGGCAAGTGTCTTTCCCCACTGGCCCTCATACCACCCTCTTCTTGTTTTAAACCTGTGAATTAAGTGTTTCCCTTGGTTCTATTATACCTTTACCCCATGAAATTAGGTGTGTCCTGTCCCAGCTGGGAGAGCTAGAATAACTGTCCTACATGTGTATGTTTTAAGACAGCGCCTCATATAGTTAACACTAGCTTTGAACCCCTGATCCTAATGCTTTGACTCCTGAGTGCTGAGACCACTGACTTTGACTACTTAAAAGTAATGCAGTTTCTTGGTCTCTTACTTTTAATGCCAATACTTTGTTATCCTCATAGTTGTAAGACATTTATAGAATTATGTTGAAATCACAAGTATTTCCATATTGAGTAACTCAGTCTCCTGAATGTCACGAGCCTGTTGAAATCGGCTGTCAGATGTTAATAGACTTACTTTCTTTTTTTTCTGCTTAAAAGTTAGTTCCATAAAATATCAAGGTTCTTCCAGTTGCAAATTCTTCCTGGAAATCCAACTCCAAACAGATCCCGTCAAGAACATGAGCTTTGAGTTAAGAACAGAACTCAGTTGTTAGTGTGCTTGTCTAGCACGTGTAAGCCTAGGTTTGATCCCCAGTATTATGTCAGAGATGGTGTGGGACAGATGCCTGTAATCACAACACTAAGGAGTTGGAAGCAGAAGGAGGACCACAAGCCAAAGGCTACATAATAAGTTTGGAGCCAGCCTGAGAATACATGAAATCAAACCAAACCAAATCCCAAGAGCTTACTGGCTTAGGAAATTGTAATGTTTCAAGGGTACATCTTCAGATCCAGCTTGATTAAGAAACTCAAATCATGAACTTCACACCATATATATCACCATTCCATACAAACATACACACACACACATACACACACACATACTCTGCCACTCCTTTCAATGTGGCTTTACTGTGCATATTTGACACTCCTTTCTCCATGGCTTTACTGTGTGTATTTACAAAAACAAATGTTTATTGAACAACTCCAATGCATTTTAAGAAATCTTGATGTGCTTTATAATTCTAGTTTTATACAATACTTAATTTAACAAAATAAAATCCGCTTCTAGCTCCCACATTATAAGCACATGAAGCACAGCAAACAACACATCATTCTTAGAACAGTGATTAAACACAGCTGTATTGAACATCCATGAAGTTTATATTTTTATGTTCATAAAATAATAATGTGAAATATTCCTGTATAGTGTGAATACATGTTGCTACTCTTAGTTTAATAAAGAATATGACTGGCCAATAGCTAAACAGAATAAGGTTAGGTCAGAGACTTAAACTGAGAATGCTGGGAAGAAGAAGGACAGAGTCTGGAGTCACAAGCAAACATAGACAGAAGCAAGATGGGCATGTCATACTGAGAAAAGGTGCCAAGCCACATAGCAAAGCATAGATAAGCATAAATATGGGTTACTTTAAATGTAAGAGTTAGCTAGTAAAAAGACTGAGCTATTGGCCAAGCATTTGTAATTAATATTAGATCTCTGTAAGTTATTTGGGAACTGGTGGGTGGGAAAGAAATATGTACCTACATGTTAACAGGACATTTCCAGAGAGAGGAAACAAGGTAGCAAAAGAACAGCGTGTAATATTATAAGGGTCTAAAGAATTAGTTTCGATGGGTTGAACTAGGCAGAAGAGCCAGTGAGAAGTGGCTGGATTTGAATAGTCTTTGACAGTAGAGCAGGGAGGTAATGACACAGGGAGAGGTATCAAGAATAACTTCATGATTTCTGGTCTAGGAAACTGGTTAACCGTGGAGTTATGTGGGGGACAGGGAAGAAAGAGCACTAAAAACTTCATGATGCGGATGTGTGGATACCAATATTTGTTTTGGATATGTTAAATCATGACCTCAAATTAACAGCAAATAGAGATGAAAAGCAAGCTGTGGACACGCAAGTCTGTTTAATCAGAGAAAAGTCCAGTGGACTAAAGAGATGGCTTGGAGATTAAGAGCACTGAATCCTCTTCCAGAGGACCCAGGTTTGATTCTCAGTGTTCATAGGGCAGTTAACATCCATCTGTAACTCTAGCCACAAGAGCTCAGACACCTTCTTGTGGGTACAGACATATATGCAGACAAAACATCCATACACATGGGAATAAAAATATGTGTAATAATATAATATTATATGTAACATATTATTTAGTGTTATTTATGTTATATATTATTGATTAATTATATATCTATATTTTATTATATAGTAAAAAAACAGAAATTCAGGTTAAAATCCTTGATTCGGGATGTGTTAATCCTGAAGCATACTTTTATTTATTATTTATGATTTTGAGACAGGGTTTTACTATGTAGTTCTGGCTTGCCTTGAACTTGCAAATAGACAAGGCTGGACTTGAACTCACAGAGATCTTCCTGACTCTGATTCCCCAATGCTGGGGCTAAAGGTGTGTGCACCATACCCAGCCATTAAAACAGACTTCTGCTTAAGATGCTCCAATTCCAAAGGAAGGGGAAAATGCCTATCTTCTTATCGCTAAAGTAAAAATCTGATCTTTCCTAGTTACTGCCATCACTGTTATTGCTACTCCATTTTTCAGGATACCCCTTATGTTTGGAGAAAACAAGAATCTAATTTCATCGCACACCCCTCCCCCAACTTGAGTTTTTTTACAAACTGAAAACTATTTCTGAATTAGGATCAGAGGAACATGGAACTTCTTCTTCCAAGTTTATTTACTTATTACTGTGGGATAGGGAATGTGATAACCAGAGGGCAATTCTTTAGAGTTGGTTCTTTTCATCCACACTTATATCTACGTGGGCTCTGTGGATTGGACTCAGGACACCAGGCTTTACATAGCAAGTTCTTTACCCACTTTGCCATTTTACTGGGCCAAAATAGAGACTATTTTTTTAAGAATAAATTTCTTGAATTAAAAGACATTCAATTAAAAGTTCCAATTTATAAATGTATAAAACTGTCAATTTTTAAATTTAAAAAATAAAGACATTTCACAGGATAACTGCCACCCAGTAGCCAACCCATAGCTGTCAAGGTCATGAAAAGCCAAGGATTAAGTCACTGTCCCAAATAAAAAGAGGCAGAAGATATATTCTAATTTAAAGTATATGTGGTCTATATGAATAAAACAGAAGACTAGTAAATTCATCTAAGGCTGTGGATTAGCAAAAGCAGATCAGGGGAGGACAGGGGTTTACTTGGCTGTTATCATGTCCCGTCAGCCATTGAAAGGATACAGCAGGAACCCAAGTAGAAACCATGGAGGAACGCTGCTTATGGGCTTGCTCCCTCTGGCCTTCCTAGTTACTTTCCTGTTATAGCTCAGGCTCAGCCCTTGCCTAGGGATGCTGCTGCGCACAGTAGGCTGGGCCCTCTCACATCAGTCACCTCAGTCACCGATGAGGACTATCCCTTATAGACATAGCCTAGGGCCAATTTGATCTGAGAAACTTCTCATTAAGGATTCCTGTGGTGGTATGTTTCATATTTAATAAAAACTAGCCTGAAATATCAGAGAAATCTACCCACAGTCAATCCAGGAGAATCCTAGCACAGGGAAAGATGGGGCATGGTAACCTATGCCTGACTGGGAGTGGTGACCTATGCCCTTAATCCCAGCAGATCTGAGTTTGAGTCCAGCTTAGTTTACTGAGGAAGTTCCAGGCTCCCGGCTCTGCAGTAGTGGTGCCAGGCCTTTAATCCCATAACTCCAGAGACAAAGGAGATCTTTCTGTGTTTCTGTGAGTTCAAGGCTAACTATCAAACAGTAGTAGCCCACACCTTTAATCTTAACCTGGATGTGAAACAACTGGGTGAAGAGGGTATGTAAGGCAGGCATAGAAAGACAGATGAGGCAGTAGAAGCCATGAGGAGTGAGGCTGAGGAAGCTGGAAGACAGCTGGGTGAGATTTGACTGTGGTGTTTCCTCTCTTTGATATCTCAGCCTTTCTCTGATATCTGGCTCTAGGTTTCCTTTAACACAACCAGAATTGGTGCAACAGATCCCCATTCCCAGAGGACCCTGGGTTGTGTCAAGTTGTCAACAAAAACTTACCAGCTCAGCCATGTAAGTTGTTAAGCTTTGAGAAGCCAAGTAAGGAATATAAAGGCACATGGATATTGTTTTTTCAAGTTGGAATTTATTTCAAAATGTAAAATTTTTAATCTGCACATCTTAAAATTTATTTTTAATTATACCCATATGGAGAAGTTGCACACGTGTGAGTGGGGAAAGGCCAGAAGAGAGTGTTAGATCTCCTGGAACTGGAGTTACAGGCAGTTATGTGCTGCCAGAAGTGGATGCTGGAAAATGGAATCGGGTCCTCTGGAAGAGCAGCAAATGCTCTTAACTAGGCACTAAAATAAAAGGCTTTTAATTTTAAAATTTAAATACATATTTGAAGTGGCTTTTTGCTAGAACACTGTTTAGAATTTCCCTTGCCATCTTATTTTATGAGTGCTTGGAGGGTGTGGGTCTCCAAAACTTTCCTGGCAATATACTCACTTGCAAGATTCAGAGTTCATAGGTCTGTCCTGGAAGACACCAGGCTAAAGCCAAGTCTGCACCTTTCTTGATGTCTTACTAAGTATACCTGACCTAGTCTCAGAAGAATGCAAAAAAATGTTCTGGTTTGAGAGTAAGACAAATGTCAACCCAGCAAAATGTAAAAGCAGGCCATTGTTCAAAGAAGACTGTCGGCCTCAGCAAAAGGATTTGACAGGGAAATGCAGAGAAGATGCATCCAAAAGGCTTGTCTTGTGCCATGAGTGGACTATGAGCCAGCATTCAGATGGGTGAGCCTGGAAAATAGATTTTGTGGAAAAGGATGATTCACCCACCAATAATAATAATAATGATAAATACTGCTGACAAGGAACTGGTAATTGACAAATGAATATGAATCCAAGCCACATATGCTAAATACTTTAGAAATAAGGTTGGAACATATTCTCTTTAAAAACAAGAATATTTGTAGTAGATCCTGTCCCTGGAATCCATGGTATCTGTGTGTGTGTGTGTGTGTGTGTGTGTGTGTGTGTGTGTGTGTGTGTGTGTGGTGTGATGTGGCATACATTCTCTTTTATAGGAAATCTAATTGCTTCCTGCTGACCTAATGTAGCAATTACTCTGAAATGCATCAGAAAAGCACTTCACAGCATACTCGTTTCATTCTCTAAGTACAAAGACTCATATTAAGTTTTATTTTTCACAATCATCAACTATGACTCTGATTCATATTCTGTAATTGGAAAAGGCCAATACCAAATTCTGGGAAGTGAACTCAATCAAAAGCAATTATTTGGAAACTTGTTGGGAGAATTTCAAATCCCAGAATGAGATACAGACTGGGCTTGAGATTAGCTCTCTCAGGACATTCAGAGGAGAAGGGTTAAAGTTTTGTGTACCTTGAGCTCAGATCTATATGTTCTTTTAATTTTTGTTTTTGTTTATTTTTTAGTAATTTTTCATACAATATATTTTGATTACATTTTCCCCTTCCCAAACTCTTCCAAGATTCTCCAAACTTACCTATGCATCCAACTTTGTTTTTTCTCTCCCTCTCTTTAAAAAAAAAAACAGACAAACAAAACAAAAAACAGAAATAAGAAAATCCCTACCAAAAAAAAAAAAACAAAAAAAACAAAATAAAACCTAACAGACAAAAGACAGGTAAGGGGGAAAACAAAGCACAATGAAACAAGAAGTCCACAAAGTACCACTGAGTTTATTTTGTATTGACCAACTAATCCTGGGCAAGGGACCTGGTCTCGAGTGTGGTTGATATAACTAGTATTCTCTCTTGGAGAAAACTGATTTTCCACTTGCCAGTGAGTGTAGGCAGAGTTGGTCCTGGCAGCCACTCTCAAAATAACTAGAGGCTTGATATTAATTATAAATGCCTGGCTAATAGCTCAGGCTTGTTACTAGATAACTATTACATTTTAAATTAACCCATATTTCTTATCAACCCTCTGCCATGTGGCAGTACTCTCTTTCAACACAACATGTTCATCTTCCCTCTTTGTCTACTTATGACTCGTGAGAGTTTGTTCTTTGATCTGGAATGTCTTTCTGTATGCTATGAATGTCATTTGTTAATAAAAGAACTTTCTTGGCCTATGGCAGACATATTAGAAGTAGGTAGGAAAATCAGAGCATAGATAGGGGAAGGAAGGCAGAGCCAAAAGAGATGTGATCCAGCTGCCTGAGAAGCCAAGATGTAAAGAAATAATAAGTAAGCCACGGGCCACATGGCAAGACAGATGAAAGCAAATGGGTTGGGTTAAGATGCAAGATCTAGCTAGCAATATGCCTGAGCCATAGGCTAAACAGAATGTAATTAATACAAGTGTCTGAGTCATTTTGGGGGAGAAAAGTGGCTGCAGGTGGGCCCAAATTGCAGGGCTGGTCCAGGCCAGAAGCTTGGTATTACAGCCTGTCTTCCTCCCAGTGTCCTCTGTGTCTTACTGTCCTGCCTGTGCCCCCTGCATAACTACCAGTTAGTCAACTCTTTTATTAAACCAGTCACCAGGTGCCTTGGCAAAGGCACATCTTCTCACTGTACAGTAAGAATATTTTATAACAAGTGGGTATCAGTTATAAATAGCTTCTGAGTTAGTTCCCATCTATTGCAAGAGGAAGCTTCTCTAATAAGGGCTGAGCAAGGCACTAACTTATTTATGGGAACAATAGTATGTCTTTAGGAGTCATTTTATTGCTATGTTTCTTTAGCAATTTTAGAATTTCCCTTAAGCCCATGACATACAGGGTCTTGGGTTCTTGGCCATTTTATTGGTGTCAGGTTTGGGTGCTTTCTCATGGAGTGGACCTTAAATCCAAAAAGAGAGGTAAGAAGGTTCATTGTTCCCATAACATTTATTCTACTGTTGTACCAGTATATCTCACAAGCAGGTAGGTCACCAGGAGGGTTTGTATCTAGGTGATATTAATGATTACCTTTCTTCTCTGGTAGCATTCCAGTATCACGAACACTAGTCAATAGCCTTCTCCATGTTCGATGACATATTTAAGTGCTGTCTTCAGCAATAGGGCCTTACCAACAGGTTCTAGAGAACAATCAATGGCATTGGCAATAGCCTGTGGTGTTTGAAGGGCTCCAAGGGACCCCCTTTGGCTCAACAAGAATCAATTCCTGGCATTGGACATTTTCCTTGGTGGCCTAAGATGTCAGCTGGGGCATTTTCCCCCTATTGTTCATTTATGTCATGGTCTCTTGTAAGAGACTGTCCTTGAACTTCTGATCCTCCTAAATGCTAAGGTTACAGGCATGAATGAGCACACCTATTACATCGTGGATTTCCACATCAGCAGCAGACCATCTGTCAAACCCAGGGTCATCTCTGGCTATCTCTTTCTACTGGGAGACAGTAAATTTCTGCAGTTTCTTCTCTCTTTGGGCACCCCTTCCTTTTTTACCCTTTTCTTGTTCCTTTACTTCTTAGATCCATATGTACAACCTCTTTTGTCCCCACTTTTTGCAAAATTAATTATAGCATTTCATTTTTGTCTGCTTCTAGGGAGTGGGATGTTGGAAACAGAAAATAACAGCAAGAAGTAAGCAGTAAAGCCTTCTTCCTAGGATGGTGAGATGGCCAAAGCGTTTGCTGGGCAAGCCTGACCACCTAAATTTGATCTCTGCAACCCAAGAGTTGTCCTTTTGACCTCTGCATGTGTGCCATAGTGTGCACATACATGAGGACACACACATACACGACTAAATAAAATTTTAAAATGAAGTTGTCTAAAAGTCACCAGGCAGTGAGATAGCTCACCTGATAAAAAAGCTTCTTGTGCAAGCCTGATGACCTGAACTGTATCCCAGGAGGAAAGAGAGAACTGACTTCCCATACATGCTTCATAGCACATTTATCTACTTTCCCATTCATACTATACATACACTAAGAAAATACTTTAGAAAAGTAGTCCTCATTGGGGTTTTTCTGGAATTTCCAACCCCACTTTAGCTCCTATTCAAGGGTTGGTGGAACCAAAAATCCTAATCATTTGATCATTCTCTTCTAGGCCAAAGTACGTTTCCATCATGATCCCTTCATTGCTTAAGTTCAAGCTCCACATGGCGGCCTTCTTTCATATTCCACAAGATGTGGGGATGATTGGATTACTGTTCCCAATTGTAGCTGCTTATAATAGTATTTAGATGTTAACATTTTTCCAGTGTCTCCAAGTAAAATAAAGAGGGATTTTGGATCTCTAGTTTGGGATGGAAAGGACACATCGTGTCATCCTAGCAGTTAAAAAGAATTAAAAACCAGAATCTGCCTGAAGGTGTTCATGAATGAACTAAAAGTTCAACAGATCTTCTTAGGCCTGGCCAGGTTTGTGGGTGTAGCTCAATGGTAAGTCACATGTCTAGTACGAATTAGGCATAGACTCATTACAGGCTGAGTCCTAATCATAGGACTCTAGAAAGTTTCCTGTGCTGGCTAATTTTAGACTTGACACAGGCTAGAGTCACCTGAGAGGAGGGAATCCCAACTGAGAAAATGCCTCCATAAGATTAGGCGGTAGGCAAGCTTACAGAACATTTTCTTAATTAGTGAATGATGTGGGAGGGCTCAACCCTCTGTGGGTGGGGTCATGCCTGTACTCCATAGAAAAGCAGGATGAACAAGCCTTGGAGAAAACCAACAAGCAATATCCTTCCATAGTCTCTGCATCAGCTCCTGCCGCCATGGTCCTGATCTGTTTGAACTTCTTTGAAGATAAATAATGATGTGAAGGTGTAAGCCAAATAAACAAACCCTTTCCATCCCAACCTGCTGTGGTCATGGTGTTTTCTCACAATAGAAACCCTAAGACACTTCTCCTTCCTGCACACCCTACCACCACAAAACAAAGCCTGTGTATTGCAAATCCTCTTAACCACAATGTCATGTCCACTTTCCACCAAATGCAAGGCATACTCAAAAACAAATACACAATTTAAGAGTTTGAGAAGCTCTAGACCCAGAGTCTGATACGGCAGGAGTGTTGGAATTGTCAAAATGAGGCTTAAGCAACCAGGAACAGTAGACTAAAACCATTGATGAGGAAAGCAGACAGCATGAAAGATTAGAAGGATAATATAAACAGGGAGGTGAAAATCTTAAGAATAAAAACTTCTAGAGATCAAAAATACCCTGACGGAAGTGAAGAATGCCTCTAATTGGCTTGTACCGTCTGAACATTGCTTGCTGAAGTAACTGTGTCTGACCTTGAGATTGTTTACAGAACTTCCAATGTAAAGACACAATTGGACTGGAAAAACAGCTTCCCAAGTTCTACAGCACAGGAAGGTAACCACAGTTGATAACAACAAGTGACATCTCAAGAGAGTTAATAATTCTAATGACCCTAACATAAAGAAAAGACGAAAGCTCCAGGTGCTCAATATTCCAGTCACCCTGATCTACTTATGTGCTGAAATGCCATGCTGTAGCCCATGCAGATATACAATTACTATGAGTTAAATAAAAGTAAAGAATATATTTTTAGAAGAAAATTCCTAAGCTGGGAAGTAATATGAAAAAACAGAATAACCATTCCAGATAGTTTTGAGCTGCTGTGTAGGTGCTGGGAATAGAAGGTGGGTCCTCTCGAAGAGAAGCACGGGCTTTCTCTGAGCCACTGAGCCATCTCTCTAGTCCTGATAAAGAGACTATCTCCGAAAAAGGAAACATTTTACTTTGATCTTTATTTATTCATCCATTTATTCTCTGAGGTTCTTTACTTCTCTGTGGAGATGTGAGTTTTATCCGTTTTCTTTCTAAAGAAAAGTTAGCATTCTTGGAAGGTAGACCTACTGTAAGCAACAAATTCCTTTGTTTTTGTTTGCCCAAGAAAGTATTTTCCTGTATCTTTGCAAGTTAATCAGGCAGGATACAGAATTCTAGTTTGGTTGCTGTTTTTCCTCCTCTCAAAAAATTGAAGCTCTCCGTTCACTCTTGTTAGGTGCCAAGCAGTTTCTTTTCATTCGCTCCCAGGATTTAAGAAGATAGTTCCTACTTGCTAAAAGGGGTCATTCTTCTTATCTTTGTCCCAAGGGATGTATGGCTCCTCCTATGCCCTGGTGCCTGTTAGTATATCAAGATCTATGCTAACCACTAGGCTCCCTACTCACAAGTACTCCCTACAGAGTTATCTTGGATGGTACCCTGCCCCCTATCCCAAGCCTCTCCAGCCCCAAAGCTTCCTTTCCCTTAGGCCAGTTTCTGTCTCCCATATACCGCAGCCATTTTGACTATGCACTCTCTTGGTTCTGCTCTTGGCTCTGCCCCTGGACCTCTCTATCTGCCCTCTTTCTTTTTGCAGAGAACCTACATGGTGCCTCACATCCTCAGTAATTTCATTCTAGGGATCTGATTTCCTCCTCTGATCTCTGAGAGCCCCAGGCATACACTTGATACACATACATGCATGGAAGCAAAACCCTCATACCCATAAAATAAAATGAAATAAAAAATTAATAAATAATCTCTTTTCAAGTCTTGTTTTCTATGCACTTCTGACTAGTTTAGTGCTCACTATGTAGCCCACAGCTAGGCATGGCATCTCTAACATATATAGGATATAGAAGTCGAAGGATGAGGAGCTCAAGGAAAGCTTGGCTACATAGCAAGTTTGAAGCTAGTGTAGGCTATGAAACATTCTGTTTCAAAAAAGTCAAAACTAAAATTTATTGTTTGTAGCCCAGGCTGGCCTCATAGCAATGACAAACATCCTACCTCAGCCTCTGAAGTGTTGTGATTGTAGGTGTGACCCATCATGCCTAGTTTCATGTCTCTCTTATTCTTGATTGTTATTCAAGGTAACAGTTCACTCAATATAACAAAGACAACAATGTGCCTGATTGTTTATAACAAAACTGAATAACATAATGACACAAGTATTAAAAGAGAAGTATCATTATAGTAATATCAGAAGTATTACTATAAGCTATTTAAGCTACCTGTAGAACATTATAGGATTAGCAGCAATGGACTTGGATTAGTTATGAATGTATACTGTCAACTATAGGACAATCCTATGAATTCATAGATACTGTGCAAAGAAAGGAGAGAAAATGGAATTTTTTAAAATCAAAATCACAATGCAGGAGAGGTATGGAAGATAAAATTAGGAGAAAATCAACAAATGCAGAAAGCAGGAAACAAATATGGTAGGTATCACTCCAGTGAGAAAATTCTTCCTTTAATTCATGACCTGAGTACCCCATCAAAAGACAAAGATTGTCAGCCAAACACTAAGACCCAGATATATGCTGTCTGAATGCATTTTAAATATAAAGACATAAATAGTAGTGGGTCAGTGCAGAGCAGTGGTAGATTGTAGGGGGATTATGTTGTTCCATTGTAAATAATTGTCCCACCCACTGGTTTAATAAAAAGTGCTGATTGGCCAAAAACAGACAGGAAGTGTGGGTGGGGCTACCAGACTAGGAAGACTCTAGGAACAGGAAGAACAAAGTAGAATGCCAGAGAGAAGCCAGAAGAGGCAGAGGACAACTGTGTTGCTCTGAGAAAAGGTATTGAGCCACATGGCTGAACAGGATAAGAGTCATGGGTTAGATTAAGGGTAAAGAGTTAGAAAGTAATATGCCTGGGCCTTAGGCCGATCAGCCTAAAACTATTGTAAGCATCTGTGTGTCTCTGGGGGTCTGTGGGTCTGCGGGCCTAAACCTTGAGGCTGGGCCTGGAAGTCCAGGCCAGAAACTTCATACTACGGTAATCACTTGCCTAGCATGTTGAGGCTCTGGGCACCATCCTAAGCACCTCAAAAGAAAACAAAAGGGATACTGAAAGCCACCGCATGGTCACACTAGTCAAAAGATAGACTTAGTGCATTAGCTTCACATAGCACAGACCTGATCAAGGGGAGCTATCAGTAATAAAGAGGGATATTGCATACTGATAAAGAATGAACACTGTAAGAAGACATAATTATGTTCTTTTTAAATTTTAGTTTTTAGATTTATTTATGTTACTAAGTGTTTTCTCCTGATGTAAGTTTGTGTACCACATGTGTGCCTTGTACCTAGGGAGGTCAGAAGAGGACAATGGATCTGTTGGAACGGGAGTTTCAGGTGTTTGCGAACCACCCTATGGGTGCTGGGGATCAAACAGGTCCTCTTCAGGAATAACAAGTGCTCTTAATAGCTGACCCATCTCTCAGCCCCTCTGGTCTCTGCAGGGACCAGGTATGCACACGATGCATAGACATATGCAGGAAAACATACTTATGCATTAAAAATAAATAATGAAACTATTTAAAAGATAATTTTGTCAGTAACCTCTTTTTCCTTTAGCCACTGAATCTTAGTCAGTTGCCATCAGATGGCCCTAGGCTATCTCCGCTATCTCCTGTGCTTGGACATTTTGATTTTGTACTTTCAAATCCCTGGGACCTATGTCAGTGAAACTCATGCCTGTTTCAAGTGGGGTTTATGGACTTGCTCAAAATGGAGGCACTTCTCTGGTTCTTCAGTAGCAATGGAAAATAGTAGAAGCATTGGTGATGAGCTAGAAAGAGGTCACTGAGTTATTGGAGTGCATGTACATAAAGAGGATGGTGGGGGCCCTATGCCATCTGTCTTAGTTAGGGTTTCTATTGCTGCAATAAAACACCATGACCAAAAACATGAGTTGGGGAGGAAAGAAAGGATTTATTTAGCTTACACTTCTACATTGCTTGTTCATCACCAAAGGAAGTCTCTGCGGGAACTCAAGGCAGAAACCTGTAGGTAGGAGCTGATACAGAGACCGTGGAAGAGTGTGCTTACTGGCTTGCCTCTCCAGGCTTACTCAGCCTGTTTTCTTCTAGAATCTAGGACCACCATCCCAGGAATGGCACCACCTACCATAGGGTGAGTCTTCCCCAACTCATCATTAATTAAGAAAATGCCTTACAGTCTCAGGTCTCATGGAGACATTTCCTCAGCGGAGGCTCCTTTTATGATGACTCTAGTGTGTGTCAAGTTGACATACAAAACCAGCTTGTGTAGCACCTTCTTATCATTTGCTACTCAGTCATGGATTGAGTGACTTTGTTCTGTCACATGTCTCCTTCAGAATGTACTGTTCTACCATAGACCCAAGGGCAGCAGGCTAACTAATTATAGGATAAAATTTTGGAACCATGAGCCAAAATTTTTTTTCTCTTTAGAAGGTAATTATTTCACACATTTGTTATAGCAATAAAAGACTGAATAAACTAGCCATATTATAATATGTCCATAAAGTCTGGGGATTGAGATGGAAAAATCCTGGGGAGATTATTATTCTATATACTATTCAGGGCATCTGAGTCAGAGTAGATTTTGTGTGTTTTTTAAAAAATGAGTTCTAGAAAAGGAGACTCCCTTTACTTTTGTTTCTCACTAGCAATTCAAAGTGTTGCTCACCGAAGTTGTATAAGGGGGTGGTGGGAGGAGCTACTGATTAGAAATTAGATGACGTTTCCTATCTAACACTTGGTAAATTTTTATCTATCAGTCAAATACAGAATGAGGACAGATATGCTTTTCCTGGCCGCTTTCCATAGGAGTGTCAGGACCCTTCTGAGGCAGATTAAGTGATTTCTTACCAACAGTCTCATATCTGTTATTGTGTTTTGTATGATCACACTGTAGGCAAATAATAGAAGTAAAAACAGAATAATATTAACATCCTTATAACATTTGAGTTTATTAGTGAATGCTTCTGGAATTGGGCAAATTTGTGGTTATTATTTTTCTGGTCTACTTTCCAATTGATATTTATTAGTTTTTCTTATTTTCAAGCTTTAAGGGTGCGAGCTAGTAATGTATAAGTGAACCCTGAACTTCACATTTGCCATTGGTAATGCCCTCCCTTACCTTAGATTTCCAAATTGACTTCAGCAAAAGACAACATAGGCCCGGTGTTCATGAACTCTGACATTCAGAGGTTAAGAGTACTGACTGCTCTTCCAGCGGTCTTGAGTTCAATTCCTAGCAACCACATGGTAGCTCACAAGCATCTATTAGGAGATCTGGTGCCTTCTTTTGTCATGCAGACACACATGCAGGCAGAACACTGTATATATAATAAATAAATCTTTTTTTTAAAAAAAGAACTCTGCCATTTCCACTTGCCTAGAGAACTATGTTTCCCTGGCCATAGTATACCTTCAAATGTATTTGTTTATTAGGAGATTAGGTTAAACATCTGCCAGATGAATAGATTAGAGCAAATAAATATCATCTCAGATCTTACATGACAAGAACTAAGTCCTGAGATGAGTAATGTATGTAGATACCATGCCAAGAAAGGACTTTAGAGAGAATCAGAGAAGGGAGAAAATTCAGGGAAGACAGAGAATCCAGGTAAGGAGACAATTTCAGGCTGGGTTCCAGCCTCTGCAGGATCCCACAAGGATTCTGTAGAATCCAATGGAAGCTTGAATTAAAAAAAAAACAAAAAAAAAACAAAAAAGCTAACAACTACCAAATTTAATGGAAAAAAATTACCCTGAACAACAAGAGCTCAATAAATTTCAATTAGGATAAGCAAAAAAAATTCTATCCTTAGACATATCTCAGGTAAAAGATGAAAAACCATGAGAAACCATGAAAACAGTAACAGTCATCAGGCCAAATGAAAACGAAGCCAAAAAACCAACAGGAGTTTTCTTTTTAAAAAGCAAAAAGAAGGGCTAGAGGAAAGACTCAGTGGTTAAACCATGTATTACTCTTCAAAAGGACCCAAGTTCAATTCCCAGCACCAAGGGCAAGCAGCTCACAATGGCCTGCCTATAACTCCAGCTCTAATGAGCCAGATACTTCTGCCTCCAAGTCACACCCCCCCCCCGACACACACATACATATACTTATGATTTAAAATAAAATGAATACCTAAAAAGGAAACAAAAGAGAAGCAAAAACCTGGAGTTTAAAATATGGTGAGGAAAATGAAAAAGTAACTGTATGTTTAGTAAAAAAAAAAAAAATCATCTTTCAAAGCTAAAAACAAATATAGACATCATCAGATAGATAGAAAAGATGCCATCAGACAGTAATTCCAAGAAACAAAATACACCTGAAAAGGTAATTTTGAAGGTAATTACAAATGATGCTATAGTTATAAATAGTTCTCTTAACAATCTTATTGACTTTAGTTTATGTTAGAATATATTAATTGTGTAATATCTTTACACTATGTGAATATGTCACTGTGATTGGGTTAATAAAGAAATTGACTTGTCAATAGATGGAGAGGATAAGGTTAGGTGGGAAAACCAGACTAAGGACACTGGGAAGAAGGGCAGAGTCAGAGGAGTCACCTGTGAGACATGAAGAGGAAACAGGAGGTACAAGATGAAAGAGAGGTAATGCCAAGTGGCAGAATGTAGATTAATATAAATGGGTTAATTTAGAAAGTAAGATTTAGCCAGTAACAAGCCCAAGCTATTGGCCGATCATTTATAATTAATATTGAGTCTCTGTGTCACTTATTTGGAAACTGGCAGGTGGGAAAAAAGTCTGCCTACAATTAATTATACATAATGAGTTTCACTGTGACATTTTCACATATGTGTATAATGCATCTTGATAATATTTATGAGCCATGTGCTTCCAAATGTATACCTTCTTGAGAATAAGTGCTGAATATTTCTATTTCAGTGTCTACTCCTGTTTGACTTGAAACCTCTAGTGCCCCTGTGGTGGGGGCAGAGGTGGGAGGGACTGTGTATTGTCAGGCATTTTCAGTTCCCAGAAAAGAGTCCAAAATGACTCTGTAAGCCCAATGATGATTGCGAGGAAGCTGGCTGTTAATAACAAAAGCACAGACGCTGAGTTGAGGAAATCACTAAAAAAGGTCCCTGTCAAAGGCCGTGGACTGTGGCTCTGTTGGGAGGTATGGGATTTAGGGTGTGAAGCCTGGTAGAAGGACCATACTTACCAAGAGCACAGTCACCAAATGGATAGAGTCCCTACTCTCTTCCCTATTCATTCATGCACTGCCATACTCCTGCTATGGGATATTGTGTGGCCACACGTCCAAACCAGTGGTCTGAACTGCAAGATCATAAATCGTACACATCTTTCTTCTTTTTAAATCGATTTGTCTTAGGTAATTTAATACAATAACTGGAGATTTACACAGAAATAAGCAATGGGATCTGAGGAGATCTAGGTGGAGCTTAGTGTTCAACAAAGTTTCCTCTATATTTCTAGAACTATTTTTATAAAGGACAATTTATCAATATTTGCATAAGCCAAAGACACATCTTGAGAATTCACAGAAATACTCATGCACTTTAAATAATTTGCTTTTAATAAATATGACTTGGCTCCCAGGAAATAATTTTTCTTGTGGTAAATGTGTATTTAAATGGTCACACCACGTATAATTTCTATTTTAAGATTCTACTTAAATGCTCTTAGAAATATTTTAGATTTTCCTAGTCCAATTGTACTATACTTGTAGAATAAACTAGAGCAAGAGGCAGTTGACCACAGACTCAATCCAAACATTCTCCTGATCAGATATGGTATTGATTTTGTTTAATATTGATGTTTTGGGTATTATTCATGGCATGGTTTTAAAAAAAACAGAAAAATAAAACTTAAAGCATGTGTTCTGTAGTTCACAACTCAAAGAAGGTTGACTGAAAATAAGGGGCCTATCTCAGGATCTTGGAATCACAGAGGGCAGAATGATCTCTCCGAAGATGAAGACATTTCACTTATATAATCTGATTTCTACCAAAGGCAGGTCAAAAAGGCACTTGAAAGCAATGCCATGTGTTGGTTTTGGACTATTTTAATGCTAAAACACATACTTAAACCATTTACACAAGATAAACTAACATTTATTTGGCCTACAGCCTGCCAATTATGATGTTAAAAGAGAAGCATAAGAAACCACTGGTTGTTTTGGATGAAACTTGAGCCTGTTCTCTGGACTTGGAAAGTTTGTGAAAGATCAGCACACTCATTTAGGGCCTGCTTGTTTCTGTAGCCTTTTGGGGCTTTTGTGTGTCCAAACTGCTCCTAGAGTTGTTTGTCTTTGTCTAGAGAGCAACTGGCAAGGTCAATGAAGTGCTACTTCCAGAGATCACAATCAGGATGTAGGGATTCAATTTACCTAGAAACTGCACTGATCATTAAATATGCCCCAAAGCTACAGATGATGGTACTGATGACCATGGGGAAGTAAAGGCAGGAAATATTCTCTGTCATAAGAGTTCTCTGGACTTTTATATCTGTTTTATCTACCTGTTTCTTCCTCCTCCATGTCTTGACATGGATGTTTCTCTTCATCCTTCTCTACTGAGACATACTCAAATGTCACATTTCCATCAGACCTTCCTTGGCATAGTATGGTGTGATACATTCTCAGTCATGATATGATCTATAACATCACTTCTTTATTTTCTTCCTGATAGCTTATCAGTAATAATTTTTTTCTTAGCCATTTATTACTACTTATTGACTGTGTTTCTCCTCTAGCCTCCCTACTATCATTTATAGAGGCCCCTGATTTCCAGCTCAAGTCTGATATTTCTATCTCTGTTAGCACCAAAGACCTCATACATGCTTTAGGACAAACTAGATTGCTGATACATGCTTCACCCATATACCACTATGCCTTTGAAGATTGAGGAATAACAACACAGAAGAGAAATCAATTATAACTGGTCTTTAAAAAATCCAATAGGTTTATGACTGCATTCAGGTATGGCTAAGTTGATAGACACGTCACAAAGCAAGTACAGTTAAATGTAGAGGTAAGATATTACCATATGCTATAGTCTGATATATCTCATAAATTGGAAACTTCACCCCTAGTGAACAGTATTGAGAGATGGATAGGTCATGGTGACTCAGGCTTAATGTTGTCATTTTGATAGAACATTAGTTACTGGGGGACTATGTTCCTGATAAAAATCATAAGTTAATTTTTCTCCTTCTCTGCTGTGTGGTATTTTGATCACATTCTGACAATAAAGTTTGCTTTAGTCAGAGGATGCAGAGCTAGCCATAAGCTGACCAAAATTAACCATAGAGGTTTTGGAGGACTGAGGAGAGAGAGGAGAGAGGAAGTAGTAAGGTGAATGGAGGAACAGAAGAGATAGGAAGTCACTGGTGGCTGCTCTGCTTTTTCTCTGATATTTCAGGCTCTTATCTCTATATCTGACAACCAATTTTTATTGATAAAGAATAATTCAATAAATGTTTCACTTAACCTTCTCTTTCTTTTTAGACAGCATCTCGCTATGTAGTCCAGCTGTTCTGGACTCACTGTGTAGAGTAGCCTAATCCAGAAGTTGTCACAATCCTCTTGTCTCTACCTTCCAAGTCCTGGATTTACAGGCACGTAGCATCACTCTCAGAATCATATTTTCAAGTTTGAAACTTTTTCATCATATAAAATTGGGAAAAGAATAAAGGTAAGTGAACTAGTTTAGAAGTTGGGAATTCTATGACTGGGTCTTAGCTCTGCAACTCACTAAACATTTAACCTTGGACAAATCTCAAATTCTAAACCCTATGAGGAGCAATATCCTTAGAGCAAAATTCAAAATGTTCACCCATAATCCCAGGACACAGGAGCCAAATAGAAGAATAGGAAGTTCAAGGCCAATTTAGGCTATGTAACAAGTCAAGGCTAGTCTGTGCTACACAAGCCCTCATGAAACAAAACGACGGGGCTGGAAGTGGGGGTTGGCTAGCATAGAGCATCTTCAAACAAAGCCATAAAAAAGTATTTGTGTGACACTTGGGATATTCTTTTCCAACAGGCCTAACTTCCTTGTAATTATTAGGCAAATCCCTTTGGATTATACAAACATACCCCTAACTTCTACCAATGCTATCTGAGGCCTATAACAAGAGGTTTTCCCCACTTTTTAAAAATGGTTCTTAGTCTGTTATTACAAAGACTTCATGAACTTGTTACCACATTGGAATGTGGTGTTGGAGGTAACCTAAATCTATTCTTGGGTAATGGTCATTCATTCTTGGTTCCAGAATAAACTATTTCTACTCTCTTTGAGATGAAAACTATGTTATTCTTTTGCATCAACAACTTGATCCTTCATTTTACGTGCTAGAAAAATGAGACCCAAAGATGTGAAATGCTAGTTCAGAGAGTATGCTAGCTACTTCCAAATTCGAGCATCTGAGTTTCTTGTTGATTTTTCTACCTCGTAAGTGCTGAGATTATGGGCCTATACCACTATTTTATGTGGTGCTGGGTAGGAAAAGTCAAACCCACAGATCTCTTTAATGCATTCTTATTTCATATAGATTTCCTTTGCTCCAACTTTCAGTGGATTAACCCTCTGCTAACTTTGCAGCAGTTATCAGGAAATAGAAGCAAAAAAATTCACAAAGTGAATGAAGGGGGGAATCTTCGTTTAATTGTTATTCTAATGAGTTAAACTTTGGAATCAACACAGCCAGGCTCTCCTAACAGAAAAGAAGACATCTGTTGGCTGCTTCCATAAGCTTATGGATAAAAGTTTGTTTATACAGCTGGATAATATGAAAAGAACCAGGGCTGAAAACATTAGGTGAGCAGGCAGATGGCAGGCAACAGTTAGAAGCATCTGGTTCCCATTAGAGACAGTAGGCTACAAAGGGCTGTCCTCTGACCTCTGATTCCAGCTTCCCTGGGGACCTAGGTGTGCTCTCACATCTCAAGGTGCTGACAGTCAATTCACTTGCCAACATATGCTAGGAGAACCCTTGGCTGGAACGGTGATGGAACAAGTATTTGGAAGTAAAGCTAGGAAATCAGGTCGAAGGGGTGAAGTTATTTACATTGAGTTTCTAAAGCACACTTTAATTCTTTAGAAACAGTTTCCAGGAAAACAGCCTACCCTTTTCCTTTCCTCATTTCCCATCTCTTCTTTTTTAGCTAAGCAGTATTCAGCTAAAATTTCTATCTCTGAAATAAAAAGGGTTCGTTATGTTATAGCAGACATTAGAACAAAGAAAGAAAGAAAGAAAGAAAGAAGGAAAGAAAGAAAGAAAGAAAGAAAGAAGAGGAGGAGACCAGGTCGTAGGACAAGTTTCTACAAACATAACAAAACAGCAAGGCTGGATAGCAGTTGGGAAAATATTGACTGTTTCCAAAACCAGTTTTGTTTTGTTTTTGACTTTTACAATAAAAATGCAAGAGGGAAGGTGTAGGTTACTAAGCTGAGCCTATGCTAAGGACCAGAGAAGGGATCTCACAGGAAGAGAGGAAAGCAGTCCACAGAGCTAAGTACCTGTTTGGTTGGTGAGTTGGCTGGAGTGAACAGGATGCACACAGTTTCTCTATACACTGCCCAGGTGGTGGGAGGAAGTGATGGTGCTGAGTCAAGGTTTTTGCTTTGGAAGCCGTTTTGTGTTGTGCTTGCTTATCTAGCTTTGTTTTATGGGGTTGTGAAGTCTCACAAAGCCTCACAAACCATGGCTTCATGGATGCTAAATTAGTGTACTATTACTGAGCTACCTCAGCCTTGGAATAATCTTTTCTTGGTTTGCCCTTTAGCTGTTAACTGGTTTTCCTTATCCTGCCCCTTCCATCATCTTGCCTTTGTAAATAAATTAATCAGCATGGATACCAAAGAGACTGTTACTTCTGTAGAAAAGCAGAATAAGTCCTCTACCGAAGTAGTCATATTGACCAGGATCTCAAAGTGTCTACCACAAGCACATTCTGTGAATGAATATTAGAATTTGTCACTAAAGGCTATGACAGGAGAAACAATGCCAGGCTTGGTTTGGGTCCTTTCTTGGAATCCAGACACTTTGGGTACAGGCAATATTTGGATAGGCGGTTGTAGGAAGCACATGTGAGAACTTCAGGGAGGAAGAGAAAGCCTGTGTAAAAGATGCTTCTTTCCCGGGACAGAACTTAATATCCTTAGAACTATGGGAACTCTATATGAAATTTTTAAATATTAGCCTAAAGGACAGAAAACATTTCAACTCCTTAGACCATAGATTGCCCCTAGGGAAATGTTTACTTCCAAGTTCCTTCAGCCTGTGTTTGGGCATTGAGGCTGAGCAACCTACTGAACACTGGGGATGGTGCTGAGCCAGGAAACAAAACTGCAGGAAAGCTGACTGTGCACGTTAGAATGGCCTGGAAAGCCTGGGAGCAGAGACAGCCAAGATGAGATCTGGGCACCAGAAGCTTCTGTTAACAAAGTGTGAGCAGCAGATTAAACTCAGACAAAGTGCAGATTAACTGGTGTTTGGAACATTCCAGCCAACTCCTTCACCGCTTCCTTTGAAAATTTCTACAATAAAAAGATTTTTAAAAATTAGTTAGATATGAAAATTATCCTTTCAATGACATCCCCACATTCAAAACAAATATTAAAATAACAGTTAGTTCCCCAAAGTTTTATCAGAGCTCTTCCCTGTATTATGAAAGATGAACAAATATTATCATTATATTAAAAAAAACATGTTTTATTGATTCTTTGGGAATTTCACATTATGTGCCCCAAGCCTAGTTACCTCCCAGTTCCTCAATACCCACCCCTCACTCCTGCAGTATCCTCCCCGAAAGAATCCCTTCTCCTCAAATTAATTAAAAGCAAAGCAAAAAACACACAAAAACCCCACCTCGATCCTCTGTCTTTTCAATACATCTACATTCATCCTAATGGCATTGGGTGCTGCAGTATGTCACATAGTATACCCTTTGTCCAAGCAGCCTCAGCTGTTGAATGTTCAATGCCATGAGTTATTGGTCTGGTTTAAGGCCTCTGGCACACCATCATCACTGAACCTCACCAAAATTCCTCTTGGATATCCTGCTGTTGACCAGTCATGGAAATCCTGTGGGTTATCATTGTGCAGGACCAGTCTCTTTGGAAACTCCAGTAGGTCATAGGTGTGGTAGATATTAGGGTGAGCCAAGCCAAGGCCCAGGATGTGGGTCTGGGTGATAGCTAAGCTGGTTGGTGTGAGTCACTGGGACCATCTCTCTCAGTCGAGGGGCAGAGCCAACCATTTCAAGCCCATGCCATCATGACCGTCTCTCCCATGCCTATGGCAAGGGGTGGGTCATCTTCCCATGGGGGCTAGGTTCCGCTGCCATGTCCAATGAGGGGCAGGGCTTGCCATCCAGGGGCCAGTGAGGGGCATGCATGGTTCCTATAACTTCCTGTGGCTACATGGGTCATGAACATCATCACAGGCACCAGCTTCAACAGGACCATGGATCCAGACATGGCTTTCAGCAGCAGCTCTGGCTCAGATGTCATCATGGCCCTGATGACAGCACAGGTCATCCAAAACGGTATGGCTCTGCTGGCAGCAAGGCCTTCAGACACCAACATGGTCTCTGTTCAGACCCCAGTATCAGCACGGCTCTCAGTGGCAATAAGAGCTATGGACATCAACCTCAACTAAGACTGTTGCTGGGCGACAGACTTAGATATTGACCTATGTAGCAGTCCAGTCCCAGAAAACACCCTGGACCCGTGTGGAAGTGCAGACAACCCAGATTGGCATGGCCCAAGCAGCATAACAGCCTTCAGGCATCAGCATGGCCGCAGGTTGTTGCCTAAACCCCGAGCATCCATGGAATTTTTGGTGGCACCACAGGCTGAGGACATTGACACAGGCCTGGCTGTGGTAGGATCATGAAATGTTACTACTTTTAAATAAGAGTATTTCCAAACAAATGATAAACTTGGAATTTGCTGAAAGTACACTGAATACGCAGAAATAACTGGATACATGATCTTGTGCTTGTGATTTCCGGGAGTTCAAGGGTCAGCCTGGGCTACATAGTAAATTCCCTAGCCAACCTTGGCTAAAGAGTGACTAGATCTCTTGTTTTAGGCAACAGTAAATACAAAACATTGTGGACAATGGATATTTGATGGCTTTGCATTGCAGTAACCACGGTCCTTCTCTAGGAAATATTTACTTTACCCTAGTCAAGCAGTTTTAGTGAGATCATGTAGTGGGAAGTTTCTGGCCTGGTCTAGTCCTGAAGTCTGGACCAACAGTCCCAAATAATCACACAAAGCCTTCTATTAATTACAGGCTGATTAGCCTATGACTCAGGCTTGTTCATATGACTTCCTAACTCTTATACTTTAAGTTAGCCCGTTATTTCTATCTATGCTTAGCCACGTGGCTTGTCACCTTTTCTCAGACTAGCATTCTCATTTCTCTTCCTCTGTGTCATCTCGTCTGTCCCTCTGCTCTTCTGCTTTCCAGCATTCTCCTAGTCTGGTTCCCACGCCTCTATTTCCTGTCTAGCTACTTGATCAACCAGCATTTTATTAAACTAATATTTACAATGACAGATATTTACAGTGTAAAAAAGTGTAGTCCCACAGCAAAATCACAGTGAGTAAATCATGGGTAACTGAGGAAAGGGTTCTATTGGGGAGCAACTTACTAATACCGAGCGAGACAAACTCAATAACAATCTTAAGAGGATCTAGACTGCTCCATGCCACTCATGCCACCTGACCCAGTCTTTCTCATCATCCAAGAGCAAGAGAAGAGGCATCTTAAACTGGCCCTCTGGCCACGCTCTGAACACTGCACCCATGGGCCGTAGCTAGTTACTTCCCAGTATGTATGTCCTAGTCAAGGTGGAATAATACCCGCTCTCCACTATAGGACGGCAAGGTCAAGGATTGCGCTCTCCTCAGAGGAAATGGTTACTCTACCATTCAAATTAATCTGTACAGATTTTGTCCTTGGGATTTGAGCCTGGACAATAGAAACACAGCTCCTGGGAACAGATGAAATTGATCCATTCTATGCCTTAAAAAGTTTGTCCACTAGTGTTTGCTACAGAACTAGAATGTGTGTGGTTCAAATCTTATCTGACAGGTTCTTGTTCGATTTTGTAAACAACCTCCACAATGGACCACAGACTTAGCTCCATGATGCTGCCTTTCATGCCCTGAGTTTTTTTTTTTTTTTTTTTGGACACTTCCACTCAGGCAAAGTTGGGAGTCTTGAATTTACTGCAGAAAAGAATTTCAAGATGAGCCAGAATAAGGCAGAGTTAGAGTTCATTTCTGTGATTTGTTTATTTTTATTTAAGTGCACGTATGCATAGTTGACATAACAATAAAAACCCGGAGCCAGATATTGGGGCAAAGCTGAAATACCAGAGAGATAGAGAAACAAACCACAGCCACATCTCACACAGCCGCTCTTTAGGCCGCTTTCCATGAATCCTGGGACTCCAAGCCTCTCTGTCCTTAGTAGAAAAGCTGAAATGCTAGATGAAGCTGAACTCCCTTCTCTCTCTCTCTGCCCTGGTTCAACTTTCCTTGAGCCAGGATTAAAGGTATGTGCTGTTACTGCCTGGCTCTGTTAGACCTTGAACTCACTGAGATTCAGATGGAGCTCTGTCTCCAGAGTGATGGGATTAAAGGCGTGGTTCACCACTCCCTGACCTTCATGGCTTGGCTGTGGGTGACTCTGTCCTCTGGTATTTCAGATTTTATTTTTATACAATATATCCCCACACATGCATGTGTGTATAAGGTTATATGCACTACAGCACACAGGTACCTGTGAAGGCAGGAGGGTCTAGATCACCTAGAATGGGAGTTACAGTTGTGAAAGTCTCATGTGGATGCCAGGTCCTCTGCAAGAGTTGTAAGTCTCTGAAATGTTGAGCCATTTCTCCAGCCTATAGCTGAGAGTTTATTAGGTAAAAATGTTTAACATCAGTTTAAATAAAAAGAGGTGTGCTTGCTGGTTAGCGATGGTACAAGCCTTTAATCCCAGTACTCAGGAATCAGAGGTGGGCAGATCGAGTTTGAGGACAGCCTGATCTACAGAGCAAGTTCCAGCAGAACCAGAGCTACACAAAGAAACCCAGTCTGGAATAACGAAAAACAAACAAATAAACAGATAAATAAGTAGAGGGGTGCTCAGGGAAGGAGCATGTCCAAGAGTAGGAGTGTATACTCCTCAAGGGAGAGTCCGGCTTAAGTGACTTAGTGGTAGCCATGAATATGATTTTGGTGGCTCTCAAAACTGTGTTTCCAGTTTTAAAATTTTTTTATTTAATTTTTTTTTCATTTTACATCCCAACCACATTGCTAGCTTGCCCCTTCATCTTAACCCATTTTCATTAATCTGTTCTGCCACGTGGCCCGCGGCTCACCTGTGTTCCTCATGTTTCTTCTTTGGGCGCTGGCTCCATCTGTCTCTGACTCCGCCTTCTTTTCCTACCTATTGATTCCTCACCTACTTCTTCTACGGTGCTCATCAAGGGTCAAACAACTCCTTTATTTAAAGATTAATATTCACAGCATACAGAAAGACATTCCCACACTACCAATGAAAGAATAAAATGATAGAAAAATCCTGTTTGACTCTTTCCCCCTTAACTCTCTAGTGTCATGATAGCTGTTTGCCCACCAAGCCAAAACCCTCTCTCGCCCCTCCGAGGCCCCTGAAGCTGACCGAGGTTGGCAGAGTTTCAGTGACTGTCTGCTCAAGGACTCAGAGCTTTGTTTACAGGATTTCTCAGCTGCATGTAGGATGTCCAGTCTAAACAAAGCTTGCTTCTTGCACTCTTGAGACACATTGCCCTGTCAGCCTGATCTGCACGTAGTGACTCAGGCAAGATCACCCTGAGTAACCATGAGAACTCCCCCTCCCCTTACCAGAGTGCTGTATCCCCCTCCCCTACCTAAAGTGCTGTATAAAAATTCTACCCTGAGAACATTCAGGGCTCTTGGCTATCTTCTTGCCTTGAGCCCATTCTCGAATGTAATAATTTTTTTTTTTTTAATCTTGCAAGAAATCTGGGTCTGGGGTCTTCTTTGTTTTGGCTGATAACACCAAAATGCCAGTATAGGATGCTGTTATAGTCAAAAGTTCACCTACTGTTGAAAGTTTCTCTGACTCATAGGAGTAAGAATACTTTAGGAATGATTTCCATTCCTGGTAGTATACATACATACCTTGCATAATCTTCTCTCCTTGAATATAGATAGAAACAGGTGTTTATCACTTTTGGAACTTTCTTATGTTAAACCCAGTCCATGATGTGCCACGAGGAAGGAGAGAGACAGCACTTATAGGTTCCAAAGATTTTAATAAATCACAACATAAGTGGGTCACTGATCAATCAGGGCTGAAGGACAAGGACTCAGGGGTTTTAAATACTCAAGCCAGGCTCAGTGTCTTTCTTTTCCTGCTGCCTACAGATCCAGTTGTAGAACTCTCAGCTGCTTTTTACCATGTCTACTTATGTACTGTCATGCTTCCTGCAATAATGATAATGGACTGAACCTCTGAAAATGCAAAGCAAGCCCAAATTAAATGCTTTCATTTAGTGTGGTGGCAGTAGTGGCAAATATCTTTAATCCCAGCACTTGGGTGGTAGAGGCAGGTGGATTTCTGTGAGTTGGAGGCCAGTCTGGTCTATAGAGTGAGATCCAGGATAGCCAGGGCTACACAGAGAAACTGTCTCAAAAAGCAAAACAAAACAAAACAAAAATGCTTCCTTTTATAATAGTTTTAATGGCCATGGTGTCTCTTCATAGCAAAGAACAGGGGCTAAGATAGAGTAATTAGATTTTCTTTACCTGAAAAAATATTTGCTAACAAGAACCTTTCATATTTAATATTTTGAACAAATTCATTACATGGACAACTGTTCATTTTTAATATTTCAAATAATGTCTCGATGACTGTGTGAATAGTTGTAATTCCAGTACTCAGGAGGCAATATGGTTGGGAATTTGAGGTCAGCTTTGGCTACATTGTCCAACACTATTTCAAAAAAAAAAAAAACAAAAACAAAAACCAAAAAACAACAACCACCAACCAACCAACCAAACAAACAAAAACCAGGCTAAAAAATGGCTAAAAGTATTTGCTTTCACACTCCAGGATGTGAGTTAAGTTCCTGGAACCCACACAAATATGGAAAAATAAAACCAGCCATACAAAGTTATTCTGACTTCCATATAAGGGCCATGACATGTGTACATCATTTCCAAACACACTAATGCCAGACTCCCTCTATGAACATTTTATACTTTTGAAAAGGAATGAAAATGTAAACAAGTGTATATTATCATAACTGTTTTAAAATCAGTAAACACCTCACCAGTGAAATGATCTGGGGGTTTCTACCATGAATCCTGAAACACACTTGGTGAACTGCTGCAGGATCTGTTTCTATATAAGCAGGTCTTTCTTCTAAACTCTGCACTGGCTTGGTTGTGGCTGGCTTCTGGAACTGACTGGTTTTATCTCTAATTCTTTCAAATCATCAGGCTCTCAGCACTTGTTTTGTTTAAAGTCTAATTACCTGTTAAAAAAAAGAATCATCATTTTCCAGTTAGAAAGGAAGAATAATTCCTGCATCCCAGGAAGGACAATACTAATGAAGCAAAAGTAGCTTGGCAAAGTAATTTTCCTTTCTTTTTTTCCTTGTGACAGGGTTTCTGTGTGTAGCTTTGTCAGAACTTAATCTGTAGACTAGGCTGTCCTTAAACCCAGAGATCTGCCTTCCAAATGCTGGGATCAAAGGTGTGTACTGTTACTGCCTGCTGGCAAGGCAATTTTGTTTTTGCAACAAAGGTGCGCTAAGCTCCAAACTGGGTGACCAAGCACATTTGGCATATATATATATATATTATTTATTATATATATAATTTTACATGAGTATGTCTGGGTACCACATGCATACAGGGGTGCCCATGGAAGCCAGAGGAGGGCACTGGTCCACTAGAACTGGAGCTACCACTTGGGAGCTGGAAATCAATCCCAGGTTCTCTGGAAGAATAGCCAGTGCTCTTGCTGAGCCATCTTTCCAGCTCAAGCTGTTTTTTGTTTGTTTGTTTGTTTGTTTTTTTAAATTATTGTTTATTGAGGTTGGTGAAATAGCTCACTAGGTAAAGGTGGTTGCTGCAAGCTTGATGAATTTGATCTCCAGGACCTACACAGTAGAAAGATTGAACTCCCACGAGTGGTCAGCCATGCTGATAGATGTAATCCCAACTCTCGGAGGGTGAGGCAGGAGCATCCCTGTAAGGTCACTGGCTACACTGTGAGACTTTGTCCCTAAAAATGAAGAAATAAACAATTACCATTTATAGATTACTCACTATGGGGCTGATACTTTTAAAAGCATGTCTCATATATTTATTTCTTTCAAACAACAATTTTTACCCTCAGTTTACAAGTGTGGAAATTAAATAATAGAACAAGTCATTAAATGGCTCAATGTGACAACTAAGCAGTAGAATGGAGACAGAAACACTGGTTCTTTTTTCTCTAGAATCTTTGCTGTTAACCTACATTATATTGTTAGCATTCACTGACTTAATCATTAACCCCTCCCCCCATCCAAACCGTTCATTTTAACGTTGGTCTCTACATTTCCTTTCAAATATAATGTTTTGCTAAAACTGACAAATTTTATAACTGTCTCTTAATTTCTTCCTATAGAAGAAAATATTACAGAAAGACATCCTGGGCTGGCCTACAAAGATGGCTCAGTCATTAAAGGCTAGGCTCACAACTAAAAATATAAAATATTCTGGACATTATAAATAATGTATCTGGGATTACCAGCAGTTGAAAAAAACCTTTTCTTTACAATTCACATATTTTAATCTAGGAATCTCAGAGTGGAAACCAAGACTTGATCTCATCTCAGCCCAGACTGCCTTCCTGCCTCTTGTTCTTGATGACTCTGAAACCCCAAGTATCGGTTTTTCTCTTGAGTGATTGGGTTTATTACTTTTCTGTTCCACCTCTAAGATTCAGTTAAGAAATCCTAGAGTCCAGTGACTCTCAAGCTTTAGGCATTAGAATTATCTAGAAGGCTTGTTATTAGATTGATTTAGGTGGGTTTTCAAAATTTGAATTTTTAGCAGGTGCTCTGGTGAACTCCTGGTTTGGGATCTCATATAGGAGAAAGTACATGCTGAGTATGTCTAATGTAAAAATCCAAAACCTCAAACGCTCCCACAGCATACACAGAATTATTTAAAAATGCTTCACAAAATTACCTTTAGGCTCTGTAAGGTCTGTATAAAGTACAACTGAGTATTTTTTTTTGCAACTGGGGTCCCATCTCAGGATGTCTATTATGTATAAGCAAATATTTCAAATTTAAAAAGATTGAAAAAAAAATCCCCAAGTGTTTTTCATCTCAAGTATTTTAGATAAGTGATACTTAACTTGCACTTTTCTATTCCTTCCAGTATATGCTTCCCCAAGCAGGCTGTTAAAGGATTCATGATATCTGCTACAAGGAAACTGTATGTAATTGAAATTGGGTCATGGTCTTTGATCCTGGACAGTTAAATAAAGCTGACGACATTTTCTTCCTAGGATAAGGCTGATTTCCATTATAAACAACCCAGGTGTAATCCTAGCTTCTCACAGTAGCCAGGCTGCAAGGATGAAAAGGGCTCTTCTGCAACCCCTTAATCAATGGCCCCTATTTTCATTTCCTGCAAAGGCCCTGTCAGCTAACCACGTGGGTAAGAGGTAGACATCCTGCAAGCTAATTACAGGGTACAGTAAAGGCGATGTGGGTAACGGTGACTGCATAGCTACGACCACAAAAAAAAAAACCCCACGTATGAAAAAAGAGTAAATAAGTAAAAGAAGTTCCCAAATTCCGGAAGCCTGAGACACACCTGCAAGTCTCTGCTATGGAGCCAAAAAGCCAGTTGCAGACTAAAAGGCCGAGATACAGGAGCACAGGATATCTACTTCCGGCCACGTGTGCACCTTCAGCCAATGGGAAGGCTATACGCCACTCCCGCTTCCTCACCCTGGCAACGGGCGAGCGACTACTTCCGGTGCAAGAAGTGCTCTGCGCTGACGCGGGTGAGTGTCCCTCGTTCTCACGCTGTCCGCGTCGCTGCCGCCTAGCCTCGGTCTCCGTGGTGCCCCTCTGGCCCTCGCGGCGCCCTCTCCGGACCGCACGGGACGGCGCTCACGGCGTCACCTCCCTGTCCCGGGGCAGGGGCCCACGGAGCCCCCGGCCCCGAGTCACGGTCACGCGTGGGGCCCGCCAGTTGTCTGGGCTGCGGAGTTGTAGCGCTTCGCGCGTTGTGCAGTCACAGGCTGTAGGGAACTCGCGGCCCCAGGGTCCGCCCAGGGCCGGCAACGTGCCACATACCGGTGTCGCGTGGGGTCAGAGCTTCCCTGAGTGTATTAGAGGCCGGGTTAGAGTCCCGAGGGACATTAGCATCTAGTGTAGAGGCAGAGGAGGCTAGGACCGAGTAGATGAAGCATCTGGAAAGGCGGGCAAAAAGCAGTAGCTGGAGGTGTTTGGAAGTAGAGGGCATAGTGATTCCGAGTTCAATGTAATTCTGCTGAGAGGAAAGAAGGTTTATGGGTGCTCTGGAAAATAAGCTAAGGAAATTTAACTTACGTACTTGGGCATTTAATAATTAATCTTTTGTTTGTTGTAAATACACTATTTTCCTCTCACTACTTCAAGAAGCCGTGGTTATTAGAAAACGTTTGGGAAATGGAGAAAGAGAGATTAATATAGTTGCCCCAACCAAGGATTTTATTCTTTATAATTTCTTAGGTGTTTTAAGCTATTACATATAAGAGTGTGTGTACAGTACGGTTAAAACTAAAAATTGCAGTTTTGGATAGATTGGATATGCTTTGTCTTTAGTTTTTCCTTTAAATTTTATTTTATGTGTATGACTGCTTGCATCATAATGTCTATCTGTGCACCACGTGCATATCCTTGGAGGCCAGAAGAGGGCATCCTATTTCCTGGAACTGGAATCATGGATGGTTATAAGCCAGCATGTGCTAGGAACAACTCAGGTCCTCTGTAAAAGAAGTAAGTGCGCTTTGCTGATGAGCCATCTTTCTAGTTCTGGTTGTTTTTTTCTTATTGAGGTGTAATCAACTCAGTTCAAAATCTGTGCTTGTAATATTTTGTGTATCCTCTAAGCTTGCCTGAAGATCAGAGGACCGAGCCAGCCAGAGTTGTAGAGGTCAGGTAGGATGGTACACACCTTAATCTTAGCACTCTGGAGGCAGGGATACATTTGAATCTCTTGAGTTTCAGGCCAGCCAAAAAAGGAACAAGCTGGGCAGTTTAATCACACCTTTAATCCCAGTACTAGGAAGTTTGAGACCGGAAGTGATATGGCTGGGCAGAGAAAGGAATATAAAATGAGATGAGAAAAAGGAGTTCAACCCTTGCACTTCCCTCCCCCCTTTCAGCTGAGGACTCAGAGACATTCAGTCTGAGGAATTGTGGAGACAGGATCTTCCCCCTTTGGCCTGAGGATTCAGTAGTGGTGAGAAGTTTCTCTAGTTGCTTGTTCCTCTGCTTCTCCAATCTTTTAGCATTTACTCCAATGTCTGCTTCTAGGTTTTTATTATAAGACCAATTAGGATTTCTGCAACAACCGGTCACTTGGCAGTACATAGGTTAGTAAGAATGGGTTTAGTTAACTTGAAAGAGCTAGCTAGTAATAGCCTTAGCCATAGACCAAACAGTTTGTCATTAATGTAAGCCTCTGAGTGATTGTTTTATAAGTTGGGGCAGAGTGAGATAGAAAAACTTCCTACTACACATCCTTTTAAATTGTAAGTCTCAGTCTCTGTGTGTGTGTGTTTCAAGTGTTCAGAAGTTTTATAGTATTGCTGTCTAATTCCAGAACATTTTTATCACCTTCACCGGAAGTCTTGTACTTATTATAGTTAATGCTTCTGTAGCTGCCCCCCCTCCAACTTCTGATCCATGATTCAGTATGCATCTTCCTGTTTTGTACATTTCAAGTAAATGGAATCATGTAACATGTGTCCTTTTGTGTCTAGCCTCTTTCAGTTGGCATAATGGTTTTAGGGGTTTGCCCATGACTGTGTAACAATACATTATTTATTTTTATTTATTTTCCCATTATTCTTGGGATAGACCTCACATGCTAGCTAAGAATTCTGCAGTGACCTATATAACTCACCTATTTCTTTTTATGGATGTGCAATTGTATTGTTTTGTATTTTGGGCTATCTGGAATAATTCTGCACATCCTCTATGACTTTTTGTGTGGATTTAATTTTTTTTAATGTACCTAAAAGTGGAACTTATGGGTTATATGTTTTGAGAACTGAGCTGAGACTTTCTAAAGTGGCTAAAGAATATCGAATCCCACAGATTATAAAGACATACTTCCTGGCATTCTGGCACACCTTTTTTTTTTTTTGATTATATAGATCTTAGTGGTATTAGTGAAATGGTATTTTGTTGTTTTGGTTTTTATGATTAACAATCTTAAGTATCTTTCCATGTACTAATTGATCCTAATATTTTTGGAGAAATGCCTAATGTTCTACTAATTTTTTTTTTATGTTCATGTACCATATGTGTCCCTGTTATTAACAGAGGCCAGAGCTACATAATAGAATGACTTTGTTTCAGATAGAGAGATTATGTCTTTAAAGACTAAACAAAAACCACCACAAAAAACTTTGCTGAATCTAGAGTCACAAACATTTACCCCTGTATAACCTCTGGTAACTCAGCTTTTTATAGTTTTGGCTTTTGTTTCTGATGGACTTCATTTTGGTGTCTGTAGCAGAGAGGGGCACAAGTTTACTTTTTTCCTTCTTGCTAATTTTCATCACCTTTGGCGACTTGACTTTTCTCAGGAGCAGGCTCACACATCCATCTTGAAAAATCAGTTGACCACAAGCAATGTTAGTTGTAATTATTCTTCTCTGTTGAACTTTTAGGTTGCACATGTTTTTAAGATTCTATCCTAGATCCTGTATTAAGCATAGCATGAAATATGTAAACCTAACCAGGAGTGGTGGTACATGCCGGAAATCCTAGAACTTGGGAAGTAGAGGGAAGAGGATCAGGAGTTTGAGATCAGCCTGGGCTACATGAGACCCTGTCTCACAAAACAACCCAAGCCAACCTAAGAAAGACTAAACATTTTTTGTTTAGAATTTAGGGAGGAAGTGTGCTCAGAAGTAGGATTAGTGCCTCAAAAATCAATTTAAGTTTGTTCTGGAACTCATTTAATGAAGAGCATTACAGTTTCAGTGTCAGGATACCAAAAGCACAAAATACTTAAAAAAAAAATATATATATATATATTTAATGTATTTTTTTTTAACACACCCAGCACTGTTTCCCATCCTTTCCTTCATTGCAGTTATCCCCCAGCTTCCCCACCTCATCCCCCATCCATTCCTCAGTGAGGGTGAGGATCCCAGGGTAAGTCAATGCAGTCTGGTGTATCCTCCTGAGGTAGGAGCCAGGCCCTCCTTCCAGTATTAAGGCTGAACAAGGTGTTCCTCAGTGTAGAGAATGGGCTCCGAGAAGCCATGAATAAACTCTGGTTCCTCTGCCAGAAGCCTGATAAGCTGCCCATGCTGTGGTTTTTTTTTTTTTTAAGCTGAGAGCTTCTCATCTTATACTCCTGGTTGGTCTGCCACCTATTATGTGATCAGACTGGTCTCAAGCTTGCAGTGATCCTCCTGTCAATGCCTTTTTTTGGAGCAGTCATTGTAATAGAATCATGACCAGCTAACAACACATTCTTTATTATCAATTGCAGTAGCTTAGGGCTGAATTTCTTCTGTAAAGAAGTGCTTTATTAGGTAGATGATTTCTTGACTGTCTTCCTCCCATATTGCTTTGGAGAGATTAAGCATGACATACCATACTTTTCTAAATTGTTTAATTAGAAAACACATGTGATAAGAAAATTAAAAAATGTTACACACACACACACACACACACACACACACACACACACACACACACACACACACACACGAGAGCTCCAAGATCAAGATTTAGACCTTAAATTAGTACCTAGAAAGTCCCTGAAGTAGAAAATAATATTAATAATAATTTTTTATTTTGAGAATTCCTTCTGGTCTTGATGATTAGTGAACTAACATTCATTTTGGTCTCAGAAATAGTCAAGTAAAGAGTCTCTTTTCAGTGGCTAATACTGAATAAGACAAGTTAAAGTATGAAGAGTATTAGAGAACAGTTTCTCAGTTCTCTTTAGAGGTGTATCTATATGGTATTGTTAACTTTTATGTTTATGGGTGAGTTCATATAGACACTTTCTGGAGAAATGGTATCTATAGTATTGCATATTTTCAGGCTTTTCATACAGACTCCTTTTCAAAACAGTTACATTCAGCTTAAGGTACCAGTACAGTTTTGTTGGGAACATTTTTTTTGTTCTTTTATGAATATTCTTTAATACTGTATGTTTAGCTCATATTTCCTCTTACATATTATCTATTCCTGATTTTTGGCATGGCTTTTGTTTTGTTTGGTATTGGCCTACAGGAGATTTATTTGGCAGTCTTTTGTAGATGGTTGCTCAATGACAACTTATGTTTGTGGCAAAAGTTCAGATGCTGTGTAATATTCTAAGAGGTGTTTAGGATATACAGGGGTAGAGGAAAAAGAAGTTAAGTGCTTGAGGAAGGAACCTACAGAATTTTGGTGCAGTCTGAAATGACTGTAAGGCCAGTTAGAAAAAGATTTTACAGTTATGAAAAATAATGTGGAAAGACCTAGACTTTAGGAAAAATAAGCTCATTTTGGTAGGTTAGCAAGATGGAGCTCCAGGGAGAAAAAACCATGGCTTTAGCCACAATTTTATTTGAAGTCAGAACATAAAAAAGCTAAGAAATGATGTGTTTTGCTGAGAGGATTGTTTTGAAAGCTTGGCAGTAAATACAGTTCTGGAGATGTTGAAAATAAGGGCAGAGGCCTTCTGAGCTAGGATTATAGGTTGGATGGTATGCCTGCCATGAAGAACAGGAGACTAGAGAACCAAAGAGTGGAAGCAGGAGACTAAGAGAAAATCATTGGCCTTAGTAAATCAGAAAAGTATAGCTTATGGGATAAAAGAGCTTATGTTTTAGACAACTTGGTTAAGATACAGCTTATGTATCCACTCAAGGTATATGAGTTATTGGCATTTATTATATTCAGACTGAAACTTTCAATGCCCAAATGAATTTTTGAATGTTGATTGCATGTACATTGTATTGTACAATGATATTGTATTCAATATTATACATTTTAAGGCTCTTAATACTCATGAATATGTTATGCTCATACACAGAACATTTGTATCTTTCTAAAATGTTAGAATTTATTGGGGAATGCCCTGGGATATTACTTGGCTAGAGTGTTTGCCTACAAACTCTGTGTTAGATTTTCAGGACTGCATAACACTGGATGTGGTGGATTCTGAATAGAAGGGGCAGAAATTCATAGGCCGTTGTTGGTAACGTTTGTTGAAGACCTATGATGCATTCCTATGCAAATGCAAAATGGTGAACAGTTACTGCCTTCCATTCTACTCTTGTCTATTGATCATCTAAATGTTCCTTGTTTAAAATTACTGTATTGGCTTTTTGGTATATCTATCTAGATGCATGCTTTGTATATGCAATTAGCTTCTTCCTTTCCAGTAATACTGCATATGTTTCTGTGTATACTTTTTTAAAAAGAGTATCTCATATAAGTCAAGCTGTTCTAGATCTCATTGTATAGCCAGTGATGGTCTCAAACTTCTCAGTTGATTATTTTTATACTTTAAAATAATTTTTAAACTGGATATTTTTCAGCTTCCATGTTTATTTATCAATAATTTCTTCATTCCTTTTTTGTGGCTGCTTTTAATTTAATTGAATTAATATATTTTTGATCCAGTTTCTAACTGTGTAGCTCCTGGTGACCTTCAATTTGTTGTCCTTCTGTCTCAGTCTTACCAGTGAATTGTAGAATATGCCACCATGTCTGATCCCTTTCTTTTTCAATTTAATATAGATTGTGTATTTTAAGTTAACATTGTCATTTAAAACGTTTTGACTATCCCACTGCCATGTTTTCTTAAAGTCTCCTTATTGCTTTTAAAGTGGTATGTTCATTCCTAAATTGGAATATATTCTGACCTCTTTGTTGTTATTAAACCTGGATTGTTTAATGTTTTTGAGTGTGTGTAATGCATAGTGAGAAAAATTAAAAGCTTTGTGGCATTAGTTGCTTGAAAATTGTTATATTCAATTTTATGTCTCACTAATTGCCTTTGGAGAACTTCATGCTTTTCATGCTGAGAGCTATTTGAAGGAGTGCTTGTTTAATTTCTTGGGTTAGACATAACTTTGTTAGCATTTCCACTTCATAATTGAACTGATGATCTTGAGAATCATAAGAATTTTCTGGTAAGTGGGAACAGGGGTCTTATACTCTGAAATCCCACCAGTCACTCAGGAGGCTGTGGCAGGACAGTCATGAAGTAGGGAGTTCAGACCAGCTTGAGCCACATAGTGAAATCCTGTGCCAGTAAATGAACTAACATTCAAGCTGGTGAGAGGGTGTAGCTGGTAATGGTGCTTGTTCTGTAAGCCCAGCAACTGGACTCCGATTCCCAGAACCCATGTAAAGGTGGACAGAGAGAATTGTCCTCTGCCTTCTGCCTCCCCATCATGAACATAATACAATAATAATAAATAACAATTAAAAATTCACATATAAGTATGAAATTGTTGCTTTCTTTAAGCAGACAACTAGGCTTTCTATCAGTTTAGTGTGTCAGTGGTGCTTGGTGCTTGTGACTTCAAATTGTCCCAGAGATTGGCTCATTTGCAGGGAAAATAAAGTGATAGATGCACTATGTTGAGGTTTACTTCAGTATGGTTAATACAAAGACAAAATTTGCACTGCATTAGGTTTATTTTATTTTATTTTGTTTTATTTTATTTTAAAAAGGATCTCACTATGAAGCCCTGGGTATGCTGGAATTGGCTATATAGACCAAGCTAGTCTCAAACTCAAGTGATCTTCCTGCTCTGCCTCTGTCTCACAAGAACTCTGGTAAAGTTGTGTGTTGCCCCACTCATCCAGGATGAGATATTTTTAGTAAGTTCTTTTGTTAATATGTCTTCAGACAAATACTGTCACCAGACAGGGATTTAAAATATAAACTCACATTCTGATATTATCATTCAGTTCAATAATTTAAAAAAATACCCTATTTTGAAAATATATGTGCATGACTTTTTGTAAGTAATACACATGTTGGTAAAAAGAAACTGAGGTAATATTTTTCTATTTTCTCTAGGGTAACTCCTCTTGTGCAGTTTGTTTTGCTTGGAAGGATGCTTTTTTCCTGATAGAAGATGATAATCTTGGAGAATGACCATGGAGAAGGGGATGAGTTCTGGAGAAGGACTGCCTTCCAAATCACCTCAGGTGCCTGCTGCTAAAGGAACAGTCAAGGAATCAGAAACAAGGCAGCCCTGTGAGGAGAAACGAGGGGGCTTTGTGCTGGTACATGCAGGTGAGACCTAGTGGGTGAGTTCGAATGGAAGCTTAAAAGAATGGTTTTCATTTTTTGCTTTGAAAAATACTGAGGACTACATCTTGTATTTGCCAAGGAGGGGTTGGAACCCAAGAACCTGTTAGATGTTAATAGAATGAGGGCCTATTCTATATACCAGGTTGGTTAAAGAGGGGATGGGAACAGTGGGTGAGGTGAAGGAGTACAGGGGCTATGTTTAACCAAAACTAAGAATGTGTGAAGAGGCATTATGAAATCTAATTATCTTATAAGCTAAAATATATTTAGCTTTTTTCTCTAGAAATGAAGTTTGCATGGCAGTACCCCACATGGCTGAACAAGGCTGTTCCCAAAAGATGGGTTATTAAATAACTGCTTCATGCACTATGAGTTATTAGCAAGGAAAGCCCCTGAAGTATCAAAAACAATACAGGCTATTGCCTTTGCTCCTGACTGTCTACCATAACTATAAAGTAATACTTAACTGCTGAAGACACCTCATACATGAGTTGTAGGACATAGCAATCAATCTTGACTGGATCAGAAAGTTCTTTTCCTGCTAGCTAGCTTTCCTAATGCTAGAAAGGACTAGAGGAGAAGAGGCTTCAGTGGTGTTCTGGGCCATGAATGCTACAATACAAGCCTGCTGGGCATGATGTACCTAGTGCTCAATAGCAGCAAGATGCTCATAGTTATAACCAGCCACTCTCTTGATTAGATCTCATGTCTGCTCCATCCCCTTTAACCTATAACTTCTAGTACTACCCCTCCCATGTTCATTATGTCACACGTGTTATATTATCTGTTATATTTTTTACTTGAGTTGCAATGTAGCTTCTTTATGCATACTTCATTTTTATTAACCCCTTTTATGTCTTGTTTCTCAATCTTTACTCCACTGTCTGATTGAAACTTCTTTGTTTTCAGTATTCTACCTCACAACTTCCATTTCACCTGGACTTTAATATCCCTTCTCCCTGAAGGACCTCTCCAGGTTAAATACACAAAACTGAAAAGTTGAAGCAAGGATCCATGTATGAGAAAGAACATGTAATATTTATCTTTTTGGGTCTGGTGACCTCACTCAGTAAAATTTTTCCAGTTTCATGTTCATTTGCCTCCAAATTTCATGATTTGATTTTTTTCTTTACAGCTGAGTAATATTTTATTGTGTGTGTGTATACACACACACACACACACACACACACACACACACACACACCACATTTTCATTAATCATTTGCTAGTTGTTGAATATCTAGGTTGAAATTGGATATCTAAGTTGATTCCATTTCCTCCTAGCTGCTGTGAACAGAGTGTCAATGAATATAGATGTGCAAATGTCTCTGTAGTAAGATATATAGTCCCTTGGATATGCATATCCAGAAGTGGTAGGTATAACTGGGTCATATGGTTCTGTTTTCAAATACTTGATTATTTTTCTTCTGCAGATTCTGGCTTTGGAGGACTGTGAAGATAGGTTTGACAAAGACTGGTAGAGGCTCTATGAACTTTTAGCTTTTTCCCGTGAAAGAGAACTACTTTTTGAATCTTAGGGACTCTTGTTGCGTAGTGTTGTTTTTGTTTTCCTAAGTCCTGGTAACACTATTTGTGGGTCAATTTTTTTTTTTTTTCTCAGTCTTGAGAAAAGCTGTGTTAGGTTCCCGTTAGGACCCACAGGAAAGTTGAGAGGCTTAGACATGCAGCTTTAACCTTCCTTAGCTTTGACCCCTTTGGAATCTAGTGGATGAGGCAGGTCATACTAAAGAACTTTAGTAAGAACTCTAGTCATCATCTTGTCTAGATATCATCTTGTCTTTACTCTTGCTCCCCTTTGTCCTTCTCTCATCCCTAGCTCGACTCCTTAATTAAAAATAAGGGGCTGGGGAGATGGCTCAGTGTTTCAGAGTACTGGCTGCTCTTCTAGAGGACCAGAGTTCAATCCCCAGAACCTACATAATGCTTAACAACTGCCAGTAACTCCAGTTCAAGGGGATCCAGCACCCTCCTCTGACTTCCATGGACACTGCATGGAAGTGGTGCACAAATATTCTTTCAAGCAAAATACTCACATAAAATAAAAATACATAAGTCTTAAAAAGCAACAGAAAACACTTTTAAAGAGGACTCAGGTTCACATCCAGCATTGATGTTGGGCTGTTCACAACATCTAACTTTCTTCTGGTGTCCTTGGACACTTGTGTGAATGTGCACAGACAGACACACAGACACAATATCAAATATAATACAAAGAAATGTTCAAAATTTACCTATATATATATTGCATGTGTGTGTGAAACGTGTGTACCTGTGAATACCAGAAGAGGATATTGGATTCCCTGGAGCTAGAGTTAGATGGTTGGTTGTGTGATGCTTGATATGGGTCCTGGGAATTGAACTGGGTTTCTTTGGAAGAGCAGCAAGTGCTCTTAACCACTCAGTAGTTTCTCTAGTTTCAAGAATAAATTTCCTTAAGGAAACTAGGCTATTTGGAGCCAAACTTTTAAGCAACTTTATTGGTATTTGTTTAAAAGACAAATCAGGATTTTTGGAGAATCCTTTAGAATTTTAAATTGTAAATAGTAATTTCTCAAATAGTGGGGCTTTTAAAAAATCACTAGAAAGGTACTTGAAGGGATTTGTTCTTGGTACCACCTGCATTATCAACTCCATGCCAAAGGAACTCCTGAGTTTAGTATTTTTTTAAAATTAAAAATCACATTTATTTATTTACTTATTTAATGTGTGTGGTGGTGGTGGAAGGCCTGTGACACAGGACATTTATAGAGATCATTCATTACACTTATGGAGATCATAGAATAACTTACGGGGGTTGGCTCTTTCTTTTTTACCATATAGGCCTCTGGATTAGAACTTAGCTTGTCTGCTTGCTGCAGGTATCTCTCTGGTCTTGGTGGAGGTTTTTTGAAGGTGGTGGGGAGTGACCATGTGAAGGATTTTTGGGGGCATGAACTATTAGAAGCTCTGACAGGAAACTTTTTTGAGTAAAGAGAAATGAATGATATCAATTATTAAAGCCAGAATCCCACACAGCCAAAGGTAATGGGACTGCGTCTGTGTGAACGGCTTTTCTATTAGGAGGGGCCCTGGTCACTGGTAGGTTAGCAGTAACTAACCACCCCCCCCCCTTTTTTTTTATTGTAGGTGCAGGTTATCATTCTGAATCCAAAGCCAAGGAATATAAGCATGTATGCAAACGAGCTTGTCAGAAGGTATGAACAGTGTGTGTATAATGCTTGCAATTTTGCACATGAAACTTTATCTTGAAATTCAAAGTTTGAAATTTTACTTCCAGTGAAGTCTGGCTGGATCCCAAAGTTATTTTGTTCATATTTGTAGGATCTTAATCTTCAGTTTTTAATTTGATCTGTGTTTTTAATTCTTTGACTGATGTTTAGCTTTCTCCTCTCCTTCCCCAGATTGAAGTCTGCTTTTATAGATATGGGTACATATAGCCTTATCTTCCATTCACACATTTCACAGTGATTGAACTCTATGGAAAGATGGGAAAAACTGTTCCTGTTAAGTAGTTTAAGTAGTCTTTTCTTACTTTCTCTAAAAAAATTACTTTTTGAGAATTTTTATATATGTGTATTTAATTTTTTGAGACAGGGTTCAGGGTTTCACTTTGTAACTCTGTCTGGCGTGGAACTTACCTGCCTTTGCCTTGTTGTGAATAACATTTTTTTTTGATGGTAAAAAAAAGAAAGAAGGAAGGAAACATGCTTTTCTGGGATGACTCTGGCCTTCTCCTCTGTTCTTCAGCATGGGCATAGCAAATCCCCGTCTTCCTAGTGCAGTGAGCTCTGTCCTTCTGTTCAGTTGTGCTCTCTGCACCTTTGACTTTTGAGGGACAGGAATGAGCTCAGAAAAATATCGTTTTTATTTTAATCTGGACTATATAGTCTTGTAGGCAAACTTTCCATTACTTTTTATGCATATAGAATGTTAATTAGATACTATCTATTAGGTAAATATGAGTATTTTTCTTTTATATTTAAATGCCATTTTTAAGAAAGGAGCTTTATCAGTATTAGGAACCTTTTTTTAATTAATGGATTACCATAAATTGAGAATATTTGGTTACAGAGATTTTATATAGTAATTATATGTGTGTGTGTGTTTATATGTGTATGTATATACATGCATACACACACATATATGACCTTAAATATTTTATGTTTTTCAAGTGTGAAATCTTTTCTTTATCTGAAAAGATGTTTAGTTTTCTATAGCTTTAGACCTATAAGTGTAGTTTATATTGACCTATCATCCTCTCCCATTTTTATACTAAATTGCCTTCTTTTTTATATTAAGTGTATGAGTCTTTTACCTGCATTTATGTGTGTACACCACATACATATTTCGGGAATCTGAAGAAGGTGACAGACAGTTGTGAGTTGCCAAGTGGGCTCTGGGAATTGAACCTCTTGGATTCTCTGCAAGAGCAACAAGTGATCTTCTTAACCACTAAGACTCCCTAGCACCATGAATTACCTCAACATATCCCTGGCACTCCTGGAACTCACTATATCATTGTTTAGACTAGGCTGCCCTCAAACTGACAGAGATCTCCCTGCCTTTGCCTGCATGCACTGAAATTAAAGGTATATGCCACCATTTGATTTTATTAAGTATATGTCACCACATATTCCCTTTATGTCAAAAATAAAAAAAGTTATAGCTAATATAAGAAAAACCACATACAATATGTTTTATAACTGTATACAATATATACAAGCAATAATTACATCAATAATGTCCAGTCCACGAACAATTGACAAATGCAATTGTTAATTGTGTGAATTACCTTCTTAAAAGTTTAATTATGAGTTAGGATTGCAGTGATGGGTCAGTGGATAAGAGTCCTCACTGTTCTTGGAGAGAGCCCGAGTACAGCTGCCAGCACCTACATGGCAGTTCCGAACTCTCTGTAACTGCGGCTCTGGCGGACCCTGACCTTTCTTCAGACTTGGAAGGGCACTGGGCACACATGTAGTTTTATCTAGACATGCAAGCAAGCACTCATACAATAAAATAAAACAATAAAAAGTTTAATTAGAAAAGCATTGTTAGTTTTTGGGCTTTGTTTCTGTTAATCAGAGCTTTAATAATTTATTTAAAAGCCAATTTTTTTATAACATAATTCTTTATTGATTCTTTGGGAGTTTCACATCATGTACCCCAACCACTCACCTCCTAGTCCCTCCATATCCTTCCCTCACTCCTGCATCATCCATCCCCAAAAAGGACTCCCCCCCCAATTAATTAACAACAAAACAAACCAAAGTCCCCCACTTCAGTCTACTGTTTTCTAACACCTCTTCATCCATCCTAGTGGTATTGGGTGCTGTGGTGTGTCCTGCAGTATACCCTTTTGTCCAATCAGCTGTACCCACAAAATGTCCCTTGCAATGAGTCTGGTTCAAGGCCTCTGGTAAACTATCATCATTGGACCATCATCTAAACTTTTCTTCGATATCCTGCTGTTGCCAGGAGTCTTGGTGATCCTATGGTTATTGTTCTGTGGGACCAGTCCTTTCATGAACTTAGGCAAGTCATAGATATGGTAGATGTTAGGGTGGGCCAAACTAAGGCCCAAAATATGGGTCTAGGTAGTAACTGAGCTGATTGGTCTGAATCACTGAGACTGTTGCCCTCTGGTGAGGGGCAGAGCTAGCCCTTTTAGGCCCATGCCATCAGGACCAGCTCTGAGAGGTGGGTGGGACCTTCTCCTGAGTGTAGGGAGGTAGCTTTCTTAATGGGAGTGGGTTTAGCTTTCATGCTGTAGTGACTATTGAGGGGCAGGGCCAGCTATCCTAGTGAAAGTTTGCACTGGCTCAACACAGCCCTCAGATTTCCACATTCATGATTCCCCTCAGATTTCCTCATTCATGATTCCTATGACCCCCTGTGGCAACACAGGCCATGAACATCATCAGAGATCCCCTCTGCAGAAGGACCATGGTCTCAGACATGACCTTTGGCAGCATGGCCTGGACATAATCAT